>OY728130.1:322098605-323348605 GCA_963277665.1 Viscum album
TCAAATTCGTTTTGCATCATTTTAGAAAAATCAACACATAAAGAATTTTTTGAAGATCCAAAAATAATGTCATCTGCATAGATTTGAACAACTAACACATCATTAGAAATTTTTTTTATAAAAATGGTAGGATTAGTTATTCCTTTTTTAAAACTTTTGGAAATAATAAAAGTCCTTAATCTATCATACCAGGCTCTTGGAGATTGTTTTAAACCATACAAAGCTTTGGATAATTTAAAAATATGATTTGGAAAATGAGGGTTTGTAAATCCATGGGGTTGTTCAACAAAGACATCCTCAGTAATATACCCATTTAAGAATGCACTCTTAACATCCATTTGATATAGTTTGAAATTCAGATGTGTAGCATAAGCAAGCAGGATTCTGATGGCTTCAAGTCTAGCTACTGGTTCAAAAGTCTCCTCATAGTCAATTCCTTTTTCTTGACTATAGCCTTGTGCAACTAATCTAGCCTTGTTTCTAACTATATTACCAGACTCATCTACCTTATTTATAAACACTCGTTTCGTTCCTATGGTGAATGTGTCCTTAGGTCTTTCAACAAGTTTCCAAACTTTGTTCCTTTCAAACTAATTAAGTTCTTCTTGCATAGCCATCACCCAAAATTCATCATTGATAGCATCATTAATGTTTTTAGGTTCAAGTTGTGACAAGAAGACTTCATGTTCAACCTGATTTCTAAGAGAAGCTCTAGTTTGTGTTCCTTTGTCTAGGTCTCCTACAATAGCATTTAAAGGATGGTTCTTAAGAGTTCTAACAGTTCTAAAAAAGGATGGACTAGTGATTTCAGGTTCATCGACAGGTCCAAGTTCATTATGACTTGATTCTAGGGAATTTCCAGAACTGTAAGTTTTCATAGATTCTTTCACAGAAGTGTTTGAGGATTTTGAATTGATGTTTAGATTTGATACATCATCCTCCAGGTTTTCTAGAATGGTTTTAGGCTCATGTGGATATGTTTCATCAAATTTGACATGGACAGATTATTCCACACATTTAGTTCTTTTATTGAACACTCTATAGGATTTACTAGACATAGAATATCCTAAAAATATACCTTCATCACTATTGGATGCAAATTTTTCAAGATTGTCCTTAGTATTAAGAATATAGACTTTACAGCCAAAAACTTTGAAGTAGTCAACTTTGGGTTTTCTATTGTTCCATAACTCATAAGGAGTCCTCTTAAGAATGGGTCTAATTAACACTCTATTGATTATGTAACATGTTGTATTGACAGATTCGGCCCAATAATAAATAGGTAGGTCATATTCACTAAGCATTGTTCTAGCTATCTCTTGCAGGGTTCTATTTTTTCTTTCTACGACTCCATTTTGTTGAGGTGTTCTAGGAGAATAGAAATTGTGATTGTAACCATTTTGTGAGCAAAAGGATTCAAACTCTTGATTTTCAAACTCACGGACATGATCACTTCTTAAGGATTTAATTCTAAGTCCACTAAGGTTTTCTACAGACTTAGCATATTTAGTAAAATAAGAGCAGACTTCACTCTTGTGAGCCAGAAAGAAAGTTCAAGTATATCTAGAAAATTCATCTATAAGAACATAAACATAGTGGTTCCCATTTAAGCTAGAAACTCTATATGGTCCAAATAAATCCATGTGAACCAGTTCGAGAGGTTGATAAGTTGACACTTCTTTCTTTGGTTTGAAGGAAATTTTGTGTTGTTTTCCCTTTTGACATGGATTACACACTTTGTCATTTGGAAACTCAAGTTTGGGTAAGTCTTTAACTAAGATTTTTCTAGTTAACTTTCTAAGGGAGTGAACATTACAGTGTCCTAGTCTCCTATGAGAGAGCCAAGAATCTTTATGAAATACACTTAAACATGAAGCATTTTGAGAAGCTAAGGAATCTAAGTTAATAGAGTAAACATTTTCATTTCTTAAAGTAAAAAAACACTAATTCCTCTTTAGAATTAAAGATATTGCACGCATTATTTTCAAATCTAACATGAAATCCATCATCACATAATTGTGAGATACTAAGAAAATTATATTTTAATCCATCAACAAATAGTACTTTAGAAATTAAAAATGAGTTAGAGTTACCGATTTGGCTGAGACCAATAATCTTTCCTTTGGCATTGTCACCAAATGTGACATGTCCTCCATCTATTTTTATTAGATTCTTGGAGCATGAGTAGTCTCCTATCATGTGCCTTGAACATCCATTATCCAAGTACCATACACTTTTACAGGAACTCTTTAAGCAGCTTTCCTACAAAAATGATCAAGCAAAAACAGATTTTGGTACCCATACTTGTTTGGGTCCAGTAATATTAGTAATAAGTGCTTTGGGAACCCATATTTGCCTCATAGGTTTCTATAATCATTAAGTAAAGTATTTGAAAAATGAACTCTATTTGGTTAACAAAAACTTGAAACAGTAGAATATGTATCATTAGTTGAATTGTGTCCAGAACTGGGAGTAAAACTATATGTCCTAGATCTTGAAACAAAATTTGTCCTACCAAGATTTCTTTTGCCAGGTTGATAACCAATGTCAGTCTTGTATTTAGGGGCAATTTGTTTTCATAGCATTTGAGTAAGGGTATTCTTCCCATTGGTAAACTTTTCAAGGTCATTCTTTAATTTCTCATTAGACATTTTTAATTTTTTGTTTTTTTGAGCAGTTGAGCATTTTTCTCTTTTTCAGTTGTGAGTTCAGATTTAACAGTCACAGTGAGAGCATGTCTTTTCTTTAATGATTTATATTTGTCTTTTAGTTACATTGCATGTTTCTTCAATCATGCTACAGTATTCAAATATCTATTCATTAGTCATGTTTTCAGAGTCACTCTTATCTCCAGAATAGTATGAATTAAGTACAGAGGAGTCCAGTGTTACCTCAGATGTGTTTTTCATAAAACACATATTGGCTTTATTTGTCTGTTCATCATGTGATGTTTCTGAGTCGCTTGAACTGTCCTCAGAAGCACTCTAGGTTTCTTTCATGGCCTTTTTATACTTCTTATCCTTATCCTCATATTTCTTTTTGTACTTGAGATTTGGACAGTCTGCCTTGATATGTCCTTTGCGCTTACATTCATAGCAGACAATTTCATCAGCCTTGTCACTTCTTTTCCAATCCTTCTTCCAATTTCCTTTTTGGTCATATTTGCCTTTGAAGTTAGGTTTTCGGGAAAAGTTCTTCTTCTTGTAAAATCTTTTAAATTTTCTAGCTAATTGAGTCATCTCATCATCACTGTCAGATGATGATTGTTCACTGGTGGAGCTTTCTACAGAAGCTTCCAGTTTCCCTTTGTATTTGTGTTTAGAGGTGGTGGTCTTGAATGCAACAGATTTCCTCTTTGGTTCATTCTCCTCTTCCTTGATGACTTTCAGTTCTTCTTCATACATCATCAATTTCCCAATGAGTTCTTTTACAGGTAGCTTGCTGACGTCGCATGATTCTCTAATAGAGACAGAGGTTCCTCTTCATCTGTTAGGAAGACATCTGAGAATTCTCATGATCTGTTCCTTGGCAGTGACTTCTCTTCCAAGAGATATCATTGTGTTGACAATCTCATTGAACCTAAGATACATTCCAGAGATAGGCTCATCAGGTTTCATTTTAAAGTTATCGTATTTAATAGTATAAGTATTAAGTCTCATTTCTTTTACACTAGATGTTCATTCATGTGAGACAGACAGAGTATCCCAAATTTCATGGGCAGTTTTACAAGCAGAAATTCTATTGAATTCCTCATCTCCTAAGGAATAGTATAAAGCATTCATAGCTTTGCAATTGTTATTGTAGGCAGTTTTTGTAGGTTCATCCCATGTGATTCTATTAGTAGTAGGAATCTTATATTCATCTATAATGGAAGACCAAATTTCAAAACTCATACTCTCTAAATGCATTTTCATTTTCATTTTCCATTGAGCATAGTTGATTCCATTAAAAAATGGTGGTTTGTTGGTTGTAGCACCTTCCAATCTATTATCCATAATAAAGTATTACTTTAAAAGAGCTAGAAATTTAGAATTAACAGAAATTTACAGATCTTTAAGGTTTAACTACAATCACAATTGAATAATATTAAACAGAGTCCTAATAAACAACCTCTGATACCAAATGTTGGTCGGAGTATATTACTCAAGAGGGGAGGGGTGAATTGAGTAACTATAAAAATTTCTGTAAAAAGTATTCTTAAAAAGACTTCCCCTTAAAGTTAAATACAACCCATTTAATCAAAGTAATACGGTTATAAAGGTTTGACTGTTTAAATAACTTCTTAGAAGATTGATTATTTCTCAGTAATCTTAATGGTTATTAATACTACTTTTGAAACTATTTTACTAAGACAAACACTTATAACTTCTTTCCAAGATTAACTATCAAAGTGAATTTAGTGATTTCTGAGTTATATAGAAAAGCAGTAAAACAGAGAAAACTAAATTAAGCAGCACAACAGATATGAAACAAGTGGTTCAGTCTCAAGTCGAGACCTAATCCACTCCACTTGGTGATCACCTGCCACCAAGCAGTTTATATAAATAAACTTTGATCCACACCCTGGATCGGGGTTAAAAAACAGTACACAGGACTGTTCAGGCCACATGGAGACCTCTTCCATAGTTATTCATGGGTACAAACTATCAGGTCACACATGGACCTCTTCCACACTTATCAGTGGGTATACACAAGAGTAAATGAGTGTTTGAGTAAGGATATCTTGTATCCTTCAGTTTAATGTCGGAGACAGAGTGTGTTATTATACAGAAACACACACAACTCGAAAGTTAATAAAAAGATACACAACAGAGCAAAAAGATTGAGATAGGTTTAGAAGTGCTCTGAGTGTTAGTCTTTGCAGCTCTGGACTTCTGAGATGAAGCAAATGCAGAATTCGAGTCATCGTCTGGAAAACAGAGTGTCGTAGGTCAAACAGATCTGGCTTGTGTTCTTCGTGATGTTTTACAGTGTGAAGATGTTCTCGGGATTCTAGTATGCTTCGTGTGTTCTTCGACAGAATCGAGTTGCATGATCCAATTCTCCAAAATGTATATTGTTCTCACGTTCACACCCACCAGCTTGTTCTTTGTGTCGTGCTACCACTGTATATATTTGCTGGGCCGCATTACTCTTTTATCTTGGAGTGCATGTGTTGGGGCCGACAGATTGCATGTATTCTGCACCTCGTACCTCGTACTGTCCGATGATATGTCTACAAAGAAACATTAATTATGTCAGTGCATTAAAGTCGTCAAATATGACCGTTAGAGATTAAATTGAAAGACGACAAAATATATTAGGAAACGGTGTCACAGTATGTCATGGAAACAGTGTCTCCTTCACACGGTGTTTGGATTGGTCACGGTGTTTGAATGCCACGGTGTCTCGCTGTCACGGTGTCTCGCGGTCACGGTGTTTGGATAGTCACAATGTTTGGCGGTCACAGTGTTTGGATGTTCACAGTGTTTGGATGTTCACGGTGTATGGATGTTCACGGTGTCTGCTTGTTCACGGTGTCTGCTTGTTCGCGGTGTTTGTTTCACGGTGTCTGGTTTGCTTTTCCAGAAAGACATAACCACCGGTAGACTCACGGTGTCTTAAGACTTTTCAAGATAATTGTATTCAGACTTAAGTAATGATGATCATAGAATGGATTAGACATAATCATTTGTCAAAGAAGATATTATAAAAGTAAATCAAGGATAGTATAAAGTAATTAAACTGAATGTAGAGCAATTAAGATCTTGAATGGCTCTTCTTAAAGCATGAGAATACTTAAAACAATAATAAACATGATTTGATATAATTTACAGGATTTAACCAGGTTGAATAAGATTTGTGATCATTAAAACATGATTAGTACATGAAGAGTCCAACAATTTTAGTATGTGCTAGCAAGTGGGCCTGCAGAATTGGGACTTTGGAGGAGGCTTGAGCTTAAGTGGAGAAGGCCTGCTTGAATAGATTGGGGCATCGTCTTGAACTTGGGCATGCAAACAGAAACAATTAACAAAATTTAATTCAAAAGATCAATGCAATTCTAAATGGTATTTGTGTAGAGGGCTTGAGTAGGTTGTAATCTTCATCAGCATGGATCACATTTATCCTAAGCAGCTTCGGTCTTGTACGATAGCTTCAAATCATCATCAACAATGGATTCTCAATTGAACAACAATTGGAACCCTCTTTGCATCTTCATTGGTTCGATGAGCAGACACAAATCATCAGATTTCACCAACTTTCAAAATTGACTTTGATTTTCAGTGGTTCAGAGTTGAATCAAGAATGTTGGGCTCGGTCCTGGATCATATTTATCCTAGTTTGTTAGTTTTTGCAAATTAATTCAAGTTTAGCTCAAAGACATATTTTTAATCCAAATTCACATGTCACCATTTAAAACACACGGTTCTAAATCAAAATCAAAATCAATTCTTCAAATCAATTGAAACTCATAATTAAATTCATTTAACCAGATTGTTTTCAGATTTAAATCGAAACAAATAATTAAGATTAAATTGATTTAAACAATTAAAAATAATGTTATGAAGGATAGAATATGAAGTATGGAATGATTACAATAAAACAAGAATGTTATGAAGGATAGGATGATGCATTCATAATTAATTCACCCACATGAAAAATAAATTCCAATTCATCAAAATCAAAATTCACCGTCTCCAGAACAATTTTATTTAGCCTCACCTGCAGCAGATGCAACCAGAAACATTGCATATACATCTAAAATTACAGTTACAATTAACATTCCAATTACAAACCAGTATCGTACTGTAATCACTTTAAGAATACACACATGCACACAGTTCTTGGAATACACGCAGGAAGAGCAATCAAATAATCTAATAGCAACATTGAATAGAACATCCATGTAGCAAAATTTCCCAAGACATCATCAAGCAACCCAGAAATCACCCCGTGAACAAGATCAAGAGTAAAATATTACACCTAAGAACGGGAAAAATCAAGAAAACGATCATACACAGGGACGCACACATAATACCTAGTAGCAACAAAGACATAAAAAGCTAAATTAAATTGATGAAATCCCACAACTTTAATTCAGACGTGACCTGACCGCCTGCAGGATCAGACCCGTCCTCTCCAACAAAAAGTCAAGGTGCAATGCCTGCGCCTCTAAAATAGCATTCTCATCCGCAACCAGCACCTCCTTCCACCTCTTCTCCAGCTCTGCTTTATCTGCACCACCCAATGACTCCACCACCCGACTCTTGCTAACAGCAACGTGGAGATGGTTCATGATGAAATCATATAACTTGTCACTGTAATTCAGGTAATTCAGGATCAGGACCGCGTCGTCGTAGCTCCACACCGTTTGATTTGATTTCTTAGGGTCCTTTGACTTTTCCGCTAAATTTCCAGCGGCGCCATCCCATGCCATATCCCAAACCTTCTTCTTCGGCCGCTTCGACTCCTTCCGATCAGCCGTCTCCTGCACGGGCCGCTTGGTTGCGGTGGCGGGCTTCACTGGCGAAGCAGCAACTGCAGCCTTGGATCTAGGTTTCTTTTCCATGGGAGTTTTTCAGCGACTTTCGGTTTTATTATCAAGGGCTTCGAAGCCAGGGGATTTACGGTGGGATTTGGCGCAACGGAGTGGCGCCGAACCCTTTCCTCAGACGAAACTGAATCGGAATCGGAGCTGAAATCAGAGTCGGAGGACGTGCCCGAAGACGATGTAACAGACGCAGATCCCCGCTTGTTTGAGGTAGACCTATTGGCGAGGGGCTTGGGGGATGGAGCTAAAGGTGCGTTCGCCTCATGCGAAAACACTTCGGACTCTTCCGGTTCACCGACGTCCGCTGACGCTACCGACTCTTCTTGGGTGGATTCCTCTTCATCTGAAGAAAAAACCAGCGGCAGCGCCCCCGCAACGCGATCCGGTGCCATCTACAGACCCAGCAAAAACAAGGAGAAGGAGAACAAAAGCGGGCGGGGAAGGGGATGAGAATCAGAGGTCGGGACGGGGAGCAAGCTAGGGTTGCCGATCCCTCGCGTTTAAATACAGAAATCACCCAAAACGATTTCCCGGTTGAAATTAAAATAGCGCAAATTTGTTGGATTAATTAATAGTGACGACTCATTTACTCAATATATTATTTTTATAAAATGATATGATCACAATCTAATTTTTAAAACTTAATGCGAGATTAAAATGGTATTTGCAAGCGTAAAATATAGCCATAGATAATGTGGTATCATCCAACGTAACGTAGTGACATACAATTATGAATGTATAATCCCAATACAAAAAGAATAAATAAAATGATGGTCAAGGTTTCTTATTTTATTATCATATCAACATATATGTAATCAGGCTCGTCCCGAGGGCGGGCCCAGCGAGCCCCGGGCTAGGGCAACAAATAATAAGGGGGCAACAACCACCCCTCCGCCTCCCCTTCACATCCCCCTTCTCCGCTTCATCCCACCACACCTCCTTCCGGCTCAGTGTAGGTTTCTTATTTCTTCATCTCATCTGCCCCGCTCCACCTCCATTGTTGCCCTCTCCCATACCGGCTTTTGCCCAAGATCTTTGACCACCCCAGATCCACCTCACAGGCCAGCTTCGATTTTAGCAGGTTTGGTGTGGTAGACGACAGGTGCGAGCGGCACCGACAGCCAAGCCCGGCGACGATGAGTAGGTGACATGTGACAGATGGCGATGGAGGCGATGAAGACAATTGATTTAATCGGGGGAGCGACAATGAGGGTGTGGGGAATTAGGTGAGCAACAACCATCAAAAGAAGGGACCAGAATTTTAGGGTTTTAGGAAAGTAACAACAAGCATGGTGAGAATTTTTTGGGCAAAATTGCAACCGCCAATGGATTTTGGGCTCCGTCAAAGTTTGTTTTTCTAGTGGTGCTTGAATCTTTTCTGCCATCTACGCCAAAGTTTATTTTTTTCACCACCAAAGTCGGCTCCTGTGTTCATCTCCCTTACACCGGGTAAACTAAACTCACCCCCAAAACATCATCCTCGTGATATTTATTTATTCAAATTTATAATGATTATCATTATTATTTTTTTGCAATTAGATTTTTTGTAGTTCTGATTTTTATTGATTGTCTTTGATTCACTGTATTTCCCATTTTTTTAGTAAAGGGCAACATTTTTAACATCGGTCTTGGGCAATCACTATGCCCGGACCGACCCTGTATGTAAGCGACAAGCACATGTTATGAACGATGTGGATTAATCTCTATTAATTAAGAAAGATCTTATGGCTATAATCAATGATATGGGATAATTGATAGAAATTAATGACCGGAAAAATACACTCATGGGAATGGAGGTCATGAGAATCATCAACCATGGGAAATGGTGCATCCATAATTACTGTTTAACATGTCTCCTTAGATGTCATCAATTACATATAATTTAGTATAAATTAGTATAAATAATCACAAATTGCTAAAATATTATAATTTAATATATTTTACAATAATTTGATATAGATTGTTGTAAATTATTAACTATTAGTATAAATTAGTATAAAATTAATAGTAATGGGTATAAATTAGTATAAATCGTTAAAAATTAAAATAATTTAGTATAAATTAGTATAAATTATCACAAATTACTAAAAAAATTGATATAACCTACAATAAATTGATATAAATAAGTATAAATTATTGAAAATTATTATAAATTAATAACAATGAGTATAAATTAGTATAAATTAATAAAAATTGATATAATTTAGTATAAATTAAAATAAATTGTGTATATTTTTTAGAATTTAAATTTTTTTATAAATTTATTTACATGTTTCATATGGCTCAAAAATTATGATGATTTTATTCTTTCCGTGAATGGGGATCTATAACCTAAAGATGAGCATCTTACTTCGACATATGAAAGTCACTACTACATATATGCCCTTTAACATCACGCAAAATGATATTAATAGCGCTAAAAAAGCGATGTTATCCTCAGCGCTAATAAAGAGGGTCATTATCACCACTAGAAATACAGTTGATAAAGGGGGCCTTTATCACAGATAAAGGTCCAGCTTGTTGCAGTGTGATGTTTATATAACAACACACCCAACAAAAACCCGTAACTTGTAAATGCAAAACATATAATTTAATTGAAATAAATTTGACATCATGAATACAAAAAAAACACTACTATATACATTTCAAACAATGTTTTATATAATTACATTTACATTTATCTAACAAACATTAAAAAATATTAATGTTTCATCTTTTGACGTCTGCGATCCCCTCTAAAAAATGTCCACCCATGACAATTGTCGAACAAATCATCTCAACCCGAGCAAAAGAATCCACATATATAAGAAAAAAAATATTATGTTAGTAATGCTATAAAGAAATAAATTAAACATTAATATATAAGAATACATTAATAAAAAATGACACACTTGGAGTTATACCGGTCACAACGTGTGTTGTATTGAGGTGATGTTGATTCCAACACGTTAGAAATGACTTATGCATCATTGTACTAAAGTATCAAAATAATATGAATATATTTGCTTAGTTTTGAGTATGTCACTTGTTCTTTTTACTAAAATTAATTTAAATTCTAAATAATGACACATTTGGAGTTATATCAGCCATATTGTGCGTCAGATTGAGATGCAACTGATTCTTACCTGTCAGAAATCACTTATGGATCATTTTCCTAAAGTATCAAAACAATCTGAATGTGTTTGCTTGATTTTCAGCATGTCAGTTGTGTTTTTTTACTAAAATGTCATTTTAAACTGGGAACGTGCACTTTGAGTCATACCGGTCGTATTGTGTGTCGGTTTAATGCGAGACTGTTCCATACACGTCACAAATGACTTATGGATCACTATCCTAAATCATCAAGATAATCGGAGCGCATTTGTTTGGTTTTCAGTGAGTTGCACGTTTTGAATTAAAATGTCACTTTTAAAGTGACAACAGACACTTTTAGTCATACTGGTAACACCGTGCGCCAGATTGAGGTGAGGTTGATTCCTACACATTTATAAATGACTTATGGATCATTTTCTTAAAGTATCAAAATAATCTGAATGCGTTTTTTAGGTTTTCAACACATTATTTGTTCTTTTTATTAAAATTAATGTCTATTTTAAATAAATAGATACTTTTAGTCATACCGGTCACACCGTGCATCATATTGAGGTGTGATTGATTATCACACGTCACAAATGACTTATGGACCATTATCATAAAGTATCAAAACAATCCAAATGCGTTTGCTCGGTTTTTAGTATATCACATGTTCTTTTTACCAAAATTAATGTCAATTTTAAATAAGTAGGCACATTTTATTCATACCGGTCACACCGTGCATCATATTGAGGTGCAGTTAATTCTTATACATCACAAATGACTTATGGATCATTGTCCTAAAGTATCAAAACAACCTGAATGCGTTTTCTTAGTTTTCAGTATGTCACTTGTTCTTTTTACTAAAATTAATGTTAATTTTAAATAAATAGACACACTTTTAGTCATATCGGTCACACCATGGATCATATTGAGGTGCAGTTGATTCCTACACATTAGAAATGACATATGGATCATTTTCCTAAAGTATTAAAACAATCCAAATGTGTTTGCTTGGTTTTCAATATGTCGCTTGTTATTTTTACTAAAATAATGTCAATTTTAAATAAATGGACACACTTTTAGTCATATCCGTCACACTGTGCATCATATTGAGGTGCGGTTGATTCCTACACATCAAAAATGACTTATGGACCATTTTACTAAAGTATTAAAACAATCTGAATGCGTTTTATCAGTTTTCAGTATGTCACAACTTCTTTTTACTAAAATTAATGCCAATTTTAAATAAACAGACACACTTTTACTCATACTGGTCACACCGTGCATCCTATTAAGGTGCAGTTGATTCCTACATGTTACAAATTACCTATGGATCATTGTCCTAAAGTATAAAAACAATATGAATGTGTTTTCTTCGTTTTCATTATGTCACTTGTTCTTTTTACTAAAATTAATTTCAATTTTAAATAAATAGACACACTTTTAGTCATACCAGTCACACCGTGCATCATATTAAGGTAGAGTTGATTCCTACACGCCATAAATGACTTATGGATCATTGTCCTAAAGTTTCAAAATAATCCAAATGTGTTTTCTTGGTTTTCAATATGTCACTTGTTATTTTTACTAAAATAATGTCAATTTTAAATAAATGGACACACTTTTAGTCGTATCTGTCACACCGTGCATCATATTGAGGTGCAATTGATTCATACACGTCAGAAAATGACTTATGGATCATTTTTCTAAAGTATTAAAACAATATGAATGTGTTTTCTCATTTGTCAGTATGTCACTAGTTCTTTTTACTAAAATTAATGTCAGTTTTAAATAAATAGACACACTTTTAGTCATAACAGTCACACCATGCATCCTATTGAGGTGCGGTTGATTCCTACACGTCAAAAATGACTTATAGATCATTGTCCTAAAGTATCAAAACAATATGAATGTGTTTTCTTAATTTTTAGTATGTCACTTGTTCTTTTTACTAAAATTAATGTCAAATTTAAATAAATAGACACACTTTTAGTCATAACGGTCACACCATGGATCCTATTAAGGTACGGTTGATTCTTACATGTCATAAATGACTTGTGGATCATTTTTATAAAGTATCAAAACAATATGAATGAATTTTCTTGGTTTTTACTATGTCACTTGTTCTTTTTACTAAAATTAATGTCATTTTAAAATAAATATACACACTTTTAGTTATACCAGTCACACCGTGCATCATATTGAGGTGCAGTTGATTCCTACATGTAAAATATGACTTATAGATCATTGTACTAAAGTATCAAAATAATCTGAAATTTTTTGCTTAGTTTTTAGTATGTTATTTGTTCTTTTTAATAAAATTAATGTCAATTTTAAATAAAAAGGCACACTTAGAGTTATAGCGGTCACACCATGCGTCAGATTGAGGTAAGGTTGATTTCTACACATCAAAAATGACTTATAGATCATTTTCCTAAAGTATCAAAACAATACGGATGTGTTTTGTTAGTTTTCAGTATGCCACTTTTTCTTTTTACTGAAATTAATGTTGATTTTAAATAAATAGACACACTTTTAGTCATACCGGTCACATCATACTTCATAGTGAGGTGCAGTTGATTCCTACAAATCACAAATGAATTATGGATTGTTTTCCTAAACTATCAAAACAATCTGAATGTGTTTTCTCAGTTTTCAACATGTCACTTGTTCTTTTTACCAAAATAATGTCAATTTTAAATAAATGGAAACACTTTTAATCATATCATTCACACCGTGCATCATATTGAGATGAGGTTGATTCCTACACATCACAAATGACTTATAGATCATTTTACTAAAGTATCAAAATAATCATAATGTATTTTCTCAGTTTTCAGTATTTCACTAGTTATTTTTACTAAAATTTATATTAATTTTAAATAGAAAGAAGCAATTGGAGTCATACCGGTCACACCCTGTGTCAGATTGAGGTGCAACTGATTCCTACACGTCCTGAAGTCTCGAGAAAAACCTTAACTACCAATGTTATCATGATTTACATTGCCTTTCTTTGTTGAACTGTCAACACTGCATATTGACTCAATATTCTTAGCCAAAAAACCTTTCTCGTTGTTGAACGCCATGAAAGTAGAGGAAGCTCATATGTCCATCATATCACGAGAAGTCACCACAACAAGAACATGATCTTCCTCCAATCTTCTGGATTTCAACGATATATGTTTTTCGTCTAAGAACATCAAATCTACATGTGAATTATTCATTCTTTACTCCATGAAATCTATTTTATATTAATTGAACTGTAAATACACGAATAAATGCATGAACTAATGTAATAGTGGGTTCTAACTAGTTGCTCGTCCATGAAAACCACTTCACATTAAGAACCCTGTGTATGCATGAGAACACGAATTTACAGTTCCATAATTTCTCCTTTATCTCACAATCTATTCTCCCTTATTTAATATACTTCCTAAAACATGATTAATAGAGTATCGTATTTCTCATTTTCAAATAATAACACTTCACCTAACACATTTTGATTTCTTGGTATCTTCTTCATCTCCTTATTCTTCCCACTATACTTCAAAACCTACTCCATGCATGCATATAATTTTCTCTAAATGTGTAGAATACATAGTGTTTCATGATTCTTCTTCATCTGAGTTACAATGAATTGATTAATCCATATATGATATTCAAATAGAATTATAAATTCAAACCAACGAATAAACCATGAGTTTGTAGTAACTTGATCCACTATAAGGTATGTGATTACTTAAACTACCACAAGGCATGCATTTATTCATCATGCAGTAGGGCATCCTACCATGAAAAAATCATCCCATGTAAATGATACCATGTGGCTAGTCAACCTTGCTTGCATCCGATTATTTGACCGTGTTCTCGGTTGATATACCATGAAGCTCACAATCACTCTACCTACCATGTGAAGGCTGTAAGGGTTGGTGTCCTCAGAACCAACTGTTTTGTACTTTGATTACATAAATGTTCACTTATTATATATTGTTCATTGTTCTGCATGACTATAATATAATAATGTCCTGAAATATTTGTTGCATTAATAAGGTCATAACAGATCCCCGCTATGATGAGAACCTTGAAATGCTATAACAATATTCTTAAATAAAGTTCTGCGGTTGGATGACATACTATGATAGGACACATAGTATACAGACCGTCATGTGCGAGTACTCATAAGAAGACGAGACTCTCTCTCATGGAGTTCGCACTTGGTAATCTCCAAGATGAGAGATTATGAGAACAGACCCGCCAGTAGTAATTCCGCATGTCTTGGTGTCATCGGATATTGCTATCTACGAGCGTGTGTAATGGTCCTTAGACTGGAAGATTATCATTAACTCATGTCATGACTCGCGCACTTAGATTTACTGACGAAAACCGTCACACAGACAGTTGGCGGGAAGTAGGGTACGTTGGGTGCGTCACGAGTGACATGTTGTTAATGGATAAGTCAAGGAAGGATTTGTCCCTTCCATTTATGGAAGTTGATATCTCGGCCCTTTGATTGAAATAGAACTGTCGCATTAAATTCCATGGCCATGGTGTAAACGATGAGTTTATTTCAGGTAGTCAAAGAACGACATATCAAGAATATAGGTTTATGACACTGCCATGAAACCTGCTTGATGAGATATTGATACAAAGGGATTAAATTACACAGTAAGCGTTCGTATGAGGTGATACGTCAATGCGGCGTCAACTTCTTTCTCTTGGGTGCCTTGACCCGTTGCTAGACAGTAATCTTGGACTTTAGGCAAGCCCGCCTAATGCCAATGAGAAAGAGGCCTAGAGGGTCACACACTAAGTGTATCCAAGTATCTCAAGTTGAATAAAGATTATTCTCGTACGTGGTTTAATAATTATTCAAGGAAGCCTAAGTTGTTTTAAATGATGGAGGAAAAAGAAAATAAAACAAGTACACGCCGTGTATTATTATTACATGCCGTGTAGTTTTATTTTGGAAAGGAAATGAATAAATGAAAACAAGATATACACGTCGTGTAGTTTTCAATTAAAAACAAGTACACGCCGTGTATTTATTAATACACGCCGTGTAGTTTTTTTTAGTTGGGATTTTGAGGATATAATATTGTTTTAAATGATATTTATTATAATCAGCGTGGGCGCATGTCAAGGAATTATTTATTCGACATGGGGTTTTAAATAAAGAGTCAATGAAATAAATAAAACGCGTAACGCGTTTATTTATTGTCATAACTCTATAACCCCACACACCCGATTATAAATATCCTCACAACCCCAACTCTTTTCTGACACACAAGAGAATCGTTGTGCACAACATCTCTGGAGAATTCTTTCAAGGCCGAAAGAACCTCTTCCTCCAAGAACTCTCTCAAGACCGAGAGAGATCCTCTTCCATCGGATCAAGACAATCTAAGGCGGACAACGCAAGCAAAGGCTTCTCCACGCTAGCACCCGAAGAATCTTTTGGCGACGTCCAGAGATACGAGGTACACGTGTGAATCACCGCTAGAGGGAGTCTACACTTGGCTTCTGCAACGCAACGACGGATCACATCGACAACGTGATTGAGAACATCAACGAAGAAAGAACACCCAAAAGGTATTTCTTTATAATTAATTAAATTAATTATAATCAACCTGTAACGATCCTTGTTTGTGGTTCCGGGAAAAACCATCTTCTTTGTCTTTTTCTGTGATTCGATCCGTGGAGACTGACGTTTATCGTCGTATTGATCCCGGATTGATCATTGCTAATGACAAAAAGCCAAGTGGGCACATCCACCCACGCGCTTCCGCTGCGCCCGGAACCTTCAAAGGCTGCATATGATTATTTTCTTCTACTTTACAATGGCTTCTCTTCTTCCTTCTGAGATTCAAATCATCATTAGTTCCCACTTAATATTATTCTTCTTCAATTTTCAAGGAATATGATAACAATATCATGATATGGATTCCATTGAAGCTCAGTGTAATTTGCAGCACCCAGATCAAAGTTCTTCTCTCACTCGATCTTCCTTGCATTTGCTCAGTTGACCTACTACGAATCTCTTAATTGATATGGGTATCTATTTACAGAATCTCTTAGAGATCGAGTTCATGAAAATAGTGGTGAAATATGTATTGGTGAAACTTAGAACCTCTGGTAGAGAACTTGAAGGAAAAACCACACATCATCAAGGCTGTGCAAATATGTATGTATCTTATTAAAAGGATAAGCAATGCAGCACAACATGAGAAGTAAACTACATGTTCATAAAAACCAAAATATGTATGGACAATTATGTAGGTTTAAAACCATGGAATCAATAACCTTATACGAGAAGTACATCCTACAATATGGTTTAAAACAAACCATTAGAGTGCCATAGATTAAGAAAGGGAAGGGGGCGATACCTTAGATTGGAGGGGGTTAAGCGGTAGTGGTACGGTTTGGTGGCAGTGGATGTAGAGGTTGATAACAATTGCAACGGCAATAATGACGACGGTGGCGACAATGACTGTAGAGCTGGGGTTCGGTGGTGACAAAGGTGGGGTTCGACAACAATAGAGGTGGGGTTTCACAAAAGCTTGAAGGCACAAGAGAAGAAGACTATGTTAGGGTTATTTTTATAACATCGGGGATGTCTTTTATCAGCGCTTTCCAAAAAGCGCTCATAAAGTCCTAATGTTAATAATTTATATATATATATATAATTATATATATAATAAATATAAATTTATTTATTTATAATTATCACTATAAATAAATATATTTTAATTTATAATTAAATATATAATAAATATATTTATAAATATTGTATATATTTATATTATTATATATATTTATAAAATTATAAATATTATAAATAAATATTTTTATTTATAATTATAGAATTATAATAAATATATGTATTATAATTATAATTATAATTATAATGATGAATAAATATAGATATATTGAAATAACTAAAATATTATAATAAATATATTAATTATAATTTTATAACTATTTAAATAAATAAATATTTATTATAATTTTAAAATTATTTAAATAAATAAATATTTATTTATAGTTAAAATTTTAAATAAATATATATTTATTTAAATAATTATAAAATTATAATAAATATATTTATTATATATTTATCACATATAATTATAAAAATATAATTATAATAAATATATTTATTATATTTTAATTTTATAGTTATATATTTATCAAATATAATTATAAAATTATAAATATAAAGAAACATATTTATTATAATTTTATAATTATTTAAATAAATAAATATTTATTTATAATTATAACTATAAATAAATAAATATTTATTTATATAATTATATAATTATAATAAATGTATTTATCATATTTATAATTTTATAATTATATATAATAAATAAATATAAATATAAATATATATATATATATATATTAATATATATATATATAGTTATAATTATAATTATAAATAAATATATTTTAAAAAGAATTTATATATAATTAAAAATTTATAATTATAAATATAATAAATATATTTATTGTAATTTTATAAGCATTTATGGGAACATAATAAGTTCATGGGTATAACATGAATGAATCAGACATGTGTCAATGTATAAATGAACATTCATAAAGATGAATACATAACATATGCATGTGTATGTGATCATAATATATAGTAATCTGAACATTTGGTTAACATAGCAACTCAATCACATCCACAAATAAACTTATGATCACATATCATCAATTATATACTCATGCATCAATATATAAACATAAATAACGACAATCACATCTATGAATATCATCATTATCTCATGATATATATATATATATATATATATATATATATATATTATTGACCAAATTATTTAGAGTCATATATTTATTAATTTAAATATACATATATTTATTTATAATCTTGTAAATACTTTTTTAAAATAATATATATATATATATATATAATTGAATTATTAGAAAATATATATTAATATATCATATTTATATTAATTATAAACATGGGTTTTTAATTGATGTATATAGATAAACATTATTTTTTAATGTAAATATAATTATTTTATATATATTAGTAATATTTTTATTAAAGACCTTTATCAGTGCTAATATTAGCGCTGATAAAGATTTTCTTTATGAGCGCTAAAAAAAGCACTTATAAAGGCTACACCTTTATCAGTGCTTTTTTAGCATCGATAAAGGTTAGGCTTTTATCAACGCTTTTTGTTTAGCGCTAATAAGTCGGTGCATCCATTGCCTGGATCTATAGTAGCGAGTGTCGATGCGACAATACCTACTAGTAGGGGTGGGGGCCTTGCTTTGATTGATGATTTCATATCTCGTTCCAATGCAATGTCCATCTCTTAACATTGATCATCATCAAAGAAAGCAAATCAAATACGTTGTTTATTTAGTTTCCATTTAATTTAATTTCTTTACTATTTACGTTACTAATTATTATTTTCATTGTTTTTCACATATAGTTGTTGCTCAAGCCAACACTATTTTTGAGAAACTGTTTTTCAGCTCTATGGGTGTCATGGGATTATGTTCCTACGAGGTTACGTCACTGTATGCTTGATCACTGATTGGTACGTAAAAAAACCCGATGTATTTTAATTTAAATTTATAAATTTTATAGTATATTCTTAAATATTTTCAAGGTTTATGGTCCCCTATTGTTGAGATCATTAGAGTCACTTTTTGGGAGGCACTGGAAACTTGCATGCGCGGTCATTTCCATCAATTTTTACAAAATATTTGGAGGATAGTTATGTAGAGAGCATATGTGACTGTATCTTACGAGCCGTGTATGCCTCATTGACCCAATTATGTCCCCACTTAGGCTTGTGAGATACTATAAAAATACTAGATTGGTAAGACTTTCTAGAGGAGATCCAGTTCTGGTTGCCAGAATCACTGGAGATAGGATTTCACACACAGAACTGGGAGTCATACTTTTAGTATACATCATCGTCATCTGGTAAGTAATATTATGTAATAATTTTATTTATTTATATTTATACTAAGAAAGTTCAGGAGGTGAGCAAGAGACCGGTCCTAAAAATTTATTAATGAAAATAAAAAAGCATAGCAACGTTACACATCATGTGGAACAGAGAGCACTACCGGTCATGGAAAACAACTAAATCAAAGTCTCAAATACAAATGGGATCCGAAGACCCCCCTCCCTCCGCTAGCCCAAGAAAATGGCCCACAACCGTAACACCCCACCATTCATCCCATAACTTCATCCACATCCATTCAGATCCTTCCCACATTCACCGGCCTATATTGCATCTGAAGTCAACTCCATATGCATCATCACCAGCTTGGACATCCCGAAGTCTTCATTCCCCCCATATCCTGAGGCTCCCCTCTCCGCATCGCCATCCTGTTTGCCCACATTTCACAACCCACTCAATTAGAGCCGACACCCAAGCTCGCTTTCCCCTGACCCAATATCGACACCCTATGCAAAACGCCAGTCTATAAAGCATCTCAAAGCCACCTATACCCAAATTTCGAGGTCGCCTTGTCCCGCAAATCACCGTCACTGGCACCCATCCCCGAGGTCGTCAGAAATCACCATCCACATCCAGGTCCGCTGAGGACCCGACCACATCCCAAGTCACAACATCGCACTGGCCACGTTGAACACCTCCGACACCGATTGGACAAAACCACATGCCGAAAGCCGACCGCGTCAGCCTCCCGCCATCCCTGCCAGCAAACCGCCGTCAGAGCGACACCAAGACCATATGCATCATCGCCCAACACTCCTCAGTGCCACCCCACCAAGACCATGGATCACAAAATTCCAAATGAAATGTAATGGACATGTTTTATATTAAAATAGTAGGCAAATGAACACAAAATTGACATCCAAACCTCAAAGTAGAATCAATATGCAATGATTCCAACAGACCAGAACCAAAACATGTATATACAAAACTAGGTTCATAAAAAAATGTTCAAGATTTATGTTAAACCATTAACAGTAACTCCAAAACCAAGAAAGAAGCAAGAAAAAACTTATATTGATTAGATAAAAATAAATTCAGATAACATAATCAAATGGAGAGATCATCAACATCATCCGGTTGACAAAAGCAGTAAATAAAGAGAGATAAAAAATCTTTATTTCTATGTGCTTTGACCAATTGGCATGTGTGCATGGAGAAGGGGCACCAAGGTTCTATTATGAAATATAAAGAGATAAAAAAACAAGCAACAATGTATTGAAGTTGGTGCACTAGAACTAACTTTTGTGTACTTTATGATAACTTGTATTCATTGTTTTGAATATTAATAAACTCCTCATCACATCATGATTGTTCTTCTTCCTAACATAGTATGCGATACTTTCCGAAGAGTAGCCGTCGGACTGAAATGTCATAACAGTTCCCCGCTATGATGAGAACCCGAAAGTGTCATGACATTATTCTTAAATCTATGTTCTATATTAGGATAAAATCATTTGAGGGACACAAATAATATTCTCTATCAGGGGTGAAGAGTCATAGGACCTTGATGCACCTTCTCATGGCTTATACCATTCGCAATATCCATTGTAGGATATTATGAGAACGAGACCCGCCAGTAGGAAATCCACATTTATATGCGTCATTAGATGTTCCTATATGAGGATGTGTGTATTGATCCTTAGACTTTAAGATTATTGTTAATAAGTATTATAAGTCATGTACTTTAATGTATTAATGAAAATCGTGACGACAAATGTTTGTGGCGAGGTATGATACGTTGGGTGTGTCATAAGTAATATTTCATTAATGAATAATGTGAGAATAGATTTTCCCCTTATGTAATTTAATGTATTTTTATATCACATTCCCCTTATTATTAATAAGTATTAAGCACCCCATAATCCGACATGAAAAATGGGGGTTCAAAACCCATTGGGCGCAAAATACTGTAGCAGCGGTGGCACTGTAGCAACGACGGGCACTATAGCGGTGGCAGGTCACTACAGCGGCGACAAGTGCACTGCAGTAGTGGCAGGTACTGTGCAGTACTGTAGCAGGTGGGTACTATAGCATTACTATTCATAGAATGGGTCTTGGGCCAAAAAATTGGGCCTACGGGCCATGTAATGGGATAAATGACCACTGGGCCTTTGGGCCACGTAATGGGTCTCCTTCTACTCAGTTAAAAGAGGTATTTTCTTTGCTTTAATAATAAATGAGGTTTCGACCCCAACCTTTAAAAAAAAGTCAAAGAAAGATACATCAAGCACATAGGTTGATGACACCAACATGAAACCTACTTGATTTGAGATATCATGATAAAGAGATTATTACACAGTAAGCGTCTGTATGAGGTATTATGTCACTGCATCATTAATTTATTTCTCTATGAGTTCCTTAGTGAGTTTCTAGATGTTAACCTTATACTTTAGGCTGATTCACTTAATGTCATCGAGAAAGAGGCCTAGAGGGTCACACACTAAGTGTATCCATAATCTCAGTTAAATTATATATTATTATTTATTATTTAACAAGTTGAATAAATATTATTCCCATATATGGTTTAATAATTATTCATGTTTGCTTGATTGCATATATTCTGTCATCAATTATTCAAGAGAATATTTTGTTATAGGAATATTTAATAAATATTTATTTTCTATCTAGTGAATATAATATTTATTTATTTTTTGGAGAATAATGTAGTGATATTTATTTATTAAATAAATAGTCATTATTCAAGGATTGATAAATATTATGGAGGAATGACACACTGAGTTTAATGGTCTGGTGAGAAATAATATATATTGAATATTATTTTATTAGATAATATTTAATTTAAATCATGAGTTTAGCACATGTCAAGAAATAATGTTATTATTATTATAGACATGGGGTTCTGCAAGGATTAAATAAATATTAAAGTGCACTTGTTCAATTATTTATTTCTAACCCTGGTGGTATATAAACCCAATTATATTATTTTTCAAGGGGCAAATTCATTGCTTTTTTTGTGCACAATGAAATCTAGAGAATCCTCTCAAAACCCTAGAGAGTCCCTTTCTCCAAGAACACTCCCAATAATGGATAGAGATCTTCCTCCACCTTCCAATATAAAGTCAAGAGAGATCAAATAGAATCATTTGGAAGTGATTCTCAGGGTGATCAAAGTTGAACAACACAAGTGATAGGATCTACTATGCTAGCACCCGAAGATTCCTATGACGATGTTTAGAGATTTGTGGAACACATGTAGATCACTGCTAGAGATAATATATTCTTGATTTATATAACGTAATGATGGTACAACATTGATTCTTTGTCAGTTCCATCAATGAAGAAATAATTTCTCATAAGATAGTTCTTTAATTTATTAAATTAATTATAAATAATATGTGATGATACCACACTTTGGTTCTGAAATTTTATCCATTGTTTGTATTCTTTGATTCAATTTCAATCGTCACAAAGTTTATTGTCATGTAAATCTCAGATTGATCATAGATCATGATAAAAAGAAGATTTGGGCATGAACCATCACACATTTCCATTGTGCTCAGAACCTTTAAGTGGTATCATAGTGGTTCACATAATTATTTATAATTATTTAAAGATCATTGATTGATTTATTCATTTGTAATTTAGTCTTCAATTCCAATTTAATCATTCTTAAGTCTGAATTATGAGATATGATTCTTCCTCTTCATTTCTCATAAATATAATCAAATCAATTAATTATATGAATGAAATAAATTTGAATATCTCATATGGAGGTGCTGAGGAATCTGGCTAGATAACACAAGTGTACACGCCATGTAACCTGGAGGTACACACCATGTACTAGTGTTTAATTCACCAAGAATTCATTCAGAATTAATTCAAGGAATGTTAATTTATCACACATGGTGAATTTAATTATACACAATATGTTGACTAGTTCATCCTGGTTCATGGTCAGTCGAAGTACACACTGTGTAACTTCCATACACGATGTGTAGTACTTAGTCATAGACGGGCCGTGTATCTTCTTACACGACCAACCTGACTAGTGACTATGTAACTTAGAGACCACATGCTATGTAGCCTATGTGCATGCTCTGTACTCCAATATTTTCCATGGTATGGTTACATACCATGTCCCAAGGCACGTGCCTAGGATAAAAAATGATAACAGTACATGTCGTGTAACTGGCTTATACACGTTGTGTACTTATACCAAATTACACAGAATTAAAATTTAATTTATTATACTGTGTAAACCTTATCAACATGTGCTTGCATTTGGTCATTAAGTTGATAGGACACTCCATATGATGAGTTTATATATATATATATATATATATAAACACCTAATTAATTTCTATGTAATGTTCAGATCTACATATCATGTATAAGTCACATTACATTTATTACTCTACGCATTGAAGCATTACATGCTGCGTTAAAAAAAGGAATCATATAAACTGTGTGATCATTAAGTTGATAGTACACATCATGATATTACATTGTAATTCATGTATGCCACATGTTACAAGAGTAAATAGTATACAAGCATAATATACACTGGGTAGTTCAGACGGGTACTCACCGTGTTGCCTCCAAGGTACATTTTGTAATGTACACAGTAAATTTTAAATAAATTTATTTAATTTTTTTAAAATTATCATTGATGAGAATCTCAAGGAAATTCAGATGAAAATTAAGATAAAATAATTGATTAATTAAAGAAGAAAATTAATTGATTTGATCATGTTTTATCTTAAATAAGAACGATTAATATTGAATGCTAATTTTATTAAATGTGTAATTTATTGCATGAATATGGATGATCATGAGGTTAGACCAGAGCTTTGAATGTGATTGGTTTCTTTTAATTTATTACTAAATTAACACTACTACAAATTTGGCCTTTAACAGTGCTAATAAAAGTGCTTTATCAACGCTATAGAAGTGCTGATAATGTAAGCAATGTTAAAGGGTTAGATTTAACAATGCTCATAAAAATCATTGATAAAGGGGGCCTTTATCAGATTTTTTAGTGTTGTTAAAGGCCGCATTTATCAGCACTTTTTTTATCACTATTAAAGTCCCCCTTTAATAGCATTAAAAAAAGCACTAATAAAGACCCCGTTGATAAAGGGTATAATTTCTTTTCATGCCCCACCAACCCTTTATCAGTGTCCCTCCTCTTTATCAGTGATACCCACCCCGACCCCTTTATCAACGCTTCCCCCACCCCTTTATCAGCACTTTAGCATGTGCCCCTACCTCTAGTGAGCTTCGAACCTAAGACCTCCAGCTTATACACTAGCACCTTTTCCACTCCCCCATACTGTTTTGTTTTACATTTTATGATATATCTATATATTTATATATATTTCATTATATTTTTTATCCATGTATTTATATATATGTTTATATATATATATTAAATACATACATATATATATATATATTTTAAAATGGATATTAACTCTAAAAACCCTTAAAACACATAAAAACATTAAGAAACTCTGAAAACCCTAAAACCCCTAAACCCCTTGAAATGATCATAAATTCTGATCCAAGAGTTCATTTCATCTCCACAACTAGTAAAATAAAAGATCATGAAATAATATTTGATATGATATGTGGTATAAGCCGAACAGACACCCATATTGGAAGTTATAGCTGCTTGAATTTTAATAAATTGGGGTTGGTGACTAAAAACTCTATTTCAGAGGCCTTCTGGACCTTTCATGGGAAAAATAGAGAAAATGGTCAAATATATGGTCCCAAACCTATATTTCATAGATCTCATTACAATATTTGATTTGATATGTGGTAGATCCCAAAGGAAAACCCAGATCAAAATTTATGGCCATTTGAATTTTGAGTTCAATTTCCATTTTTTTGAAAATATAATAACTTTTATTCCATTAGTTTTCACATGATTTGAATATAAAATGGTTTTATCTCATTTAATAAGCTTCTATTAGACATATTATGGATCTGAAACATATTTTCGGATTGAAAGTTATGATCCTTTTAGGGGTTTTAGGGTTTTTAGGGGTTTTAGGTGTTTTAAGGGGTTCTGACATTCGATGGCCTTTCAAATGACCATAACTTCTGAATTGGGTAACCATTTTTCCTCTACCCCATATAAAATCAATGATTATAATGAGATCTATGCCTAGGTGACCCACAAGAACCCTAGATAACCTCTATTGACGCCAAAAATGGCCTAGAAGGCCTCCAAAGGACCATAACTCATACTATAGGAGTCTGTTAATGAAATATATATATATATATATTTTGAAATATACCCTTTATGAGTGTTAGTAAAAATGCATTGATGGGGGGGGGGGGGTCTTTATCAGTGCTTCTAAAAAAGTGCTAATAAATACCACCATTTTATCATCTATTTTTTAGAAGTTCTAATAAAGACTCCCTTTATCAATGCTTTTTTATAAGCGTAGATAAATGCCTATTTAATCAGTGATTTTTACTATAAATGATAAAGGGGAGCCTTTATCAGTTATTTTTTAAAAGTATTGATAAAGGGACCCCTTTAATATCACTTTTTTATCACTGTTAAATACCTCCTTTAACAACACTTTTTCTAGCACTGAGAAAGGGGGTTTTTAACAGTGCTTTTAGAAAGCACTATTAAAATCCTAGTGCTGTATAAACTTAGTTTTGTAGTACTGTAAATTGTTGTTCTGCATGCCTCTTTACTCTTATTATGAAAGGACCTGGATGACCATGATTTCTTTTATGTAAACCCATTCCCCTCACATAAGTACAAGTAAAAGCATATGTAATTGATGGAATTACCAAGATAGTAGAGGCGGTTCAAGTTTGGAGCTGAGGTGAAACCAATCCAAGAGAGATACATATGCATACATTTGAAAACTATAACACGAACCATAAACGGTTCAAATTATTTCCCCCCTAAGTCAACAATTATCTTATCATCTTCTAGATGAACCAATAATTAATAAAAGCCCATGATAATACCACTTTATTATTTTATTTCTATCAAGTTTCATGGTTATTTAATTATGGATATTTTCCCACAATCACATGAATTAATGAATTAATAAGCATGAAAGATAGAACTAAAATAAACTGGATTATGCGTAAATATTATATAAGACATGGTTAATCAATTAAGTAAATCCACTTAATATTAACAAGCATGTAATAAAGATAATAATTGGAAATTTACACATAAATATAAAATCACTCAATTATATATATTAAGTCGGTATAGATTTCCACTACTTTGGTTAAAATAAAACCATAGTTCAAAGTTCTTGAACAACCAAAGTTGGGGTGCTTTCAATTATTAGGGAATTCTAACATGAAGTTTTTGGTTGACTTAACTTAGTTCACATCAAGGGTTGACTACCAAATTAGGACTTGGTGTAATTGAGAGGTAAGGGTTGAGGAAATATAATTTAATAATTTCAAGATTAGAGAGTCCACTCAACAAATCAAAGAACTGTGAGTTAATATAGTTGTTGTTTGGAATGCATATCTAAAAACCTTAAAATTTCTTAACCAACCAAATTTGGGGTAATGAGAATGTAATATGGATCATTTCCACTATAATTTCCAAGAAATAGGATATCCTAGTTCCAATGTTGAGGGATATTGGGTTTTGATAAAATAGTGGGAGATTAATAAATATAATATTAATTTATTTGTTAAAATTTTATTAGATTAAGTACTAAATATCTACTCATCTTATTTATAGATTAACCAATAAAATGACTTCATACATATCACTACGATCCATACTAGATAAGGATAACTTTCTCATTGGCACAAATTTACAATAATGGAAAAGATGTTTACGCATTATTCTACACCATAAAAGGAAATTGTATGTGCGAAGAACCTATTCCTAATGCACCTAGTAATGTGGCTAGTTAGGAAGAGTTATCTCTCTATGAGAAACATATGAATGATGATATAGATGTTCAATGTTTTATGATATCATCCATGACCAATGATCTTTTGAAGTAACATGAGTACATGGATGTGTATAGCATGATGTATCACCATTGTGATCTCTATTAAGAGAAGGGTGAGACAAGAGATATACGAGATCTCCAATGCTCTATTTACAACTAACCATGGAGAGTCTGCACCGGTTGAGCCTCAAGTAGTCAATATTATTGGCTAAATTTAACACTTAGAAATATTAGGGATTAAATTCCTAGATTAGTTTCACATAGATCTCACATTTTCCTCACTACCCAAGACCTTCTACAATTTTATTATTAATTATAACATGAGTAATAATGAGAATAATATTTCAGAACTTCTTACTCTGATTCTCTAAGTGGATAAAGACATGGGTTATGAAAAACCCAAAATATTTATGGTGAATAAGAAAAGGAAGAATAAGTCTAAGGGGTCCAAGACTCATAATAAGTCTAAATATCCTGAGCATCATCCTTCCAAGAAAAGAAAGATCTAGAGGTAGGGAAGGGAAAATGAAAAAATATGTTTTTCATGTGTAAAGTAAGGACAATGGAAGAGTAAATACACCCAGAAGAAAGGGAAAGATAAAGGTGCATTTGTTATTAAGTGTAATATTTCAATATCTACACATTTGATACTAGATTGATCTTGTGGTGCTCACATGTGTATCCAAATACAGGAACCAAATAGATTCTAAGTATTTATAAAGGAGATGTGGATCTCAGAGCTTCCAATGGTGTGAGGTTGGATACTCTATCCATTGGTGACTATCACCTTTCATTTCCAACATGAATTATATTGGTTTTAAGGGATTTTTATTATGTACCAACTGTTACCAAGAAAATAATTTCTATTTTATGCCTATATACAGAAGGTTTTATTTTCAAGTTTGGAAAAAAAATTTGTTTCTTTTAAAAATACAACATATTTTATGGTTTGAAACATTTAAATAATGTTCATTATGTATTAAATTACAAAAACCAAGTATTTTAAATAGATAAAAAATCATGTTCACACGACTCATATAACACCCAACTATAGAATCACCATCTTGGTCATGTAAATGAGAAGAATTTAACAAAGATTTTTCAAGATAGTTATTTAGAATCTTATGAGCTAAAACCACATAACATATTTCATGCTTTTTTACAAGGAAAAATTACCAAACCATCATTCAGTGGACATGGTGAAAGGGCCACATAGCTTCTAGGATCAGTACACACTAATGTATGTAGACCATTTCTAGTAGAAGATAGAGGTGGATATTATTACTGATAACTTGAGTAGATATGAATATTTATATGTGACATTACATAACCAAAAGACACTTAATAGGTTCCTCGAGCCTGGTGGGCCACATGGCCTCAATAGCATCTCCCCAAACACCAGAGGCTGCCAACTAGCAACGAGGGCCTAGGGTGTGTCCGTGGGGAGACTATGCCCTTATTACCAGAGTTTATCACAATGAGTAAATATAAAAAAAGGTAAATAGATAAATAAATATAAGTAAATAGAATTCATAGTGGAAATATACAAGGATAATAATAACTAAAGCAATTGGGATAACTAATACAAGCATACAACAACTGATGATGACATGTCATGTCACTAGAAAGCTAGAAAACATGGGTACAAAGTAGTAGTCATAAATGAAAATTCCAATGTAGAAAAAAGGAAATAAATAAAATATCCCAAGAATCCTGAGCTCTAGCTCATTCATATACTACCATCTTCATACTAACACAACAAGCAATCAAGTGTTCGAAGTCATATGCTTCCCTTTATCAACACCTGCAATCACGTAGTCTTCCCTGGGTACCAAACAACACCCAGAGAGGGTGTGGGATAAATCTCAGTGGGCCACAAACAAAGGTGTATATAACATATGGACCATGTAATGTAAATATAATAATGTATAAACATTCATATATTAAGTAAAGTATTACAATGGAACTAAATACCTAAGTACCCGCTTTAGACCTCGGTTGGTGTTTGAACATGTAGCCAATTAATTAATTAAGTAATTACCAATTTATATTAATAGGTCACATGAGGAATAACTAGCACTAACATCACCTCATTATAGTATAAGTATTGAAGGTTCCAATATGTAATAAGGAAACTATAATTGATAATTAACATGAAGTGGTTCTAAGGTAATCACCAAGGAAACCACAATTGATAATTAACATGAAGTGGTTACATGGTATTCACCAAGGAAACCTAGACCTTAGGGGATACTAACTCAGTAGTAATTGTGTCTAGCCAAAGGGGTTAAGAGTGTAATCCACACAACATCATCTAATTCATTACCAAAATAAGATGCCTACAGAGTCCCAATAATTATTCCAAGGTAAAATAGGGCTAAGCAATGACTGGGCCTGATGGGATATAACCATGGAACCTACTTATCAAGATAGATCCAAGGAGTGTATCCATGGAAACCTATAATAATAATCAAGGGATCCTACAATGTCATATCAGGCATCCAGAGGTAGACAAGGATCGTGTTCTCGGGTAAGTCTCACCCAAGGCAACTGTCATCCTTGAGTCGGAAAGACATCCTCAAGTACCCAAGGCATTCCCTCAGAATCCAAGATCTAACAAGAGTAAATCCTTCCTATAAAAATTTCAAGGACCATGTGCATAAAGATTCACCTTACATTTAATTAATTTAATGTAATAATGCCATATTATTACTATTTCCTTTATCAAGTTCATTAGGTTCAAGCCTTTCCTTTCATTAGTTTGACAAGGCCAAGTAGCATGAAACCATTTAATTCAACTATGTATATCATAATAATTTAATTTGGTTCATATTCTACCTTCCACCATAAGTGAAAAGGGGTGCTATGACATGAAACCAACCAATCATTCTCAATTAATATGGCCAAGTCATATTCATACCACATACTAGCTAATTCATCATTTTAAGAAACTAATTACATTTAAGAACTTACCTTAGGTGGGTCAAGTGGAAGTGACATGGTACTTTACATTCACCATTACATTATTTGATAGGCATTAAATATAAGGAGGCTTACTATTAGTGTGGTTAACCTTGATCACACCCAAATGGTGTCCCTAAAGTGTCAAAACACTAAAACTCATTTATAGAATATCACCCTACATGGGGTGTTAGGTGTTGTGGATGTAACCACCAAAAAATAATCACATATTTGGAAAGATAATAACCTTTTAGTTCTAACGACTATAATCATGGAATATAAATTCAATAAACGACACCTGATGAAATCAGAAGGCCCCACATGACAATTACAAGATCAATGAACTTGAGGGATGAGTTATATATGACCCACATTAATATTTTATGACTATCCTCATCCAGTATTATCCTCTAATTCATCTTGGAGTAGAGAAGATCTAAAAAAAGGTAAAAACACTCATGCCTCGATAACTAGGTCTAGATCAATAGAGACAAAGAATTAATCTAACAAACTCGAGTACTTACCACTGCACATCCAACATGATGAATATAAGCTCAAACAGATCTCAAATGAATGATATCTCTCAATCCCTATCTTAGGCCTTCAAAAAGCTCCAAAATGAGAGGGAAGGGGTTCTGTTCTCTGGAGTACATAGGCATGGGAACACCATGTACTCCCACATGGACATGAAAATCCAAGTGTACATGGCCAGATCCATATACTTGGACATGGGCAGAAGTACACGGGCATGATTGCACCATTTACTTTTACAAAAACATGGGAACTATCTGTTTACATGGGTAGAACCAAATTACAAAGAGACATGCTATGTATTACCCATACACACCATGCACCCCTTCAAAGAAATCATAAAGACCTTGTAATTTTTATCTTGGAAAAGTTTCATTAGGGTGAATCACCTATATTCATTCCCTAAGGGTTAGTATGGAATCACTTCCTACAAATAGGACAATGATCCCTTTAGCAGGAATTCTTGCATATAATTGTTAGAATCCTTCTATGAGGCCTAGAGTAAGATCTTATATCATCTTCTTACCCTAGGTGGATTTCTTGGAATCATCATGGCCAACACTATGTGGGTTCAAATTCTCTACATAGAGGGTTAATCCAGATTGATTTTTTGCTATACCCCATGGCCTTGGGGGTGATCCTAATATATGTATCATATATATTTATACTTATAGTGTATCCTTCATATGATTAGCCTCGACGAGCGCTACATCTCATAAGGACATCATTAGTGCTATCTGACTCATGGAGCGTGTTCTACCAAACGATTGTTATGTGGAACCTTCAAACATGAATCATAGGATAGCATTACATTTGTGCCATTACCTTGAGACTATGTTTCTTTTTTGAGTATATATGAATATTATTGTTATATGTGTTGTATACATTACCTCTGTAGAGATGACTATTATTCTTTTGTTATATTATTTTTAGTTTTAGGGTGTCCTACTGGGTATTTTTATACTCACCCCTACACAATCTTTTCCCGCACATGTCTTTTATTATGTAGAAGATCGACCTTTTTATAGAGTCCTAGAGGGACCAGGATCAGGTGATTCTTAATGAAATGAAAAGACCGAGGTGTGTTATTATGGTTATCTTGATATTAGTCCCCATATTTACTTTTAGGTTGAACTTATTATTAGAATCTTTTTGGTGGGATTTTATTTTTCCCTGTTTGCTTTCTATTACTTGTTGTCGTACTTTGGTTGTGGGATTTAGATGCACGCATGCATAGTTTCTTTCAGTTGTTTTACATTTCATAATTTTATGGGATTGGAGATGTGTGCATGTGTATAGATACATTAGGATAAGCCATCCCATGTTATTGATATACCTACTTGGCACTAGTCATTATCCCTTGGACTGTTGGAAGCGGGCTTGGGGGGTCGAGGCCCAGGCCCCTTTGGGGAGGGTCACGACAGAGTGGTATTAGAGCAGTTGGTTCTACCTTAAGACTGAAGTCTATGAGATTTTTTTGGGTAAATAATGTTAAGTGATTTGAGTTCATCTTTTAGAACATGGACTCCATTGTTAGTGTATAGGCCAACGTATCCATACACTAGAACTTTGATCACCTACCTTTCATCTCAGAACATGAGGAATTTGGTTGTATGGAAAACAATGGTACATGCATCATATAGGAATGGGTTGTGGTTTCCATGTCATTATTGATTCAATTCTCCAGATATACTCATTGACCATGGTACATATTATTTATTTTAGGATGCCTCCGTGATGTATTATAGCTAGGATTTAACTTCAGGATCATGGGGATTACCCCCTTAGTTATGAGGTACTGATACAAGGACCAGTTTCATAGGTGTTATCTCCAGGTGGTGCACCAACTATACCACAACCTATTGAGAAGAATATGGTATCCACAATACTAATGGATGAGGTGTGAAGGTTGAGTGTACTTCACAATTTTCAGCTGGACCAACCCCTTAGGTTCCTAGGAGAGCCTGAACCATAGGCAGCTAAGGACTGGCTTGAGGTGGTGATGTAAGTTTTCTATCTAGTTAAGAAAACAATAGTTTGGATGGTGATTATATATGAGATCCTTCTCCATGGATCATTAGGACAATGGTGGGGTTTAGTGTCCCAATCATACCATGAGGTGAATCTATAATGGTCAAACTTTGATCGCCTTTTCATATAGGAGTTCTATCCAGCTATGCTGAGGGATGTACATATCTAGGAGATTCTACAGCTTTAGTAGGGAAGTACAATAGTGGATGGGTATTCATCGAGGTTCACCAACCTCTCTAGGTACTCTATGGATATGGTATAGGATCAGTTCTTCCGGGCTTGAAACTTCGAGTGAGGACTGTGTAGAGAAATTCGGTCCATCATTATACCTCAATAAATTATAACCTATACTGGGGTGATAGAGTGAGCTTTGGTGGTTAAGAGTTTCTTGACTGAGTAGACAAAGGTAGTGGTTGTCAACAGTGGGCATACTGAAGCATAGAATTTGGTAGCAGGGATACAATGTCAGTATAAGGGACCTAAACATGCAAGGAATTTTAGGAGGAGGTCCCATGATAGAGGGTCTTATGTGTAGGGCTCACAGGATGGGTCTAGTCATCCCAATGAGAGGTGATGTTACTCTTGTGATGGAAGAGGAAATATTGCTTGAGATTGTCAGACCTGCCCTACAGTTGATAGGGAAATAGTGGATGGGACACTGAGGCATAGGTAACGGTAGGAGTAGTAAGGTCCATAAGGCAATAGATGTGAAAGATGATATGAGAGAGAAGCTAGAGGTGGTAGACACTTCAACTTGTTACCACCACCACCTCCAGGTGGTATACGTCAGGTTAAAGGAGCTAGAGGAAAGGGGTGGGGACAACTATGGGCTATTGAGACATATGACCTAGAGGCTCTAGGGATGATACAAGGTAAGATATGTGTCTTTTTTACCTTAGTTATAGTACTGATATACACAGGTTCTAGTCATTCCTTTTTTTATTAAAAATAGAAATCATTAATGATGAATATCAGCAAAAGTACAAGTGCAAAGCCAAGAAGGGAAATTGTCCAACCAGAGCTGGTTAAAGTCGAATGGGCCTGAGGCTGCTAGTTGATGGGCCACGTTTTTTCCCTCCATTTTTGTAAAGAAGAAGGTGCAAAAAGAGAAGAAATGGAAGAGTGAGATAATTCTCCTAATGATGATGCTAAAAGACTGGAGCCCACCATTGTTGTGGTTAATAGCATCAATTACGGTAAGGTAGTCATACTCAATAATAATATCACTCCATCCACATTCCAAGGCGAGCAACAAACCAGCAAGGATGTCCATGAATGCGAGAATTTTTTTAGGAACACTTTTTAGTAGTGATGAGGCCTTATGATGTCATCTTAGGTATGAAATGTCAATCAAAAGTTCATGACTAGATTGACTATTTTAGAAGGATGATGCGGTGTATCCACAAATATGGGACTATATTTTCCTTTGTGGGTGAAAAGAAAACCTAGGAATCATAGGATGAAATCATGCATATGAGGGTTTAGATGATTACTCATTGGTTGGATAGGATGGACCTTGGTGCAATGGATGTTATGAGTTTCCAGTTTCATGCAGTGATGGTAGAGTATGAGGATATCTTTCTAGAGGACATTCCAGGCTTACATCCCTAATGAGAGATAAAATTTTGCATTGATATACACCTTGGTATGACATTGATATCTACACCATCACATCAAATGACTCCTACAGAGTTTTGTGAGTTGAGGGTGTAGTTGGAGAAATTTTAGAGGAAGGGATTTCTCAGACACAGTGTTTCACTCTAGGTAGCCCCAATATTATTTTCCAAGAAGGCAGACAAGAGCTTGAGGTTTTGAGAGGAATATTAGTGCTTGAACTAGGTGAATATGAAGAACAAGTATCCACTACCGAGGATCAATGACCTCTTTGATCAATTGAGAGGGGCATGACGTTTCTTTAAGGTTTACCTCAGGTTAGGTCATCACCAGTTGCAAGTATGGGGAAAGGATACACTAAAGATCACATTTAGATGTCATTATGGAAACTATGAGTACTTGTTGATGCTATTTAGTGTGAAAAACCCCCTAGTAGTATTCACGGGACTCATGAAATAGATCATTCAACCCTTCTTAGATCAGTTCATGGCAGTATTCATTAATGATATCCTTGTGTAATTGGAATATGAGGTGGAGCACATGAGACACTTACCAACACATATTTTTGATTTTATAAAAACACTTTACGGAAAAGTGAGAATCGCCATGCACACAAAGGAAACACATAAGCGGGTCAGGCTTGAAGCCCCGCTGAAGACCAGACCCGCTCAAAAGGAAAAATAAAACATTAACCAAAACCAAAAAACGAGGCGACCATCAAACACTACCCAGGGTCGACCCATCCAAAAAGCGCTGCCATAAAATCATACCATTGAACACTGAGTCCTCAAAACCAACAAACACGTTACCTGTCCTCAGGAAACTGCGTTGCCGTTGCACCAGTGAACACCTCGCCAGGAATCGGAATGCAGACCACCAGAGCTTTGAGGGAGGGGAAAGGGTCACCAAATCACTCGGAACAAGATGACCAAGGGATCCATTTTCACAGCCAGGGCGAGAAGCAATACCTCCATACCAGAGGAACAGAACATGAATTCCATCACTGAGGATACCAACACCATCCAAAACGCCTTGGGAGACGTCGAGCTTGACCAAATTGGAGTCAGGCTCAACGGGGCAGAGTGAAATGGCAGAGGAGTTCGGGGAGAGGTAGTACCATCTGAATCCATAAAAAACCAAAATCTGCAAAGGGACATACCTTAGAATAAGGCCGCAAGCAAACCCAGAAGATAAAACTCTCAGAAACCGATGACGGAGGATGAAAGACGGAAAAGGATTCATCAACAGTACTCCGAATTCGGAACCAGGGGATGCAAGAATGAAATGCCGAGAAAAAATGCCGGAAGGATTGAGAGAAGAACTGTTAAGGGCACAGATTCAGCTCCGAGCGTTCCTGAGGTCGCCCTCTGCGACCTCGTAATGACCCTAGAGGAAGACGATATCCCTGTCACGTTCCGACAACAACGATCCCAACCGGCCGATGACCCTACGACGAACACCGAACACTACCGGAACCCCATCCGTCAACCACTCAACACGTAGTATCCGAATCATTGAGGATGTGCCGGGGAAGGGAGGAGAAGCCGATGTGAGAGACACTTAAAGATGGTTCTAGAAATACTCTAAGAGAACTAGATTTATGAGAATTTCTCAAATTTACTATTATAGATTCAAGAGGTCCACTTTCAAAGACATGTTATCTCAGCAGATGGTGTGTCAGTGGACCCGATGAATGTTGAGGCAGTGTTAGCTTAGGATCTACCCAAGAGCATGAAAAAGGTGCAAAGCTTCCTTGGGTTGGAAGACTATTACTAGAGATTAATAACTAAATTATCTATGTTATCATTCCCCATGACAACTTTAACTCACAAGGGGAAGCCATTCATTTGGATGGATAGGTGCCAACAAGATTTTCAGGAGTTGAGGTAGAGATTGATGAGCACTCAGTCTTGAGATTTCTAGAGGAGGGTGTCGAGTATGTAGTACTTTGAGATGCATCAGGAATTGGGATTGGTTGAATTATAATGTAGAGGAAGGAAGTGATTGCCTATATTTCACATCAGTTGAGACCACATGATCATAACCATGCGACACATGATCTTGATTTAACAGTGGTAGTCTTCGCACTGAAGATGTGGTGACACTACCTGATGGGTGAGCAATTTATCATTTATTCTAACCACAAGAGTATCAAGTATATATTATCTCAGAAGGATCTCAACTTGATACAGAGTCTATGTCTAGGGTTCATCCATTATTATGAATTCAATATTATTTACACTCTTGGGAAGGAGAATGTAGTAGAAGATTCTCTCAGTAAGAGATCTTGTTCGAAGTTACTGAATGAAGTGTTAGAGTAGTTGTCCGTATTGTAGTTATCCTTTGTGGATGGAGATAAATAATATTACATCCAATTGATCATTATTAACCCTCCTATTTCATATTTATATAGGGAGGCATGATTTGGGGATATCGACTGTGAGACCCTACGTACTCAAATATCCACTAGGCATGCTTCTGATGGATTTTCTAAAGGTGGGGAGCAAGTCATTATTTTCAAAGGATTCATGATGGTACCATCAATGTTGTGGGAGGAGGTTATAATATATTTTCATACAATAACTTTGGTGGTAAATCCAGGTGTGTAAAGGATGTACCAAGACATCCAATGTTAGATTTTGTGGCCAAGGATGAAGTGGGGAGTTACAGAGTTTGTTTCTTGATGCCTTACTTGTTAGCAAGTGAAGTCTAAACACCAAGTTCCAGTGGGTTTAGGTCAACCCATTGAGGTTCCATAGTATAAGTCAAATGATATATCCATGAACTTAATAATGGGGATACCACATACATTCAGGGGACACGATCCTACCTGTGTAATTGTAGACTGACTCACCAAGTTGGCCCACTTCCTATCTATTCAAGAGAAGAGTCCAGTAAAGAGTTTGGGATGAATCTATGTATATGAGATATTACAACTCCATGGATTTCCATTGAAAATAATTTAGGACTGTGATGCTCGCTTAACATCTTGGTTATATAAAGGATTGTAGGAGGAATTTGGGACTTAGTTGCATTTGAGCACAACTTTTCACTCCTAGACTGACGGTCAGACCAAGCATACCATTCAGGTTCTAGAGTACATGCTACAAGATTGAATGTTAGACTTTGGTCATAGTTGGGAGGATCGCATACCATTGGTGGAGTTTATATACAAAAACATATACCATTACACCATTGGTATGACACCATTTGAGGCCTTATACGGGTAACCATGCAGTTCAATACTTTGTTAGACTAACCCATGAGAGTCAGTACTCATGGGATCGGAGTTGGTGCGAGACATTAACAAGAAGGTTCAGATCATTTAGGAGTGGATGAGGACTGCACAAATCCATCATAAGTCTTATATGGACAGATGAATAAGGCCCTCAGATTTCAAGGAGGGAAACAATGTATTCTTACAAGTTTCACCTCAACATGGATTATGGAGATTTGGATGAGGTGGAAAGCTATATAAAAGATTCATTGACCCTTTACAAATACTATGTAGAGTTAGTGATGTGTAATGCTGCTTAGATCTACCTCCATAGTTAGACCGGGTACATGACATATTCCATGTGTCATAGCTGAGGAGGTATGTGCATGACCCATCACACATTATTGAATGGGGCAAACTGAACATTGAGGATGGTACTACCTTTGCTCAATGCCTAGTAGAGATCAAGGATCAGCAGGAGAAGATCCTTTATGGGTGAGAAATTCCTTTATTGTGTGTTCGATGGAAGTATAAGAATATTCTTGAGATTACCTGGGAGCGGGAGGCTCAGATTTGTGCTCAATAACCACATATATTTTTGTAGCCACGTGTTTTTTCTTTTTAGGATGTAAAGCCCCAAGGTGGGGAGAATTGAGTGACTCATTTTTTCCATGTATTATTTTTTGAATATTGTATGGATTATTTTCGAGACCAGATGCTGACACAATGTGTGATTCCGAGGCCTGGTGTGCCTGAAATAAATGTTTGAAATATATTAAATATATTAAATAGAAAAGTGGAATAAATTATGAATAGAGGCCCATATCAGAAATTCAAGGCCACCCTTGATTTTAGAACATGGGTTTTACCCTAGGCATGATGTAACATCCCTACACCAGTATCCACTATATCTGATGCTCTGAGTCGAGTCACCACATGAACTCAGACACACCTCCCTGTACACTAGAGGCTACTAACTAGAAACTCAGGTTTATATAGATACATTAGGGAGACTATACCCACTTATTAGAGTAATAACTTAACATAAATAATATCAATAGATAAAAAAACCAATTTGAACAAAAAATGGACAACATGTAATGAAAGCTAATAAGAAAATGAGTAGCACATACTATAAAAATATGATTAATAAAGTACATGTCAGGTAGTCATAAAAATAAAATGTCTGATACCAAAATCATAAAAGATCCTGAACATGGACCTAAGTCCCAACCCGGTCTTGACCTCCCATTCTCCATGTAGGTTTTCCAACCGAACTCACCACCTCTTCCTGAATCTTTCCCAAGAAGCCATAAGGCAACACTTCCTATGGAAATATCGCCACCACAACTCTTGAGTTCTTCCAGCTGACCTTGGTGAATCACAATAGAAACACAATAATCCATCACACCAATCCAAAAACAATAGATATCACATATAACTAACGTTTCCCACTGGTTTCATGGAAAATGACAGGTGCTTACTTCTGATCCACCTGTTTATATATCCCGAATATCATCATGCATCTCAAGCACATTCCCAACACCCAGCCCTCAAAAGAACCCCCAAGGTCATAAACTTCCCTATGGTCACCCACTGATCTTGACTCAAGATCCCATGAAATGTGCATCACCCAAGCTAGTCCCAAACGCCCACTCACACAAATGACCATGCCACCTGATCTATTAGCCTCATCAGTCTCAAGGAATTCTCAACATTCCCTTCCAATGACCCAAAATTTTATAAAAACAAGACCAACCATATGAATAACCCTCACCATAGGTGTCACTTTCCTAACAAAAGTGACCATCCATGATTTGGTCACCCGTGTCTCATCCACTCAACTCAACCAAATTCCTTCATTAAATGTTATCAATTCCATTGGTCTAGGTATCCTAACAATCTTACCCTTCAAAAATAACCTTAAAACCATCCACGAACACTCAGGTGTATCCCTAAGAAAAAAACCAAGGCATAACCATTAAATTTTACCAAAAACTTGATGGAACCCACCATTCATCAATTCCACCTTTAAAGAAACAACACATGCTCCCCATTACAAGGCACCTGGAACACTAGGCCAACCTCCCTTGAGGTTATGATCAATTTTTCAAAAACTATCATCTCATAAACACAACTCGAGTCACATTTTAAAAACCATTAAATTTCACACTTATCCCTCTAGGATAACCCTAAATAGACATCACTCTATGTGCATCACTATAAAAACCAAAATCATCCACCTGTGCCATTTTCACCCAAAACACGAGCAACCATGCCAACCCTTCTCGTGGGTCACCTCGAAGGTCAAATGATGCTAACTCCTTAAACTGGAGTCACATCAAACAAAGTCCATTGGATATCCCTCTAAGATATACACATCAAACCACCAATAATCCACTACTCATGGATACTCTCCTTCCCCCTATTCTAAAACACACTGTGTCTAACAAACCTAAGTAACCATTTACTCTAGATTTCACACCAATGATACACACACACAAACATCATCAATACAAGCCAAAAACCCACTCTAGGATAAAAAAAAATTAAAATTATCAAGAACCACAAGAGTCACCATACCCAAATTACCAGACAATATCTCACCACCTAAAGGCCATTTACCTACTGAGGGTACAATAAGCACATCTTCTTTACCACTACCAAAACCCATCAAAGTATCACGAACTATAACCAAGGTCTCAAACTAGGTCACTCTCACTTCCCAAACCACCCACACTTACACAGGTTCAATAACTAATACAAGGGATACTCACCACTGATGTCCCTAAAAATTACACCATTTCACATTCCTCTTTAATCAAATTTTCCATTTTAAAAACCTGAGAATTCACACTGCAAAACTTTCCATTTGAAACCCCCAAGATTAAAATTTTCCAAAACCTTTTTATTAACAAAAATTTCAAAAATCCAAGATTTATTCAAATTCATATTTCAAAACATCTTTCATTAATAAAATTTAAAGGAAAGATCAATAGGCATAAAATACAGACAGAAAAGTGGACTACTAGCAGATGAATCCCAAGGAACTATCAATCACTAGAAAAATATGAATGAACCTTAAATCCTATGTGACTTGAATGATGAATGAACCCACACAACATCTATTTATATACTAATCCAAGATATAAAACCTCATAAATCAATAACATCACATCTAAGTGCACCAATCGAGGTGGAAGTATCAACCAATCATAAAAGCACAAAATAGAACATAAATTCAAACCCATGGAAACTTGGGTATTCCCTCATACATGGGGTTGCAGGCACCCAGGAATGAGTTCATTACGAATCCCTGACAAGATACTAGTCTTCTTTCTAACACACCCCAAATAGTAATACAAAAGACACCAACACTGATGGCACTTTGTAACATCACCAAACCCATAGAAACTATATCTGATGACCTAATCTGAGTTTCCACATGACCTTAGGAGTTCCTCCCCATATTATAGAGAATTATGACTAGTAGAACAGGTTTATAGAGATACATTGGGGAGATAATATCCACTTATTAGAATAATACCACAACTTAAATAATATCAATAGATGAAATAACCAATCTGAAACAAAATGGAAAACATATAATGAAATATAATAAGCAACCCAATAGCACATGCTATAATAATATGATTAATAAACTACATGTTAGGAAGCTATATGATAAAATTTCTGATACCAAAACCATAAAATATCCCCAACACAAACCTGAGTCCCAACATGGTCCTGATCTCCCATGCTCTAACCAAAAAACCCATTCCCCAACCATACACTAGGTCCCTATCTGAAATCTATAACTAAAACAAGTAACATATGATTAGTTACCCTAGTATCATGGAGGTCCAAGAAGGGTGTGAATAAAACTCAGCAGGCCAACACTAATGGTGTCTAAAGCAATAAATAGTCTAACAACAATGCATGTAGAAAAGAAGGTGCAATAAATAAGTAAGACAACAAAGGAAACATGTATTAAAATTAAGCAATCATCAAATAACCACTTTATACATTAATTTATCTAGGGTCATCCACAAAAATAAACTAGCACTGGTTATACCAGGAGCCTAAGGCATAGAATAAGGGGTTACACAGTTTTAATCATAAGCGGCCTTCACTAACCAAACCATTCATCAACTTACCTCGAAGCCTTAGTTTGATAATCAATCCATGTCGATATTTTTGGGAAGAATAGATATTTAGTCCAACATCCCAAACCATGCCATGTCCATATGTTTTAGAAACATAGAGCCTCAGTCCAACATCACAAACCATTCCAACCTTAGGAGCACATAGTCTCAATCCAACATCCTAAGTCAAGAAATGCATTGGTGGGCCTAGAGCACATGTCCATCCCAATCCAAATGAGGAACCAAAATCTCTAATTTAAGAGCATAAAGCCTCAGTACAACATCCCAACTAAACAATACATAACAATTTACTTGGATTCTCAGTCTAGATATTCATATCTCATGCATTTGTTAGGTGCATAGAGCCTTAGTCCAACTCACTCACCCATGAATTATAGGGGTGGGGCTTAAAGCCTCAGTTTAAGATAACTTGTGGGTGTAGAGCCATAATTCAAATACCCCACATACCACCAATACATTTTCATATGATTATTTAACCATATAACATATTTACCATTTAAATCCCTTAACCCATATCAAAACATATACAATTTACAACCCATAACTCATCTAACACATTCACATTTTACCAAACACCCCTTATTCCATATTAACAAATATAAAACAATTAAAATAAATTTCATTTCACAATCCATGATAACACACAAGTAAAATTACCCATTTAAAATTATCTTGAATCCACCCCTTAAAACATGGGTCTTCCTCTTTGAAAAACTAAACTAATCCCCAAGGTTTCATTTTCATTACCAACCATTTCAAATGGCCATTAAATAATTTTAACAAATAGGGGTACCAATCCCTCATTTCAAATCATCATTTGAAATTTATAAGGAAATCAATTTCAAAATCACCTTGAGGAAAATGCCTCCTTTAAAAAAAATTTCCCACTTTAAAAACCTCATATTCTTCTTTTTAAACCATCAATGGATCAAAATAAAAAATGAATCATTCAAAAAATTCCCAAATCCTCTTAGGAATTTCAAAAAACTAGCATACAAACATTTCAATAGCCCCCTTTTAACCATACCTATAACCCAATTTAACCATTTCAACTTATTCATTTTCAGAATTTCCCTATCTCAATGTTTACCCATTCAAATCACCCTTCCCAAGGGTTTATCATACCACATGGGTAGACCTAAGTCCCATTTCAAATAATCAAAGGATCCAAATGGGTCTGTAAAGGGTTTTAAACCTCACACTAAGACCCAAAACACTTTCCTTATCTAAAGATTCAAAAACACAACAAAGTAGTACATTAGCACAACCACATACACATATAAAAAATCAAGACTATGTGAAAAAGCTTTAAGACCATATAACTCATGTACATTGATGAAAAATTTCTTAAAATCAACCATTTATTTAAACTCAAACACCATATAAAGATCCAACTTAGAATCTGCTGAAAAATTGAGGTTTTAGGGATTCAGAAGGAGAAGAACAACTCTAAAGTCATATTCTAGAAAATAGAAGTAAGAGAAGTTTTAGACTCACATAGATCTTTTATCTACACCCAACATCACTCTAAAGAACATATAAATAAAGGAGAATCACCCATAGAGGAGGAGGGGGTTGTTGGTTCATCACCCAAGATGGAGGGGGTCGAATGGGGTGAAAAAACAGGGAACAAACATTTAATCCCAAGAGGGAAAATAGGAAATTCCCATTTTTAAGAGGTTCACGGTTTGGCTACACAGTTGGCCAAATCGTGTGCCAACCATGTATCTCCCTCTGCTCAAGAGGGAAACATGACATACGGTATTTATATACACCTAAAAAGTTTGAATAACTATACAAGGCTGTGAATTCTCTACTTTTTGAAGAGGTCTTGAACCACACAATCTTCTGAATCTATCTTGTATAGTTTTCTTAACCATGCACCCCCTTATGTAGGCCATATTGTTAAGGAAAATGGTTTCTACTAATCATGTACCAACCATTCTATTAGTACATATTGGCCTCTTTTTCTCCTTCAATGTTCCCTAAACCCCCTAAACACCCCCAAAACATTTAATACACCTAAGAGGACTTTAATTATCCAAAAATTGCAAACTAAGACATACCTTATATCAGGGTTGGAATCTTATGCATGACATAACCTTTTTAGCTTAGGTTATTTGTGGAAAAGTCATTGTGGGTGTGGATAAAAAATAAATTAATAAAATTAATTTATTTAATATGTAATGACATAGAGACCTAATCCTCTTCTTTAAATGAATTCTTATAAAAAATTTGTAGGGTTAGCCGTATGAATATTTAAATTGATGAGATCCATTGGAGAGTGTTGGAGGAATTCCGTTGGCAGATAACAACCCAATCAAGTTTCCATGATCAATGTTGAACAAAATTAGAGGATAACACCAACAACTACAACACAACTTCATTCTTCACCAACGATCAATCCAAAATTATTTAGGGTATTTTTTTATTTGGATTTATTCCCATTTTATAAATCCTATGATGAACATGAATCAATCAACCAATGAATTGATTCATGGATCATGTGTATTTCGGCTATGGGATAGATTCATCTAGGAATTGGGGAAATTTATTCATGTTTGTTCATTTATCTCTTAGTTTTTCATTCTAACAGAAATTAATAAAGTCCAAAACAAATGCTGTCCATGTTTTTTTACTCGTGTTTGTAATTGTGCTTTTCCTTTCCCATTTCTTCATTCATCGTGGGAGATCATTTGGCCTGCAGTTCGATGAACATTGAGAAATCAAATGTTGCATGCCCGTTTCTTGGCACAATGATTTGATATCATAGATCCAAGATCAGAATGACATGATGATTGTGAAATGATGAAAGAGATTATGAATCAGATGGATTTTGATACCCAATTTTGTGTTCTTGGTATGATATGGAGGATGATGTGTGTGGATTATTTTTTACTGAAATATAAGGGACGAAACTTGTTGATCTATGGTGGAAATAATCATTGGGACATGATTCTTGATTTTATGGAAAGAAACATTGCCAGATCAAGGGTCATAAGAGTGGATAAAGACATAGGATCCAGTTCTAGGATTCTAGAAAATCCTATAACACACAACATGTAATTCAGGATTACAAGACATGTTGGAACTTTGGTGTGGAGGATCGAGTTTATGTAAGAAGTTAAGTATCAAATAGTGTGTGACTATATCACATGGAGTGTTACCCTTCCCTAGAAACTCATCATGTATCTCGTAGGGTACATGAACATGGCCAATAGTACACATGCACATGCACACCATGTACTCCCACATGGGCATGACTAGGACAAGTGTACACAAGCAGATCCATGTACTTGGACATAGGCATAAGTACATGGGCATGGGAATGATGTATACTTTTACATGGACACATACATAGGCCTTTTACACAAGCAGAACCTGATACTGAAGGGACACACTGTGTACTACCAGTACATGCTGTGTAATCCTTCAAAGAAATATTAGATACATTTTCCATTATATCTTGGAAATTTTTTGTTATAGTGCATTCCCTATACCCATTCCCTAAGGGTTAGTATGGAATGACATCCTACATATAGGATGATGATCCTTTAATTAAGAATTCTTGGATATAGTTGTTGGAATCCTTTTGTGAGGCCCGGAGTGAGATACTCTATCATCTTATTTCCATAGGTGGAGTTCTTAGAATCATTGTGACCAACACTAAATAAGTGCTAATCCTATACTTAGCGGGTTAATATAGATTGAGTTGTTGGTGTACCCCATATCCTTGGGGGTGATCCTCATGTGTGTATCATATCTCTTCATACTTCCATCATATCCTTCCTATGATGAGACCTGATGAGAAAGGCACATGCTCACGATAGTCCTCCTTTTCACCCCCTCTCACTGAAGCAAGAACCCCAAAAACTGATTGCCCCCAAATTGAATAATGCTATGTATGATAGAGGAGATTATCCCTAATAAGGTTGGAAGGAGGCATAAAAAACCATGGCTAGGATAGCTGGCATAGGACATGAAGATGGTTGATATTAAGCCCTCTTAAATATTCAAACAAACTAGGGCATGTGAGGATTTTAATTGGAATAACAAAAAATAAATCTAGTATTTATATATATTATTTAAATGAAATTAAAACCAATTATATGCATATAATTAAAATAATTAAATTACATATAATAATCATGTTAATTTCAAAATTTCATGAATAAAATTCACAATAAGGTTTCAAGAGACATATGAGATAGTGATTTATCAAATGTGTGAGAGTTGTTCTGAGACTGATGGTGGAGATAAGGGCTCATGTGAGTCACATTTTTATGAGGCGAATTGGATGTGGGGAATGACAAGTGGCCTTTAGAAAGGTTGAGTGATTTTTATTGGTTCATGATCAACCTTAAATATATTTTATGGCACTGAAGCGATGTCATCATATAGTTCAAAGGAAGCAACCTCATCATCATCATCATCATCATTTACTACTATGGAGTATGATATGAGGCTGTGATATTAGGATGAGGTCATACCATGATTGACTAGATAGTAGGAAGATTAGAAATGATAGAGAGATTGACAACATGAGGAGAAGATGGAGTATACGCAATTGATCACAACTGGTTTAGGGATAGAGTTCCCTCCACCAGCCAAACCTGATCTCCCACCACCTCAGTGACATTTTATGATGTATTTTATATGAAATTATTTTTATGTTTTATTTTAGTTTTACTTTTATAAATAATTAGTTTTATTTTAATTTTTATTATTTACCATTTTTCCATTATTTTCAACAGAATAAAATTTACATCATAAATAGTAATATTTTGATGCAATTAACTACTAAACCTATTTATGATGGATTTTCATCACAAAAACATTTTTCCAATGGAAATATGTTGAAAAAAGGTGAAATTTTCTAGTTCCCTATGATCGAAGAGAAGATCCCTCCCAATAGTGAATAGTTATCCATTTATAGAAGAATGCTCAATGATTCTTAGCACACATCGTAGTTGACCACATGAGTAGCATAAGTTTTTTAAACTTCCTCAGGTGACTCTAGAATTTGGGAATCTTCCTCAATTTCAGTTCCCAACGTTGGTGAATTCTTATTCTTTGTATGATCAATGTATGTCCATTTATAGGGTCATGATTGAATGGTGATGTGCCTTTGTTATTGAAATGGACTTTGGGTTCTGGGGTTGGGAATCCACTGATACTGGCATCATGATACAAAGTAGTGGGAAGAGATTAGATTATAATGAGGTCAATGATGATGTTGGGGTTTAAACATCTTATGGGTATTCATGAAGCTACTCATATTGGACTACTAGAATCTAGTATGAGGCTTAGAAACTCCAATCTTGAGATATGACACATTGCGATGTGCAAATAACACAAGGTTGAATGGGGACCTCAAAATAGAAGCAGGAAGGCCTAGTAATCATCGAGCACTTTCATCAAAAGAAAAACTCTTGAAATATCATTTCATTAGTGGGTCACTCGATCTTTTTTGATGCCGCACTCTTGAAAAAATACACTTGGAAACTGGTACTCTCTTTGCATTCCATTTACATCTCTGAGTGGGATCAGTTACTTATCCCTATTAATCACTTCCACTTATCTAATCATTTTGGATTTAGTTCCTTATCCCTATCATTATTGTAATTTAAATGGTGGTTGATGTGGTGTTGTGGTGGGGCATGCAGTGGAAGGCATTCGAGGCACCAAAATGGAATCATACATCAGGATGTTGAGGTATATTAACATTGGAACAATATGAGGTGGGGTGGAAAGAAAGGATTTCCTGAGTGTAAAAGGTGGTTCGACCTTGACAGTTCTCTATAATCACATGAGGTTTTTCGGGGCAATGGTAGAGAAATATACCAAGGTTCTACAACTCAACTAGGCTTTTGAAGTACTATTTCTAGCATCATATCAATTTGTATGACAATAATAGAATACATATGATTAGAGATATGATGTATTCTTGGGGGATTAGATGAAGTTACCAAAAAGGGGAATTATTAGGTGTTAAGGAATGATATCTTGGCTATGAGTACATTCAATTGAGGTCATTGATCATATATGGAAGGAAAACCAATAGCCGGTGACAAGGAATGATCAGATCAAAAACTATTTATACCACTAGTTACCTACTAGATTGGAGTGGATGGGGTGGTATGGATAGTTAATGAAACCTCTTAGGCTGGTAAGGCATGATTGATTCATAGAGTCATTAATATAATTTGGTGGATCCAAGTACATGTCCAATGTTGGGAGCTATTAGTGCTGGGTCCAGTACATTTGATGGTGTTTTGTATATGCATACAAGTCACAAGTGTTCCACAGTTGGTATGATGGGGATATTAGTGATCTTGTACACCTTATTCCTTTGGTTACATGATGTTATATGTGAATCTAAGGTAGGGTATCATACCCCAGTAGTACAAAATGGATCAAGATATTTCTCTTTGTTGTTCATCATCTTAGAGGTTATTTTCCTTTTTTCTCTATTTTAGGTGTCTTATCATTTTACTTTAGCACCAGTGGTAGAGGTTGGATTGATATGGACACCCCAAGTCATATTGTATTTCAATCCTTAGGATCTTCCAATTCCAAATAACCTGATTCCACCAATGTATGTAGAATCAATCACTTGGGCTCATCATGATCCACTGAACGATAGGTACCATTGAACTATGTTCTCTTTACTTGCTACTATTTCATTGGGTCTCATTTTCACTGGGTTGTATGAGTTTAAATATGATCTCAAATACCTCTTTTTGTCAAATATTATATTTGGTTCAATGTTTTCCTTATAAACATGGTTTCATGGGTTGTATGTGATCATTGGTACACTATACTTGAGCATCTGTTTCTATCACCAATCGATAGGGAAATTCAGCATGAACCATCACATTAGATTTGAAATGGGAGCATGGTACTGACATTTTGTAGACATTTTTTGGGTCATCCTCTTTATCTCAGTATATTGGTGGGTAGTTCAAGGGTAATTATAACTACTAAAATATACCGCTCAGACCGGGATTCCATATCCATAGTTGGTTTTTGGAATTGGATCATTGAGGTGATTTTATCAAATATACCATGTCAATAGAGAAAATATCAGCGGTGGTTTTCATAAACAAGGTCTATTTAATGGTTATAGGACTCAAACTCTTACCTTTTCACTATAGGTTGGGGGGTAGAATTGATGTTAGAAGATAATTTATTGACCTTGTTTCATTGCATGATGCTCTTAGACTATTTATGATTGTTCATGGTGCTCCACCTCAAAGATGTTTTTTGGATGATTCTGATTAGTGAATTACCATTAAAATTTATTTGAGATATGAATAAAAAAAGGTGGCATTGATGAATTGACAAGTCATTGAAGTGGAAGGTTTCTAGGAATCATGACTTGGGATGGGGCTAAATCCACTTAGAAGAACCCCAATCACATGGGTTTGTAACCAAATATAAAGACTTTGGGCTCATCTGATTAGCCTTTAGGTTATTTTTCCCACCTTTGGTTCAAGGATATTACATAGTGGTCTTGAATAGTGGATATTAGGGTATGGAGGGAGGAAATATGTTATTTAATATAGACGGCATGAATAGTTCTAAGATATGGGATGGAGTGGACATGTGATATTGAATACTTTAGTTTGATGTGGTATGATTAAAATTCTGAATCTATTGAGATCCATGCTTTTGATTATAGTTAAAACACTTATCTGGCTACCATTACAACCCCAAATACATCTACTAGGGAATGGGATCGAGGGTGTGTTGAAGACTCCTTCACACAACTCTAAAGGAGTGACTTCGGCCTCACGATGGAATACATTTACCATATCTCTTGTGACCATCCCCAATCACAGTTGGGGGGTGATTCTATACTGCCATTGGGAGAATATCGAGCTTTATGTATGAGATTTTCACATCTTGACATAGGTTAAGAACATGGCCATTCCATATGGATGATTTTCCCATTTATGGGTGACATATTGTTGGAATGAAATCAGAAGGTAGCTCAAACCTTTAGCCTATCATCCATTAGGACCACTCATATGACTTAGATATAGTGGTTTGGGTGATATCATAGTCATTAGAATTTCATCTGTTATCAGAGGAACTAGGCTTATGGTAGGGGGGTTTCACTTAAAATCTACTCTGGACAAATCAAACCATGGTTGGATTACATTTGAAAGGTCAATGGGATGAACACATATGAGGAAAATATTGATCACTATCATCTATCACACAAGAGTTCCTTGGATTTAGTGAGCATACACCTTAATTTCTCCTTCATCCAAATGCAGTTGGTGCTTATCCATTGTCATACCATTCAAAAACTCCCAAAGGTATCGACCCGATACACCTAATGTGTTTAGGATAGGGACAGTCAAATAGAACTATAACCTTCACTCACTTCTATAAAATCACATGAGGTAGGGAAAATATCTCTTTATTCTTCTTGAATTTCTTCCTCTAGCTCAGAATGACTCTAAAACCTTTCTCACTCTGGAACCAGGGGGAGATTCACTGGAGGACTACGAATCCTACTCATACAAGGCTAGTTTATAGGATAAATTTCTCTAGACCAATTTGAATCACCTTAGTGGTCTGATATCTTGGGGAGATAATATTGATGAGCGGGATAGGGATATGAGTTTGTTACTTCCTTGCAAGTGGGATAGAAAGACTGTGCTTATGGTATAGTCGAAGGGTTAAAGGGATAGTGATGATGTTAGATGAGGGTTAGAGAGTGTAATGGTTCCCCTACTATAGTGAGGTTAGAGGGATAGACTCATACACCAATATTAGTGGTAAGAATGTTTTCTGACTCTTGGCTTTTGGGTGATAGGGTTTGAGCATGGGATGACTTAAGAACTACACCTAAAAGGTGGTTCACTATCTTACCTAACCCAATGAATCCCATTCGAGTGGTTCTAATAAAATACCTATATTATACCAATATAGGTTTTAAATTTCAACATTAAACTACAATGGCCTTTCCTTCCAGATCATGGGTCTGGGAAGTGGTTACCTAGAGGTGGTATTTAGATATTGGGGCATCTATAGTTGGTGATAGAACAGACTAGATAGAACCTATGTGTATGGAAATGTCCTTTAGATAGTGTGACACTCTTATAATTCTAGGTATTTAATGGGATACCTAAACCAGGTATCCTAGGGTAGCCCTATACAGTCTGGTATTGAAGGAAAAAGGAAAGAAACTATAGTTAGAAAAAGATCAACACTATCCTAGAAACATTCAATTATCTTTGACAAAAACCAACCTCATACAAGATATTTATTTCAGGAGATTATGAAACTAGTTTTCTCTACTCATCAGAGGAAATATATCAAACCTATCACCTATCACATAGTATTCATAGAACACAACTACAACTTGAACTACAATCCCAAGCACTAAAAGGGGGAAAGACGAACACTAGCATTGAACCTCCAAAAAGGGAACTGAAAAAACATGAGGACCTAGAATATACTATCCAAGGTCATCATATGGTTTATTTAAAGACTTTAATTCAATGGTATCATGATTTTCATCTAGTCTTATTGTTTTTTTCTGGGATGAGCCTTGTAAAAAATGTCCTCTATCTACACACTAATCTAGGAGACTTTTGCCCTATTTTACACTTCTAATCCATTTACTAAGCTTATTGATGTGAAAATTATCAATACATTCATCAGTCATGTCAATTGACTTGAATATATCATCAAATAGAGTTTAGTATTGTCAAATAGAGTAGATTATAGACTACTCTAGTGGCAATTTTTCTCTTTTCATTCAGTACCCCCTCATACACTGAGTCAAGATACTTCTCCTTTTATATTATAATAAGGAAGTCATATTATTACAATGTGTCTAGGAAAAAAACCAAATCAATACATTTATTCTATAAGATAATTGGATACTGACCCATACCTCATAAATGAAATGATATTCTTACACTAGTACTCGTGGATTCTTTTGTTGGGTTGGTTGGAGTGCATGAATCAAAATTTACTGAGTAAATCATGTTGGGATATTTACCATGAATGATCCTACAGTGTATTGACTGAGTATATCATGTCATGGAACACCATACTATTAGAGTATAGTATTTATAGATAGTAGAAATCAAATATACTAGGATCACCCCCATTCCTATTGGTGTGAAATGACATTACTATTAGATTGGAGTACTGAAATTTCTCTCCTACACTCTCTATATCCCTATATTCTACTTTCACATAACTTCATGCCTCAGTCATTGAATTTGAACCTTCCTATCCTCCTTCCACTCGACTGAAGTGGATAGATCTTCGGATGATGATTAGGAGAATGATTTATGGGAAAAGGAAGCCTTAGGCTTAAAAAATGGCACAATGGATGAGCCCAAGAGAAAGAGTCACCCAAGATTATTGATAGATACTAGTCAACCAATGAAAGACGCGAGGAGTGAGTGATATCTCAAAGTCATAGAAATAGTCATGATAATGACCTAATTCTATAATTGGTTGGATAGTTTCTTTAATAAATAGAAAGATATGAAAGGTTCCAAGTTAATACATGTACTATTATTGACCATACAATGATCGCATTGTGGATCTCATTTATATTCCAGATAGAGTGAGATGTGGAATTTCATTCTTGAGGGAGTGATAGGGATTAGGGGAAAAGGATGGGTGGAATTTTTAGCTGTGTAGTCATATGGAACAAAATTTCATTTAGGAAACAAATCATACATATATAGTTATGCGTTGTCCAGTCAGCTACCATTTTCATATCTTGAAGAAGAAAATCAATAATAGGTCCCACTTCCTAGGGTATGAATCGTATCAGAAGGAAATAAAATGGATAGGGAATCTCAAAAAGAGATATCATTGCATAAAAAATATCTTCTTGATTATTCAGTGAGTACTCAGTTGATATCGACAATTCAGTTCCTTAGAAATGAGGGGAATGAGTTGGTGCTCTAATAGGCATTCACAAACTCAAAGATCATGTCCACATTTTTAGGTTATGAACAGTCTAAATTATAGTAGTAAGAATGTGATATTTTCCTAATTTGGATCTATCTACACTGTCTCAGCTCGTGCAAATAGCTCACTATCTGAAGTAAGGGTATGGAGTTTATCCTCACACTGGTACTAGTTGAACCTTCTTTGGTCTCTTTTAGTGGTAGGGATGTTGCAATTTCCTTTGATAGTGATCCCCCAAACCCTAGATAATTCAAGTTCTCCTAACTGAAACTCATACCCAAGACTAAAGGGAAGAAAGGAGCAGTATCAAAGGTTCTCTCTTTATCTTTCTCAAGAATGGAGGGGTTTCAAACAATTGAAACTCGTACCCACACTCATCTCAATAGGAAGATGAGGGAGGACCTTACTTTTCCATTTTTCATGTAGTGCTCAGAATAAAGGGAAGAGAATCCATGAATTGATATAAATGCTCCACTCTAATAGTGAGGAGTCTATTTTATTTTATTTTCATGAATCCCAATAGAAAGAAGCCCTCATGTAGAATGGATTATAACTGAGTTGATTTGGGGGAAGGGAAATAACATCACATCATCTAGTTCAATAATATTTATTAAGATCATAGTTTTTGATTCAATTAGAAGAATTATTAAAAGGGAGAAATTAGGTTTTTCCTATATACGAATTTTATGGGTCATTCACAGTAGTTTATTATTTTCTTTTGTCTGAATCGACTGTGAACTTAGGGTGAACTTAGTTAATTCACTTTTATTTCAGAGCCCTTGCCGAATAAACTGAGAAGAGAAATATCTAAATTGAATCATCCGTACATGGTCTTGAAACAACATTGAATAGTGTATTGATCTCTAAAGAATATGTTGTGTCTACCTATGGTTGGGGATATATTTTTGGTTCATAGGCATCTGAATAATTGAATGTTCCTTTCATCTGTAAGGGGCTATAGGGGAAGTTCATCTTACCTTTATACCATTTACATTGATCATTCATAAGTGGCCTGATATAGAATAATTCACTATATCCTATATTAATCTATGTGATATCCCAACTATTCACTTTGATCTCACTTTTATTATATTAATAAACCACCAATCTAAGTCACGCTACTAGTACCAATTAGATTATAACCACTAGGAATCCACCATGGAACCCCGAGGCATGATGTTTCTATATACACCTACCATCACCCTACTATATAGAGATAGAGTTTAGTATAATATAGGTCGTAGAGGTATGTCCACCCAGACCACCCATGAACTGATTGGGTGGAGTTGTGAGACAATGAGCAATACCCTACCGATTGGATCGTCAATGCTTGATGCAGAATGTCAGTGCATCCAATAGTGGGCATATGGGTTCCTTATTATAGTTCTTAGGAGATAAAAAATGATTAGTAGTTGAATGGATATCCTTTGGTGCAGCATCAAAAAAAATCTTGGTCCTAGAATCCAAAACACGTATATTCCATTATACTCAAATCTTTTTGATTATATCATGAAACATCACCACATGGTCCCTAATAGCAGATTAACCATTCCCAATACCCAAATAGAATCATCCCTACCGAGTTTCCAACATTTCATAAGAGCACCCAGTACCTCAATTCCACCAATATAGTCTATCATACAGTTTACATGGGACTAATCTTGGGTCAAGTTTTCTATTAGGCCTTTAGATTTCCAGTCTCTATATCGTGTAATGAAACCTCTTATAATAGTCACTCACTCTATTAATCAACATTATATGGTTTTATGGTTTTCAAAGAGTCAAATGAAATTTGAACCCCCATACTACCTGTATTGATTCATCTTCCCCTTTTATTACAATGTATTATAGTACTTTGGTATTCACTTCAAGGTCAAAATGTTTTCTGGACCTCTTATTGATAAAATTCAATCATAAAAGTGTATATATGACTAGTTTTTCAGGAAATCTCAGAAGAACAGGTAAGGTTCTCGAGTCGAATAGCCTCACCAACCCAACTCAGTTGATAATGAATGGTTTCTCAAATTCTATAATCATGATGAATATCATTCAAACACAAAATTCAAACACCCCATTACTCTTTACCTTTTTATTGATGGCACCTACCAAACCCCCATAACAATTCTAATAGAGAATCCATGCTTGAGTGGTCCCCATAACACAAATTTTAGATATTGATTGATGAACCATAAAGAGAACTAATTCTATAATTGATACCACTATTTTTGATCTGAACTTCTCCCTTATTTTTTATATACGGCTACCCCGTGCCTACTATTTTTTATTGGCATGACCCCATACCTTCCCTTTTGAAATTGGACTGAACATTTGGATAGGTTCCAAACATACCTATTTTATTTTCCTTGACTCTACAGTGTCGAATGAAATGTGTCTAAGTTGTGTTTACTTTGATATCGTTCTCAACTACTCAATAAAATATCTCCCATGTTTTCACCTTTCAATATCTTGACACACTATTAGATTAGAGTACAACCTATGGAACAACCTGGATCAAAGACTTGTTTCAGTTACAACAACTTGTATTGAATATATTTCCACTACCACTCATACCATAAGGTTTAAGTACCAACACTTTCAACTCAGGCTGACAACATCATTGACCTTCCAATGTACCACACGAATTCCAATCTATATCATGCCAGCTGCCTATTATGCTTATATAGAGTCAATGTGATGGAAAAGTGAGTTGAAAAAAATATTTCCCATGCTCTTTCTAAATCACACTATAACTCAACTTCTCATAGTGTTTTAGTAACCACTATCTTTCATCTAGACATAATCAATTCATCATCAAAATTTTACTTGACCAATGGATTCATATTTCAATGACCTTACCATGGTGTGCATTGTAGGTTTGGTGGAACCAAATCACTGGTGTCACATACCACTTATCATGCTTACCATGTTCAATTCCCACTTTCCTCCCATACCTCAATTCTATAGTTCCTATGAATTTTTACAAAAATAAAATCGCAGTTCCAATACACAGTGGGACCCCCATTTCAACTGCATATGAGGCATACTAGTCCAAGAAGAAGATATTGATTCTTTAATGATACATACACTATTACCTCACATGGATTTATTGGCCTTCCATCCCCAACCCATATGAATGTTTTTTATTAAACAAAGGATTGATTCCCTTTGAACTCGAAATCATGCTAGGCATTGAACACTAAACTATACCTCCACTTCAACGACTATGATCTTCATCTCCGAACCTCATGTCCCAATAATCTAATGCATCCACTCATGAACCCCAAAATGAAATTCCAGAACTCCCCTACAAAATACACTATAAGGAAGTGCGTACCCCCCGATGACACTGCTCCCCCTCCAAACCTCACCCTTATGCTACCTTGCAGTCCACCCCTAATAGGTGAAAAAGAGAGTGTAGTAGGTGCACCATCATTTCAAAATAGGCATTGAAACCTAAAATGGATACAAAACATTCCATAATTTTCTCACTCTTTTCATTGATATTGGTGAAGAAAAAGGAACCAACACTGGATCATCATATTCTTTATCTCAACCCCATAAGAGCACCACTTGTGTTTCACCTCAGAAATCCCATTTCAACCAACAAGCCTTAATCCATGACATTGAGAACATACATGGTAGGCAAGACAAAATATTCAACCTACCCAAACCCCATGAGTTGTATAGTCACTGGTGTTCTATATTGACCAAAACCACCTATATCACACACTTTTTGATGGCCATGGAAGCTACCTAATTGATATCCCATAAACCCAAACTCTATTCATTCCTAACAGTGTTGATCATAACTTGGTTGCTTTGGCCTATCAGTTACACCCCCAATTCCAAGGCTATCATAGCCCCAAATCTACTTCTGTCATGCTACCTCTTCAAATCGATATGAATACTATTTCAAATTACCTATTCATTAATGAATTCACCCAAGTCAATACTATACTATAACAGGTATGGTGCAATGAAAACGGTCCAAGCATTCCACGGATACACTCAAGTGGTTTTGTGACTTACTTATTGGGATCAACTAACTTAATTCAGAAACACCAACTCAGTAGAGAATCAGAGTATTACTGAGTGCTATTCCTAGATGATAATGAGGATTAAAGAAAGTCATGTGAATGAAAAATAATGGTCAAAGGCACCTTGCTGGCTGGCACACCTTACACTATTCGATCACACCTACTAGAAACCTATTGAATAAGAAAATTCAACTTCATAGCCATCACATACTACCTCTTTGACCATTTACATTTTTGATAATGACTTAGGAACCATGAAGTTCTTTAAATAAGTCTAAACTACACTAGTATGGTTACTAGTTGTTCTTGATTTCCCACCATTGGCTGATACTATTAGAGTAGATTGTTATTTGATGGAGGGAATTCAAGAACTAGAAATCCATGATTTGAGATAATTGATTAGGGAATTGAAGTTTCTATCATTGATCCTTGAAAAGATAGTTTAATTGGACACCCCTTACATTTTATGGATTGTAGAGGACATCATGAAACCAGCTGGCGTTCTATTTTAAACCATCCATTCAACCGCTATTATTTCACAATCAAACCCTTGATCTTACATTGAGTTAACTCCTAGCTTCTTGTTGATCTATGTTTTCCCAGTGCCCAAGGAAGGACAAAGAAAGTGGATTTCAATACTCTAATCTAACAGTGTAGTGATCATACAGGATTTCTTGCTTGAAAAACACTCAACACCCCCAACCGATATATGATTCCAACCACTATCACAAGATTCACCCCACATCTCTGATAGGCCAAAGGGGGGAGGCCCTAGGCTAAAAGTTAGATTAATTTGGTTGATGAAGATGATATAAAATCACATCAAATACATTTAATACATGAAGCGATGCACTACTAAAAAACGGAAGGATGATATGATCCGACTTCCCCATGGGTGCCAACCGACTCCTTCCATGTTGCCTTTTTCAAATACCCCTTCACCCGACATTCAGCCTAGCCCCCACCTTGTCATATATTAATTGGTTGTATGTTTCCACACATTGAATACCTTTCCATTTAGAATAGCAGTTCCCAAGTGGTTCTATAGTGTTACACTCTTGATTGGCATTCCACTTCATACTGTATTCTTTGTTGTGGGTCACCCCAAGACCTTAATTCCAATAAACCCCTCCCCAATGCATACACAAAATCACCTCCATTATGGTTATATGAAAGAAACTCAAAAACCTTATGGCCTCAATTTTTTATTCTACTTCAATCCACTATAATACTGATAGGCCAAGGGGAATGGGGGTGGTATGATACACAAAAAATAGTTGGTAATGCCATCTCAAAACACCAATGTGCATGTAGGAGTGAGGGTGCATACTCATTGGTATTGATAGATGGGGGAAGGGATATATTGTCTAATATAATGTGGTAGTGGTGCATCATTGATTCTCTATAAAGAAATAATGGTAGCATAAGTGAACTCCCAAAGTAGCTATCCAAGAAAGATAAATTGCAACTCATGGAACCTCTATTACAATCTAATTGATACCATCACTCGCTCATTACATATAGAGAATTGATGTCACATTTCACCAAATCCCACTAGATATTGATGATCTATTGGAATGGAATTAGATATTTTACAGTCTAATATCTATATCATACCAAGAATGTCATCACTGTTGTGTTTTGGGTTTATCCTTGAAAAAACTGGTACCCCCTTTCTTCATTGCCTCGTATCAACCCAAGACAATAGTGTTTCACTATCCCCAATTAAGAGTCTACCACTGATCACCCCAAGACCCATTGTGATCATTATAATTCACAAGACCCATCAACCCCCAACACTAATATTTTTAGAATCATAAAGTCCCCATACAAAATTATGGTGCAACTACATTATTGATCATTCACACCACTAGTGTGAGAAGAAGGTCATCAAATTACATATAAATACTCTACTCTAATAGTGTTCCACCATACACTCAATGAATAATAGGCATGGGAACACATATTGGATCCATGAAATTCCAAAACACAATGGGTAGTATGATTTCGCCGGGCTATTTTCACTCCTATGGCATCAGAGATGTGTCACAGGGGTTGATGTGGGGGAAAAGGTGGTTGCTATCTGATCACCAAAATACTAGATATCAGATATGGTAGAAATATTAGATCAATAATATATCCATGAACTCTTCATTTGGATCCTAGGATGGGGGTAAAAGTCCATATCTATTCACAAGAGTGGGGAGGTTGAACTACTAGGGATTGATGAATTCATTTCTTCCATGGGATCAGTGGAACGCCATTTAGTGAAAAATAAATGGACAAAAGTATGTAATGGGTATACTTCATTGGTTTTTGGAACATTTCGGTCAAGTAGAACCACATATTCCAAAGGTAATTGAGTTGTCTTGTCATCATCTCTATTTAGTGTCCATCTTGAGAACCTTTGAAATGGAAATTTTAAGCCCTTCCCAAAGAAAAAACAAGAAAATACCATAATTATGGCATTGAACTCAATTTCCCCAAGTATCATATCAACTTCATACCATTTTTCTAGTCTCAGTGCATTCTTGAGCCAAAACAACCATATTTGTGCAATGAAAAATCAGGCGAATCACTACAGAAGACCTCTCTTTTGGCCATCTAGTCCATAATTACCCAAGGGACCAGGGGGAGGAAAAGAAAATATCATGCTATTGAAGTTGAGATGGTTCTAGATTCAAGTAGAGTTGGTTGTTAGACTTTTGAATATGACATTATCTGTTCTGACTGAAGGCAGTAAGATAATGATTGTGGTCAATGTAATGGAGTTGGTTTATTCCCAAAGGCATTCAAGTGCCCCCCTATGAGTTTCATGTGGACTGGAAACCATAACTACTTCAGTGTGGAATTATTGAACCATGATTCTCAGAGTTTTGTATCTCATAGAATGTATCATGTACCATCTTGAACTTGGTCATGAAAAAAAAACAATTAGAAAAATTTAATTCAAAATATCAATGAAATTATAAGTGGTATTTGTGCAGAGGGATTGATTAGGTTGTAATCTTCATCAGCACGGATCATATTTATCTAAATCATCTTCAATCCTATACTTCAGATTCAAACCATCATAAAAAATTTATTCCCAGTCGAACAATGGTTGGAACCCTCTTTGCATCTTTATTGGTTCGATGAGAAGACACAAATCATCAGATTTCACCAAATTTCAAAAATTCCTTTAATTATCAGTAGTTCAGAGTCAAATCTAGAATGGTGGGCTCAGTCATGGATAGTAGTTACTTGGAATGTTGATTTTTAAGGTTTAACTTGACTAGGAAATTATATCAAACACCAAGCATGCATGGGCACTTGTGTGGTGCTGTAGGATGTGAGGTGGGGTTATTTGTGTGTAATGACTTGGTTCAAGAATTTGAACAAACATCTGGTGGGCATTGTTTTTCATTGTCAAAACCACAACAATGAGAACCAATGAGGCCTTATCATCTTAAAATTATTTCTCAAGGAACATATGAGAAATAAAAATTCCATAAATTCGGTCTCCCATGGGATTGAGCTCGGTGGTGTTCATCTCATTCTTGGAAATATCACACTTCTTCCGACAAGAATAATAACAACTTGGTTTTTTATTTTTAGTTAGATGGATACAAATTCAGTTCAAGCCTATTTATCTCTATGGAATCTTTAGTTTAGTAGTTGGAATTTAGAACTTCAACATGATCGATTTAAATTTGTAGACCTAATAATGTAATATTATTCGGTTTATCATCAGTTTCTTGAGTATTATTCAAGCTCAAAATCATGCCTCTAATTGTATATCTCAAGTTTTAATCATCTTCCTTAGTGTGTTGAAACTACTTAACATTCAATATTTAGTGGTTTTTATCCCCAATCCATGGAATATTAGTATGGTTTTTTGGTTTGGTGAGCTTCAGTCAGCCACCATGGGCTTATCATTGAACTTGGATGAAACCCAACACTCGAAAATAGGATGTTAAGGTTTAAGTGATTTTAAAATCAAGCTCTGATGGTGCTGAATCCAATTTTTGGAGTCTCCAATTCATTTCATTGTTTTATATATCTTCATCTTCAATATTTAGTTATTTGTTAAAGTTGATTTTGGTTTGACACGATCTATGAATCACATTGCGGTAGAATGCATAAAACATGATTGATTGGAAATTCATTTGAGGTCAGTTGAAGATTTGTGTAGTAGGATGGGATGAGATTCACATGGTCAATTAGAATACAGGAGGATGCATTATAGTAGGTATACCAACCATTAGAATAGATAAACCTGAGATCGGTTGTTGAAGGTGGCCACACGGTCAGTTTGTGTTTGCTCTTGGGGTTGTTTTCAAAAAATAGAAATGGTAAGGAGAGTGATCATAGAGAAATAGTGTGGTGTGTTAGATATTTTTTTCCTTATGATCATTATTCTTACCATGGGTGTTTCTTATGGTAAGTATACCCTTTAACCTTTGTCAAATTTTGAGTGAAGTCACTAAACTAATCATGAGAGATGCTATCTTGTAGTATCTTTAGCTACCATGCACCTCCACTATTAAGAAAACAATTAAACATATTGACATTTTAAATTGTGATTATATTTCCATTCAATTCCTAATAAAATATTAAAAAATATTTAAATCACTGAAAAGAAAATAAAACCAAATTTTTTTCTTTTATCATTAAAATGATTAGTTGAAATTAAACACCCAAATGTATAAAATCATTTCACCTCACATAGTTGAATAATAAATTAAATCAAACAATTCCCAATTTTAAAATTACAATTTAATCTAGGGTTTTTTCAAATTAACTGAAGTTTAGTTCAAAAAGATATTTGCATCCAAATTCTCATGTCACCATTTAAAACACACGGTTCTAAATATAAATCAAATTCAATTCTTAAAATCAATTTATGGATTTCATTTAATTCAAAAAATGAATAAATCAATTAAAACTCATGATTAAATTTATTATAGTAGATTAATTCCAGATTTAAATTTAAATAAATAATTAAGATTAAATTTATTTAAACAATTAGATTCAATAATTTTATGAATGGTATAATATTAAGGATATAATGATTACACAAAAACAAGAATGTTATGAAGGATATAATGATGCATTCCTAATTAATACACACATATTAAACATGAATTCCAATTTATCAAAATCAAAATTCACTATCTCCAAAACAATTTTATTAAACCCCACCTATAAGATATGCAACTGGAAACATTGTATATACATTTAAAAATATAGTTACAATTAAAATTTCAATTACAAACCGATAACATACCGTAATCACTTTAAGAATACACATACATGCACATAGTTATTGGAATACAAATAGGTAGAGAAAGAAGTAAAAATGAAATAAAATAATCTACTAGAAACATATATCAATCATTGGATAGAACATCCAAAATAAAAAAATTTCCAAAGACATCATCAAGTAACCCACAAATCACCCCATGAACAAGATCAAGATTAAAATATTACACCAATTAAATAGAAAAAGTAATAGAATGATCATACATAGGGGAGAAAACATAATAGACTCCTAGAAACAGATATGAACACAAAATCGGACATAAAAAGCTAAATTAAATCCCTCCTAGTAGTATAAGAAACACACCATTCATACTAGAACATTAATTCTTACATGACCTGATCACCTGCAAGATCAGATCCATACCCTTCTTTAAAAAAACCGCAATACCCGCACCTCCATAATATCCTCCATATCCAAAACCACCATCTATTTCCATCTCTCCTCTAACTCTTCTTTATTTTTACCACCCAATAATTCTATCCCCTTGTTCATGATATACTCACTCAATCCAAGTGCACCTAAAGAGATGTTGTTCCAAATAAGCTCACACATAAATGGAGCATGTTCCAAATTATTTGAGTACTCAAACAGTTTGATCGCCTACATAATCATATCTATCCCCTTCTTCAAAAGATTTTTGTTCATGGGGTTTGGACAAGGACCAATCTTCATCCTGTTTGGACTTTCTCAAGTCGTTCATGTACTTCAACTTCAGTCGCCTCACCTTGTCCACCACTGTAATATTGCTAATATCAACATGTATATGCTCCAAGATGAAATCATAAAACTTGTTAGTGTAATAGAGCATCGAGTTTCAGATCAAGATCTCATCATCATCCATCCACACCCTTTGATTTGATTTCTTTAGGTCCTTGTAATTTTCCACTAAATTTTCATCTGCATCATCCCATTATCGATCCCAAACCTTCTTCTTCGTCCACTTCTACTCCTTCTCATTAGATGTCTCTTACATGGGTCACTTGGTTATAGTGGCGGGCTTCACCGGTGAATAAACAACCACAACCTTGGATCTAGGTTTCTTCTCTATGGGGATTTTTTCAATGACATTAGATTTTATTATCAAGGGATTCAAGGATGCCACTACCCAACTCTTCTGGAGGTTCAACTTGATATCCATCGAGGACGTCACTTCCCAACTCTACTGGAGGGTCAACTCGGTATCTGTCGAGGACTCCACTACCTAGAAATACTAGAGGGACAACTCAACATCTATTGACGACTCCACTTCCCAACTCTACTAGAGGGTCAACTTGATATCCATCGAGGATTCCAATGCCCAGTGATATTGGAGGGTCAACTCAGAAAGATCATTGGGGGAATCTAATGTCCAGCCCTACTAGAGGGCACCGCCTAGAACATCGATGGACTCAAATACCCATCATTGTTGGATGGTAACTCCGAAAGGTCTCTGGTGATCCTGCATGATCATTACTATCTTCAAGAACTTCCAAATCAGGCATCATTCCTAGAATATTTAACATCATATCTAAAATTCCACAATGTAGGTAACCATCACATTATACGTGGAAAAAAACTTAGGAAATGCTACTCATGGGATATAATCCAAGTCCAAACGAAGGAGATACAGAAGTTTGAAGATTCATAAAGGAGCACAAAACATGTAAGGAACCCATATGACATGTGGTCCCGATCTGTTGCTAAGCCATGTCCTTTACATCACATCAATTTCTATCCATGTAGTACTATATGGAGTGTAAGGGTAGTACATGAAATGTCTCGACCAAAAGCACAATGAACGCCTGAGGCTCATCACCAGTTCAAGGGAAAAATTTAATTCACTAATATGTTTATGAGAATGGCCTTTAATGGACAAACAGATCACACTACTGTGATTCTCATAGAAAAACACTTGGGATAGGCTATTAACTTACCTCAATCGAACACCTAATGAAAAAGTCACATTTCACCACATAACACATGAACGATGCTACATGGGCCCATAAAATGAGTCTGAATTAAATACCCAAAATTGGTCTTGAAACATTTTCCTTAACTTTAAGGTCCCAGTGTCACAGACGGTTTGTCATTCTGACACCGTATGAGAGAGACATGTCAGATACTATATTCCATAATAATAATAATAATAATAATAATAATAATATTGGGTGCATTATGGACTTTTGCCACAAGCTTGAATTAAATATCCAACATTGGTCTTAAAATGACCATCTCAAACTGCCACTAACGGTTCATCAATCTGAAGTTACACAAAGAAGTTATGGCCATATTAATGTTTAACAACCAAAATAAAAACACTAATATTTTATTAATATTAGTATTATATATATTTTTTCCACAATCATATCAAGATAAATGCATGAAGCTCTCTCCCCTTGATTTTGATGCAGCATATAGCCCCTTCTCATCCCTTTAACTTATTTATTTTATTTTAACCTTATTATCATTATTATCACAATAATAATAAAAAGTGAATAAATGAGAAGGCACACACCCCACCATTTCCATGCCTCCTCCACCTTGATGCATCCCACCTTGATGTTTTATCCCATTTTTATGAAATTAAATTCCACATTTCTTTAATTTCACAAATTATTAATATTAAGAATAATATTAATAATGATACAAATCCCATTAAACTGAACACATATACTTTTATTATCCAACCACACTTTTAATTCAACCATTATTATTATTATTTAATATAATAATAATGAAAAAACATCATTTCAATTTGTTAACTCATAACCATTGTTGTTATTATTATTAATAATATTTATGCTCACTGCGTTGACTATGCCCAACCACCTCATTGGATAACTGAGTCCAGATACCATCACATCAACATCGAGCAACCTTTTCCATGAGACTCCGCACACAACATCCACTTGAAACTGATCCCTTCACACCGTACGTCATCACCACATGCTAACTGGGAAAACAATGATTACTAATATGATCTCGAACCACCTCCAATCAAAAACTCACACCCACAGTACTGAATCGATCTGTTCACTAGACACCATCCCAGTCGTTCATCAATCTATCGACCAATTATCGATTCGCGTGTTATTTGTGATACTACCATGAATCTGGGGGTTTGACTGCACTTAAAATCTCCCTAGTAAAGTCGAATCATGACCCCATGATCTAATAACGAATAATGCAAAGAAAGATGGGAGAAAATCACTAATAATAAAGGTGGTAAACATCATCAGCCAAGCATTCTTGACCAATGATTTCATAGCGGGGAAACTAGTGTGAGAAACATGACATAGACAAGAAATAAATTGAAATAATAATTTATGTCAATACATGGGATCATGTGACGGTTCATTTAAACACGGATTAAGGAAACAAATTTGATCATGCTCAATATTTTATTCAAAAGGGGCAGAAACCACAATTGATGAGTCCTACCTCGATTATGGATTGATTTTAGTGAAGAACGCATCTACTAGAGATGAAGGTGATCTACTATGTCTTCCTCCTTCCGATTCACCTTCATCCGATCACCGGTCATCATTTGGTCTCAATCCGCCAATAAAGAAGGAGTGAAATATCCTATCAACGATCCTAGGGTTATGAGGCTAACCCTGGTGATTTTTCATAGAAGTTTATTTATAGAGGAAAGCAGTTTAGGTCATTTAATTAAAAATAAATAAATAAATAATTTATTTTAAATATAGGCACCCACCAACAACTGCCTTTACTCAATGTCCCACACCAACCAACTTTAGGTCACACCTAGGGTAAACACTGAATTATAAACTAAATGGTGGTCTCAGATTTCACATATGAGTCCCCATATATGATTTATTTAGGTTAGGGTTATTAAGTAAATTAAATAAATAAATTAATTTTTCCAATGCACCCACCAACAGATTCCCCAGACGAAAGTCCCATACCAACCAACATTAGGTCGTTCCTAGGGTAAAATCTGCATTTCAGATTCAAACATTTTCTCAAATTTTTGATCTAATACTCCATTGATGAGATATTATTTTTTTAAGGAAAACTATGCATGCAAAATAATTTTTTTTAATAATTTTATAAAATTAATTATTTACTCACCGGGCATCGTAATCGCATGCTGTCTCAATTCCTGGTTCTGAAAATATTCCTAATAATATTCCAAAGTCTCACATGGAAAAACTATAGTCTCTACACAAACCCTCAATTCTTATGGTGAATAAGAAAAGGAAGAACAAGGCAAAGGGGCCCAAGATTCATAACAAGTCTAAAGATCCTAAGCACCATCCTTCCAGTAAAAGGTAGATCTTAAGGAAAGGAAAGGAAAAGGAAGTAATATGTTTTTCATTTGATAAGAAAGGCCACTGGAAGAGGAACTACACCCAGAAGTAAGGGGAAGCTAAAGGTGTGTTCATTATCAGGTGTAATCTTTCAATATCTATACATTGGGTATTAGATACAACTTATGGTGCTCACATTTGTATCCAAATGTATGAACAAAGCAGATTCTGAAAGATTGCTCGAGGAAATGTGGATTTTCAAGATTCCAATGGTACAAGGATGGATTCTCTAGAAATTAGTGACTACCACCTTTCATTAAAAACATGAATGATATTGGTTTTAAGAGATTTTTATTATGTACCAATTATAACCAAGAACATAATTTATGTTTTATTCCTAGATTTAGATGGTTTTATTTTCAATTTTGAAAACAAAAGTTATTTCTTTTTTTAAAGACAACATATTTTATGGTATGGATCATTTAAATAATAGTATATGTATTAAATTATGAAAACCAAGTATTGTAAATAGATAACGAATCATGTTTTCACAACACATATAACACTGAGCTATTGAATCATCATCTTGGTCATGTAAACGAGATGCATTTGAAAAAGCTCTATCAAGATGGTTATTTAGACTCTTCTGAGCTAAAACCACTTAAAAGATGTAATGCTTGTTTACAAGGAAAAATGACCAAACTACCATTCTATGGAAAGGGTGAAAGGGACATAGAGCTTCTAGGATTAGTATACACTGATGTATGTGGACCATTTCTGGTAGAATATAGAGGTGGATATTCTTACTTCATAACTCTTACTGATGACTTGAGTAGATATGGACATGTATACTTAAATAGGTATAAGTATGAATCATTTTATAAATTCACATAATTCAATAATGAATTATATAATCAACTTGGAAAGAAGATATAGATGCTTCAATAAAATCAAGGTGGTGAATATCTTAACTAAGAGTTTATTGATTTTTTATGAGAGTTTGAGATTCTATCTCAACTCACTCCACCTTACACACCACATTGGAATCGTGTTAGTGAAAGGAGGAAGCACACCTTGTTATACATGGTAAGGTCGATGATGAGTCATACAGATCTTCTATTATCCTATTGGGGATGTGCATTACAAAATGTGGCATATACATTAAACTGAGTACCAAATAAATAGGAAAATGGAACTCCCTTCGAGTTATAGAGTTGGAAGAAACCTGTTTTGTCACATACATGTGTATAGGGTTGCGAGGTATTTATTAAGGCCATATCAGAAAAAAAAAACTAGCACCTAGAGGAACAAAGTGTATCTTTATAGGGTATCCTAAAGAAACAAATGGATACTACCAATAAAAACCCCCAGACAAGAAATTGATTGTCACTAGAAAAGACATATTTCTTGAGATGTAGCACATCCTTAAAAAGTATATTGGGAGAAAAATTGACTTTGATGAAGTTTATGCTCAAGATATATGCAAGAACAGATTCCATAGGTCCCCTTATAAGAAGTAGTTCTTGAAACAGAAGTACCATGTAGGAGTACTAGAGAGGTAAGAGAACCAGAAAGATATGGTTTTCTAGTCATCAAATATGGTGAGTCATTATTGGTAGACAATAATGAACCTATCCCCTAAAAAGAGCCTATATGAAGTTCAGAAGCTGCAAGATGGAACAAATCCATGAATTATGAAATGGATTATATATATCAAAACCAAGTTTTGGTTTTGGTTGATGTGATAGTTGATTTAAATCCCATAGGTAGAAAATGGGTATTCAAGAGAAAACTAGATATGGAAGGTAAGGTAAATAAATATAAATCAAGGCTAGTGTCTAAAGGGTTTAAAAAACATCAAGGAGCTGAATATGATAACACCTTTCATCAGTTTCAATGTTTAAATCCATTAGAATTATACTTGTTATAGTAGCTTACCATGACTATGAAATTTGGTAGATGGATGTTAAAATTTCTTTCATTAATGGAAAACTTAAGGAAGATGTCTATATGACACAACCAAAAGGGTTTGTGACCCCATGTGATGCCAAAAAGATTTTTAATTTGTATAGATCCATTTATTGATTTAATCAAGCATATAGTTCATGGAACATTTGATTCGATGAAGCTATAAAAGAATATAATTTTATTAAGAACGAGCGTGGGACATGTGCTTACAAGATGTTTTGTAGAAATTTAGTTGTTATCCTAGTATTATATGTTGATGACTTATTACTTATTGAAAATGAAATTCTAGTATTACAGTTTATTAAGGACTAGTTAAACAAGTTTTTCTCTATGAAGGACTTAGGTGAAGCACATATATTTTAGGGATCTATATCATTTGTGATAGATCCAATATTCTTCTTAGACTTTGTCAGAGTACATACATTAACCAGATACTAAAGATATTTAGTATCAAATAATTCAAGATGGGATTGGTTCCATTTTTACATGGTATACATATCTCTAAGAAAATGTGTCTCTAGAAACAATAGGAGAAAGAGAAAATGAATAAGATCCCATATACTTCAATGATAGGATCAATCATGTATTCTATATTATGTACTAGAATTGATGTTTCCTATGCAATGATAATGGTTGGTAGATATCAAGTAGATCTATGAGAACTACATTGGTTTTCTATTAAGGATATGCTCAAGTATCTAAGAAGAACTAAGGATATGTTCCCCATGTATGGAGGAGAAGAGGATCCAGTCATCAGGGGTTATACTGGTTCTAGTTTTCAAAAAAAAAATCAGAATGATCTAAAGTCACAGTTAGGATATGTTTTCTTTCTCAATAGAGGTGCTGTGAGCTAGAAGAGTTCATAACATCCAGTTGTCCCTGATTATACAGTGGAGTCTGAGTATATAGTGTCTTATGATGAATCTAAGGAATCAATTTGGATAGAATTTTTTTAGGAGCTTTATGAGGTTACTAGAATTAAATACCCTATCACATTGTATTGTGATAATACTATAGTGGTGGCTCTTTTAAACAAGCCAAGGTCACACTAATAGACAAAGAACATACTTCAGAAGTACCAACTCTTGATGGATTTTTATAAGAGGGGTGAAGTTGTAGTGAGAAGAGTTCCCATAGAGAAATGCAGGAAACCCCTTAATTAAATTCTTATCTCACCAGAATCATGAGTTTCATGTGAGAGTCAATGGAATGAAGGTTGTAAGAAGTTGGCTGATCTCATAATGATTCACTATTCTTTTCCACCCTTAATACTACCGCGTTAAAATTATTTTGTATCCTAAATTATTAATTTAATAAAAAATTGAACTTCATGTTTGATTAAATTATTTTTTAATCACTTTTAAATAGGGTAATTTCACTTGTTAAATGATTTCATTATAGGTGGAGGTGATTTGGAGGACCCAAACAAAGTTGAAGAAAAATGGTCCACATTGCGCAGGAATCCAAGAACATTAGTGGACTCAACCATACACTTATACTAATAATTACATTAAATTAGGATGATATTTTGTGTGGTGATCTAAAATTAAATGTCCTACAAATATTATAAATACAACCAAGTCTAATTCATCAATTAAGGGACCCATCCAAACTGATCTATCCAAGAAAAGGAATCTGCTCAAAGCCAAAAGTGGTGTTCTGTATATCGGAAATATCTCAATATGAAGACCTAAAAATTGTTCCAAATTTTAAGTGGATATATTAAGGAAGTGGGTAAATGATATTTTAGTTTTCTCCAAAGTGAGATAAGGCTATCTACCCATCAAAAACCATGGGCTAAGTGGTTTTATGAAATTTGGGTGCTGAAAACCACCTTTAACTTTTCCTATAAAATGATACCTTGGAACCCCATTTGTAAGTTAAAACCAGGAGAAAATATATGATATTTTGGAGGCCCAAATGAGTCTTATACTCATCCAAGAAGTTCTGGAGTTTCCTATTCTCATAGAGGGATCAAGGATGAAGGAGAAGTTCCATCCAAGCCTTCTCCTCCTCTTGATAGCGAGATAAACAACGGAATATCATTTCGATGAAGCTACACATATTCGGGAGAGAGTTCCAACACTCTTTATTAGAATTTTTTTATTTAATTTTTTTTAAATATTTCACTTATGTTTTATCTTAACATTATTATTCTTTGAGTACTTTTTTTGGGGTTAATTTAGTGAAACAATTTTCATTTCAACACCGATTGGGTTGAGATTTCAAGTGGGAATCTTGAGTTGTTATGACTGGAAAACACAAGAATCCTATTTATCTCACACATAAATGAGATTTTAATATGATTTTGTATCCCTTGTTCTATGATTGAGGTCCAAACCTTGATAATAAAATTTTTGTGTCAAGGGTTTCTTCTTTGTGCATTGTTTTAAGAGGCAAGAGGGGAATTGAGATCTTAACAATCCTCAACCAAAGAATTCAATTAAACCATATGAAATTTTCCAAACATTGAACTATCCAAGATGAGAATTGAAATTGAAATGACCTAATTCTCTCATATTTTTCAAAATCCACTTGGTTTTTCAAATATTAAACTCTTTAAATTAAGTTATTTTCATAAAAATATTTTCTAAAGCACCTCCTCTTTTAGTACTTTTTATTAAAAATGAACACTCTAAACCTATCATAGATCCTTGATATACGACCTAGGGTCTTCCTTAGACTATAAATAAATTTTAAAAATATAATCAATTTGACATGTCATGACAACGTGTTCAAATTTTGGCATCGTTGTTGGGGATCTCTTTTGTTTTTAGTGCACGTTTTTTATAAAAATATTGTGTATTTTCTAATTATTTGTTCATTCCTTTTCTTCCTTCATTTTTTAGTTAATTTATCAAATATTTCTTTTTTAGGCCTTGTGCATGATGTGATCTTAATTGGAGTAACTAATTCCTTTTGCACATGAACCAGATAGGATCTTGCATCATCGAAACCAAGAAGCATAGAACAATCCATTAAAGGAGGACACACAAGGCATCAACATACTTTTTTATCCTTATTCTTATACTTCTAAAACCAACATCAAGACTGAAATAAACTTTCATAATATGACTGAAAATAACCTTAACATTAAAATAATTAACCTCACTCGATGTTGATATTTAACCCACCTATATTAAAATACATGGCGAGGTACCCAATTTTGAACTAAAATCGGGTTTGATTTACTTATTACCAAGATTCCATGGACTCATGGGAGAAGATCCACATAATCATTTAAAAGAATTTCATACCATGTGTTCTATTTTAAAACCTAATAACGTGGATGAATAACAAGTAAATCCTAAGGTATTCCATTTTTCATTAGAATACACTACAAAGGATTGAATATATTATGTTAATTCTCCTATTAGAGGTTGGGCAGACATGAAATGCCTTTTTCTTGAAAATTACTTCCCAGCCTCTCGAACTGTGACTATAAAGAAAGAAATCTGTGAAATAAGGAAATCATAAGGGGAAAAAATTCATGAATATTGGGAAATATTTAAAATAATTTGTTCAAGTTTCCCACATGACCAAATAAGTGATCAAATTTTAATACAATATTTTTATATAGGTTAAATTATTATTGATCAAAACATAAGTGATGCTACTAAAGGTGGTGAACTAGTGGATAAGACCCCAATTTGTGCATGAAACCTCATTGAGAACATGGCACAAAACACTCAAAAATTTGGTTCAAGGACCAGTGTACCCATTCGAAGTGTCTATGAGGTACATATTTATGATATTGAGAAGAATCTGAACATGGATTTTGAAGAGGTAAGTACCTTTCTTTGAAAACTTGCTCTTTCCCAAGGGAAATCCTAATCTCTTCCTCCCATCCATTGTGGTATCTATTCTTATGACACCCACTATTCTAACCAATACCCTCAACTAAGAGAAACATTTGAGATTTGTGAGTTAATCCTTCCAGGATGCCTCTAAAACCAACCATTTAGTCAAGAAACTTACTATCCATCCAATCTTGAGTGGAAATAAAACCAAGACTATAGGAAAGAGGGTATTCAAATCAACCTCAAAAACCATGGAACCAACTGGGACATAGTATTCAACCACCACTTTTTAGAAATCATCAACCACCACAAAGGCCTTTCCAAAAACCACCTCCAAAAGTTGAACCTAGCCAATAAGACATGATAAAATAAATGTATAAAAATAATATCCAATTCCAAAAAACAACCCAAACAACCATAAAATACATAAAATCCCAATTAGGTTAACTCACCAAGTCAGTGGGGGAAATTAAAATTCATGGGTTAGGTAAACTACCCTCTCAGCCTCTAGTTAACCCTAAGGATAAGGTAAATGTTATTGCCATCACCCTTTAGAGTGGAACTCAACTTAAAATACAAATTAACCCTCAAATTGAGTCATCTCCTTCTAAGGAAACCTCTATTCTAACCATATAAAATGAACCAAATAACTAAAAACATTATCTTGAGAAAAATATCACCAAAGGAAAGAGAGTTTAAATTGATGAACCACCAAGAAAAACCATTCATCTTCTATTTACACAAAGGGCCACCCATCCAAGGAAACAAAAAAAAACTTGATAAAGAAATCTTGGAAAATTTCAAAAAAGTGATGGTTAACATCCCCCTGATTGATTCCATAAATAAAATTCCATGATATGAAAAGTTTATCAAGGATGTGTGTATACTCTGAAGGAGAATTCAAGGTGATGAAAAGGTGAGTTTGGAGAGAAACATATTAGCATTGACAGATCCATCAATTCCTACCAAATGAAATAGTACCATAACATTCTCAATTTCATGCACCATATGGGAGTATTACTTCTCCAATGCTATGATTGATTTGGGTGCTTCTATAAATGTGATGCCTCAATCCATTTACTCTTCATTAAAAGTCAAAGAACTAAATCCTACTAGAATTTTCATTCAACTAGAAAACCAGAGTACACCACACCCCAATGGTGTGTTAGAGGATGTTCTTATGAGGGTGAAAATTTTAATTTTTCCTATTGATTTTTATGTGATAAAAATAGAATATTATAGGATGAATGGACATGCCCCAATTATATTGGGGATTCCTTTATTAAAAACCAATAAAACCATAATTAATGTCCAAAATGGAATATTATATATGGATTTTGGTTGTGACATTATCCACTTTAACATCCTTGATGCCATGAAGCACCCCTCAGAAGATCATTCCTCACTTTTACTTAATTCTATTGATGTGATCCCTTGCCCTAAAAAACTTTATTTCTTTCCCCTGATCCACTTTTAGAGTTTTCATAATTAATAGACATGATAGGAAATGAGTCATTAATTGAATGTTGTACTGGATTATAAAAATGTCAAGCATGTTTGTTAATTGATAATTTTTTGAGCACAAAGGATCCCATGACCATCGATGATACTTATAATCTGGTAAAAGATCATTCCTCATCTAAGGATGTTACTATTAAGTAGTTAGATGATATCAGCGACCTCCCACTTTCACATCCACTCCTGTCAATCCAAATTCCACCTGAATTATAACTTAAACAACCACCTCAAGATTTAAAATATTTCTATATTGAGAATGGAAACAATATTCTTTTCATCATTGCTAGTTCACTCCCTTCATATCATGAATTATGAATTCTTAAACTTTTGAGGGAGTATAAAAAAGCTTTGGGAAGGATACTTGCTGACATTCCTAGTATTAGCCCATCAATTTTCACACATCACATATTATTAAATGACAAGGCTAAACTAGTGAGGTAGACAAAATGTATAATGAACCCAAAACTTCTAGATGTTGTTAAAAAGTATGTAACAAAATTATTGGTTGTTAGAATAATTTACCCCATCTTTGAGAGCCAATGGTCCATTCTAGTGCAAGCTGTTCCTAAAAAAACTGATCTTACTATAATTAAAAATGAAAACAATGAATTGGTTTCAACTCATTTTCAAAATAGTTGGCTTGTATATATTGAATATCACCAAATACACCAACACACTAGGAAGGATGATTTCCTATTTCCATTCATTGACTAGATTCTAGAGAGGCTAGCAGGAAAGTCCCAATCCTATTTCCTTCATGGGTTTTCTGGATATTTTTAGATCCATATTTCCCCTGAGGATTAAGAAAAGTCAATCTTCACTTGCCCCATTAATAAATTTTCAAATAGGAGGATTCCATTTGGTCTATTCAATGCTCCAGGTACTTTCTAGTGATGCATGGTTAGTATTTTTTTGGATTACCTGGAAAATTTAATGGAACTATTTATAATTGGTTTCACTATTTATGGAACCTATTTTGATGAATTTTTGAGTAGTCTTGGTTCTATCCTACATTACTGTATTGAAAAGAATATTGTATTAAATTATGAGAAATTCCATTTCATGGTAATATAAGGTATAATACTTTGTAATGTCATTTCTAGGGATGGTATCTGAGTAGATAAATCAAAAGTGGAAGTCATTTCTTCCCCACTATTCCCCAAAAATGTGTGGGATGTGCGTTCTTTCTTAGGTCATGTTGTATTTTACCATCATTTCATTCATGACTTTAGTAAGATTGCACCCCTCTCCTGATTTCTCCAAAAATAAAAAGAATTTGTTTTTGATAAAGAATATGAGGAAGATTTTCATAAATTAAAATGGAGTCTCACGTCACCACTAGTAATCTAGCAACCTCGGTGGGATTTACCATTTGATCACATGTGTGATGCCTCTAACTATGCAGTTGGGAAGTCTTATCACAACAAGTTAATCAAGCTCCATATGTCATTGCCTATACTTAACACACACTAGACCCTACCCAAGAAAACTACACCACAAAATAAAAATAATTCCTTGCTATTGTGTTTTCCTTGGATAAATTTAGGCAATATATTTTAAGGTCCAAAGTCATTGTGTTCTTAGACCATGCATCACTCTAGTTTCTCCTTAACAAACTAGAAGCAAAACCATGTCTCATTCACTAGATTCTCTTACTTTAGGAATTTAACCTAGAAATTAGAGATAAAAATGGGAAAATAATGTGGTGGATGACCAGATCAGTAAGATCCTACCATCCTTGGACATTGAATCATCCCATTATATTCCCATAAACAACATGTTTCCTGATGAGCAATTGTAATGAGTGAAAGATTATATTTCTTGGTATGCCAGAAATTGTAAATTATTTGGTAGCATCGTGAATTCCTACTAATTTCAACAAAAACCAAGCTGACTATCTAAAACATGACTCATGTTGGTACATTTGGGATGACCCCTAATTTTGGCGCACATGTAGTGATCAATTCCTTAGGTGTTGTATTCTCGATAGCGAGTTTTAGTATGTCCTTAGGTTATGACATACTCTTGCTTATGGGGGCCACTTTGGTCCCCAAATATTTTATTGCAAGGTCCTTGATTCTAGTATATTTTTTCCAACACTATTTCAGGATGACCATGATTTCTTTAAAGATTATCCTCATTGTCAAAGAATAGGGAATGTATCTAAAATAAATAAAATTCCATAAAAACCCTTTCTCTTCCATGAAATTTTTGATGTTTGGGGCATTGAATTTATGAGGAAATTTCCCAATTCCTTTGGGAAGTTTTACATTCTTCTGGAAGTTGATTATGTGTCAAAATGGGTAGAGGCATGAGCAATGAGGAAAGATGATTCCAAGAAAGTTGGGGAATTTTTGAGAACCAAAATTTTCTGTAGGTTTATATTACCTAGATTCATGATCAGTGACCAAGGTTCTAATTTATACAATTGAAAAATGCAATAAATTTGGCATCAGTATGGGGTCGGGCATTGAGTGTCTACTACATATCACCCACAGACCAATGGTCAAGTAGAGGTATATAATAGAGTGGTAAAACATATTCTTGAAAAAACTGTTCAACCCAATTGAAAAGATTAGAGTCTTAGACTCAATGATTCATTATGGTCATATCGTATTACCTTCAAAACTCCCATTTTAATTTCATCCTATCATCTTGTTTTTGTAAAGGGTTTTCACCTCCCTATTGAGATAGTGCACCTTGCCTACTGGTCCATTAGACAATGAAATTATAGTCTTTATGGTGCAGGTTATCAAAGGAAGTTACATATTTAAGATCTGGAGGAAATGAGAAGCGATTCATATGAGAACTTTCTGATTTATAAGGAGAGAACCAAGGTTTCCCATGACCTCCTTATCCTTCATCACCAGTTCCACATTGGGAAGAATGTTCTAATTTTCAATGAAATTCTAAAGTTTCATCTAGGTAGGCTTCATTCCCACCAGTTTTTCCCATACATGGTTACTAATGTTTATCCATTTGGTGTTGTTCAGGTTCAAAATGAATAAAAAAACAAAAATTCACTATCAATGGTCTGTGGATAAAGCAATTTCATGAAGCCATTATAGAGTTCTTGACAGAGGAAGTCCAATTTCAAGAAGGAACCTATAAATGACACCCATCGGGTTTTATCCTTCCTTCCCACATTCTCTTTTATTACAGTGAAGAAAATACATACTCTAGGTGTGGGGGCGCGGATACATTACTGGGTTAGTTATGAATTTTCATCATCTTTATTCTTATATTTTTGGATTTCTGAATAATATTGTTACCTTTCCCCCCATTTCACCCCTCACATTTGTGCTAAAATGTTAATTTTTGATTCCCACTTCATCTTGGAAAATGATACCATCTTAATCATGGAAGTTATTGAAAATTCATGAGGAATTTTCCTATTTCATGTTGTTTTAGCATTTTAAAAAAATTATTTCAATGATGAAATGTGTGTTTTAGCGTGAATTTAACATTGAAGTATGACTTTATTTAAAATTTGTTGTTTTTTGATGATTTAAATGGTTTTATCACTTTGAAAACCTTTGAGAAGAATGATACCCTTTATGTGATTATTTTATGGAAAAATTGTGTTACTAAATATCTCCACAGATCTTTGCACCCAACCATGAAGTGTAAATTTTTATCACTCAATAGAAGGTAAATATAAGTTAGGTTAATATTTATTAGCTTTCCAAAATGAGTTTTCCATACATTCATTCCTTATATGATCTTTTTCATCACTATACCAAATTGACATATTCGTGTGTACCTATTATTAGACTATTGTACGCCCTAAAAAAAATAAAAAAAATATGGGTTTGTCTTTAGAAGGTCAAAAACTACCCTTCCTCAACCTTTTATCTTGTTATAACTATTACAATCAGTGTCATGATGAGATCTTACAAGGGTTGAGTGATGAGTGTGATATTTGTTCCAAGTTCAACTTAAAAAATAAATAAATAAATAAATAAATGAGGGGCGTGATGAAATATAAAACATATGACGATATCTAGGTCTAGAAATTAAGTTTTTTATTCCATGAATGCTTAAGTGAGCGGTTCTTTAAATTTGATTGCAAATGATGTAGGGAAGGTTTGGTGGATAAAATCATTTAAGAATAATTTTTTTAAAATAACATATATTTACTGGATAGAAAATGGTAAAAAAATAATCAAATGGTTTTGAAACACACATGGAGATTTATTGACATGGATAACTCTTGAATTATTTTCTCATATTGGTATCAAGAATCTCGTAGAATTTCATTCTGATACAATTTAAGAGACATATTTTTCCATGATCACTCAGAATAATACCTCAGTGTGATTTTTTCTTTGATCACATTGGTATTAAGAAATAAATTTTCAATGTATGTTAAATATTCATGAATTTAGGAATATCTACATGAATATTTTTTAAAATGTGACTTTTTATAGGACCGAAAATGTTTAAGTGTGGGGGTGTGATTGCATAGCGATTCACTATTCTTTTCCACCCTTAATACCACCGTGCTAAACTAATTTTGTATCATAAATTATTAATTTAATAAAAAATTGAACTTCATGTTTGATTCAATTATTTTGTTTTAATTAATTTTAAAAATTGTAATTTCACTTTTTTAGATGATTTCATTGTAGGTGGAGGTGATTTGGGGGGCCCAAACAAAGTTGAAAAAATGGGCCACATTGCACAGGAATCCAAGAACACTAGTGGACTCAAATGCATAGTTCTAATAATACATGAATCTAATTGGGATGATATTTTGTATGAATATTCAAAAAGTAATTTTCTACAACTATTCTGAAGATACACAAGCCCAATTCATCCATTAAAGGGATCATCCGAACCAATATTTCCAAGAAAATGAATTTTCTCGAATTCAAAAGCGGTGTTCTATATATCAACCATTTATTAAGATTTTGACCTCAAAATTGTTCCAAATTTTTAGTATAGATAGTAAATAGGTGGGGTAACAAGTTTTTAGTTTTCTCCAAATCGAGATAAGTCCTTATACCCACCTAAAACCATGGTTCATGTGATTTTACAAAATCTGGGTGCCCAAAACCACCTTTCAATTTTCCTATAAAATGATACCTTGGGAACCCCATTTGTAAGTTTGAACTAGGAGAAAAGGTCTGAAATTTTAGAGACCCAAATTAGTCCTCTCCTCATCCAAGAAGTTCTAGAGTCCCCTATCCTCATAGGGGGATCAATGATAAAGCTGAAGTTCCACCCAATCCTTATCCTCCTCTTGACGACAAGATAAATGATGGATGATAATTTTGAGGAAGCTACACATACATGAGAGGGAGTTCTAGAACTTGTTCTTATACTAGTTTTATGTAATTTTTGTGTTAAATATTTCATTTATGTTTTATATTGACATGATTCTTCTTTTAATTCTTTGTTTGGGTTTAATTTGGTGATACACTTTTCATTTCAACATCGATTGGGTTTAGATTTCAAGTGGGAATCTTGGATTGTTCCAATTTGACACCACAAGAATCCACTTTGTCTCACACAAACATGATATTTTTGTATTCTTTCGTATCCCTTGTTCTATGCTTGAGTTCCAAACCTTGACAACACAATTGTTGTGTCAAGGGTTTCTTCTATGTGCATCATTTTAAGAGGCAAGAGGGGAATAAAGATCTTGACAACCCTAAACCAAATAATTCCATTAAACCATAATTTTTTTCAAAAAAAAAAACTATCCAAGATGTGTAGTGAACTTTAAACGACCTTCTTCTCTCATATTTTTCAAAATCCACTTGGTTTTATAACTATTAAACTCTTTAAATTAAGTTATTTCCTTAAAGATGTTTTCTAAACCAACCTCCTATTTTAGTACTTTTTATTAAAAACTCACACTCTAAACCTATCAATACTCCTTGAGATATGACCTTGGGTTTTCCCTAGACTATAAATAAACTTTAAAAATATAATCAATTTTACATGTCATGACGACACGTTCATTGGATCTAGTGAAAGTGGGAGTTTGTTGAAGTTTGTGCCCTAGAACCAACTTTTGTATACTTTATGATAACCTATATTAATTTTTTTTAATATTAATAAAATCTTTATCACATCATGATTGTTCTTCTGCGTGACATAGTATGTGATAATGTCCTAAGAGTATCTTTCACATTGAAAGGTCATAGTAGTTCCCTACTATGATGAGATCCCAAAAGTGCCATCATAGTATACTTAGATATATGTTCTATAGCCAGATGGAATAATTTTAGGGACACAAATGATACAGAATATCAAGGGTGGATACTCGTAGGACTTTGAGTTACCTTCTTATGGTGTACCCCCTTGGTAATATCCAGTGTAGGATATTATAAGAGAGAGACCTGCCGGTAGGAAATCCACATTTATATGTGTCATTGGATGTCCCTATCTATAGATGCATGTATTGATCCTTAGAATTTAATATTATTATTAATGAGTATTATAAGTTGCATACTTTGATTTATTGACAAAATACATGATGACATATGTTCATGGTAAGGTAAGATACATTGGGTGTGTCATGAGTAATATTTTATTAATGAATAATGAAAGAAAGTATTTTCTTCTTCTATTATTTAAAATAAGTTTATATCTTAGGTACTTTTATGGAAATGATATAGCCTAAATTAATCCATAGCCATGGTGCTCAATAGTAAAGTTCAATTTCTAGAAATTCAAATAAAGAGACATCTAGCACATAAGTTAATGGAATGAGCATGCAACCTATTTGATTAAAGATATTGTGATAAAAGGATTTTATTACACAGTAAGAGTTTGTATGAGGTATTATGTCATTACAGAATTAACTTCTTTCTCTATGGGTGTCTTGGTGTGTTGCAAGATGATAACCTTGGACTTTAGGCTGCTTTTCCTAATTCCACTGAGAAAGAGGCCTAGAGGGTCACATACTAAGTGTATCCATACACTGAGTTGAATAATATAATATTATTTATTATTTAACAAGATGAATAAATATTATTCCCACATGTGGTTTAATAATTATTCATGTTTTTATGATCACATATATTCCATCACCAGTTATTATAGAGAATATTATGTGAGTGGAATATTTAATAAATATCTATTTGTTATTTAGTGAATAAAATATTTATTTATTTATTATCGAATAATGTAGTGATATTTATTTATTAAATAAATATTAATTATTCAAGACTTGATAAATATTTTCAAGGAATGACAAACCATGTTTAATGGTCCGGTAAAAAATTCCATATGTTGAATATTATTTGATTAAATAATATTTAATTTAATTTATGAGTTTAGCGCATGTTAAGAAATAATAATATTATTATTATTATAGAAATGGGGTTCCAGAGGTATTAAATAAATTTTATAAGGCACATGTGAAATTATTTATTTCAAACCCTATTGGTATATAAAACCAATTATATTATTTTTCAAGGTGTCCAATTCATTTATTTTGTTGTGCATAATGAAATTCAGAGAATCCTCTCGAATCACTAGAGAGCTCCATTCACCAAGAAAACTCCCAATAAAGAAGAGAAATCTTCCTCCACCTTCCACTCTCAAGTTAAGATAGATCAAATAGAATCCTTTGGAAGTGATTCTCTGTGCGATCAAAGTCGAACAACACAAGTGATTTTATCTGTCGTGATATCACCCAAAGATTCCTTGGATGACGTTCAGAGATTTGTAGAACACATGTGGATCATCATTAGAGGGAATAAATTTTTGATTCCTAAAACAAAATTATGATATGACGTAGATCCATTTTCAAATCCATCAATGAATAAAGAGTTTCCCACAAGGTAATTCTTTAATTTCTTAAATTAATTATAAGTAATATGTGATGATTCTACAATTTGGTTCTAGAATTTTATCCATTGTCTGTATTCTTTGATTCAATTACTTTGATCACAACATTTATTGTCATATAAATCTAAGATTGATCATCAATAATGAAAAAAATAAAATTTGGTGATAACCCATCACATGCTTCTACTATGCCCGAAACTTTCACAGAAAACAGGAGTAAAGAAAAGGAATACAAGTGGGAACTATCTGATGTTTGGGTTATTGCAACCCCAAGACTCATGATGAAACCAAGCTGAGAAAGGGTCATATACCACACACCTTCAATGAACTCCATCGTCACAACCAAGTGTTGGGAAATATGTCAAGCGGTGGATGCGCAAAAAAAAAGTGAATGAAAAATATAAATATATTTCTTTCCCTTTGAATAAGCCTAAAAAATTAAAGATAATGTACGAAGACCAAATATATTTTTATAAAAATTAAATGTTGACACAAAAATTTTTTAACATGGAAAAACCAATAGGGAAGAGCCATGATACCTATTCCAGAAAGTAGGATCCACTAATAATCAAGAGTAAAAACCAAGGATTCCCAAAGATGAGTCAGATCCAAAAAAAATACTCAGATAAAATAGTTGATCAAAGGTATAAAGAAAATGTAGTCTGAAGGAATCCTAAAACAAAGAATGCAACCTAATAAAGAAATCTAAAGAGATATAACCAATAAGAGAAGATGTTTTTCATCCAAATAAAAGTGTATAAAAACACTAGGATTGGAATAAAGATCATCAAAGATGGAACTGAATTAGATCAAAGGAATTTCGGTTTGGTTGCAAATCTCAAAATGGGTTCCAAACCCTAGCCATGTTATTAGAGTGGAGAGATGTAGCAGTAAAAAGGAATCTACCTATGGGAGTTCGTAACTCCCATCAAATCATTATATCATTTTGTTAAATGGTCACGTGAGGTGGAAAAAGTGAGGAGGCACCCCAATAAACTCTCCCCTGACTCAACTGAGGATCACCACTAACCCTGAAATCAGTCAGAATGTATCAAATTTACTATCGGATAAACTCTCGGTCAACATGTCTGACCCATTGTTATTAGTGTGGATCTTCTCAAGATCCAACTACCTCAAATCAAGGATGTCAAATATCCAATGATATTGAACATCAATATGTTTCTACCCTCCATGAAAAGTAGGTTTCTTTACCAAAAAATAGCACTCTGAATATTAGAAAATAAAACATACTTATCTTTATTGAAATTGAGCTCTTGAATAAAAGTTTTCATCTGTAACAATTCTTTTGATGACTCTATAGCTACAATAAACATAGACTTTTTGGTAGATAAAGCAACAAATCTCTACAATCTAGACTACCAAGATACAACCCCCCCTATAAAAGTGATCAAATAGCCTAAAGTGGACTTCCTAGAATCCATATATCCTACCATATATGAATCTATAAATCCACAAAGAATAGGTTCCCCATTGCTAAAAAATAATATCAAATCAAAATTACCACAAAAATAATGAAATATATACTTCACTACTCTCCAATGCTCTCTACCTGGATTAGATAGAAAATGACCAAACACACCAACTTCATGAGCTATATTAGGTCTAGTACATACTCCTTCATACATAAAACATCCTATGATAGATGAATAATGTATATGCTGCATCTCCTCACTCTCTTTATAAGTAGAATATGACTAACTGGTACTAAGATTAAAATGTAAATCAAGAAGAGTACTAACCACTTTCTCTCTATCCATAGAAAATCTATGAAGAACCTTCTCAATATATCTCTCCTAAGATAACCACAATTTATTGGACTTACTATCATGGGAGATCGACATGCCAATAATCTATCACACTAGTCCCAAGTCTTTAATCACAAAATACTAACAAATATCCTTCTTCCATATGTGAATTCTAGAAACATCATGACCAACAATGAGAATATCATCAACATAAAGCAACAATATAATAAAATAATCATTAGTAAATCTAAGAACAAAAACAAAATGATCATAGGATGTATTCCTGAAACCCTAATGAAAAATGGCCAATTAAAAATTCTTATAACAAGTCTCAGAGGCTGCTTCAGACCATATAAAATCTTCTTTAAACTGTAGACATGATTCTATTTACTTGTTTCAACAAAAACCTCAGGAAGATTCATATAAATATTCTCCTCTAAATCTACATGGAGGAAAGATGTCTTCACATACATCTACTCAATCTGTAGATACAAACTAGCAGAAAAACCAAGAATAACTTGAATGGAGTAAATTTTGACAACAGGTGAAAAAATATCATCAAAATCAATACCATTATTCTTATGAAATCCTTTAACAACTAACCTTGCCTTGTATCATGGAATAGAACTGGATTCTTCATTTTTAATATGATAAATCCATTGATTTTTCAAATCTCTCTTACCTATAGGTAACTTCACCAACAAAAAAGTGTGGCTTTAGTGTAATGATCTCATATTTTAATCCATTTCCACAACCCATATGTCATTCAGATCACTTTCCATCACCTCATCAAAAGATTTTGGTCCCCCCCTTCAGCGAGGAGCACATACTCATATGGGTAATACTGAATAAAAATAGCATGATGCTAAGATGATATATAGAGTGGAACTGTGGATTCATTAATACCTCTAGAATTGGATCATTAAAAACAAAAGGTGCATCAGAAACATCAACTCCAACCTGTTCACCCTGAACATCATTCTGCACATCAATATGATCATTATAATCAATAATATGAGGTAAATGTGAATAAAAACCTGGATCAAGACTAAAAAATCCACACGAATTTATAGAAGTATATTTTTATCCCTTATCAATATCTACAATAGTATGATCATCCTTAAACACTTAATCATGGATTCTGACACTTTTCTTCAAATCAGGATCATAAAACCTATACCCAAACTCATCATTTCCATAACTAATAAATATAAAATGTCATGACTTACCTTCCAGCTTGGATCTCTGATCTCTAGGAACATGAACACAATACTGGCAACCAAAAACACATAAATTATCATACTTTATCTCTTATCCATAACAAAACTTGTTAGGATTGTCTATCATCAAAGCAACCACATGTGAAAAATTAATAATATAAGAAACAATAAATAAAGACTCACCAAAAAATGTATATGAAACTTTTCTTATAAAAGAAAACAATAAACTATTTAGAAAAAATTTATGTTCATCTGCTCAGCTAAACCATTTAGCTGAGGTTTCATGAGAGGAATCTTCTGATGCTGAATACCTTTCTTCCTGTAATACCAATCAAATTGACCACAATACTCACTCACTTTTTCAGTGAGAATATATTTCATCTTCTTACCAGATTCCCTCTCAGCTGAAACTTGGAATTTCTTAAAAAACATTGAGCACCTAAATTTTAGAATTCAAAAAATAAACCCAAAGTTTATGTGAGTGGTAATCAATAAATTTCACAAAATAAATACTTTTAATAAAGGTATTATATTTAAAAATACTATAAACATCAGAATGTACTAATTCAAGAAACTATGAATTCTTGTGTAAAGTATGACTGATGAAACTCACCCTACCCAGTTTTCCAGCCATACAATGATCTCACGTGTATAATTTAACACTATTCAAACCTGGAAGAAGATTTATATTAGAAAAAAACCAATCCTTTTCTCACTAATGTGGTTGAGCCACTTACTCCATAATTGGGAAGACAAACTGCACTCAACAACACAAGTAGTATCACAAGAAATAGAATCACTAGTCTAGTACAAACCTGATTGATTCTTCCCTCAATCTAAAATCAAGGATACCTTTGAATAATTCCATTATAAATCACAAAAAATACTGATAAAAATATAATCATCAATAAAAATGGTATAAATAAGATTCAGAAGAACCTTAAGTGCATGTCGAACATTCTTCAAAATTGGCTTACTTTGTGTGCTGGTCTCTAAAAAAAAATAGTCCTGATAACTATAACATCAACATGAGCATCATTACCCATATTCAAAATACCAATATTAATTGGGATTTAAGATGTAAATAAATACATATTTGATGTCATGTGAAAATAGGAAACACTATCAACAAACCAATAAGAATCATTAGAAGCAATATTAATGGAGTTATAAACAATAACACGATTACCCCTGTAGTGGCGACGACATGACCATCTCCATCACCATTCTTATTCTAATGATTTTACTTGATTATTTTTTCTATTTTTAGTTGATATAAAAACTTCTTAACATGTACTTTCTTACCATAATGATGGCATTCAAAATCTCTCTACATCAACCTGGATTTTCTTTTACCTTTGCTCTTACCTCAACTACTCTCTCCCTGATTCATTTCCCAACTTATCCCCCTGTTATCTATGACTGAAATCTTTGAAGAATAGTTATACTGAGTACATATCCCGACCTCTTCATTCAAGATAGGATAACTAATAAAATTAAATTTCATAACACCATTAGGAGAATAACCGGTTAAAGTAACACATAAATTATCCCAAGAATCGAGTAAAGTATTAAGCAACAAAAGCATTAAAACTTTATCTTTAAAAGTAATACACATACCAAAAAATTGATCAAAACATCCCTAAAATTAACTCAAATACTCATAAATAGACATACCTTATTTCTAACTCAAATTAATCACCTTTTTAAGGAGAAACAATTTATTATTTTCGGTCTTGGAAGCATAGGCAGTCTCAACATTCTTCCATAAAGTTCTGGTGTGAGAGATTTTGACAATATGGTTCATCACATTTTCTTTGACCTACTAGAGAATTAAACCATAAAACATATCATGTTAAAACTCCCATTATTCATTATATATTCTTTCTAGCTTCTAAGTACTAAACACTGAAAGAAACATTCTCTTGAAAAAAAGAAGATCCTTTATTTTTAATCACCACATATGGTAGTTGGTGCCATTCAACAAAGTCACCCCACAATAATTGAATTCCATAATATATCTGAATAAAACCAAACCCTTTGATAATAGATGTTGGGAAAGACACCAAGTGATGAATTCACAAACAACAGAAAAGAAAACTCACATTATAAATATATTTCTTTCTCTTCAAACAAGCATGAAAAATTAAAGAAAATGCACAGTGACCAAATATATGTGTAGAAAAATTAAATGTTGACTCTTAGAAATTTTAACATGGAAAACCAAATAAGGAAAAACCATGGGACCTAGTCCAAAAATTAGGATCCACTAATAATCAAGATTACAAAGAAAATACTCCCAAACATGAGTGAGATATCAAAAATAATACTAAGATAAAATAGTGGATCAAAGGAAGAAAGCATCTGCAGTTTGAAGGATGTAGAAATGAAGAACTTAACCTAATAAAGAAATCCAAATAGATCCGAACTAGTAGAGAAAATGTTATCCATCTGAATAATAGTGTAGAAAAGAACTAGGATCAAAATAAAGATTACTAAGGTTGAAACTAAATCAGATCAAAGGAATTTTGGGGTTGGTTGCAGATCTTAAAATGGGTTCCAAACCCTATCCATGATACTAGAGAGAAGAACCACACCCATAAAAAGATATCCTCATATGGGAGTCCGTAACTCCCCTCAAATCCTCACACTATAGGAAAACAATGTTTTAGTGGTGGTTTTCAAAACCTTCTCTAAATGTTTTTTGATCAAAAAATTAGTGATGATTTTTAGCGGTGTTTGTAAAAACCTCCGCTAAAGGTTTTTAAAATATTTTTTTATAATTCTTTTAAAAAAATTTCCATAAAAAATTTACAATTATTTTTAGCGGCATTTTTTTCAAAACCATTGCAGAATTGAAGGAAAAAAATTTAAAAAAAATTTATTAATTACTTTTTATTTTTTATTTAAAATAAAATATAGTTTAATATTTATAATTTTAATTAATTATATTGTGTTAATTAATAAATATTTATAATTATTAGTTAATAATAACATGAAACATAAAACAAATTTACAAAAACATGAAAACCAGACTTCGACATCACAAGACCATAACTTCTGATCATGGAGTCCATTTAAGCTCCACAACCTGTCAAATAAAAGCTAATAAAATGAGATAAAACCAAGTGATATTTAAATCACGTGATAATCAAAGGAAAAATATATATTCAAATTTCAAAAAGGTTAAAAATTCAACTCGAACTTCAAACAGGCATAAATTTTAATCCGAGTGTCCGTTTTGGCTCTACCACATATCAAATCCAAGATTGCGATGAGGTCTATGATATTTAGGATTGGTACTAGTTCTTAAAACTATGCACTGCTTTTTATTCCATCAGAAAGGCCTAGAAGGCCTCTAAAATAGAGGTTTTAGTTGTCGACCCCAATTTTTTAAAATCCAAATGATTATAACTTCCTATCCTAGTGTCTCTTTAGCCTATTCCACATTTCATACCAAAGATCATTTCACGATCTTTGATTTTACTGGTTGTGGTGCTAAAAAAGGAGTTCTAAATCAGATTTTATGGTCATTTTAGTGTTTTAGGGCTTTTAGAGGTTCTTAATGTTTTATGATTTATTTATTTATTTTTATTTATTTGTTATTTATTTATTTATTTAATATTTATTTATCTATTATTTATTATTTATTATCAATTTATTTATTTATTTATTTATCTATTTATTTAATATTTAATATTTATTTATTATTTAGTTATTATACACACATTAATTATTAATTTATTTTTAATTCATTCATTAATTAATAATTAATTATTTATTACTAGTTTATCATTAATTTATTATTTATTTATTTATTATTTATTTATCCTTTATTAATTAATTATTAATTATTTATTAAGTATTAAATATTGAATATTAAATATTAAATATTAATTAAAAATTAAAAATTAAAAATTAAAAATTAAAAATTATTATGAATTATGAATTTTTAATTATGAATTAGTTATTATTTATTTAATTATTTATTATTTACTTATTAATTAGTTATTAATTAGTTATTAATTATTAAATATTGAATATTGAATATTAAATATTAAATATTAAATATTAATTAAGAATTATTAATTATTAATTATCAATTATTAATTATTAGTAATTATTAATTATTAATTATTTATTAGTTATTAGTTATTATTTATTTATTTATTATTTATTATTTATTTATTTATTAATTATTAATTAATTAATTATTTATTCTTTATTATTTATTAATTAATTAATTATTAATTAATTATTAATTATTTATTAACTATGAAATATTGAATATTTAATATTAAATATTAATTGTTAAATATTAATTAAGAATTATTAATTATTAATTATCAATGATTAATTATTAGTTATTATTAATTATTAATTATTAATTTTTTATTATTTATTTATTATCTATTTATTATTTATTTATTTATTTAATTATTTTTTAATTAATTAATTAATTAATTACTTAATTTTCAAAAATAATTAATTAATTTTCATAATTAATTAATTAATTAAAAGAACAGAGAACTGAAGAGGCCACAAGCTACTCAGATCCTCACATCGTACTGTTACAAGCCAACACCTACACAAGCTACCCAGATCCTCAAATCACAACGTGACAGAATAGGGAGTAAGAAAAAGCATACAAGTTTGTTGATCAAAAGAACAAATAACTGAGAAGGCCATATAACAAAACAAATACATGACTATGTTGATCAAATAAATAAACAAGCATGTTTCAAAACAATGTCACACAATAGAATAATAAACAATGAAATTTGGATACAAAATTACTTCCATATTGGCTCTGATACCAATTTTTGGGGCCTGTCACTACAAGAAAACTGCTATTTAGCGGCGGTTTTTAAAACTGCCGCTAAATGCGTTTCGGGCCGCCGTTTCGTGGCGGTTTTTAAGTCGCTGCGAAAAAACCACCGCGAAATGCCATAGTTTTTTTTTAATTTTTTTCAAGGATTAGCGGTGATTTTTTAAAAAACTGCCACGAAATAGCGGCGGTTTCGGTAAAACTGCCGCGAAATGAAAGGAAAAAATAAAAAAACATGAGAAACCCTGAAATCACTAAAACAATCATAACTTTTGATCCGAGGGTCCGTTGGAGCGCCACAACCAGTCAAATCGAAGCTCATGAAGAGATATAGAGGCACATATAATCAAAACAATGAGATAGTCTAAGGTGCAGAAGATATTAGAGTTATAAGAATGTTGAAAAAAGTTTTCCAACTTCAAACGACCATAACTTTCGCTCCGGGTGTCTGTTTGGGCTCTACCACATATCAAATCGAAGCCAACGAAGAGAGATACGCACAAAGTCAACACAAGAAAGTTTCTGTCGTGTTTTTAGACCCCCAAAACCCCTCAGAAGGCCTCCAAAACCCCGTTTCCGTCACCGGTGTCCCGTTGAACTTGTCTTCAAACGGACCTAACTTTCGATCCGCATGTCAGTTCGGACACCTCCACCTTCTAGATCATAGCTCGTTCCATGAGCTTCAGTTTGACTAGTCGCGACGCCCACATGCACTCCTGGATCATATGTTATGGCCTTTTTAGTAGGTATTGGGTTTGTTATGTTTTTCGATGCCTCGTTTCTAGCACCCATTCCCCGTCAGCTTTTTTTTTAAATGGTCATAACTTCCGATCCGCCTATCCATTCAGACTCTTTCACCTATCAGGTCGAAGATCATTTTAGGATCTTTGATTTGACAGGTCTTAGATCTAAAACGGACTCTCGGATCATAAGTTATCTCCGTTAATGTGAGTCCAATGTTTTTGTCTCTTTATGACCGTTTTGACGGGTTTTAACGGTTGCTTCATTTATTACTATTTATTTGGGTTTCCATGACTTGTTATCTTCATCAATGGTTTTTTGTGGGTTATTATGATGATTATGTTGAATTATTAAGGGGTTTTCCAGAGTTGTCATGAGTTTTCATGCATTCTCATTCTTTCGACTGCCTCATTCTTTATATGATTCTCCATCCGTTTTCATGCGTTTTCATGATTTTTCATCCCTTACCACGTCTTTACATACTTTTTCATGTGTTACCTTTATTATTTATTATTTATTATTTATGATTTATTATTTATTTTTAATTATTTATTAGTACTAATAATAAAATATTATTATTAATTATAATATTTGTTATTAGTTATTTATTATTTATTATTTATTATTTATTATTTATTATTTATTATTTATATTTATTATTTATATTTATTATTTATATTTATTATTTATATTTATTATTTATATTTATTTATTATTTATTATTTATATTTATTATTTATTATTTATTATTTATTATTTATATTTATTTATTAATTATTATTTATTAATTATTAATTATTATTTATATTTATTATTTATTATTTATATTTATTAATTATTTATATTTATTAATTATTTATTATTAATTATTTATTATTTATATTTATTTATTATTTATATTTATTTATTATTTATTATTTATTATTTATTATTTATTATTTATTATTTATTATTTATTATTTATATTTACTTATTATTTATTAATTATATATTTATTTATTATTTATTATTTATATTTATTTATTATTTATTATTTATTATTTATATTTATTAATTATTAATTATTTATATTTATTTATTATTTATTATTTATTATTTGTTATTTACTATTTATTATTTATATTTATTTATTATTTATATTTATTTATTATTTATATTTACTTATTATTTATTATTTATATTTATTTATTATTTATATTTATTTATTATTTATATTTATTTATTATATTTATTTATTATTTAATATTTAATATTTAATATTTATTTAATATTTATTATTTATATTTACTTATTATTTATTATTTATATTTATTTATTATTTATTATTTATATTTATTTATTTATTTATTATTTATTATTTATTATTTATTATTGATTATTGATTATTTATATTTATTTATTATTTATAATTTATAATTTATAATTATTTATTATTTATTATTTATTATTTATTATTTATTACTTATTACTTATTACTTATTATTTATTATTTATATTTATTAATTATTAATTATTTATATTTATTAATTATTTATATTTATTATTTATTTAATATTTAATATTTATATTTATTTATTATTTATTATTTATTATGTATTATTTATTATTTATTATTTAATATTTAATATTTAATATTTAATATTTAATATTTATATTTATTTTTTATTATTTATTTATTTATTATTTATTATTTATTATTTATTATTTATATTTATTTATTATGTATATTTATTTATTATTTATTATTTATTATTTATTATCTATTATTTATTATTTATTATTTATTATTTATTATTTATTATTTATTATTTATATTTATTAATTATTTATATTTATTTATTTATTATTATTTATTATTTATTATTTATTATTTATTATTTATTACTTATTATTTATTATTTATTATTTATTATTTATATTTATTAATTATTAATTATTTATATTTATTAATTTTTTATATTTATTATTTATTATTTATATTTATTTATTATTTATTATTTATTATTTATTATTTACTATTTAATATTTAATATTTAATATTTAATATTTATATTTATTTTTTATTTTTTATTTTTTATTTTTTATTTATATTTATTTATTATTTATATTTATTTATTATTTATTATTTATTATTTATTATTTATTAATTATTAATTATTAATTATTAATTATTATATATTATATATTATTTATTATTATTTATTAAGTAAAATAAGTAAAATAAGTAAAATAAGTAAAATAAGTAAAATAAGTAAAATAAGTAAAATAAGTAAAATAAGTAAAATAAGTAAAATAAGTAAAATAAGTAAAATAAGTAAAATAAGTAAAATAAGTAAAATAAGTAAACTAAGTAAACTAAGTAAACTAAGTAAACTAAGTAAAGTAAAGTAAGTAAAGTAAGTAAAGTAAGTAAAGTAAGTAAAGTAAGTAAAGTAAGTAAAGTAAGTAAAGTAAGTAAAATAAGTAAAAGAACACCATGATTTTTACGTGCTTTTGCTAATTGGCCTTGGTGCATGGGGGTAGGGGAACCAAGGTTCCACTATGAAATATAAAGAGTACAAAAAATACAATCTGTGATGAACAGGAGAAAAGAAAAGGAATTGGGAAGGAAACTATCTAAATGCCAGGTTATTGCACCCCCATGACTTGTGATGAAACCAATCTAAGCAAGGATCATATATTACACACCTTGTACTAACTCAATCAACAAAACCAAATAGAACTGAAGAAAAACACATGTTCAATACCTCAATAATTAAAAAGATGTAAACAATAGACTGAGAATCCCTTAATAGGGCTAGTTATCACCTCTTTGTCAATGATAAAGAGACTCCAAGAAACTAGTAATTCCTAATGTCATCAAGAATGTCTTGCTTCATCCACATCATCTTCTAGGCACAAGGAACCCCAAGAAACACCATCATCTCATCAGAGTTACTCACTAAGCACAGAAGATGGTCACCTATGGTCCTCTACTAACATGATTCTTCATCAGCTAGCTAAGCACATGTTCATGATGGTCCTCCTTCGCACCTCCCTCTCACTGAAGCCAGAACCCTGAAAACTGATCTCCCCAAAATTGGGCGGTTCTATGAAAAATAGAGAAGATGATCCCTAATTAGGTTTCAAGTAGGAATAAAAAACCAAGGCGAGGTCAGATGGAATATGACACACAAATGGATGAGGTTGAGCCCTCTCGAACCATCAAACAAACTAGGGAACATGGGGATTTTAATGGGATTAAAAACAAATAAATCCAGTATTATATATATATATATAAATTAAATTTAATTAAAACTAATTACACACATAGAATTAAAAAATATTAAATATCATATAAAACCTATATAAATTTCAAAATAACACGAATAAAATTGAAAATAAGGTTTTATGAGACATATGAGATAGAGGTTTCTCACATGTGAAAGAGTAGGACTGAGACAAATGGTGGAGATAAGGGCTCATGTGAGTCACATTTTTATGTGGCAGATTGGATGCAGGTGATGGAAAGTGGTCTTCAGAAAGGCCAGGTGATTAGTATTGGTTCACGATTGACCTCAGCTAGTTTTTATGGAATAAAGTGATTTCATCATATATTTCAAAGGAAGCATCATCATGATCATTATTTTATACTCTAGAGTATGAAGCGAGGCGTGATCATAGGATGAAGTCATATAGAGATTGACTAGATAATAGGAACAACTATGATGACAGTGGGATCAATATGATGAGGAGATGATGTAGTATATGAAATGGATCACACTTTGTTTAGGGATGAATTTCCCTCTACTCGATCAACTTGATTCCCCATCACCTCAGTGACATTTTATGATGTATATTATATAGAATTATTTTTATGTTTTCTTTTTCTACCTTTACAATGAGTGAGTTTTATTTTTATTTTTATCATTTACTATTTTTTTTATTTTTCAATTTTTTTCAATGGAATGACATTTCCATCACAAATAGTAATATTTTTTATGAAATTAATGGCTATGACCTATTTGTGATGGATTTTTGTCACAAAAAAATTTATTCAATGGAAATATGTTGCAAAAAGGTGATTTTTTAGTATCCTATTATCGAAGAGAAGATCGCTCCCAACAGTGAACAATTATCCATTTATAGAAGAATTCTTGAAGATTCTTGGCACGCTTGATAGTTGACCACATGAGCAGCATGAGTTTCTTCAACTTATTCAAGGGACTCAAAACTTTGGGAATATTCCTAGATTCCAGTGCCCATCCTTGGTGAAATATTTTTCTTTGAATGACTGATGCATGTCCATTTATAGGGTCTTGATTGATTCAATTCAGAGTGTCCTCATAAATTTTTCTATCTTGGAGATTTAAACCATGATCAAGACCCATTAATCTTTAATAAAAATCATAAGATGAAATTATTGGTGTGTCTAGGATCAGTGGAGATCTAGGAATGCTTGTGTGATCACATGAGGAATGATTTTAGTGTTACATGTGCTAGAAAGTGTGCTTGTATAATTGGGTCTTTATAAGAGGCTTGAGATTAAGTAGAGAAGGCCTTCTTGAATATATTGGGGAATCTTCTTAAACTTGGGAATGAAAATAGAAATAATTATAAAAATTTAATTCAAAAGATCAATGAAATTCTAAGTGGTATTTGTGAAGAGGGATTAAGTAGTTTGTAATCTTCATCAACATGGATCAAATTTATCCTAAGAAACTTCAGTCCTATAATTCATCATAGAATCATCATCAAAAATGGATTCTAAGTCTAACAATGTTATGAACCCTCTTTGCATCCTCATTAGTTCAAAGTGTAGACACAAATCATTGTATTTCACCAAACTTCAAAATTTCCTTTAATTTTCAGTGGTTCAAAGTTGTATATATAATCATGGGATCAGTTCTAGAGCATGGATGCTTGGCTTGTGGATTTCGAAGGCTACGCTTGACTAGGTAATTTCTTCAAACACTAAGTAGGCATGGACACTTGTGTGGTGCTATAGGTCATGAGGTGGGGTCATTGGTATGCAATGACTTGGATCAGGAATTTGAATAAACACTTGGCGTACATTGTTTTTCTTTTTCATAGCCACAAAAATGGGGACCAATGAGGTCTTGTCTTCAAATTTCTTTATAGGGAACATATGAGCAAGAAAAATTTCATCAATTTGGTCTCCCTTGGTATTGATCTCGGTTGGTTTTATCTTATTCTTGGAAAGCTTTCAATTCTTCCAATAAGAACTATCACAACTTAGTTCTTTATTTTCATTTAGATGAAGTCAAATGTGGATCAATCCTATTTATCCACATGGAATCTTTAGTTCATCGGTCAAAATGCATAACTTCAACATGCTTGATTTAAATTGGAAGACCTGATAATGTAATACTCTTTGGTTCATTATTATTTGCTCGGATATTCTTCCAGTTTGAACTTATGCGGCAAACTGGATATCTCCAGTTTTCACCATCTTCCTCAGTGGGTTATAGCTACTGAAAATTTGAGATTCAGTAGATCATATCCTCAATACATGGAATATTAGTCTACATTTCTATTTTTGTGATCTTCGGTCATCCTCCATGGTCTTGTCATTATGCCCTCTTTGAACATGGATGAAACTCAGCAATCAAAAATTGGATGTTTAGGGTCAAGTGATTTTAACATCAAGTTACGATGGCATCAACTCCAAGCTTCAAAGTCTCCAATTTATTTAATTGTTTCAAATATATTTATCTTCAATCTTTGGATGTCTATCAAAGTTGATTTTGGGTTGACACGGTTGATGCATCACCTTGTGGTAGAATACAGGAAACACAGTCGCTTGGAAATTCATTTGTGACCATTTGGAGCTTTTTACGGTAGGTTAAGATGATATTCACATGGTTAGTTTGAATTTAGTAGGATGACTTGTGGTAAGTATACCAATCATTGTAAGAGATGACCTTGTGATAGGTTGTCGAAGGTGGCCGCACGGTCGGTTGGTGTTTTCTCTTACAGTTGGTTGCAAAAAATAGGCATGATCAAGAGAGTGACCTTAGATGGATAAATTCATGGTTGGGGTATTTTTTTTATTTAATTTAAAGTGTTTAATGTTTTTATATTTAGGGATATGGGGGTGTAAAGTGCTAGATGAACTGATGTTTTTGGGTTTTACCCCAAAAGTACAAGTTCATCTAGTGTTTTTGTGGAAATTTTCAAAAGGCCACTTCATGTGGCATTTTGATTTCCCCCCCACATTTCATATTTTCTAATTATAATTATATATGTATATATATATATATATATTTGTAAATATATATTTATATAAATAAATTTATATTTATTAATATATATATATATATATATATATTTATATTTATAAATAAATAAATATTTATAACTATATAAATACATATTTATATCAATAAAATTATAAATATATTTATAAATATAATTATAAATAATTTCATCCCTTGAGTATATATTCATACAAATATATATATATATATATATATAATTTTTTATTTATAATAATATAAACATTTTTTAAAAAATTATGTATATTTATTTATAATTATATATATATGAAAATTAATATCATTTAATAATAACAACATCATTAATAATATTTCTTAACAATTGAATTAATAATATAATAATTAATAAGAAATATGCCCATAAATTATAAAAACTGCAAATGTGGTGCTTTAAAAAATAATGTTTGTGTCATGTAAATTAATTTTTTTACTATATTTTTAGTGACTGAGACCTTTCATGTATTATTTTTGGATATTGCATGGATTATTTTTGAGACTAAGCACTGAGAGGGTGTGTGATTCTGAGGTCCAATGTACCCGAAATAATTTTTTGAAATATATTAAATAGAACATGCATGCAATTTTTCTGAAAAAGACGAATAACTTTTAAACGATGGCCGAGATCATAAATATGAGGGAACAGTTGAGTTCAGAACATGAGTTTTATCCTAGGTGTGACATAACCTTTGTCGGTGTGGGTTGTTTATGGAAAAGTCATCATGGGCGTGGATAACAAATAAATCAATAAAATATATTTATTTAACTCATAATGATACAGTGAAAAAATCCTATTCTTTAAATACATGCTTATGGAAATTTTTTAGGGTTAATCGCATAACCCTGCAAATCAATGATAGCCATTGGAGAGCATTGGAGGAACTTTGTTGGTTGATGACAACTGGATCGAGGTTCTATGATCGGTGTAAAATAGAATCATAGGATCTCACCAATGACAATGATGAAACTTCATTCTTCATCTATGATTGATCCAAATTGATGTAGGGAATTTGTTTATTTGGATTTCTTTCCATATTATGATTCTTACGATGAACACGAATCAATCAACTAAAAAATTGATTCGTGGATCATGGGCATTGCAGGTATGAGATAGAGTCATTGAGGAATTGGAGAAATTGATTTGGGTTTGTTTGTTTATCTATTCATTCATCATTTTAACAACAAATAATCAAGTCTAACATGAACATTTTCTGAGGTTTGTTTCTAATTTTTGTAATTGTGCCTTTTCTTCCCTATTTCTTTATTCATGTCGGGTGATCCATTGTCCTATAGCTAGATGAACACCAAGAAATCGAATGCTTCCCACCTGTTTCTTGGTTAAATGATTTGATATTGTAGATATGGGATCGAAATGACATTAAAATTTTGAAATGATGGAAGCTATAGTGGATTAGATGAATTTGGATACCCAATTTCGTGTTCTTGGTATGCGACGATGAATGACGTGTGACGATGATTTCCGAATGAAATCAAAGGGCCAAATCTTGTTGATCGATAATGGAATGAATCATCAAGACATGGTTCTTGATTTTATGGTGAGATGTGTTTCCAGATTGAGGGAAAGAGGAGTGGCCGAAGATGTAGGATCTATGTCTAGGATTCTGGAAAATCCCATAACACACGACGTGTAATTTGGGATTACACGGTGTGTGGGACCCCTAGTGTGGTGGCTAGGGTTTCCAAGAGAAGTTAAGTATCTAACAACATGTGACTCTATCACATGGTGTGCGACCCTTCCCTAGAAACTTGGTGTGTACCTCAGAGGGTACACAGAAACAACTAGGAATACACAGGCACATGCATTCCGTGTAATCCCACACAAACATGTTAGGGTAAGTGTACATGGACAAAGCCATAAACCTTTACATAGGAATATGTACATGGGAATGGGTACACCATTTAATTTTACGTAGATACGGGCATGGGGTGTTTACATAGTAAAAACCCAGTGCCAAAGGGATACAATTTATACTACTAGTACACATCATTCACTCCTTAAAATAAGGATTATAGACCTTTTCCTCTATATCTTAGACAAGTTTTATTAGGGTGTGTTTCCTACATCCATTCCCTGAGGTTTAGTATGGAATTTCATCCTACACATATGATGGTGATCCATTTAGAATTAATTCTTGGATAGAGTTGTTGGAATCCTTTTATGAGGCCTGTAGTGAGATCCTTTATCATATTCTTTCCCTAAGTTGAGTTCTTGGAATTATCATAACCAACACTACATGGGTGACAATCCTATACTTAGCAGGTTAATCCAGATTGATTTGTTGGTATACACCATGGACTTGGGGGTGATCCTCATATATGTATCGTATCTCTTTAAACTTTAGTTTATCCTTCATATGAAAGGACCTGATGATAACTAACACTTGGATGAACATCATCAGTGCTATATAACTCATGGAGTCTAGATGAGTATTATGTGAAACCTTCAAATAGGAATCCCAGGATGGTATTACAGCTGTGACTTTACCTTGAGACTATGTGTCTTTGTTGATTATATCAGGATACTCTTGTTATATGTGTTGTAGACATATACCTATATAGAGTTGAATGATATTTTTTTTATATTTTTTGTGGTTTCAGGGTGTCTAACTGGGTATTTTTATACTCATCCATACACAAGATTATCTTGAACATGTCGTGTATTATACAAATGATCAACCTTTTTATAGAGTCCTAGAGGGACCAGGACTAGGTAGTGCTTAGTGATCTGGATAGATCGGAGTGTGTTCCTATAGTTATCTGGACAACAATCCCTATCTTTACCTCTAGGTTGGACTTCATCCTAGAATCTTTATGGTGGGCCCATGTTTAATTTCTATTACTTGTTGTCATAGTATGGTTATGGGATTTAGATGCATGTATGCATGGTTTTTTTCAGTTTTTTTACACTTCATCATTGTATGGGCTTGTAGATGTGTGTGTGTGTGTATAGGTACCTTAGGCTAAGGCCTCCCAATTTAGTAATATGCCTACTTGGTGCTAGTCCCCATCCCCTGAACGATTGGAAGAAGTATTGGGGAGTCGGGGCTTAGGAACCTTTGGGATGGGTTGTGACAGAGTGATATTAGAGAAGTTGGTTCTACCTAAGGACTGAAGTCTATGATATTGGTTTGAGGAAACAATGTTAAGCGTTTTGTGTTCAAATTTTAGGCCAGGTACTCTAATTATGGTACGGTAACTGACGTATCCATAAACCAAGACTTTGATCACTTGCCTTTCAAATTGTTACATGAGGACACTGGTTGTAGGGAAACAATGGTAAATGCATCATATTTTAATGGGTTGTGGTTTCCATTTCCTTATTGAGTCATATCTTGAGATATACTCATTTATCGTGGTACATATTTTTTTTATTTCAGGATGCTACCATGATGTATTCCTACTAGGATTCAACATCAGGATCACATAGATGATCCCCTTAGTGATGAGGCATCGATATAAGGACCATTTCCAAAAAAGTTACCTCCAGGTGATGCACCATCTATATCACAAACTGTTGAGACGTAGATGGTACCCACAATACTATCATATGAGGTACGCAAGCTGACCATACATCACAAGTTTTGGCAGGAGAAAACCCTTTGGATTCGAGGCGAGCCCGACCCATAGGTGGCTAAGGATGGGATTGAGGCGATGATGTGAGTTTTTCATTTGGTTAGGACACCATTATATTAGATGGTTTTCCTGGTAGAAAGACTTCTCCATGGATTATGTAACACCCCAATATTTTATGGTATGTTTCTTTTAAAATTTAACATCTTCAATAGTTTATAGTTCATGTAACCCCGAGTTTAAAATCGTAATATAATGTTAATAATGACTATTAGAATAGTAATTTGACCATTAGGAATAGTAATATAACTGATAGAATAGTAAATTCACCTATGAAAGTATAAATAAAATTTGGGTTTCTTATAAATAAAGAAATGATATATTTATATCTTGGTATAAGTAATTAAATGTTTTAAAAATGATAAATTAAGTATTGGTATTTTTGTAAAGCATAAATGTTTATTTAAAATTTTGTAATTAATATAATGTTTTAAAAGAAAATTTATTTTCATAAAATAGATTCATAAATTAATATATATTTTTCTTATGATTATAAGATAATTTTACGAGACCTTAATTAATTTTTCAAAGTGTCATAAAATCAGTTATAATTTTAAAATCCGTATTTTTCGAATAAATGATGACTTCATTTAAAAATTAAATTTATCATATTTAGAAAATTATTTTCATAAAATGGATTCCATTTTTTAATTCTACATGTTGAAAAATTGTTAGGTTGTTTTTTTTGGGATTTTTCTACAATAGTTGAATTTTCTGTGAATAATGAAATACAATAATTTACGGTATATAATATTATAAGTTAAATAACCCATTTCTTGAGTTATTTATGTTGTAATAACCATAATATCAAACTATACTTCTCTCTTTAATTTATGTATTCATGTAATCAAAACTATTCATATTCTTGATCCAAAATAATAAACAAATGAATTAAATAATAAAAAAACACCACTCTCATCCATTATAAATACCACATGTCACCACCCCTTCTCCTCACACCTCAAAAGACTTGAAGTTTGATTATATTCTACCCAATTACTCTACCAAAACTATTACCTATTTCTTGTTCTTTATGATCTCACCAAACAACCATTTCCAAGCCCCTTTAAGAGGTTCTCAAAGAGGCGATAAACCCCCCCCGCTCTCTCTCTCTCTCTCTTTCAATTTCTTTTATTTTCTTATCCTTCCCTCAAATCCCATTTCTAGAGAGACATGATAAATATAGTATTTTTATATACTATATTTTTATTATGTTAATAGTATATCAACCATCAATTCTCTTCCTTTCCCCCTTTTTATTCTAAAAATGAAAACATCATCCGTGAAGTACTGATTTACCACCTTCATGGATGATGAGTTTTAATTTTTTCAATTACACTTTCGAGGATGGACAAAAAACCATATTTATGTTTAAAAAAAATTATAATATATGTATTACAACTTATTTAATTTTCTGGAACCAGTATATATACATAATATTAATTCACAATACAAAACTAGTTCATGATATTCGAAAAAACGCCAAAATAATATAAATGGTTATCATTAATGATTTATCTAATGAATCATAATCATATATGAAAAAATGATATACGAGACCATTAAATATCTTATAATTTCATGAATAACATATTATTTCAATTCTGTATAACTATTCTCATTTTACATGATCTTTCGCACATGTATACAAGTGAACCAATCATGAAAATCAAGGAAACGAACACTCCCGAATGAAAACATTGAGTATTATAACTCATAAAAAATGTAAGAACCTGGATCTTCATTTCAGGTATGTTTTTCCTTTTCTGGTTGTTTTTGAGAAAAAGAGGAAAATATGGAAATTTTCAAATCACACGCCGTGTACTTTATGAGTACACGCCGTATACCTTGTTACCGCGCCAGGACGTGTGCTGGCCATGTCCGGGCCACACACATGGTGTGTAAGGGAGATGTGGAGGCCGCTTAAAGAGGAGTACGGAAAGGAAAAGTACACACTGTGTACACCAAAATTACACACCATGTAGTTTCTTTTTTTTTTCATTAAACAAACCGGGGTCGCGCCTAATCGACGGAAACGTCTTCTTCTCAAGGTTCTTCGACGGGGAGCGTCAGTATGGCTGCGAACATCCTCTGAGCCCCTGAGCCTCCATCTGTTTTCCAAATAGACTTCCATCGATTGTGTTGGAACCACAGTGGTGAGATCTTCCTTCTTCTTGAGTTTCATTCCTTGATTTTCCCTCTTTTTGAAGATATCATGGGTTGAATGTTTTGTGTGTTTTCGTAGATCTACGTCGTTATAAGGAGAATCAAGCCTCGTGGTCAAATTATATTGATATCCTAGCATCAAGGTAGGTGTTTTGTGCCTTACCTTTCGATGAATTTGAGTTTTATGTGAAAATTCCACCAATACCCGTTAACGGGGTATTGCGTGTTTACTGTTTTTCCCCTGTTGTTTTCCTGCCTTGATTGTATGCTTGTGTAGAGGTAAATTAATCATGTTTGATGATAATTGATGTGATTGGATGTTTTTCCATGCCTTGTTCTTGTTATGACCTTTGGGTTTTGTTAGCCTTTGGCCGTTATACCTATTTTCCATGCCTTGTGACCGTAGGATGGAATGATATTCTTGACATGTTTGTTATGATGTAGACTAATTCGCCAAGTTGCTCTATAGGTTTACTTTGGTTATCCAAGTAGACTTATAGGTGTACTTTGGCCTTATAGCATTATCATGCACTGACTGGCACGTGACCGTGAGAACCTGGTGCTATAGACTATAAGGGATAGACCGAGTGAGCTTCCCAGATAGTCTTGGATACTATAGACTATAAGGGATAGACCGAGTGACCTTCCCAGAGAGTCTTGGATATTATAGACTATGAGGGTAGACCGAATGAGATTCCCAGAGAGTCTTGTTTATTATAGACCAAAGGAGGGTAGACCGAGTGAGCTTCCTCAGAGAGTCTTTACTTTTTTGAATTTCTTTAAAACATTTCCAGGCTAGAGAAGGAATTGACTGAGTGTGATTCCTTAGAGAGTTTGTGATAGCCCGGAGACTATAGGAGGAATTGACCAAGTGAGCTTCCTCAGAGAGTTTCTAGACCTTGGGACTATAAGTGGGTTAGACCGCATGATCTTCCTCAGAGAGTACCTGACTACCCTAGACTATAAGGTGAATTGACCGAGAGAGCTTCCCCAAAGAGTCTTATATTTTCGTATGACCAAACCAGTGGGGTTAGGCTGAGTGAACTTCCCAGAGGGTTGTGGGTACTTCTTGGATAGGACCAGAGGGGTTGGCTACAAGTACTTCCCAGAGGGGTTCCTGTTTTTGGTCAGCTGTTTGCTTTGTTGCTGCTTGTTGTTCTGTGGATTGATCACTATTGTATATCATCTTGTTACTGCTTACTGTTACTGCCTGCTGTTTACTGTACTGTTTACTACTTACTATACTATTACCTGCCATATACTCACTGACTGTGAGACACATATCTTCGGGTGGTTGCCTACTGGGATTTAGTCTCACACCCTATTTGGGTCATTCTTTTGGGCCCAAACAGACTATATTGTTGCAGGTATAGACAAGGTCAAGCGCCCTTCGACTTCTGGCACTTGATTACTTTGGAGCAGGAGAGCATGGGACCAAGCTTAGGCTTGCAATGATGATGAGTTGTTTGTCTTTTCTTTTGTACTTGTTTTTGGTACTATTTTTATTTCCAGCATTGTGACCTGTTTGGCTATTTTCCTAGATATGTATCATGCATCATTTCATATATACATATGTGCTCCAGTGGTTTATTGTTTTAGTCTTCCGCTGTTTACTTGTGCATTGTTGTTGGATATTTACTACTTACACTATTGCATGTTTGTTTACTTCCGCTGTGTACTCTTCCAACAAGGGCATAGTTTACCCACTATCACACCCAAGGCCCTCACTGCTAGTCGATAGCCTCTTGCATTTGGGGAAATGCGCTTGAGGCCATGTGACCAACCGGGTACGGGGCACCTCTGGGTGGTTTCCGGGACTGGGACATTATAAAGTGGTATAAGAGGAATTATTTTCCCTTGATTTATTTTTTGGAGCCTTTATCTAGATATAGGATAGATTCGGTACTTGGTAATAAGCTATGCCCGGGAGTAGCTAATCCGTGTATAGGGAAAATCCAATCTACCTCGTTTATTGCAGTTTTCTGGTTTTGAGATTTTTTGGTTAATATGATTTCACCTAAAGTGATTCACATGCCTTGTGTTGTTATTGTTGTTGCTATTGCGGTTCTATTTCTATCGAAACCTGATGAGATGAGGGTATGCCATCTCATGCATCATATATGCACTTGTTAAAAATCACATGCCATGCATTCTTTCCATGCCATCTAGGGTGCATTAGCGATTTCATGTTGTTGTGATAGACATGGTGTATATTATGCATGCTGTTGTGATAGATGCTTTGATATAATCCCTGAAGTTTTATAGAGAAATTGTTTGTATTGTACTCTTCTTGAATGAATGCCAAATTTTGGTTCTTGAGGTGTTATGGGACCTCATGAATCAGAAATTGGTGGATCATTGACTTGTTCCCCTTGTATATGATATGTGGGAGATTCCAAGATTTGATTCGTGGGGAGTATGGGCCCTCACAGATCGGAATTTGGTGCCTTCATGTTTGTTTTTCAGTGTTTTTTGGGTTTTGGTGCAGTTTCTGAGTTACTTCCCGGAAAAACCCAGAATACACGGTGTTTACTTGACTACACGCCGTGTAGTTTTAAACTGCGTCACTGACTGTGTGAGCAGAAACACGGTGTGGTGAAAAAGTTTCCAGAAACACGCTGTGTACTATAGTTACATGCCATGTAGTAGTGAGTCGTGTACCTGGCCGTGTCACTAACAACACAGGTCGGGGAAGCTCGTGTCGTACATGCCGTGTCGAGTATGAACATGCCGTATAGGCTTGTTCTAAATACCCAGTCGTGTAACGAACAACACGGGTCGGTGACATCTTCTCCTATACACGCCATGTTTGTTTGGAACACACTGTATAAGGGTCAGTCATGTAGTCGACCGTGTAACTAACAACATAGGTCGCCGAAACCTCATCTCGTATACACCGTATCCTTAGTGAGCACGTCGTGTAGCCTAGGGTTAAGAGGATCGTGTGATTTATCCATGTAAGGAGACTCAAGAAGGGGAATAGAGTTTAAGTACATTCCATGTGTGGGGACAACATGCCGTGTAGTTTGGGATGTTACACAACCAAAGGTGGCAGAAGTGCACGCCCATGTGTCTGGCTTAAGATGACACACCGTGTAGTTTTATACACGCCGTGTAGTCGTGTTTTGTAGAACTTTTTTGTTCTTTTATCCTGTTCCCATCTTGTACTCTTGTGTTCTTTGTCCTTGATATTCCTGATCTAAGGTGTGCTTTTGTTCTTTTAGAGCTATGCCACCAAGACATCCTACGGTTGTACGTCAGCTGCCAGACGGTGACCATACACTGGATATGGACGATCAGGAACCTCCTAGAGATCCTCCTACTGTGCCAGCCTTGGAACCCACATTTATACCCGTTGTAGGCACCGATGCATAGTTCAGGGAGGACTTCCTGAGGATGATGCAGACCTTTCAGGTAGTGCCGCCTCCTGCCCCATCGATGGCTGAGTTGACGTGGATTTTCTAGCAGTAGAATCCTACTACGTTCTTAGGGGATGGAGTACCCCAGGCTACAGAGTCGTGGTTAGAGGCCACACTGACGATCTTCAAGCACCTAGAGATACCTCCAGAGAAAAGGTTAAAGCTTACTACTTATATGCTCTGAGACACCGCCAAGAGGTGGTGAGAGGTGATCTCACAGTCAGGGCGCCAACAGAGTATGAATTGGGATGAGTTTCAACACATCTTCTATGATTAATTCTATCCAGAGACCTTGAGGGCCGACCGAGCCCAAGAGTTTAAGAGTCTCGAGTAGGGTACTCTTTCTGTCATGGAGTACTCGTCTCTTTTTACCGAGCTACAGCGCTTCATGCCGATTCCAACAGGTAATGAGTTGTTCCTTACTAGGAAGTTTGAGGACGTTCTCAGACAGGAGATCTGTTCCTAGGTGAATATCTTCAGGTTGACCTCGATATCCTCTATCATCAACCAGGCGCTCATCACTGAGCGCAATCTGAGAGATTCTGGAGCAGCGAGTCAGGGTGGTTTGACACCCATAGTCAGTGTTCCTCCCACTGATAGTAGGAAGCGCCGTAGAGAGTCTGATCGAGGAGATCAGAGTAGGCAGAATGTATCTTCGGGCAGCCAGGTTGTATGCTACCAGTGTGGTAAGAGTGAGCATACTAGGCCTCAGTGCTAGAGAGACCCGATAGAGTGTCAATATTACGGCAATATGGGCCATCTTCAGCATTTTTGTTAGATCTTCTCGCCTACAGCTGGTGGTAGGGTTTCTTCTATGACTCCACGTACAAGAGATGTATCACCAGTTTCTCACCAATATAGGAATTTGAGCTCTTCCGGCCGTTCAGGCCGAGGTAGAGGTCGCGGTCGTGGTGGTCAGTCACTAGGTTACCAATGATAGCAGAGTGGATTAGCTCAGAGTGGTCAGCCAGGGGCGCAGGGCCACAGTACAGGCCAGACTTTCATCATGGAGCAGGATCCCTACCATTATACAGTTCAAGGTACGATCTTAGTAGCCTCTGTTTTATCTTCATTCCTTTTTGATACTGGTGCTTCGCATAGTTTTATCTCTGTTGTTGTTGTGGAGAGCCTTGGGATCTGTATCTTTTTGTCTGCCGACATGTTGACTCTTGACACACTGTTGGGAATGAGGACATCTAGCGTACGTCAGTGCAGAGAGTACCCTCTTGAGGTTGCGGGGTGTCACTTCTTATGGGACCTCTATGTCCTAGAGATGACAGACTATGATGTCATTATCGGTATGGAATGGTTAGTTCCCTTCCAGGTAGTAGTCAATTTCTATCACCATAGGGTGAGTTTCGTATCACTAAAGGGCAGATCTTTTCTTCATAGAGGCGAGTGGGATGTCCAGGCGGGTAGAGCTGGACCATATCAACTTAGGCTAGGAGGAGTTACAGCCCAAATTTCTAGTCTTTATCTGGATGACCAGGGGACTTCACAATTAGACTTTCCTCTAGTGGTGGATCATTTTAGGGATGTATTTCTAGAGGACTTTTCAGGTTTAACTTTGGAGCATGAGTTAGAATTTTCTATTGAGATCGTTCCAGGAGCGACACCAGTGTCCATTCCTCCTTATAAGATGGCTACACCTGAGTTGCAGGAGCTCAAGAAGCAGTTGGAGGAGTTTTAGGCTAATATTTTCATCCAACCTAGTACTTCTCCTTGGGGTTCGCCTGTCCTGTTTACGAAGAAGGCATACGACACCCTTTGGATTTGGTGGACTATCGGAAGATGAACCAGTTGACGGTCAAGAACCGATATCCCTTGCCAAGGATCAATGAACTCTTTGATCAGCTTCGAGGAGACTGAGTGTTCTCGAAGATTTATTTGAGATACGATTATCATCAGTTTTGCGTTATACTATCTGATATACCCCTTACAACTTTCAGGAGCAGGTATGGTCTGTATGAGTATACGGTCATACCATTCAGTCTCACGAACGCGCCATCAGTTTTCATGGAACTGATGAACCAAGTGTTCTATCCATAATTGGATTCCTTCATGGTGGTTTTCATGGAAAACATCTTGGTGTACTCTCACACTCGACACGACCATACTACCCATATTGAGATTGTTTTTAGTACACTGAGAGAGCATCAGTTATATGCTAAGATCTCGAAATTCCACTTTTGGATGGATCAAATTCCTTTCTTGGGTCACATTATCTCAGATACAGGAGTATCAATAGACCCAGAGAAAGTGAGAGATGTAGTTTCCTGGGAGTATCCTAATAACGTCTTTGAGGTTCGGAGTTTTCTAGGGATGGATGGATACTACAGGCATTTCATACAGAACTTTTCACGCCTTGCAGTACTACTGACAGGTCTGACCAAGAAAGGTGTGAAGTTCTTATGGTCATATTCCTATGAGTCAGACTTTCAAAAGTTGAAAGGGAGATTGAAGTCAACACTGATACTAGTCTTTCCAAAGTCGGGAAAGAGCTATACAATCTACTATGATGCTTTAGGTGTCAGACTGGGAGCTGTTCTTATGCAGGGAGATAGAGTCGTTGCGTACGGGTCTCAACAGTTGAGGCCACATGAGAGGAACTACCCGACGTACGATCTGGAGTTGGTAGCTGTTGTTCATGCCTTACACTGCTGGAGACATTACCTTTTGGGAGATCATTTTGTGGTTTTCACCGACCACAAAAGTCTCAAGTACATCTTCACTCAGCGTGACTTGAATCTGAGACAGCATAGGTGGGTCGAGTATCTTCAATCCTTCAACTTTGAGCTTACCTATACGCTGGGAATGGGCAATGAAGTGGCATATGCGTTGAGCAGAAGAACCTAGATTCAGGCAGTTCAGAAGGCCATAAGTGAGTGGCAGCTTATAGCTCTGTTCTCTGAGATGCACTTGGAGGTGCACGATAGACAGGGACAAACTTTTCTTTCTTATGTAGCTGTTATCTCAAATCTTCTTGATCGGGTATGGATGAGGTAGCTATCAGACTCAGAAGGCCTAGTCTTGCAGGAGATTGTGTTAGGAGAGGACCCTCTTCCTGGATAGACAGTGGGTGAGGATGAGATCTTGCATTTCTAGGGATGCGTATGGGTGCCAGTAGACATACGTGAGGAACTTATGTGAGATTTTTATTCTTTAGTTTGGGAAGTTCATCCTGGTGTCACCAAGATGTATCGTGATCTACACTGTAAGTACTGGTGGCTAGGTATGAAGAGAGATGTTTCTGGGTTTGTCATGATATGTTCTACTTTTCAGTAGGTGAAAGTAGAGCATCAGTGACTAGTAGAGATTTTACAGAAGTTACCCATCCCTGATTGGAAGTGGAATGATGTCGTGATGGAATTCATGACCGGGTTACCGAGGTCACCCTGAGGGAGTGATGCTGTTTGGGTTGTCATCGACAGGCTTACGAAGGTTTCTCACTTCTTGCCGATCAAGTAGACCTTCAGTGTTGATGAGCTGGGGCGGTTGTACATCCGAGAGATTATACATCTGCATGGAGTTCCACACTCCATTGTTTCAGACAGGGATACATGTTTTACTTCTCGGTTCTGGCAGGGGCTTCAGGAGGCTTTGGGTACACATGTACTTTTGAGTACAGCATACCTTCCCCAGATAGATGGCCAGTCCGAGCATACAATCCAGGTGCTTGAGGATATGCTCAGAGCTTTCATTCTAGACTTTGGAGGTTCTTGGGAGAAGAATATTCCTCTAGTTGAGTTTACATATAACAACAGTTTTCAGGTGACTATTCAGATGGCACCTTATGAGGCTTTGTACGGTAGGCCATGCCGATCACCTTTGTACTGGATGGAGGTAGGAGAGGCAGCTTTGCTGGGACCTCATCTTGTTCAGGAGACCTCAGAGCAGATAGAGTTGATTCAGAAGAGGATGGGTACAACATAGTCTCGATAGAAGTCTTATGTTGATCAAAAGAGACGACCTCTAGAGTTCGAGGTCAGGGATCAGGTTTTCCTGCGTGTCGCACCGAGGTTGGGACACAAGAGGATTCAAAGACAGGGTAAGCAATCACCACGGTACGTCGGGCCGTTTGAGGTGTTGGAGAGAGTTGGGCCGGTTGCCTATCGGTTGCAGTTACCTTAGAGGTATTGGGCTATGCACGACATCTTCCACGTTTCTCAGCTCCGACGTTACTTTTCAGACCCATCTCATATCTTTCAACCTGAGGAGGTTGAGCTTGAAGTGGATGCGTCATTTGAGGAGCATCCTATCTGGATTGTTGATCGCAGTAAGAAGGTTCTCTGTGGCTGGTCTGTTCCTCTGGTATGAGTGCTATGGCAGCATGGGCGAGTATAGGATGAGACTTGGGAGAGGGAGGCCGATGTACGATCGCGAGGCCAGAGCTGTTCGGGGTTTCTTCTTCTATGCCTTTCTAGGGAAATTCAGGGACACATTTATTTAAGGGGGGAAGTTTGTAAGAAATCAGATCTTTGTTTCAGGTATGTTTTTCCTTTTCTGGTCGTTTTTGAGAAAAAGAGGAAAATATGGAAATTTTAAAAGTACACATTGTGTACTTTATGAGTACACGCCGTGTACCTTGTTGCCACACCAGGCCATGTGATGGGCATGTCCGGGCCACACACACGGTGTGTAAGGGCGATGTGGAGGCCGCTTAAAGTGGAGTATGAAAAGGAAAAGTACACACAATGTACCCTATAAGTACACACCATGTAGTTTTTTTTTCATTAAATGGACCAGGGTCGTGCCTAATCAACGGAAACATCTTCTTCTCATGGTTCTTTGACCGAGAGCATCCATACGACTACAAACATCCTCCGAGCCCCTGAGCCTCCATCTATTTTCCGACTCGACCGCCATCAATTGCGTTGGAACCGTAACGGTTAGATCTTTTTTCTTCTTGAGTTTCATTCCTTGATTTTCCCTCTTTCTCAAGATATCATGGGTTGAATGTTTTGTGCATTTTCATAGATCTACACTGTTATAAGGATAATCAAGCCTCATGGTCAAATTATACTGATCTCCTAGAATCAAGGTAGGTGGTTTGTTCCTTACCTTTCGAATTCTTTGAGTTTTATGTGAAAATTCCACCAATACCCGTTAACGGGGTATTGCGTGTTTACTGTTTTTCCCTTGTTGTTTTCCTACCTTTCTTGTATGCTTGTGTAGAGGTAAATTAATCATGTTTGATGATAATTGATGTGCTTGGATGTTTTCCATGCCTTTTTCTTGTTATGAACTTTGAGTTTTGTTAGCCTTTGGCCGTTATACCTGTTTTCCATGCCTTGTGACCATAGGATGGAATGATATTCTTGACATGTTTGTTATGTTGTAGAATGATTATCCAAGTAGCTCTATAGGTGTACTTTGGTTAGCCAAGTAGATCTATAGGTGTACTTTGTCCTTATAACATTATCATGCACTGACTGGAATGGGACCGTGACAACCTGGTGCTATAGACTATAAGGGATAGACCGAGTGAGCTTCCCAGAGAGTCTTGGATACTATAGACTATAAGGGATAGACCGAGTGAGCTTCCCAGGGATTCCTGGATATTATAGACTATAGGGGTAGACCGAGTGAGCTTTCTATAGAGTCTTGGATATTATAGACCACAGGAGGGTAGACCAAGTGAGCTTCCTTAGAGAGTCTTTAATTATTTGAATTTCTTTAAAACCTTTCCAGTATAGAGAAGTAATTGACTGAGTGTGCTTCCTTAGAGAGTCTATAATAGACCAAAGACTATAGGAGGAATTGACCAAGTGAGCTTTCTCAGATAGTTTCTAGAACTTTGGACTATAAGAGGGCTAGACCGCATGATCTTCCTCAGAGAGTCCCCGACTACCCTAGACTATAAGGGGAATTGACCGAGCGAGCTTCCCCAAAGAGTCTTATATTTTCATATGACCAAACCAGAGGGGTTAGGCTGAGTGCACTGCCCAGAGGGTTGTGGGTACTTCTTTGATAGGACCAGAGGGGTTGGCTGCGAGTACTTCCCATAGGGGTTCCTGTTTTTGGTTAGATGTTGCTTTATTGCTGCTTGTTATTATGTGGATTGATCACTATTGTATATCATCCTATTACTACTTACTGTTATTTCCTGCTGTTTTCTGTACAGTTTACTGCTTAATGTACTATTACCTGCCATATACTCACTGACTATGAGGCACATATCTTCGGGTGGTTTCCTACTGGGATTTAGTCTCACACCCTATTTGGGTCATGCTTTTGGGCCCAAACAGACTATTTTGTTGCAGGTATAGACAAGGGTAAGTTCCCTTAGACTTCTGGCACTTGATTACTTTGGAGCAGGAGAGCATGAGACCAAGCTTAGGCTTGTGATGCTGAGGATCTATTTATCTTTTATTTTGTACATGTTTTGGTACTGTTTGTATTTCCATCATTGTGACCTGTTTGGATATTTTCCTAGATATGTATCATGCATCATTTCATATATAAATATATGCTCCAGTGGTTTATTGTTTTAGTCTTCCGCTGTTTACTTATGCATTATTGTTGGATATTTACTGCTTCTGCTATTACATGTTTGTTTACTTCCGCTGTGTACTCTGCCAATGAGGGAATAGTTTCAACACTATCACACCCAAGGACCTCGCTGCTAGTCGGTAGCCTCTGGCATTTGGGGAAATGCGCTTGAGGCCATGTGACTAACCTGGTACGGAGCGCCTCTGGGTGACTTCCAGAACTAGGATGTTACAAAAAATTCCATAAATGAACTTAATAAAAATATAATAAATTTAATATATGCTGAATATATTCTTAATTAAATTATTAATGAATCTAATTTTATTTTCTATGACATTAAGTGCAAGTGTAGAACACTTTCAGAAACAAGGTAAGCGATTATCCCTGAACCTCCATTTTTTCATTTGGGTTACGCTTTCTCTTTATTTACCCAAATTAAATTATTAATTTTTCTTATTTACTTATCCTATATTATATGTTTATGTTCCATAGATATTTACCTATCTCAATTATTCTTTATTTTATTGGTAAATGCATGTTTTATAAGGTTTCCTTTTCAATTCCTCTCGATAATCAAGTTCGATTAAAGGGAACTTCCCAATTTATTACCTATTTTCAAGTACACTTCATAATATGTTTTAAACCACCAATATTTTTATAAAATAAATCTTTTTATAATGAAAAAATATCTTAGTTATTTTTGGAATTTATGATAAACACAAATTATTTTCCAAAAGAACTCTTATTTCCAAAGTAAAAAGGGTATTTATCTCAAGAATTCTCAATGATTTTATTAGAGTATTTTCATCTATTTACACACACTCTATTGAATATTATGATTAATGGAGATTTATCTCTTATGTTACCATATACCATATGTTATTTAATGATTTATGATTATTTTTAGGGATGTACTATCTTGATACCATTCGCCATATTACTCTGGATGGTTTATAATTATATTTATTATTGGGGAAAGTTATTATTATTTCATATGCTAGTTTCAATATGAATGTATATGTTTTATATGTTCCAAACTTTCATATTAGTAATTAATTTTACTTATTAAGTGATGGGATGTGCCCACTATATCCCCTAGATGCATCGGTAGGTCTCATGAGACAAACTAGACTGGATTTTTATCCATTTTGTATGGTGTCTTGGATAAAGCCTTGATGGTATGTTTATGATGTCCTGCATTATGCATTACATCATTATGATATTAGTAATTGATAATACATATGATTATTATACTAGTATAATATAAATAGTTAATTTCCATTCTAACATTATTATTTATAAACTTTTATTCCTACCATATTATGCTTAAGATTATGTTTTAATGGCATGTATTTTTAGTTATTCACCTTACCTTATTTTTTATGTTTATTTAGTTATCTTATGTTATATTTCTTACCCTAACTAAGCATCTCATCTCACCTCTTTCTTATGTTTTTTCCTAGGATGCGAATATTTTTATTATAAATGACTTTCAAGGACAATCTAGGATTTTATGGGTGTTTCCAATGGAGTTGCAATATTGTTTTTACTTTAAAATTTTAATGTAACAATTATATTTCTATATGGTATTACTAAGCTACTAAACTATTTTATCCTTTGGGGATCTGAATATTGTATCTATTCCAATGTAATAAAGTAAATTACTAGATCTTGGCTACTGGGGTTGGTGTCTTTACAGTTGGTATCTAAGGAAGTTTATTAGAAACATTGCAAAATAGATTTAGGAAAACATGGATTATTGATATATAACCCTATAACTGACTTTTGGAATATTCCCAAGGTAACCATGCTTATAATTTAGAGATTAGATATACCTAAATTTTCAATTTACATAAAGTTTTTCACTAGTTTTAGATTATACATTATGTTTCATAATGGTATGATCTAATCTAGAGTATTCCATTATTTAGAAATGGAAGATAGTGGAAGGAATGGAAACTATATCAATGAACATATCCCATTTATATATTTATCTCCTATATAAGCTAATGTTGCTGGAGATAGATCTGTAGCTGGAGATGAAAAAATTATAACTATATTAGGAAAATTGACACAAGTTATGAGTAATAACCTTACCCATATGGAGAATCCTGATCTACAATGTGGTGTAACAATGCTGGGATTCTTCATGAGACAACAACCTCCATTATTCAATGGGACTACAAATACATTTTTAGCTAAACAATGGATAATTTCATTAGAGAATACATTTCTACCTTTTGGAATTAATAAAAGGCAGAAGGTTACCATGATATTCTATCGTCTCACAGAAGATTCAGATCAATAGTGGTCATTAATTCAAAACACAAAGGAGGAGGATGAAATTAAAAATATAGAATAGAGCGATTTAAATGAATTTTTCTTGGAAAAAACACTTCTCTCATGAACAACAAGAAAATATGGAGAGAAAATTCTTATATCTGGGATAAAAAAAGGATAAAAACATTGAAAATTATAAATCCAACTTTACAAGGTTGTCAAGATATGTTGCAGACTATATACGTAATCCAAGGAGTAAGATTGACAATTTCTTTGATGGTCTTAATCCAGTTCTATGAAGAGAACTAGTCTCCCACAAAATGTCATTATACAAGGATATAGTATTGTGTGCCATAAATTTAGAGAAATAATTTTCCTAGACATATGGATTCAAAGGTAGGAAAGATAAGAAGAGGGGTGTTGAGTACTCTAGAAAAGGAAATAAAGAAAAAGGGAAGAAAGGAAGGATAAAATTTACAACTTGCAATAAATATGGAAAGAAACATTATTGAACATGCTTATCAGGAATGAGAGTTTATTATAAGTGTGGGGAACAAGGATACCAAGACTTCGATTTTAGAGGCAAGAAAGAAGCCATCAATGTGAAATGATTCAGTTGTAAGGAGTTAGGACACTATTCAAATGATTATTTTAGACATCAAGGAAACTTGTCCTAAAAAATGCCAAGGGTACAAGGCCATTCTTATGTAGTCACAAAAACTGAAGTAGAAGTACCCAATGATGTGGTAGCAAGTACATGAATCCTATCCTCAAATTTAACCAATTCTCTATTTTATTTTGGATCATCACAATATTTTATATCTACCCAGTTTTCCAAGAAAATTAGTCATTTACCTTTTGATTTAATAAGAGAGTTTTTAGTCAAAACTACTAATGGTAGTCTCATTGCAACAAAAATGTGTTAGTAAATCCCCTTTATGACCCATAAACATGCTTTATTAGCTGAACTTATCATCATATTTATGGTTTAATATGATATAATCCACAGTATAGACTATATTTCAAAATATGATGTGAAAATTTATTGCAAGAAGAAGGAAATTATGATTTGTGAGGAAGATATAGAATCCCTTATCTTTAGATATGAAACTTTATCATCTGATTGTTACCCATATCCAACCCTAGTAGCTCTATTGAATGATATTCTTTGAGAAGAAGAGCATATAAAACCTACTGATTAAAAAGGTGATATTCAAATTGAGGAGGTGTATATTTTACAGTAATACATTGATTTATTTCCAGAGGATTTACATAGATATCCTCATGAGTGAGAAGTTGATTTTTCTATTGATTTAATCCATAATGTATGGACAATATCAAAGAATACTTATAGAATGATCATTATTGTATCAGTGGATCTAAAGAAACAAATATAGGATTTGAGTAGTAAGGGGTTCATTCTCCCTAGTGTTTCTCCATGGGGAGCCCTTATTCTCTTTATTAAGAAAAAATATGGATCCATGGGGTAGTGAATTGACTATAGAGAAATAAATGCTATTACAATAAAGAACAAGTATCCTCTAATTCAAATTTATTGTTTTTTTGATCAAGTTTACAGAGCTCAATATTTTTTGATTATTGAACTTTATTATGGATTTCATTAATTGCATGTAAATAGGGAAGATATTCCAAAGAAAACATTTCAAATTGGGTATGGACATTACAAGTTGACAGTAATTCTATTTTGGTTGAATAATACACCCTCTTTTTTTTATGAATCTAATAAATATAGTATTCAAGGAATATATTGATGATTTTTGTGTGATATTTATTGATGATATCTTGATATAATCCAAAATCTATGAGGACCATAAGAACCACTTTCATATTGTTTTGATGAATCTTAGAAGAAAAGTGTTATATGGAAAGTTTAGAAAGTGTGGATTTTGGCTCTAAACATTTTCTTTTTTTATCCATATTATCTCTAATGATGGAATATATATTGATCATATGAATAAAAAGGAAGTCCAAGAATGGTCTACACATGAACATAACTGAGGAATGTGAATAAATATTTGAATAATTAAAGAGGATATTAGTGAATGCTTTGATATTGACTCTACCATCGGGAAGTGGTGGATTTGTGATGTATAGTGATGCATCAAATAAAGGACTTGATTGTGTCTTTATGAAAAATGAAAGAGTTATGCCTATGCATCAAGGCAGTTAAAAACTCATGAACAAAACTATCCAAAACATGATCTTTAGTTAGAAGATATATATTTTTTCTAAAGATATAGAGACACTATATATATGGTGAAATATGTGAGATATATACAAATCATAAGATTTTGAATTATACCTTCTCACAGAATGAACTCAACTTGAAGAAAATGTAATGTATCAAACTACTAAAGAATTATTATTGTTCAATACACTACCACCCAGGGAAGGAAAATAAGGCTGTAGATGCATTGAGTAGGAAGGATCATGGAGTTTTGAACAAAATGAGGACTGGAAAGGATCTTGTGTATATGGATATAATAAATATGGATATAGTAATTATCAAGGAAGGTGAAATATCACTACTTTTTCAATTGGTTTCCAAAACATCTTTATTAGAAAGGATTAAAAGTTTTGATTCTGATGATGAGAATTTTCGAAGGAAAATTAAATCTATGAATGATAGTAAATTGGTATTATTCATATATGAAGATGGAAATTTGAAATTTGGGTAGAGGTTTTATGTTTACTCTATACCCGAGCTAAAAAGGGAATTATTGGATGATTTACATAGCTATAATTTGTCTATAAAACCTAATATCACTAATATGTATAAATATTTGAAGGAACATTTTTAGAAGGATAATATGAAGTGGAAAATTTCTAATTATGTATCAAGATGTTTAGTTTGTCAACAAGTGAAGGCTAAAAGACAACATACTAGAGGATTTATGCAACTTGTGCCTATTCCTACATGGAAATGGGATGATATTACTATGGGTTTTGTCATTGGATTACTAAAGACTCCAAGAAATAATGATGCAATATGGGTAATTGTTGATCGACTTACCAAATCGACACATTTCCTTACTATAAGGGAGGATTTTCCACTAGAGATCCTAGAAAGGGTCTATATTAATAAAGTTTTAAATCTTCATGGTGCACCTATTTTAATTGTGTCTAATCACGATCCATGATTTACATCAAAATTCTAGAAAATTATTCATAAATATTTGGATACTAATCTTCATTTGAGTACTGATTATCACTATCAAACTGATGGATAGTCTAAAAGGACTATTGTTGAAACCATGAAATGTGTTCCATGCACTTCTCCATAAAATTGAGGATGAGAACCTCACTTAAACACCAAATGGTGAGTTTTAAGTAGAAAAACGTATTTATGCCAAAACAAGGAGCATATTTGATGTCCATATGTCATGATTGAAAATTTCCTTGACTGGGTTTGAAAAGTTCATGGTGTGACTTTACTTTTTTCATGGGGATCAATGATGATAGTGAAAGCACCAGTCTGAAGGGCTTGAACTACATGCCCCATGATATGGGGCAGCTATTTCACCTAAGTCCCCCAAAAGGCATGCAAGGTACCTATGCGCTACCCACTTGCACAAACAAACACCTTCACCTAGGGTCTAATATTTTCCTATAAATAGACCCATGGGGTATTCATTTGGATGGACAAAATTCCCTGAAGGCTGATTGCTTCTTTGATCACCCTAGTGCTTTTGTCAAGTCCTACAAAATTTCCAAGGTAGTTTCTTAACACCTAAAGAGAGGGAATTAAATGGGGGGGGGGGTAACGAGACTTAAGTATATTCAGTGTTAAAAATAAACAACACTTGCATGCCTCATTCTCTCAACCCTCATGACTCAAGAAAACTAGTGCGATTCACCCTTCCTTAAATAGGAACTTGCATGACTTTCTTCTAGGAATCCTTATAGATACCCTTGAAGGATTGAAATTTTTTTCTCCCAAGTGGAGTCATATAGTTTTTTCATCACTTAAGGTTACATCAGTTCACCCAAGTATACTTGCATGGTAAACCCCTTGAAAGACCTCCTTGGTTCTCCCTACCCTTCAACTTACTCGAGCCTTTCATGAAGTCTCCTTTAAATACACTAATGGAAGGGATTCTCCTTCATTGGATCCCTTGAGTGAAAGGGATCATGTTGAAACCTCTACTGAGACCTCATTATTTACTAAACCTTTGGGAAAGGCACATCAGCATGCCTCCCATTTGGATTTGGATTTCTACGGTCAGAGGTTTCCCACACATGTCCTACCATAGGGTTAGGGTCCTCAAGGCATATGTAGATTTGGATATTTATGGTCACATGGAACCTTACCCTAGGGATCATGTTGAGGAGTTCCCATTATTGGATTCTGGGAATAGGACTCTGTATGCCCCGTTTCATGTCTAAGAACTGGAGCCTCCAATTCCCAGCAAAGAGGTTAAGGATCACACTTTCTTTTCCCTTCAACAAGGAATGAGATCCTCCTCTAGTTTTGGAACCAATTTTAGAGCATCCCTCCTGGAGTAATCCCCTAGACATTCATGTAGGAGGTTGCTTTCTTACTCCTCTATACATCCTTGACCTTCAATCTCTCCTTACCTTGGACTCACGTCTAATGTAAACTAAAGAGAGGGAAGGTTCGTAGCCTTGGCATCTTCCACGGTTTCCCTATCCTCTTCCATCTATGGAGGAGAAAAAGTGCATGGATTATTGAAACTTTAACATCCTTTTGTTTCTCACATTGAGCTTAACTCATGTGGGATTATAAGTTTGTGATGATCAAAACACCAAAAAAATCTACCTCATGCATTGAACTATGAGAATTTCGATTTCTGTTCTAACTAGGATATGTGGGATGCCTATATAAGGCCTGAGATTAAGGGGAATTCTCCTTAGAAGTTATCCCTAATAAAACCCCCAAATTACCATGAGTAGATACATCCATCATGCCCCCCTTTTTACAGGGAATCCTCTTCAGGAATAAGCCCCAACTCATTTATCTCAAAGGACCATACTCTCCTGTGAGACATACCAAACTACATGGGCTTTGATTCCCATACAAATGAGATACATAGGAATCCTCCCTAAGGTTCAATCCCAACACCCCAAATCCACCCTATTATTTTTGGTCTATATCCCCATCCTCATCAGGGTCTAATTCAACATGGAAACTCATATCCTTTCCAGGTTCCTTGGGATGCTTTTTCCTAAGTCCCACAACAAACTTTGACTCGAAACCTTCCACCTAGACATCCTTGCCACATTCACTACTACAAAACATGACTTTAACAATGCCATAGATGACCTTTATTAGTGCAATAAAATCACTGACTACATGAGTGATGTTAAAAGACCAAGTCTTTTATCAGCGCTAAAAAAGTGTTGATAAAGGGGTCATTTATCGGTGCTAAAAAAAGCACTAATAAATGAGACCTTTATTAGAGATTTTAAAAGAAACGATAAAGGAACCATTTATCAGCGCTTTTATTTATCACTTCTAAAGGAACCCTTTATCAACAATTTTATAAGAACTGATAAAGGTTACCTTTATCAATGCTTTTAGAAGTGATAATAAATGTGTCCTTTATCAGCGCTTTTAAAAGTGGTGATAAATGTATCCTTTATCAATGATTTTAAAAGCACTGATAAAGGACTATACTGTAGTGTGCTATAAGATCACATTATAGAACTACTGCAATGTGTTTTAATAACACACTATAGCACCAGAAGCACAAAAAATACACCAGATATAAAAAAATAAGTACGAATACATAATTTAAATGAAATGAAATTTTCAACACAAATATAAGAAAAAACTATATTATAAAAATTTCAAACATTGGTTTATAAAATTAAATAAATAAAAATTATTACATACATTCAAAAATATCAATGTTCCTCTATCTTTTAATCCTAAATTGGATCATGAAATTACCAAACAAACCACCCCCTACTCAAGCAAAAGAACACACCTATATAAGAAAACTATTCTTATGTTAGTAATAATATAAAGAAATAAATTAACAGAAAGTGTTAATTTTACTAAAATTGATGTAAATTTTAAATAAAAAGATGCACTTGGAGTCATACTACTCACACCGTGCATCAAATTGAGATATGGATAATTCTAACACGTCTCAAGTGACTTATGAATCATTTTTCATATTAAGTTGAGGATAATCCCAACACATCCCAAAGTCTCAAAACAATATTAACTATCAATTTTACCTTTATTTACATTAAATTTCTTTATCGAATTGCTAACACATCATGAGCTGTTTTGAACAAATGACCTCAACTTGAAAAAAATAATCCACTTGTATAAGAAAACAATTATTATGAGTAATAATAAAATTAAATAAATTAAATATAAATATGAAATAATACATTAATTATATGGGAAATGATTTTACTATGAAAATATCATGATTATCTCTATGATTTAGTAGTGGAGGGAACTTGAAGGAAAGTAATAAATATCAACATTGTAGGAGTGAAAGGTTTTGAGGGAGAAGAAGTATGTGAAATTTTTAGTGTATAAAGGCATGAAAGATGGAAAGAGAAACCCAAATAGAACAAAATAATCCATATATATAAGAAAAAAAATTATTATGTGAGTAATAATAAAAAGAAATAAATTAACAACAAATAAGACACAGTACATCAATTCTATGGAAAATAATTTTGCTGTGAAAATATCAAAATTACCTCTGTCATTGAGAAGAGGAAACATTGTTTCTCTTCCTATAATTACAGTGGATAGAAATTGAAGGAAAGTGATAAATTCAATAATACAGGGGCGAAAAGTTTTTGAGGGAGAAGTAGTTTGTGGAAGTTTTGGTGTAGAAAGGCATGAAATATTGACAGAGAACCCCAAATCAAACAAAAGAATCCACCTGTATAAGAAAATAATTATTATTTGAGTAATAATAAAAATAAATAAATTAAACATAAATATGAAACAATACATTAATTATATATACAATGATTTTAATATGAAAACATCAAAATTACCTTTGTCATTGAGTAGAGGAAGCGTTTTTGTTTTTCCTGCGAAGGTAGTGGAAAGGACTTAAAGGAAAGTGATAAATGCTACACTGTAGGAGTGAAAAGGTTTTGAGGGAGAATAAGTCTGTGGAAGTTTTAGTGCAGAAAGGCATGAAAGATGGACAAAGTACCCCAACTTGAACAAAATAATCCACCTGTATAAGAAAACAATTATTATGTGAGTAATACTAAAAAGAAATAAATTCAAAATAAATATGAAACAATACATTAATTTTTTGGAAAATGATTTTACTATGAAAATACCATGATTACCTCTATGATTGAGCAGATACGACATCATTTATCTTCTTACAAAGGCATGAAACATGGACATAAATATTCTAAAATAAAAAAACTCTTCAAGGAATAATAAAAATTAAATAAACATTCAATTATATATATATTTTTGGTAATATAGAGAAATTATATCATGAAATTACATTTACATATTTACAAAGGGTTTCCTTCATTACAGTTTGTTTTTCCAAGGTCTTGGTAACATCATAATGTGTAGAAGACATTTTTTGTATGAGTAGTCAAACATTTAATTTAGATTATGTTAATGCAGTAGAGAATATATAATATTATGAGAAAAAACATATTATATTAAAAAACACTTTTACCTTCTCATTGAACTCTCTTTATTTTTTAAAGGTTTAAAGGATTTGGTTCCTCTCTTTAGAATCAAATACCCTCTTTGTGTTCCCCTATAATGTACAAGACATTTTCTACATTGAGACCGACATGAACTGATTGTGATTTTCTAATGAAAGGGTCAGACTCGATTAAATTTTAATTTGACTCAACATTTGTTTTAGTATCCAATTAGACAATTGAACAATTATTGTTTATTAGACCAGAGACATAAAATACTTGCATTGCTTGTGATGTCATTATGAAAAACTCATCTTTTCCCCCTTTCACACTGAAATTCACCTTTACAAATCCCATTTTATCAACTTTCACTCCATTGATATTGTCAACCAATTTTCAATGGAAAACCAGAACTTGAAATGTTGTATAATCCAACTCATATATCTATTTAATAATAGAAAAATATGAAATATTTTCATAAATTGGATTTCTATCCTTGGAACCATATGTGATCATCACTTCAACCACAAGTGTAACACAAATTTTTGTCATCATACTGAAGTCATCATGTTCTTTTGTATATAACGTATAACCATTGATTAAAAAACTAGTGTAATATACAACATTTTCATTCAGTACTCTAGATAGCCATTGAAGTCGTTCACCAATTGAATTCGTATTTTTAGATAACTACTTATAAATTTGATCTTCGAACCATGCTAAAAACTATTGATTATGTGTATATGATATCCATCCTTCAGCACTTGATGGATTCAAATATCTAAGAATTTCTTTGTGGGCTTAAATTTATGGATCAACATCTTTACTATTATGTAAAATGTAATGATGCATTTTCTCCCACTCTGTTAAGGTAATTGTAACAATATCTCTTCTAGAAATCTCTTTTCCCATAAGGTGTTTGCTGTGACGAGACTTTGGTAGAATGATTCTTTCAACATTTTAAAGGTAATCAGTATATAATTCAATATATTTTTCAACAATATATCATTCTGCAATACAACCTTCTGGCTGACTTCAATTTCTAACATACCCTTTAAAAATCTACATATACAGTTCAGTGTGGTACATTGATCTGTAATGAACATGACCACATAGTTGAACCTCTCTAACCAAGTGAACCATTAGGTGGACCATTATATCAGATAATGATGGTGGGAAGAACATATCTAATTCACATAATATGACTTCAATCTCCTTATTTATGATGGGAAACTTTTCTAGGTCTACAAATTTACTGCATATGGATTTGAAAAAGAAGCAGAGTCTAGTTAATGTATGTCATACATTTTGAGGTAGAATGCAACATAAAAAAACTTGCAAAAATGTTTCATCAAAACATGAAAATCATGTGATTTTAGTCCATTTAACTTAAAATTAGTCATTGAAATGACATTCATGATATTTGATGAATAACCCTGTAAAACTTTTACACTAGTAAGGAAAAAGAAAAATTGTAATTTTTCCTATCTAGATAGAGTGTAAGATACTGTAGAAATAAAAATATGCCTTTTACCCTTCACCTATTACAACTCTCCCCTTATCCCCATTTGAATCAAGTCCAACCTAGCCTTGATTCCATATTTTGTTTTTCCAGGAACATTTAGTAATGAGCCAATAACACTATAAAATACATTTTTTTCTGTATGCATGAAATCTATAAAATGTATAACATATAAAAAATTCCAATACGGTATGTGATGACCTGAACCTGGATGCCACTTAATGGGTTCCCCGAGCCCGGTGGGCCACATGGCCTCAAGCGCATCTTCCTGAATGTTAGAGGCTGCTGAATAGCAGTGAGGTCATGGGGTGTGTCTGTGGTACGACTATGCCCTCATTAGAAGAGTGTAACACAACTGAAGAAATATAAAGTATTAGTAAACAACGGAAGAAACATAGAAAAATAGAAAAATCAATATAAATAAAGAGATGAAGCATATAGATGTAATAGATAAACAAGAACAATAATAACTATATCAACTTGGACAATGATGATGTAATGTAATGTTACTAGAAAATAGGAAAACATGGATACAAGACAACATGCATAACATGTTCCACAAAGTAAAGGAAAATACGACTACTCCAAGCATCCTGAGATCCAACTCGGTCATCTGCTATCAAGCTCCATCATATCAGTAAGAAATCAAGTATTAAAAGCTGTATGATTCCCTTTTTCAACACCAATAGTCATATAATCTACTCTAGGTACGAAATGGTGCCCGTAGAGGGTGTGAGATAAATCTCAATGGGCCACCACCAACAGTTCCTATAACATCCAACCAGTGTAATGGAATATAATAGTGTGTAAGCATATATATAAGTAAAGCAAGTGGTAAAATTTAACTAAAAACTATGTACCTACTTTATCCCTTGGTTGGTGTCTGAACATGTAACCAGTTCATTAATTAAGCATTTTCCATTTAATGTTAATATGTCACATGAGGTTTATCCAACACTAACATCACATCATGATAGTATAAGTAGTGAAGGTCCTAATATGTAACAAGGAAACCTGACAATGATATTCAGTGAGAGAGTTCTAGGGTAATAACCAGGGTAACGTAACTCAAGGAATGCTAACCCAGTAGTATCTGAGTTTAGATAAAGGGGTAAGTGTAATCGAAGGAGTGTAATCCAAGGCATTCCACAATAAGGTGCCTACCAAGTCCAAGATGATCGACCAAGGTAAAACTAGTCTAAGAAAAGACAGGGCCCTATGGGATTTCACCCTGGAACCTACTAGTCAATGATGGATCCAAGGAGTGTTTTCGAGGTATCCTGTAATAAATAAAGGGAACCGACTGTAGTATATCGGGCATCCAAGGAATATAAAATAATTAGAGTCTAGGTGGGTATCAATATAAGAAAACCACATCCTTGAATTAGAATGGGGTTACCAAGACCCAAGGTATTCTCCTCTCAGAATCTAAGGTGATATCGAGTTAGTCCATTCCTATTTAATATTGTAATCATGTGATAATTCATTTGGTTCAAGTCTTTCCTTGAATTATTGTGGATAGGTCAAGTAGAGTTGCAACCATTTATTTATTTGTTCAAGACTTTTCTTACATTAGAATGGATAGGCCAAGTAGCGTTGTAACCATTTAATAAAGTCTTAATTAACCATTAAGGAATATTCAATTAGAGAGGTTCACTCCGATACCTTCCATTAACAAGGGAAGGGGTGATACGAACATGTAACCTTTAATCAATCTCATTTGTTAAGGACAAGTCATATACTTAGTATACTTTCCATTATAAAATTCAATTTTAATAATCATTTGAAATCACTTACCTTAGGCAGGTCAAGTGGTGAGCATACATGGTACATGACATTATTAATTACTCATTAAACAAAAAACCATTTATTATAGGAAGACTTACCTTTAGGAAGGTCAAGTAAGGGCACACCTGAAAAATGGCTCCAACGTGTCAAAACACTAAAAACCAATTATGAAATAACCTTCAACAAGGGGTGGATTGCATTGTGGGTGTAACCACTAACAAATAATCACATTTTTTGAAAGAGAATAACCATATGTTTTTAACAAGTATAACCATGGCATAAAATTTAAGAAACGACTTCTGATGAAATCAGTAGGCCCCACACAAACATCCCAAAATCAATGAAATTTAGGGATTAGTTATAGAACACCCACCTTAGGGTTGTACAATACTTATCCTTTGGTATCATCCTTTGAGTTTCCTTAGATCAGAGTAGATCTAAGAAAAGGTAGAAAACACTCACATAGAGATAACTAGGTTGAGAGTGAAAGAGAAGAAGAACAGATAAATAGGACTCAATTACTTACCTTTTCACATCCAATGTGATGAATGAAATCTCGACCAAATGTCAGAAGAAGGAGATATCTTGATTCCAAGTTTAGATCTTAAAAAATCTCTAAAGGGGTGATAATGGGGGAAAATACCATAGGTTCTAGGATTAAGAGGAAAGAGGAGGATTAATAGTTCATTAAGGGAATTTTTTACATTTTACATAGGTTTTTAGCCTGCACATAGTTTGATCAAACGTGCGCGATCCATGCATAGGTACTTGGGAAAAAGGGAAACTCGCATGATTAGGCCACACAGTTGTGTGCCAACTGTGTGAGGTGGCTCTATATGAAAAAACACCATTCGCACGCTTTGGAAAACTGTGTCGGAAATCCCACATAGTTTACTCTAAGCCGTGTGTAGAGTCTAGTTCCGGGCTCCAAACAATCCCCAGACACCCTCAGAAAATTACCAACTCATCAGGAATCCATAATAGGTCCAAAGTAAATATTTAGACTAAAAATTAAAGGATACACAACTGAGTGAAAAAATTGGGTTCTTACATAGTAATTCAAATAAAATTGATATCTTTTTCTAACTTTATTTTGTAAGGATTTTTGAAAATGGTTTACCAAAAATAGTGACAATATTTTTTACTTTTTTGTATAGTTGATCTCCCATTACTGGAGACGATGTTGTACCTTGTTCGATATTCCCATCAAATGTTCTAATACAGGATCAGTATTTATTTCATCGAGGTAAAAATTTACAATATCCTAAAAATAGTCTTCAATAAATGCTTCAACCGAACTTAGTATGTGTGTTTTTCTCAAATGGGACACCCCAACATTTCTTTAATTCTATAGCCTGATAAATTTTCATAAGTAGGAAAGTAATTTATCTTTCCATACAACATGGACCTCAATGTGAATTTTTCACTTCTATGAGCATCATCCATTGTAAAACCTACATCCCACATCAATTTTAGATCTTCAATCAATGGATCTAAATAAAAATCAATATAATTACCGGTTTTCTTTGGTCCAGATATAACCAGAGACAACATAATGTATTTGAACTTCATGAATAACCATGGTGGAAAGTTATAATTTACCAACATAACAATTCATATACTATGAGTAATACTATGTACACAAAAAGGATTTATTCCATCAGTAGACAACACAAGATGAAATTTTCATGGCTCATATCCAAATTTAGAAAACACATAATCAATTTTCTTCCACTAAGGATAATATTCTAGATGATGTAGGTTCCCATATTTAATTCTTGTATCTTCATTCCATGTTAATTGTATCATGGTTTTCTAACATCCATATAGTTTTCTAAACCATGAAATGATAGGAAATTACCATACATATTTTGAAGAACCTGATTCATTTTTCTTATATCGATCTATGCCACACTTAGGACATCTTATGAGTGATTCATGGTACTTACGAAATAATATGCGATCATTTTGACAAGAATTTATTTTTTAGAGATCATTTCCATTGAACATAACATTCATTTAGTGTCATATATTCAGCATGGTAGTTCATTTTCTTCTATTAGAATATCATTTAGAAGACCAAGTAGTTCTGTGAAGTTGGTGTCACTCCATCCACTACCAGCTTTCAAATTATATAGCTTCAATATAGTTAAAAATGTTGTGTATTTAGTACAACTAGTATACAATGGTTTCTTGAAAAAACCATTTAAATAATCAATTTTTTTTTTAAAATCTCTAAGTTCATCTTCAATTTGCATTGTCATTTATTCCATGCAATATTTATCATTGTTTACAAAGGTATTCATATCAAATGATTCATAAACCATAGTATCATCCCAATCGATTTCCACATTCAATTTTCCCCATTTTTAGTCCAACATTTATAGATTTGATATATTCCTTGACTAATCAAATGTTCATCCAACTCTTCCGAACTAATTTGTCTTGAATAACAAAAACAAAAACACGAACATAGGTTTCTAGAAAGGTTATCTACATGCTCTCTTGCAAACATGATGAACTCTTTAAATCCATCTTCATATTTGTTTGTCAAACAATTAGAGTGCATCCATTTTCAGTTCATATCAATCTTATTGGGTTTATAAAATATATAAATAAATAAAAAATAATATATTCATTATCAAAAGTGAAATTTATAAAAAATTCTAATAGGGAAACTCAACATTTGATTTTTTCAAATAATTTCAGTATGTTGAAGAAAATGGGTAATTGAATTTAAGAAAATAATTAATCCACATCAAATATTTATTAAATCTAATAAACAAATGAAAATATAATATAAGAAATTAATGAGTATTAAGAAACTCAAATATGATAAATAAGAATAATAAACTCTCATTCAATCAACTAGATTAATGGTTTCATGGATTGATGAATAATGCTAATGATAAAATAGAGAGAATTATCATTATTTTTATAGAATTTTGGTGAATTTGGAAAGAAAGGAATAAATATTGGTTTGATGGGATTAATACTTTGATTAAGGCCATTATTTTCAAAACCATATGCTTGTTTCTAAATTTTTTGTAGTTTCTCAAGGATTGGTATAATACTCCCTCTCTCATTTTCCTCAAGGTCACCAGGAGTTTTCCCACTACTTTCCTAAACCCTTACCTTGGTCGCTAGATTTGATGTCTCCCTATCAATTCTAATTTCAAGATTAATATAAATTGGTCATGCATCATGGGAGTAATTTGGGGAGGGAGTATTGTTCAGGACAATAGAGGATTAGTTATCATTTCTTTCTTGGCTGCCTATGGGAATAGAGAATCTCTTCAGGAAGAAGCCAAGACTATGTTAATATATTTAAAAATATATAGAACTAATAATATCTGGATTTATGAGTTAGAAACCAACTCCCAATCCCTTTAAAATTCTCTTCTTGGTCACAACTCTATACCTTGTAACATCACTTACCATGTTCGAAATTGCAGGAGCCTTATCACCAACAATATTTACACTACTCAAACATGATGTGAGGGTAAAAAAGAGGCTGACTTTCTTGATTCTAGGGCTCCTTAGGATGATTTTTTCTCTTTGTTTCTATACCAATCCCTTCCATGCTTGGTGTAACTTAGAGTCAAGTGTTGAAAAAATCTATGTATAGAATTTCTATATTTGGGAATCCACTCAATATTTCATGGAACTGTGAGTTAATGTATTTATAAAGAAAAAATCCTACCTAAAAAACATTCATGTAATTTGATAATGCCTTCATCTGGGTTATGATAAGGGAAATATGAATCATTTATAATAGAATATATGAGCACCTAGATATTATAAATCCAACAATAAGGGATGTTGGGATTTTAAAAAATAGTGGGAGATATAATATAATCATTAATAACATCACAATCAATAATCATTAAAATGTAATAAATATTATTTGATATTTTTAGATAATGTAAAGTTACATGACTACATCACATTCCTTATGATCTAAATTAGATAAATATAATCTAATATCCAGTGAAAACTTCTATAAGTAGTACAAAAACTAATTCATTATATTATACCTAGAATAGAAGTTAAATTTTTTGGAATACCTTATACCTAATTATCAACCACGTAGAGAGAGTGAGGGTGAGAAGGATGCCTATAGAAGGAACATAGGGGATGCATCATATTTCTAATGAATCATGTTATTAGTTATATCTATGATCTGAGGATATAAAATAAGAACATGGATGGATACACTATTTTGAATCATCTTGAATAATATGGTAATGATAGGGAGATAAAAGAAGATAATAAATGATATTATCAATAAAATTTATAGGTGTAAACTAGAAGATGGATAGTGTAATGACCCTAGACTGAATTACCCAAAAAAAACTAGGTCATATCATCATATGACCTATAACACACCTCAAAGTTACTAAAGGATGGTTTAAAATTTGGGTGTGAAAAACCATAAATGGGAGGTTCCCCCCCAAATAGAAATAATTAGTACCAATGGTCGAACAAAATTCTAGCATGACCCTTGGTGTCAATGGACATGCAGACTCAAAATCATCATTACCCAATATAGGCATACCTATTAGACAAAAAACTATGGAAATAAATGATGTAATAGCTATATAGGCATAGATACATGTCATGCCAGTATAAAAACCCACTTATAGTTTATAAGAAATATCAAATAGATAAAAACCTGATATTAAAACATAACGTGAACTAAAGGCACCATAATGATTCAAAAAGTGAAGGCTTGATGTGATAAAACCTCATGTTCTTAACTGGGGATGGCCCCTTTGAATCTGATCTATATGAAAACTAAGGACCATAGTGAATTCTAAGAGGAACTAGATCCTATGATACATATAACCAATAAAGGAACATACATCACTCCACTAACTTGGTTCATGAAAAATAGGATATAAATATTCATGTCCACTGAGGTGTCCATGAAAGGTGTTAAAATATATATAATCATTAGGGAACCACCAATGTGCCTCAAATCAGTAGTCAATAAACAAGAATATACATGAAAATTTCTACACATTTATATACATATATGAAAAAATTATTTAGTAAAAAGATATAAAACATATCAGTAAAACAACAATGAATAAATCTGAGGTCTAGTTTCATATTTAACCAATAAATACATATATAGAGAGGGTCCATACATTAGTAGTTAATCAAATAATAGATCTTAAACAAATCGTTCTGTTCATAATCTAGAATCAAAATAGTATACAATCACCGAACCCAAAATAATGACATCATCGAAGAAGAAATAAAAATTAAACCAAAAATACACAAAGAAAATCAGAAGTCCTACCTCGCTAGGTTGAAGAAAATCTGATACCCTCTTTGAAAACCCAGACTACAAGTGAACACCGAATATCAGACGGGATGTTCGAGCAATTGGAGGCAGTCGAGTGGTGCGATTCGAGATTTGATTCATCGAGGAGGAGTGCTGATAGTAGGTGGATTCTGCAGAAAGCTTCTGATACCGCAATAGGTTCACAAATGGTTAGGATTTTTAAATAGATCAGGACATTTTTATCAATGCTTATAAATAAGTGATGATAAATCCCCATCTTTATTAGCATGAAAAAAGAATTGACAAAGATGCTTTTATCAGTGCTTATTACTTAAGCACTGATAGAGGATTTATAATTATAATTATAAATAAAAAGATTGTAAATATTTATATATACTTAAATAAATAAATATAAATATAAATATAGTAAATATATTCCCTTTTAAATATATTTATTATAATTATATAATTATTTATTTATAATTATAGAAATATTTTTAAAAAATAATATTTATATCATTATATATATTTATATTATTATACATATATGTATTTAATAAATATATAAAAATATATATATAGTAAATATATTCATTATTTCAGTAAATTTATTATAAATTTAATAATTATTTAAATATATATAATTATTTATTTATAATTATATAAATAATTTTTAAAAATATATTTATTAATTTATAATTATAAATATATAATTGTATAAATATAGTAAATGTACATTAATAAATGTATTTATTTATAAATATCTTTTTATAAATATCTTTTTATAAATATTTTTTAACATTATTAATGAATATCTAATTTTAAGCGTATGCATTTATGTTAAAAATGAGTGAAATTGAATAAATTAAGAATAAATATAGTTTAAAAATATTGAAAAAATGGATATGTTTTGTGTGTGTGCATTGTATATAAAAATGCATTAATTACATATATATGAAATCAATATAACACACATTTGATCTATGTTAAATTGAAAAATCAAATGAAATTCTATTATATGTTGAGTACTATGTAATTAGTCAATATTATTAATTCATATTAATTTTTAATTATAAACCATTATTCAATAACTATATGACTATTTAATGTAAAGCACATAAATATTTTGTAATATATAAATCATATTTATATACATTAATATAAATCTAAATATTTAATATATACAATTTAATAACATTAATTATCAAAATTATCTAATTAATAAAATGTTTAATATTTAATAATGTATAATCAATTTATTCATTTTTATCAATAATTATTTAATTAATAATATTTGTAATATTTTTTTTAAAAAAACACATTTTTTTAATTTATTTAATTATTTCATTTTATTTATTCGTACCTTTATCAGTGCTAAAAAATCGACGATGAAATAAATATTTATCAGTGTTGAAAATAAAGTGCTGATAAAGGATACCCTTTATCAATGCTAAAAATAAAGCACTGATAAAGGATAACCATTATCAGTGCTAAAAATAAAGTGCTAATAACGGTTCCCTTTATCAACACTAAAAATAAAGCATTGATTAATGTTCCCTTTATCCGTGCTAAAAAAACTGATAAAAGGTTACCTTTATTAATGATTTCTTTAGCACTGATAAATATTCCATTTATCAATGTTATTTTTCTAGTGTTGATAAATACCAGCACTGTTAAAGGCCTATTTTATAGTAGTGATGACATTAAATTGTACTGTTAGGTCTTTATCACATGACCTTAAAAGGTATGATGTGTCCCATTAAACTGAACCAAACTATGTGGGTTCTGATTCCTTTCACAAGGATACGTAGGTAGACCATCTATGGGTTCGATCCCACCATCAAAACAAATTCTATCTACCTAGATGATGATAAAATCTCGTGTGGATTTAGTCTACCTGGGTGACAATAAATTCCAAAGTGCCCCACTGTGTGGCTATAAAACCATCATCATTACAACGACGACCAAAGAATCTCTAAGTAGTATATACGAGGATACCATCGATAGAGAACCTAAAATACATACATATGTCTCCATTGATGGAGAACCTTTGATACATACTGATGATTTTGAATTCCATACATGTTAATAACTGACTACTAATTTCAAGGGAAACCTACATTATGCTTGGTAAATTAATAAGGATTCATGAACATATCTTAAAACTATAAGAGAGTCTGAGAGTAGGAAAAAATTCCTCCCAAAAGGGTGCAATGAGCCTGACCTCCCATCCTCTCGACCAATGCGTGCTCTTAAGCATTGTAGGTCAAAATCCCTAATGAGCATATACCTTTGGAAAGTAGGACCCTTTGGATATAGAACCATTAGGTGTTCCCAGTTCCATGAAAAAAAACATTGGAAAAAGTTCAAAGATAATGATTCCTAAACAGAGTCCCATTTACGATGGAAATAATGGTACAAACTTTAGAAGACATATTTAGATCATACTCACTTGACTTTCATGGTATGTGGGATTAGTATTTAACTTTGGGTAGAGTTTTATGACAATAATGGTTTCCATTAAAGTTTTCAAATGGCACTGTATGAAGCATTATATGCTAAAATATTTCATACACCAACTTGTTGGGATGAAGCTGGTGAAAGGAAGCTTGTAGGCCTAGAACTTTTGGAGGAAACAACAACAAATATAATTACTATTCAAACCCATATCAAAGTTGCTCAAAGTAGACAAAAGAGTTGTGCTGAAAACCATAGGAAATATTTAGAGTTTCAAGTGGGAGATCATGTATTTATGAAAGAATCTATATGGAATGGTGTTATAAGGTTCGATAAGAAAGGAAAAATAAGACCTAGTTATATCTTAACTTTTAAAATTTTAGAGAAAATTGGATTTATGGATAATTTTTTGGAAATGAAACCTATCCTTTATAAAGTACACGATGTGTTCCTCATCTCTTTATTAAGAAAGTACATACCAGATACAACGTATGTTCTCAATTTTGAATAAATAGAATTGGAACCTAATTTATCTTTCTGTGAATATCCTATCTAGATTATAGACACTAAAGAACATGTGTTGAGGAATCAGATGACTCAGCTAGTAAAGGTACTTTGAAAAAAATCATAAAATTGAAGAGGCAACATCGGAAGCAGAAAAATTTATGATGAAAAACTACCCAAATCTTTTTATGAGGTGAAATTATGGAAATTTCAAGGATGAAATTTTTAAAAGAGGGTAGAATGTAACACCCCAATATTTTATGGTATGTCTCTTTTAAAATTTAACATCTTCAATAGTTTATGCTTCACACAATACTGAGTTTAAAACTGTAATATACTATTAATAATGACCATTGGAATAATAATATGACCATTAGGAATATTAATATAAAAAATATAATAGAAAATTTACCTATTAAAGTATAAATAAACTTTGGGTATCTTATAAATGAAAATATGATGTATTTATATGTTGGCATAAGTAATTAAATGTTTTAAAAATGATACATTAAGTGTTGGAATTTTTGTAAATCGTAAATGTTTTTTTTATAATTTTAAAAATTAATATAATGTTTTAAAATAAAATTTATTTTCATAAAATATATTCATAAATTAATATTTTTTCTTATAATTATAATATAATTTTATCTGACCTTAATTAATTTTTCAAAGTGTCATAAAATCACTTATAATTTTAAAATCCGTATTTTTTGAATAAATGATTATTTTATTTAAAAATTAAAATTATAATTTTTAGAAAATTATTTTCATAAAATTGAGTCAATTTTTAAATTCTACACATTGAAAAATGGTTACGGTGAATTTTTGGTATTTTTCTAAAATAGTTGATTTTTTGGTGAGTAGTGAAATATAGTAATTTATAGTTTATAACATTATAAGTTAAATACACTATTTATTTAGTAATTGATGATGTAAGAAATATAATATCGAAATATTATTCTCTATTTAATTTATTTATTGATGAGATAAAAACATATTCATAGTGTTGATCCAAAATAATAAACAAATGAATTAAATAATCAAAAAACACCCCTCTCCTCCACTATAAATACCACCCTCACCACCCCTTCTACTCACACCTCAAAAGCCTTGAATATTGCTTATATTCTACCCAATTAATATCCCAAAATAATTCCCCACATCCTTTTATTTATGGTCTCACCAAAAGTTCATTTCTAATTCCCTTAAGGATGTTCTCAACGAGGCGACACTCAAGAGGCAAAACCTTCTCTCTCTCCTTTTCAATTTATTTTCTTTTATGATCCTTCCCTCAAATCCCCTATACAAAGTGAAATAATAACTATAGTATATTTTATATACTATAATTTTATTATTTTAATGGTATATTAACCATAAATTCACTTCTCTTCCCCTTTTTATTCTAAAAATGAAAACATCGTCTGTGAAGTGCCGATTTACCACCTTCATGGACGATGACTTTTTGTTTTTTCAATTCTACCTTCAAGGATTGTCATAAAAGAATTTTTATTGTTAAAATAGACTATAAAATATGTATTAATAATTATTTAATATTATTTAACTAGTATATATACATAATATTAATTGATAAGACAAAATTAGTTCGTGATAGTTGAAAAAAACATCAAAATAATCTAATTCATTATCATTAACGATTTATCTAATGAATCAGAATAATATATAGAAAAAATGATATATAAGAAAATTAAATATATTATAAGTTAATTAATAATATATAATCTTAATTCTGTATTACTATTCCCATTTTACATGATCTTTCGCACATGTATACAAGTGAACCAATCAAGAAACTCAAGGAAACGAACACTCCTGAACGATGGAATTGAATCTTATAACCCATGAAAAAGGCCATAAATGAACTTAATAAAATTATAATAAATAAAATAAATGTTTAAGAGTTTCTGAATTAAATTATTAATGAATATAATTTCATTATCCAGGAATTAAGTGCAAGTGTAGAACACTTTCAGACATAAGGTAAGGGGTTCTCCCCGAACCTCTATTTTTTCTTTTAGGCTACTATTTCTCTCTCTTTACCCCAATGTAATAATTAATTTTTATCATGTAATTCTACTAAATTATATGTGTATGTTACATAGATCCTTAAATATCTCAATTATTCTTTATTTGACAGTAAATGCATGTTTTATAAGGTTCCTTTTTCAATTCCTCATGATAAGTAAGACCGATTAAAGGGAACTTCCCAATTTCTTACCAATTTTCAAGTACACTCCATAATATTTTTTAAACAAAAAATATTTTTATAAAATAACTCTTTCTATTAGGAAATACTATCTTAGTTTAATTTGGAATTTATGACAAATACAAATGATTTTCCAAAAGAACACTTATTTCCAAAGTAAAAATGGTATTTATCTCAAGTATTTCTAAATGATTTTATTAGAGTATTTTAATTTATTTCAACAACTTCTATTTAATATTATGCTTAATTGAGATTGATATATTATGTTACCATCTACCATATTTTATTTAATAGCTAATTATTATTTTTGGGGATGTACTATCTTTATACCATTCTCCATATTTCTCTAGATGGTTTTTTGATCATGTTTATTATTGGGGGAAGTTATTATTATTTCATATGATAGTTTCAATATGAATGTATATATTGTTTACGTTACAACCCTTTTATATGAGGAATGAATTGGAATTAGTAAGTGACAATAGGGGCCCATTATAACCCATCATTGTATCGGTATGTCTCACCAAACAAACTAGACAGGGGTTTTACCCATTTATGTATGGTGTCTTGGATGAAGCCTTGATGGTATGTTTAGGATGTAATGAATTATGAATTACCACATTATGATATTTTTAATTGATAATACATGTGATTATTCAACTAGTAGAATATCCATGGTTAAGTTTCATTCTTATATGGTTATTTATCAACTTTTATTCCTTCCATATTAATCTTAATATTATGTTTTAATTGCATGTGTTTTTAGTTATTCACCTTGACTTATTGTTTATGTTTATTTATGTTATATTATACTCTATAGATTAATCTTACTAAACATATTAACTCACCCCTTTATTATGTTTTATTTTTCCCCAGTATGTGAAGATGTTTATTATGAATGACTTGTAGGGATAATCTAGGAGTTTATGGGTGTTTTAAATAGAGTTACTATATTGTTTTTCCTTTCAAGTTGTAATGTAACAATTATGCTTGTATTTGGTATTCTAAGGATAATAAACTATTTGGTCCACTGGGAATACAAATCTTTTATCTATTCCAATGTAACAAAGTAAGACACCAACTCTAGGCTACCAGGGTCAGGGTCTTTACAAATCAGTAGGACGATGGTGGGGCTTAGTGACTCAATCCTATGATGAGGAGACTCTAGAATGGCCTTACTTCAAGTGCCATTTCAAAGAGGAGTTATCTATATCTTATTTTAGGGATATATTCATCTAGGAGATTCTATAGTTTCAATTGTGTAGTATGAAAATATATGAGTATTTATCAAGGTTCACCAACCTCTCCAGGTACTAGATGGATATGGTATGGGATCGATTATTTTGGGATCATGACTTTGAGTGAGGACTACATAGAGATATATGATCCATATTCATACCTATATTCACTCCAACTTATGCGGGGTTATAGAGATGGATTTTGTGTTTGAGAGTTTCCAATATGAGTTGACACAAATAGTGGTTGCTGACAGTGGACATACTGGAGTAGAGACTTCATTAGTAGGGAGTCGACTTCATTCTTATGGAATTGAACATGAAAATAATTTCAGGAGGAAGTCCCCGGATAGAGGGTATTCAGTTTAGGGATCAAAATATGGGTACATTCATCCCAAAGATAGGTGGTTTCACTCTTGTGATGGAAGAATACATCTTTATTGAGATTGTTCGACCCACCGTATGGCTGATAGAGAGACATTGGATGGGGGCACCAAGATAGAGGTAGTGGTAGGAGTAGTTAGGTCTATAAGGAGGTGGATATAGAAGAGTAGATGAAGGTGGTATATACTTCGACTTGTTACCACCACACCCCTAGGTGGTCTATACCAGGCTTAAGGAGTTGGAGGATAGGGGTGGGGGAAACTGCAGGCGGTCGAGACATATGAACTAGAGGCTCTGGGGATAATACAAGGTACAATCTATGTCTTTTATACTTTAGTTTTAGTACTTATAGACATAGGTTATCAACATTCCTTTATTACCACATATCTGTTTTGTGACCTAGAGATTTTGGTTGAGACCATAGCTCAACCCTTGCACTTGGAGACTCCTATTGGAGATGATTCAATGATCACACACTTGTGCTGACACTATAACCTGAATCTTGGAGGCAAGAGTTTCTATTGGGATAATTTTTTAGCAATGATGAAGCCTTATGATTTCATATTAGGTATGGAATGACTATCTACTGTTCATGCCCAGATCAATTATTTCAGGTAGAGGATGTGGTGTATCAGCAACTATGGGACCTGGTTTTACTTTGTGGGTGAAAAGGAAACCCAGATAGTGTATGATGGACTCATTCATATGATGGTGTAGCCGATTACTCATAATTTGGATTGAATGGACCTTAGTGTAGTGAATTTTATGAGTTTATAGTTCCATGAATTGGTGTAGGAGTATGAGGATGTCATTCCTAAAGACATTCCAGGCTTACCTCCCCACCGAGAGATTGACTTATGCATTGATCTACACCCAAGTATGACACTGATACCTGCACCATCAAATCGGATGGATGCCACAAAGTTTCATGAGTTGAGTTTTTAGTTGGATAAATTTCATAGGGATGGATTTGTTAGACCCAGTGTTTCACCATAGGCAGCCTCAATGTTGTTTACTAATCACACCACGATTCACTGCTTTATTTTACCTTTACACCACTACTTTAAACTATTTTTATATTTAAAATTACAAATATAATAACAAATTTCACTTACCATTTGATTATATTATTCAATTTTTATCATATTTAAAAAGGGAAATTATACTTGTTTTTGTGATTTCATTGTAGGAGTAGGTGAATTGGAGGACCGAAGATGATTCATAAGGAAAATGGGAAAAACTACATAGAATCCCAAGGACATATGTATACTATTTTACATGTTTTATGAAAAAAATGTATTTAAATTGACTTAAATTTTGTGAGATGATCCAAAATTTAGTGGGATACAACTCTTATGAAGGCCACCAAGCCCAATTTTTCCAGAAATAGACCCAAATGACATGATTTGTTAATGGAACCAAATCTGCTTGATATCAAAGATTTGGTTCTATATGTTGGGAATATATCAGAATGTAGTCATCCATTGGCCATAAAATTTAACATGGAGACATTAAATATTCCCAAAAATAACTTTTCTCTTTTTAAAATGTTTATATAAGGCTATTTACCAACCCAAAATCGAGACACAAGTGGCATCTCGAAATCTGGGTGCCCAAAACCACTTCCCATTTTGGCTATAAATTGACACCTTGGTCAGCCCATTTTCAAGTTCAAACAAGGAGTGAAGTAATAAAAATTTGGAGTTCCATAGGAGTCCTATAATAACCTTTGAGGTTATGTAATTCTCCATACTCATAGGGAGAGCTCTTGAATCAAGGATCCTTTCGTCGAAGCCTTCCTCTCCTTCTCATGTTGTAGTGTTTGTGTTTGTGTAATAAAATTAATAGTTCCTATTTTATTTCTTATTTTTTATTATATTTTTTTCAATTATATTATTCTTTAATAATACCATTTGGTATAGAAATAAATATTATAAATGATATTGGTTTATACCCTTTATAAACCTTTTCACATGCAATATGTTTCTACGATGACTACACCTCCCATGGAAGAGTAGTTATTTTTAGTAATAGATCTACCTCTTAACTTATTAATTCATTTATTTTGAATCAATAATGTAATTTAATTCAATTAATATGATCTATTAATTGAATTTTTAATTTAAATGAGACTAATCAAGAAATTGAACAATTAACAAAAAGCACGTGAGGTCGAGTATTGTGTGAATTGTGAGAGCACGATCTTAATCGATAATACAAAACCACATGGGATAAATTTTTAAAGAAATAATATAATCCATAAAATCAATTAATACTAATTTATAGAGTTGATATGTGCCCTAATTTACTACTGAACATAATCTAACCTTATAACATCAATCAAAGTAGGGTGCTGCGATTGCTTGTTCTGAAGCTATCCTAGGGTTTAATTAATTTCATCTTTGTGGATAAGTTAACTTCCATAGGATTCGAGGGGTAAAAAATTAGGGGATAAAAATTAAGTGAAAATTAATTTAAATGATAATTATTAATAATTAAATTAATGGGTAGTGTTAGATCTATTACGCCTTTTAAAAATATTTTCTAAAAAACTATCTTCTTATTGTGTTTTCTCAGTCACATTTAAAAAAAAATCTTCTTCCAGGATACTTCTTCTTGATTTATAAATTGAAACCCCCATAATTTTAAGTATTTTTTTCTTAACTTTTATATTATTTTCAAAATAACTTCAATATGTTTTTTAATTACTTCTTCCTTTGAGAGATGACCTTGGTCGGCCACTCGGCTGCACCTAAGTACTCAAAAAGCACACTTCATTTGAGAGATCCAATGACAATGACCTTTCAAATTGGTGTCATTTCTTGGGAGGAAAGTATTTTATTATACTAATTATAGGTATTTATTTACTTTTATTTTATCCTTTTTCTTTCTCTTATATCTTCTTTATTCTCTATTCTTTCTTCTTTCCCCTTTCTCAATTTTTCTTTCTTTATTTTTTTTCATTCTTGCCTCTCTATTTTATTATCTATTAGAAAATAAATTGAAACTTATTATCATGATATTATGGTCTACTCTTACTAATTTCTATGTTTTTTGACATGATCCCATACTGTTGAACTCTTTGATCTATACCCTGAGATTGAACGCAACCTTAGTGCTCGAATCAGACAATCTCGATCTACTAGAAGTGTCGAAATTTACCCAACTGGGGAATTTATCTACTATAAGAACATTGGAATTGGAAAATTTTTTGAATACAACCTAAAATAAGAACCAATTCCTAAAAATATAAAAATGAACTTAATAGAACCATTCGATAATTGGCCGCACCAGACATTAACTATCAACCAAATTATATTGCATACCCAAACCTCAAATCAGACTTTGAATTGAAATTTGGGTTAAATAACCTTCTTCCAAAGTTTAATTCCTTATCTAGTGAGGATACAAACAAACATTTAAAATAAATTAATTTGGTTTTCTCAACCATAAACCATGAAATTTCTCTAAAGATCAAATAAAACTAAGATCATTCTCATTCTCACTTGATGGACCTACAAAAGACTGGATATGTTATTTATAACCTGAAGATGTAACATGTTGGAATGATTTGAAACATATTTTATTGTAGATATTTTTTCTATCATTTAGTAATGATTCCATTCATAAGAAGATATTAGGGATAAAGAAAAAAAGGGATTCAATGTATGAGTACTGGGAATAATTGAAGAAGTTGTGCGCAAGCTGTCCACATCACCAAATCTGTGACCAACTCCTCATCCAATACTTCTAAAAACGTCTCATAGATATGGAGGGAAGCATGGTGGATGTATTATATATAGGATCATTGGTGGAAAAAACACTAGTAGCCGCACGTTCATTGATCAACAAGATGACCCAAAACTCCCAAAAATTTGGTGATCCATGTATACTACATGTTAGAGGAGTACATCAGGTATGTCCCTCTTCTCTTGAAAATAAGTTGATTGATACAAAGTTGGAAGAATTGAACACTATGGTGAGGTAGATTAATTTGTCTCAAAATACATTCCAACCCACTATTATGTGGCCTTGTGGCATTTTCACTGAAATAGAACACCCAACTGATTGTTGACCAAAATTAAAAGAGATAGAAGATTGCACAAAAATATTCCCTAAGAGACCATATCAGTAGAAAAAATATCCACATAAAAAGAATAAGTATTATTCCATTGATCAAACATACAACCAAGGGTGGAAGGATCAATCAAACATAAGTTATGGCTTTGAACAACAACAAAGTTCCCTTTTTCAACAAAATTTCTAGTAGCCCACACCTTGAAAACAGGGTTTACAACATCCCAAAAGGATATTTGAATCTCAAACATCAACAAGTCAACAAAAATAAAATTCTAAACCAAATTTATATTATAATACTGATGATCTTTTGAAACAAAATTTTCTTAATCAACAAAATGAGATGAAGAGTCATGGTTTTGAGTTGAGGGATTTGAAGACACAAATGAGTCAAATTTACACCACCTTCTATGAACTGGTAAGTAAGAAACCTAGAAATATACCTTCCCAGCCTACTCCAAATCCCAAGGGTAATGTTAGTGCCATAACATTGAGAAGTGGGAAGCAGACATCTAATACATCTACACATATCATTCCACCTAGATTTACATCAACTCTAGAGAATTCCCATTCAAGACCAGTTAGTGAACATACAAAGGATAAAGAAAAAGGTAAGAAAAATATTGATGATGCTCCACCTAGGCTCTTAAATTTCCAAATAGATTTGTTCAAACCAAAAATATGGATGAATAGGTGATGAAAAATGAGGTTTTGAAAACATTAAAGCACGTAGAGATAAACACCCACTTATTGAATCCATTAAACAAATCACAAGGTATGAAAAATTCTTAAAATAACGTTTTACCAATCAAATAGGGATCAAGGGAAATGAGATGAAAAATCTTGGAAGATTTTTTTCATCACTCATTACACCAACTCAAGCAATTCCAATAAAGTTCAAGGATTTTAGGACATTCACAATCCCATGAACCATAGGGGAGTTACACTTTTATGATAAATTCTGTGATTTAGGTGCTTCCATAAATGTGATTCTTCACTCTGTATTTTCTTATTTTCAGGTTGGTGAGTTGAAGCTGATAAGAGTAGTGGTGTAGTTATAAAATAGATCTATGACATATCCAAAGGGAGTCCTTGAGGATGTACTTGTTCGGGTAAGAGAAATGATCTTTCTAGCATACTTTTACATGCCTAACATGGAGGATGATCAAGTAAATTCTCATGCTTTCATTATCTTATGTAGTCCCTTCCTCAAAACTATAAAAACTATCTTAAATGTCCATGAGGGTACACTTTACATGGATTTTGGAGATTATGTTGTGATATTTAATGTTATGGGTCCATGAATTACCTCTCAAAGGACCATTATACTTTTGTTATCTCCCATTTTGAACCACCAAGTAAACACCACATAGATTTTCATTTAACTATGCTTTGTGAGATTATGATCATTAGTTCTAGTTTGATGTCTAAGAGCACTTACACAATTATTTATAATGCACAAAACTCTATTAGATTTTATTTTTAAATGGATTCATATTCTGATTTTGATCATGTTCACTATGATTATGACTTGGATGTTGAGTATGCTGATGGATTTGATGCATTATTCTCTAATTTTGATGATGTGTATTCTGATATTGATGTTTATTGTGTGCACATTTCAATTCCTTCAATGTCACCATCTATACAACACCCCCTTTATTATAACTCAATCCATTACCACCAAATCTAAAATACTCATACTTGTTAAGTGGTGAGAGATTACCTGTTATCATTGTTAACAATATCAATTTTTAACATGAATATTTTTTAAATATTTTGAGGGAGAACATCAGGGAAATTGAGTAGACCTTGGATGACATATATGGTATTAGCCCATCCATTTTCATGCATAGGATTATTTTAGAGGATGGGGCTAAACCAGTTAGGCAGCCACAAAAGAGACTAAATCCAATACTTTTGGAGGTTATTAAAAAATAAGTTGAAAAATTTCTTGAGGAAGATATAATTTATCCCATTTTAGATTCCCAGTGGGTGAGACCTATTCCGGATGTGCCTAAGAAAATTTGTGTGATTGTTGTTAAAAATGAGAGAGAGGAATTATTTCTAATGAGGGTGCAAAACAGTTGGAAAGTGTGTATTGATTATAGGAAACTAAATCAATCCAATTGCAAGGACTATTTCCCCTATAATTTATTAATAAAATGCTTGAGAGACTAGATGGTAAAACAAACTATTATTTTTTGGATGGATTTTATGGATATTTTTATGTTCCTATCGCTCTAGAGGATTCGGAGAAGACAACATTCACTTGTCCATTCAATACATTTTCCTATCGAAGGATACCGTTTGGACTTTGTAATGCCACATGTACCTTCCAGAGATGCATGGTGAGTATTTTTTTATGATTTCATTGAGACCTATATGGAGGTATTTATGGATGTTTTTACAGTGTATGGATCTTCATTTGATGAATGTATATTTATCTTGGGAAAGGTGTTGAATCATTGTATTGAGAAGAATCTGGTTTTAAACTTTAAAAAGTGTTATTTCATGGTAGAAAATGGAATTTTCTTAGGACATGTAGTGTCAAAACATGGGATAGAGGTTGATAGATCCAAGTTAGATATTATTTCATCATTACCATATCCTTTATGTGTGTGAGATGTTAGATCATTCATAGGGCATGTAGGATTTTATCAACTCTTCATTATAGATTTTAATAAGATCGCTCTATCATTATCTCAATCATTTTAAAAAGATATTGACTTCATTTTAGATGATTCATTTAGGGTATCATTTGATTAGATAAATAATCATATGACCACTCCACTTTTCATACATCCCCCACAGTGGGACCTTCTATTTGAGATTATGTGTGACTTGTCCAACTTCACAGTTGGAGATATCTTATCACATAGGGTGGAAGGAAATTCAGATGTGATTGCCTATGCATTGAGGACATTGGATTCAGCCCAATAAAACTACATAACCATAGAAAAGGAGTATCTTGATGTCATATTTTCTTTAGATAAATTACATTCATATTTATTGGGCTCTAAAGTAGTTGTTTTTTTTGACCATGCGGCTCTAAGGTACCTCTTGAATAAGCAATACATAAAGCCCAAACTCATTTGATAAATTCTCATTCTTCAAGAATTAAATATTGAGATAAAGGAAAATAAGGGGTCTGAGAACATGGAGGATTACAACATGAGTAGTATTAATCACACACTAGAGTATGACACCTTGGACTAGGTACCACATTAGGAAACTTTCCCCGATGAGCATCTTTATTCTATCTTAGGTAAAAATCCTTGGTATACAGATTTAGTGAACTACCTTGTTTCCTATGAAATTACGGAACATTTAAATAAGAATCAAGTCCAAAAATTAAATAGTGAGTCGAGATTTTATGTTTGGGATGATCCCTACCTCTAGTGCATGTGTAGTGACCAAGTTATTTGGAGGTATATTCTTGATCATGAGTTTGAGTGTGTTTTAAATTTTTGTCATACACTTTCTTGTGGTGGAAACTTTGGACCCCAACAGAAAACTACGAAAGTTTTAGAATCTGTATTATATTAGCCTAGATTATTCCATGATTCTCATCTATTTTGTAAGTTATGCTCACGTTGGCAACATATGTGAAACATTTATAGGAGACATGATATACCTCAACAACCCATATTATTATGTGAGATTTTTTATGTATGGGGCATTGATTTTGTAGGCCCTTTTACTAGTTCATTTGGTTTCTTATAAATTTTGGTTTCTATTGATTATGTTAGAAAATGGGAGGAGGCTAAGGCCACCAGGACTGATGATTCTCATGTTGTAGTGGACTTTGTCAAGGCATATATGTTTTGAAGGTTTGGAGTGCCAAAGGATATTATAAGTGATCAGGGGACACAATTTTACAATAAGAATTTGTCTCCCCTCCTTATAAAGTATGGAGTGACACACAAAAGATCAACACCATACCACCCCCAATCAAATGGACATACTGAGGTTTCAAATTTGGAGTTGAAACAAATTTTAGAAAAAACTGTGTAGCCGAATATAAAATATTGGAACAAGAACTTGGATGATGCATTGTGGGCATAGAGGATGAGATACAAGACCCCCATCAGTATGTCCCCATTTAGGATTTTTTTTGGAAATCTTGTCATATTCTCATGGAGGTTAATCATCAGGCTTATTTGGCTATAAAGAAATGAAACATGGATTTGGACCAAGATGAAATTCAAAGGAAGCTGCAAATTCAAGAGATTGAAGAGAATTTATTATCATCATATGAGAACTCAAATATATACAAGGAAAGATCAAAATAAGATCATGAAAAAATGATCCAACAAAGAGTGTTTCATGCAGGGGAGAAAGTTCTACTCTACAGTTCATGACTGAAGCTGGTGCCCGGTAAGTTTCATTTCATATGGGTAGGTCCTTATGTTGTATCTAATATTTTTTCTTATGGTGGAATGAAGATCACATAAGAGGAAATCAGAAGGAGCTTTAAATTCAATGGGAAACATTTGAATAAATTCATTAAAGGGATTCCCACTCATGAATTTGATTCCATCCCACTACATGACCCTATCATTAATTGAGAATATCAGGATGTTCCAAATTCTTTCACTTTTATATTATTTGTCCTATTTAAATTTTTTCATTTCATGTGCACGTATCATCTCATAAGTTCACATTGATAAAAATGAAATATTGTAAGTATGGGGGAGGGGACAAAATTTTGTGGTAGTTATTTAGTATTTTCATTTATATGATTTGTGTGTGTTTTATATTAAGTTTTTGGTTAAAATTTTCAAAAGTAAAAAAAAATCAATAAAAAAACATATCATGAAACATTATCATTTACATGTGGAACATATGGAAAATAATGTTTTTCAAAATTCATTTTTATCATGATAAGCTTGAGAATGAAGGTGTCGAGTGGCGATGACGATGTAGACCATGATGTCAGTGTTGATGTGGTGATGGACGAAGTTGGTGATGTCGATGTATAGTAAGGGTTCTTTCAGCTACAAGATGACTAGTGTGAAGGTTGTGATTATTGAGGTAGGCACATATGTTGGATGGTTTTTTAATTTTGAATGATGTGTTTTTTTGGAAGGCGGTAATGGTGGTACAGATCGGGTTGGCTGCAGTGTTTGTTTGAAATTTGAATGTTGTCTGCTGAAATTATGGTGATGGATTGAATCTAGTGGTTTTGTGAGGGTCCACACTTACCCTTTAAAAGTGTTATTAGAAAATAAAAAAATATGTATTGAATGCATGAGAATTATTTCATCATTAAGTGTTGATTTTTGTAAAAATAGAATTCATCAATGATATGATTAGTTGTGTCATTATAAAACCTTTTAGATTTTGACACCATTCTTTATGATATTTGTTCATGGTAAATAATATAATTGATTTATGCACACAAATTTTCACACAACCATGACTTGTGAAAATTTTCCTACTCAATTGTAGGTATAGCCAAGTTAGGGAAAAAATCATTTTATATCAATGGTTGGTCCATACATTCATTTCTCTTCTGATCAATTTTATTACTATACTGAATTGACCTATGCGTGTGTACCTGTTATACGACTGTTGTACGCCCTAAAAAAATAAAAAAAATAAATCACAAAAATATGAGTTGTGTCTTGGGAAGGTCAAGTCCCACTCTTCCTCGACCTTTGATCTTTTTATAACTATCACAATTAGTGTAATGATAAGATAAAACAAGGGTAGAATGATGAGTGTGATATTTTTTCCTCATGAAACTTTTGAAAAAAACCAATAACAAAATAAATAAATAAGGGGAGTGATGAAATTTAAAACACATGGGGATATCTAGTTTGAGATATCATGGTTTGACTTTCAAGAATTATTAAGTGAGTGGGTCTTGAAATTTGATTACAAAGGAATTTAGAACATGTTTGATGAATAAAACCAGGCAAGAAGAATTGTTTTACTTGACATGAATATACTAAATAATGTGTGGAGAATATGATCTTGAAATGGTTGGCACACACACATGTGGGGAATTAATGGCATGATGGACCCAAAACTTTTTTTCTCTATTATTGGTGTCATTAATCTCACTAGATTTTATTTTGATACAATTTACGAGATAATAAATTTCAAATGTATTTATATTGACTCATGATGGGATTATTACTTTTCCTATATTTCCACTATGGATTCAGGAATATAAAAATGCATATCTTGTCACAATTTTTTTAAATACATGGTATGAGGTTTTTCCTAGGAGTACAAAAGGATAAGTGTGGGGGTGTGATCACGCCACGATTCACTTCTTTATTTCACCTTTACACCACTGTTTAAACTAGTTTTTTATTTAAAATTTAAAATATAATAATAAATTTAACTTCTAATTTGATTATATTATTCTATTTTTATAACTATTAAAAAGGTAAATTATAATTTTTTGATGATTTCATTGTAGGAGGAGGTGAATTGGAGGGCCAAAGATGATGCATAAGGAAAATGGGTCAAACTACATGGAAGCCCATGGACATATGTCTATTTTTTTTACATGTTTCATGAAATAGTGTGTTTAAATGGGATTAAATTTTTTGTATGATCCAAAATTTAGTGCGATATAACTCTTATGAAGACCACCAAGTCCAATTCGTATAGAAATCCCCCAAACGAGCTGATCTGTCCAAGAAGTCGAATATGATCGATGTCAAAGATTTGGTTCTGTATGTCGGCCATATCTCAGAATGTAGTCATCCATTAGAAACCAAATTTTACATAGATATATTAAATATTATGGAAAATAACATTTCTCTTTTCTTTAATTCTATATAATTCCATTTTCCAACAAAAAACTGAGACACAAGTGGTATCTCGAAATCTGGGTGCCCAAAACCACTTCCAATTTTGGGTATAAATTGGCACCTTGGGCACCCCATTTTCAAGTTAGGCCAATGAGTGAAGTTATACTAATTTGGAGTTCCATATTAGTCCTATCATCACCTTGGAGGTTCTATAACTCCATATACTCATAGATAGGGCTCTTGAAGCAAGGATCCCTTTGCCGAATCCTTCCTATCCTTCTGATGTTATAATGTTTTTGTTTGCATAATAAACTTCTTAGTTCCTATTTTATTTCTTTTGTTTTATTATATTTTGTTCAACTATATTTATCTTTACTCATCCTATTTAGTCTGGAAATCAAGAGTAGAAACGATATTGGGTTATACCCTTTCTAAACTTTTTCACATGCAATGCGTTTCTATGATGACTACACCCCCATTAAAGAGTATTTATATTTAGTAATCAATCTACCTATTAACTTCTTCATTAATTTATTTTGAGTCAATAAAATAATTTAATTCACTTAATATGATATATTAATTGAATTTTTAATTTAAATTAAACTAAGCAATAAATTTAACAATTAACACAAAACACTCGAGGTCGAGTATTGTGTGAATTGTGAGAGCACGATCTTAATCGGTAATACAAAAACACAGGGGATAAATTTTTAGAGTTCAAATATAATCCCTAAACTCAATTAATATTAATTTTTATAGTGTATGTGTGCCCTAATTTACCACTGAATATAGTTTATCCTTAGAACATCAGTCAAAGAAGGGTGCTACGATTTCATGTTCCGAAGCTAGCCTAGGGTTTAATTAATTTAATCTTTTTGGTTAAGTTATCTCCCTTAGGGTTAGAGGGTTAACAAATTATGAGATCAAAATTAAGTGGATATTAATTTAAATGATAATTATTAATAATTAAATTAATAGTTTGAGTTATATAGATTATTCCTTTTAAAACCATTTTCTAAAAAAACATCTTCTCAATGCTTTTTCTCAGTAACATTTCGAAAATAAAAAAATAAAACCTTCTTCTAGAATATTTCTTCTAGATTTATAAATGTAAACTCCCCATCCTTTTAATTTATTTTTTTATTCCCTTTTATTTTATTTTTAAAATTCCTTTAATAATTTGTTAAATTACTTCCTCCTTTGAGAGACGACCTTGGTTATCCCCTTTGATGCACTTAAGTACTCAAAAATCACACTTCATCTGAGAGAACCCATGATAGCACCCTTTTATTCACCAATAAAGAAGGTGTGATATTGAGATTGTGTGTGGAATTATATCACTTTAAGTAGGTGACTTTTTAGAACAAGTATCCACTACCGAGGATCAATAACCTATTTGATCAGTTGAGAGGAGCACAATGTTTCTTGAAGGTTGGCCTCATGTTAGGTTATAACCAGTTGTGAGTAAGGGGAATGAATATACTGAAGATGAAATTCATATGCCACTATAGTCACTATGAGTACTTATTGATTCCATTTTATGTAAAAAACACCCTATAAGTATTCACAGGACTCATGAAATTGATCTTTCAGCCCTTCTTAGGCTGGTTCATGGTAGTCTTCATCGATGATATTCTTGTATACCTGGCATCTGAGGAGGATAACACAAGACACTTGAGGATGGTTTTGAACATACTCAAAGAGAACTATCTTTACGGGAAGCTCTCAAAGTGTTAGTTCTAGATTCAAGAGGTCTAATTTCTAAGACATGATATCTCAATAGATGGTGTAGTAGTGGACCCGACAGAAGTCGAGGCAGTGTTTTCTTGGGAGCCACCCAAGAGCGTGATGTAGGTGAGGAGATTCATTGGGTTGGTAGTATATTACCATATATTCATACCTAAATTATCTAGGGTATCATCCTCCATGATAGCTTTGAACCATAAGGGGAAGCCTTTCTTGTGGACAAAGAGGTGTCATCAGAATTTTTATCAGTTGAGGCAAAGATTGATGAGCATTCCCATCTTGAGATTTCAAGAGGAGGTCGTCGAGTATGTAGTATTCTGAGATGCATCAAGAACTAGACTCGGCAGTGTTATAAAAAATATAAAGGATATTATTACCTATGGTTCATGTTAGTTGAGAGCAAATGAGCAGAACTACATGACACATGATCTTGAGTTAACAGCGGTAGTCTTGGCACTGAAGATATAGTGACACTACTTTATGGAAGATAACTTTATCATTTATTCTGACCTCAAGAGTCTCAAGTATATATTCTTTCATAAGGATCTCAAATTCTGATAGAGGTTATGGATATAGTTTATATAGGATTATGAATTCGATATTATTTATACTCCTAGGAAGAGGAACGTAGTAGAAGATGCTATCAGTAGGAGATCTTGATCGCAGTTGCTGAATGAGGTGTCAGAGTAGTTGGAATCATTGTAGTTATACTTTGTGGATGAATATAGAGAAACTTAACTCTATTAGATGGTTATTACCCCTATTTTTTACAATGAAATAGGGAGGCACAACTTGGGGGTACTGACTATGGGACCCTACATACTCAGATATCCACTGGGCATGCTCATGATGGATTTTTTGAAGGTGGTGAGCATGTTATTATTTTCAGAGGATGCATGATGGTACTGATGAATTTTTGGGAGGATGTTCTAATAGAGTTTCATAAACCACATTTATAGGTATATCCAGTTGTGGAAAATATTCACCAGGACCTACAATGTCAGTTTTTGTAGATAGGTATGAAGAAGGGTGTTGCAAATTTTGTCTCCCGATACCTTACTTTTCAACAAGTGAAAGATGACAGCCAAGTTTCAATGGGTTTATCTCAAACCCTTTATTTTTTTAGATTGAAGGTGATATGGGATATCCATGTACTTAATGATGGTATTACTACATATATCCAAGGGACATGATGCCTTCTGGGTGATTATAGACAAACTCACCAAGTCATCCCACTTCTAAGATATTAGAGAGTAGAGTCTAGTAGATAGATTGGGATTCCTCTATGTGTAAGTGATAGTCCAACTTCATGTAGTTCAATCGATGAAAATTTTTAACCATGATGGTCACTTCAAATATCATTTGTGGAAGGGATTATATGATGCATTTGGGACTCAGTTGTGTTTGAGCATAGCTTTTCACCCCCATATTGATGATCAGGGTGAGAATACCATTCAGGTTATAAAGGACATGATGTGAGCTTTCTTGTTGGAATTTTTCTATATTTAATAAGATCACGTAATATTGGTGTAGTTTTTGTACAAAAAAAATACCATTCCACCATTGGTATGACACTATTTGAGGCCTTGTATGGATGAAATTGCGGTCACCACTTTTCTAGACTAACCTAGGAGAGTCAGGACTCTTGGGACCAAAGTTGGAGTGAGAAACTACCCATAAGTATCAGATAATACAAGAGAGGATTAGGACTACATAGATCCATCATAATTCTTATGCGGATAGATGAAGAATTACCTTGGTGTTTCTGGAGGGAAACCATGTGTTCCTATAGTTTTCACCTCAATGTGGATTATAGATATTTTGTTGGGGTGGAAATCTATCTCCAATATTAACTGGATATTTATAGATAATATTTGGATTTTAGTGAGGTGGAATGATACTTATCACCAATACCATAGTTATATTGGGTACACGCCATATTCCATGTGTCACAGATGAGGAGGTATGTGCATGACCCATAAAAAATTACTGAATGTGGTGAGATGGACATCAAGGATGGATCTACCTTTGCTGAGTACCTGGTAGAGATCTTGGATTAGTAGAAGATGATCCTCCATGGGTGAGTGATTCCTCTAGTGCATGTCTGGTTGAAGCATGAGAATATTTAGGAGAGCACCTGGGAGTGGGAGGCTCAGATTCATGCTTAGTACCTAGATCTCTTTTTTATAGCCACATGTTTTGGATTTTTGTAACATTAATCCCCAAGGTGGGGAGAATGAAGTGACTCAGATTTTACATGTATTATTTTTGGATATTGTATTGATTATTTTCGAGACTAGGAACTGAGACGACGTGTGATTATGAGGCCCAGAGTTCTCAAAAATAAATGTTTTAAATATATTAAATATATTAAACAACACACACACAATTTTCCTTAAAAAGTGTAATAACTTCTAAATGGAGGCCCATATCTTAAATATGATGGTACCATTGAGTTCATAAAATGGGTTTTACTCTAGGCATGATGTAATGTCCCTGATCCGATAGCCACTATATATGGTGCCCCGAGCTAGGTCACCATATGACCTCAAGCACCCTTACCCATGCACCAGAGGCTACCAAATAGCAATGAAGGTTTATAGAGATATATTGGGGAGATGATACCCACTTATCAGAGTAACAAAACAACAGATATAATATCAACATATGAAAGGACCAATTTTAAGAAAAAATGGACAACATACAGTGAAATCTAATAAGAAACTAAGTAGCACATGCTATAACAATATGATGAATACACTACATGTTAGGTAGTAGTACAAATAAAATGTATGATGCCAAAACTATAAAATATCATGAACACAAACCCAAGTCCTAAACCTGTCTTGAACTCCCATGCTCCAACCAAACAACCCATGACTAAACCATACACTCGGTCCCTGTCTTGAATCTATACCTGAAAGAAAGTAATATCTTCTTGGGTACCCAAGTTCCATGGTGGCATGAGCAGAGTGTGAGTACAACTTAGTAGGCCACCGCCAATGGTGTATAAAGAAATAACCAATCTAACAATAGTGCATATAGAAAATCTAGTACAATAAATAAGAAAGGAAACAAAAGAACCATTTCTTACAATTAAGAAGTAATCAAATAACCATTTTATCCATTAAGTTATCTAGGATCATCTAATCAACTAAAATAAATCTGGTTTCACTAGAAGGCTAAGCCATAACATATGGGGTTATACACTTTTAATCACAAGGGGTATTAACTAACCAAACCATTCATCAACTTACCTCAGAACCTTAGTCCGATAATTAATCCATGTCGATACATTTGGGAAACATAAAACCTCAACCCAACATCCCAAACCATGCCATGTCTATAAATTTTGGAAGCATAGAGCCTCATTTTGACATCGGAAACCATGCCAACCTTAGAAGCATAGAGTCTTAGTCCAACATCCTTAGTCAAGAAATATATCGGTGGGAATGGATCATCAGTCCATCCCAACCTAAATGAGGAACCAAAGTCCCTATGTTAGGAGAATAGAGCCTCAGTCTTATATCCTAAATCAATTATAAATAAAACTTACCTTGGATCCTCAGTCCAAGTATTCATATCTCATTCATTAGTTTGGGGTATAGAGCCTCAGTCTAAATACCTAATACATGCATTATAGGGGCGTGATTTCGAGTCTCAATCTAACTCAAACCATGGGCATAGAGCCTCAAGTCCAATACCCCACATACCACTAAGCCATGTGCACAAGATTCTTAAACTAGCTAATATATTTACCATTTACACTTCTTAAACCATATTAACACATATACCATTTATAACCCATAAATCATTTAACATGTTCACCTTTTACCAAATGAACCCTTATGCCATATTAACAACTAGACAATAATTAACATCAATTTCATTTCACAATCCATGATAACACACAAGTCAAAGTACTCATTTAAAATCATCTCGAAGACACCCCTTAAAATATGAGCCTTCCTCTTTGAAAAACTAAACCAATCCCCAAGGATTTATTTTCATTACCAACTATTTCAAATAACCAATAAATCATTTTCAAAAACAGGGGTACCATGCCCTCATTTCAAATGATAATTTGAAATTTATAAGGAAATCACTTTATAAATAACCTTGAGGCAAATTACACCTTTTAAAAACATTTCCAACTTCCAAAACATCATATTATTCCTTTTAAAACATAATTGGATCAAAATAAAAAACACATCATTAAAACCATTTCCAAATCCTCTTAGTCATTTCACAAAACTAGAACACAAAAATTTCAATTGCCCCATTTTAACCATAACTATAAATCAATTTAACCATTTCAACTTATTAATTTTCATAATTTACCTATCTTAATGTTTAACTATTAAACTATACCTTACTAGGGGTTTAGAATACCCCATGGGAAGTCCTAAGTCCCATTTCAAATCATCAATGGACCCAAATGGGCCCGTAAAGGGTTTTACACCTCACACTAAGACTCAAAACACTTTCTGTATCCAAATACACAAAAAAAAAACAAATAAATACATTGACATAACCACATACATATATAAAACATCACGACTATTGGAAAAATATTTAAGACCACCTACCTCATGTCCATTGAAAAAACATTTCTTAAACTCAACCCCTGATTCAAAATAAAACAACCTTCAAATCCCAAACATATAATCATCTAGAAAAGTGAGGTTTTGTATCTTCATAAGAAGAAGAACAACTCTTTAAGACCTATTCCATAAAATAGATGGAAGAGGAGTGTTAAACTCACTTGAAGCTTCTATCCGCACCCAACGACACTCCAAATGGATTAGAAACCAAAGAGAATCACCCATAGAGGAGTAGGGGGTTGATGGTTTATCACCTAAGTTGGAGGGGGTCACATGGGTTAAAAATCATGGAAGAAACATTTAATCCTGAGAGGAAAAAATGGGAAATTCTCACTTTTTAAGAGGCACATGGTTGGACAAACCATGTGCCAACCATGTATCTCCCTCTATTCAAGAGGGTACCAGGATACATGATTTGGATGACCACCCACACAGTTTTACTAATCATGTATAAGCAATGCATTCTCTATTTTCTGAAGAGGTCTCGACCTGCATGGTCTCCTGTAGCTATCCCATATGGTTTTCTTAACCATGAAACCCCTTCTTCAAGTTGTATGATTAAGGTGTACAATTTCTTCTAAATATAAAACAACCATTCTCTTAGTATAGATTGGTCTCTTTTCCTTCTTCACCATAGACAGACCCCTATAACACCCTCAAAACTATTCATACACCTAGGAATCCTTTTATTATACCAAAATTTCAAAACATTATGTAAATTATATTGATGTTAGGATATTATAATCTCACAAATATATAACAGCTCATACTTGAGCTGCATTCCCAATAATCACCATGACTCTAAGACAAAAGTCAGGCCATGAGGCTCACCTATCAACTTATATCTCCCAAGTTTCCTCATCAACATGGTTAGGCCATCACGATATTCAGACCCAGGAACCAATTCTACCCTGTAGAATTTTCCTACCTTGATCCATAATCATAAACCCAATGCTCCTTAAAGGATGCATCAATCTCAAACCCAACATCAACCACAAGAACCCCATATGGAAACCAAGGAAACATTGCCTAAATTATGATGCAAGGAAATTCCTTACATAGATTCATACCACTATGGAAGACTTGTTGACACTCTACTAGCCTAATACTATCTACAATTCATATCTCAAATAAATTGGCACCATATCACACCCTTTTAAAAATTCCAACATGACCTAAAATCAGCCTCAACCAAGGAATACATAGTTTTCCCTCCAAACTTCCTGACCTATGTTGGTTTAAAACTTGAGGGCCCAATGACCACATTCCATATCCAAACATTCAAAGAATAAACCATGCATATTATTCATCTCAAGGTACTCAACTGGTCAAAAACCAAGCCAACACCCATCACCAAAATCAAAAAACTAATATGGCTCTTACCCGAGTCCATCCAACCCATAACAATAAACTCGTCAGCAACTGACCACTTACCCACTATGGTTCTCCCCACTATACACTTTATCTCACCACCACCATCCTTTAGTGGTTAGAACCTCCATCATTGAAAAATACCATCAGAACCTCAGCTCAACTTTTACAACATACCTGACTCATTTCCTAACTCACCACACCCAAACATACATGAGAATTCCACCCAAAATTGGCATCCATCCTTTCCATCAAAACCACTTGTAATGGAAAAAACTTGAACTCTCTCAAGTTTTACTTCATTTCTAAAACACAAATTCCATTAAAACATCAAATCAGAGGTGTCTTATAACTTACCTTGTCTATTTATTTTACTATACCATGTCAGACCATCCCCGACTAGCTTGTCCCAAAACACCCATCTTCCACTATTGACATGATACCATTTTCACCTACCCATGGAATATTCTTACTTAGGGAATACCACCATTATCCGATGAACCTACCAATTTCATTCCCCAATTTCTAGTAAAACTCCATCGTCAAAGAATCCACTACTCTCCAAGACATCATCGTGTTCCATTGTAACCATAAAAATTCCTAATACATGCACCTCCTCCATCCATACAATGAATAAGAAAAATTGGTTCTTCATCAAAACCCATTACCACTTTTGAAACACACTTATCCTTCTAAAAAATCCATGAAGACAGTTTGCAACTCACCACTTTCATTTCTTTTTTCTCCACTAAGTCAGGCCGTCTCTGACCAACTCATCCTAGAAATAGATAGCTTCATTATTGGCACGTGACCACTTCACATGACCAAGATTTATACACACTTAAATGCATTAAGGTCACCCAAAAACACATATCTAAGTCCATTACCAACTTCTGATGAGGTTATAACACCGAACCTCCATTTTCATCAACCATTATCACGGCTTATCATGCCCATCACAACTCTAACATAGGCATATCAGATTTCTTTGAGAACCACCCCAAGAATATAACCAATGATTGGATTGCACAACCACCATATCCAAGGCCCACTTAGACTTTCCCAAAGAAATCAAAACATATTTCCTCAAAAATTTATTATTGGTATCCTAATTCCACCATATCCATGACTGATATATCACTCCCTACCTTAGGAGTTTCATTGTCACTGCATTACTCAATCAATTCCAACCACCATGGACTACGCTTCGATCAAAATATGAACCCAAAAACTTGAATGTTTCCATCTATATTTTCCCAGGACAACAAAACATCACCAAACGATACCCACTCTCAACTTCAGAGAATGAAAATCATGACATTCACGACATTTGGTCCATCCCAAGGACGTCAACCTTTAATGGTTGATGGTACACTTACCGCCATTCAACTCCACATATATCTCTCCATGAGTGTAACCTCTAAGAGGACCCATATCCAACCAAAAATAATTTATGTAGCTGGGCATAAATTCATAGCTCTCTTAGAATACTTGGGATGATGTCAAGATATTGGGAATGATCATCACTAGATAAAAGTATGCTAAGTAGTCATTGAAGAATAATATCACAAGTTATCCATCAATGATTTTACCTCCCACTATGGGTACACTATGACCTATTAAAAGTCTTGGGCTTCCCTTCCCACCAACATCTCATCAACACACATCCACCATAACTCAATTGGAGTTGCCTACCGAACTCACCACCACTTCAAGACTCTTTCCCAAGAAGCTATGAACCAATGTTTCCTATATAAATAACACTACCACACCTCTCAAGTTCTTCCATCATGACCCAAATGAATAATAAAAGAAACAAAATGATCCATCACACCGATCCAAAACCAATTGGTCCCCAACATAACCAATGCTTCCCACCAGTTTCATGGAAAATGATAGGTGCTTACCCTTAAGCCACCTGTTTGTATATCCCGAACAACATCATGCATCTCAAGAACGTTCCCAACACCCAATCATAAAAAGAACCCTTGAGGTCACACGATTCCCTATAGTCACCCACTGATATTGACTCAAGATCCCTCAAAATTTACATCACCTGATCTAGGCCCAAATTCCTACTCACACAACTAACCATGCCTCATGATCTTCTAGCCTCATCGGTCTCAAAGAATTCTCAACATTCCCTTCCAACGACCCAAAATTTTGTAAAAACAATCCCAACCACATGAACACCCCTCACCCTCGGTTTGAATTTCACAAAAAAATCATCTATACATTATTTGGTTACCCTCATCTCATCAACTGAACTCAACCCAATTCCTTCATTAAACGTTATCAACACCATCGAGTTAGGCATCCTAACAATCCTGCCCTTTGAAACTAACCTTAAAACCATCCATGACCACTCAGGTGTCTCATTAAGGAAGAAACCAAGGCATAACCATGTAATTTTACGAAAAAACTAATTTCACTCACTATTCATCAATTCCATATCTGAAGAAACTATCCATGCGTTCCATTCTAAGGAACCTATAACACTGGGCCAACCTCGCTCGATGTTACCCTTATTTTCCAAAGCTGTCATATCATAGACACAAATCAAGTCAAATATCTAAAACCATTAACTTTCCCACTTATCCATATAGGACAACTTTCACAAGACACCACTTTATGCGCACCACTATCAAAACTGAAATCATCCAATTGTTCCATATGCACCAAAAACACGAGAAACCTGACCGACCCCTCTCACAAGTCTCCTAAAAGGTCAAATGATGAAAAATACCTAAACTAGAGTCACATATAAAAAGTCCATTGGATCACCCACTAATACATACACATCAAACCTCCAATAATCCACTATTCATGGCTTCTCTCCCACCCTATATTCTAAAACAAACCATGTCTAATGAACCCAAGTAACCATTTACTCTAGGTTTCACACCAAGGAAACCCACACACAAACATCATCATTATTTTCCAAAAACTCACTCTAGGGACCAAAACAAAACTTACATGATCATGACTCACAAGGGTCACCATAACCAAATTACCAAACAACATCTCATGACCCAAAGGCCATCTCCCAACCAAGGGTACAATAAGAACATATTTTTTACCACCATCAAAACCCATAAAAGTCTCATGAACCATAACCATGGTCACAAACTAGGGAAATATCACTTACCAAACCAACCATACATAAACAAGGTCAATAAACAACACAAGGGATACTCACCACTAGTGTTTCTAAAAATTGAACCATTTCACATTCCTCTTTAATCAACTTTTCCATTTAGAAAACATGAGAATTCACACTTCAAAACATTCCTTTTGAAAACCCAAAGATTCACACTTTCTAAAACCTTTTTATTAACCCACATTTAAAAAACCCATAATTTATTAAAATTATTATTTTAAAACATCTTTACTTAATACCATTTCAAGTAAAGATCAATAAAAATAAACTACAAGAAGAAAAGCACACCACTAGAAGATGAATCCCAAGGAACTATCAATCACAGTAAACATACAGATGACCTATCAATCCTATATGTCTAACATGATTAATGGACCCACCCCCTGTTTATATACTGATCCAAGAGGTGAAAACTCATAAATAAATAAGATCACATCCAAGTTCACCACTCGAGGTGGAAATATCAACCAATCATAAAATCACAAAATAGAACATAAATTCCCACCTTGATAATCTTGGGTTTTCCATCATATGTGGGGATGAAGGAACCCAGTAATGATCTCATTACCAAGCCTCAACAAGATCCTAGTATCCTATCTACCACATTCCAAATTGTAATACAAAAGACACAAGATCTAATGAAACTTTGTAACATCCCTGACTTGGTAGCCACTATATCCGGTGCCCTGAGCTGGGTCACCATGTGACCTCAAGTGCACCTCCTCCTATACCAGAGGTTACCGACTAGAAACATAGGTTTATAGAGATACATTGGGGAGACTATACATGATTATCTGAGTAATACCATAATAGATATAATATCAATACATGAAAGAACTAATCTAAAAAAATGGACAACATATAGAAAAATCTAATAAGAAATTGAGTAGCACATGATATAATAATATGATGAATACACAACATGTTAGGCAGTCATAAAAATGAGATTTTTGATATCAAAACCATAAAATATACCAAAAACAGACCTGAGTTCCATCCTGGTCCTGACCTCCCATGCTCCAACCAAACATCCCATGCCTAAACCATACACCATATTATTTTCCTAAATATATACCTAAAATAAGTAACATATGATTGGGTTCCCTATTTCCATGGAGGCTCGATCAGGGTGTGAGTACTACTCAGTATTCCACTACTAATAGTGTCTAAAGTAATAACTATTCTAACAATAGTGAATGAAGAAAATTAGGTATAATAAATAAGAAAGGAAATAAAAGAAACATGTCTTACAATTAAGCATGGAATAACCATTTTATCCATTAAGTTATATAGGGTCATTCAACTAACTAAACTATCATTGATTGAACCAGGAGCCTAAGCCATATCATAAGGGGTTACAAACTTTTAATCATAAGGGGACTTCACTAACCAGACAATTCATCAACTTACCTAGGAGACTCAGTCCGATAATAAAGCCATGTCAATATTAATAGGAAGTATAAAGCCTGAGTCTAACATCCCAAATCATGCCATGTACATATGTTTGGGAATCATAGAGCCTCAGTTTGACATCCCAATCCATTCCAACCTTAGGAGGATAGAGTCTCAGTTCAACATCCTAACTCAAGCAATTCATCGGTGGGCCTGGAGCATCAGTCCATACAAACCTAAACAAGGAACCTCAGTTCCTAAGTTAGGATCATAGAGCCTTAGTCCAACATCATAACTCAACAATACATAACAATTACCTTGGAGCCTCAGTCCAGGTATTCATATCTAATGCATTTGTTAGGGGCATAATGGCTTAGTCCAAATCCCTAACCCATGAATTATATGGGTGGGATTTAGAGCCTCAGTCTAATATGAACCCAGAGCATAAATCCTCAAGTCCAATACCCTATATACCACCAAGAAATGTGCACATGATTCTTTAACCATCTAACATTTTTAACATTTACATGCCTTACCACATATCAACACATATACCATTTACAACCCATAACTCATCTAAAACGTTCACATTTTACCAAACACACCTTATGTCATATTAACAACTAGAAAATAATTAACATCAATTTCATTTTACAATAAATGATAACACCCATGTCTAAGTACTAATTTAAAATCATCTTGAAGCCACCCATTAAAACACATGTCTTAATCATTGAAAAAAATAAACCAAGCCCCAAGGATTCATTTTCATTACCAACCATTTCAAATGACCATTAAATAATTTTCACAAATAGGGGTACCAAACCCTCATTTCAAATCATCATTTAAACTTTATAAAGAAATTACCTTCTAAATCACCTTGAGGTAAACACCTCCTTTTTAAAAACATTACCCACTTTCAAAACATTATATTCTTACTTTTAAACCATCACTAGATCAAAATAAAAAATGAAAGTTCCCAGTAATGATAATTTTATAACTGAGAGGGGAAGGGGGTGAATCAATGACAATTTTTCTTTTATATTTCCTTTAAAATGAAACAACATTCTCCTCCAGTTAGAGAATTCATTCCCTGCTGAAAGAAATTCAAACACATATCCCTAGGAACACAAGAATTCACAAGGTTAACTATTCAATAAGAATAACTACATCCTTCGTTTGGTTTGAAGATAATCCAATACCATAAAATCCACTAGAAAAAAATCACGGGAATACAATGAGTAGGATATGAACTTTCACTCATGTATCACTATGAAAACAATCCATTAGTGCGTGTTCTACCTCTTAGCACAAATAGGGTAAGAAAAATTTTGTGTAATAACACATGTTACTTGTGATTCTTTTCAATTTCCAAAAATATATTCTTCGAAAAAAATTCTTCAATTTATTACCCAGAATATGGTAAGAACCTCCCAGAGTTCGTAATGAAAACTTAATCTGATTACCCAATATAGTTTTCCCAATTCAATATTTAAATCCAATTTCACAATACAATGGATATAACTCTGCAGTATATGGTAGAGAAAATTCAGAACACTTCCTTTTTCAGTCTAGAAATCCCAATACAAAAATCCTGATCCGATTATCCATCCAGATATGGTGACCAGATGAATATGATGACAAGAAAAAATAATAGACAACTGAATATGATGATCACTAAATATGATGAACAACTGAATAACATTGTAATGTTGTCTCTTATCCTTTCACATATCTCCATCAAAACTTCTTCAAAAAATATCATTACAAAAAACTTCTTCTATGCCTTGAAAATTGGATCTTCTCACTATTCATGTGAATAATACATCCTTTAATGAATTACAAAGTACTTATACCTTTTATAGGTGACCCAAAAGTGATTTTTACAGGAATCCTAAAAACTTATCTACTTAACCAAATTTACCAAAATCTCAATTTCCATTGACTTTTGGGTGCATTTATGACCTCTTCATTGCTTATAGATTCTTATCGAATCTTCTTCACACCTTTAGTCTTCCTTCATACTTTCTTTTCAAAAACCAGTCTGATTCCAATTATCTCAATCCAATTTATTCAATACAATGATCTGTATAAATTGATTATAAATGAATGAAGAAATAGAATTCTTCACATACCTCAGTCTAATTCTGTTTCTTTATTCCAATTTCTGAATATGATGGTACCCTTGTCAACACATCCAACAATATCCTTTAACTATGCTCTCAAAACACTTCTAATTATTTACTTTAGAAAGATGATTTAACTCTAATGCAATGGATCTTGACCCAATTGAAGAAACAAAAAATTTTAAAGAAATTAGGAGTTCATTTTTATCTTCTAAATATGATACCACTGAAAAATTATTTCTATTTTCCCAACAACTTCATTCACCTAAGATTTTTTTCTTTTGGATTTTGGTCTGATTGAAAAAAGAACCTTCTGTTTTTCACCTTTTTTAAAAATATTATCAGCCTTTATGAATCTAATGGACTCATTACAATGATCATAAAATATTTGGATTCATCAAACTTATTCTTTAAACCTCAAGACACATGACTTATTCATTCATTTGAATAGATCGAGGATCAGTTGCTACAGTGCCTGACATTCTTTTACCATCAGTCTGGATGAGAGAAATTATTATTTTGATGAATATGATGGTCTTCCAAATGTGATGGATCAGTATTCAAAAAATTCCTTTATTCAAAAACTTAATCTTGTATCATGAATTCCTTTTTGAACTTGAAATGAATTGAATATCATCTTCAATATCATATGAATTTCATTGGAAAGTATTGTAAGTTCCTTTCCTTCATCAATAACTTTATTTCATTTTCAACCCGAATATGATTTTCCAGAATACAATTGGCTAGAATACGATTTCTGGGATTATGATCAAGCTGAGTATGATCACCATGACACTTTTTTCCTTTCCATCTAGATCCAATCAATCTAAATACAATTGACACCATCTCTTTCACTCCCCATTTATTTCATCAATATTGTATCACAAGTTTTACCATTTATGATTTAAGAGAATTCCAAAATAAAAAATCATCATCACATTTAATTTATCATTGTCATGAAGAATCTGATTCTCCCATTAATATCCCTTTGTCCATACCAAATTTAGAGCGAATTTGATGACCATTTACTTCCATCAAGATACATTCTCAATACAATCTAATTTTCATTCTGGATTCAATGTGGATCTAATGAGACTTTTCTTCCAACCAGCTTATCTCTAATATGATGGATCTTTTCAAGCATTCTGAGTCTAATTTTCTGAATACAATAGACATTATTAATATCACCAAATAAAAGTGATGTGATTTTTCCTATCTTCTTAAACTTATACCACAAAAAAATACAACACTTGAATACAATCACTATCCTCATCATCTTAGTCCTAACAATCTACCACTTTGGATTCTATTTTCAACCAAGTTACATAAATCACTAAACTTTGTATCCTCAAGCTATGGATTAATTATCAACAATTCTAAGAATACATGGGATAACTCATTGTAGGAAACAAGAATTATTTACAGCGAAACCATGTTGTAAAAAACAGTGATTATGAAAACATTATTCATCTTTCTTCCTCATATTTTATTCCTCACATCTTAAACTTTCCTGAAATACAATACAATTTGTTTCCTATAACCACTCCAATAAAAATTTAGAGTAGTTCACACACTTAAAATGATGAAATAAAATATTTCCCACAACCCCCCTTTTTACATGCATTCAAAAGGATAGATTTATGAAATAATTATCCCCTTATACAACACTATCCATAGGTAAGATGAGAGAGGGGATATAAACAAATACCTTAATCTTGATGAGAAACAAGTTGAATGCCCATGTTCTATAACTCCCCAAGGATTTAAAAATAAATTTAATGTTGAATGCATGAAACAATGAGTCACTATGAATGAACACTTTGTTATAACCTTTCCGACAAACATAATTTTTCCACTTCTATAATTTGAATCTCAAAAAACTGACATACACAGTTGTGTTCAGTAAGATATTTATAGTCTGATGGGATCAACTTACATTTTTAGTGAATAGTAACTTGACCCTTATGAATAGTAATGTAACCTTATGAATAGTAATATAACCCCTATGAATAGTAACCTCACCCATGAATGTATAAATAAAATTTGTATACCTTATAAATGAAACAAAATATTTTATAAATTAATAATTAAGTGTTGGTATTTTTGGGATAAATAAATATTTAATTACAATTTTAAATTAATAAATTATTTTAAATTAAAAATCATTTTCATAAAATTTGTTCCTAAATAAATATTTTGTTGTCCTTTTATTTTATTATAATTTAATAAGACCTTAGTTAATTTTTCATGGTATTATAAAATCAGTTTTAGTTTTAAAAACTGTATTTTTCAAGTAAATGATGATTTTATTTAAAAATTAAATTTCACATATTTAGAAAATTATTTTGATAAAATATATTCCATATTTTAATTTTACACATCAAAAAATTGTTGGGGTGACTTTTTGGGATTTTTCTAAAATACTTGAATTTTTGGTGAATAGTAAAATATGATAATTTACGATAAATGACAAATACGTGATTTACTGAGTCATAGGTGATGTAAGGATGATGTAAGAACACTTGGTTAAAACTCACATAAACTTATTACTATTTTTGGTTACAAGAATAAAACAATATTTCTTGTCTTGAGAAAAATAATAAAATAATGAATAAGATATTCAGAAATCACTCCTCTCTACTATAAAAACCACCCCTCACTCCCTCTTCTATTCACTCCTCTAAGACTTGATTCATCACAAAGTTATTACCAAATAATATTAAATAGTACCTATCCACGATCAAGATCTCTTGGTATTTCCAAAAGACCAAAACCCCTTCCCATAAGGAGGTTCTCAAGGAGGAGTACTCAAGAGGTAAAATCCTCTTCCTTTTTTCCTTTTAATTACTTTTTTAAGTTCCTTATTTTATTATTATTATCTTATAACTTCCTCTATCCAAATGATAATTATAACTCAGTATCATATATATAATAAAATTATACCATCTTAATAGAATATCCACCATCAATCTTCTTACTCTCTCTCTCTTTTATTTTAAAAATGAAATCATCATCCGGGAGGTACCGATTTACAACCTTCATGGACAATGAACCTTTATTCTTTAATTTCTACTATAATTATGGTCATGAAACCATTTTTATGGTTTAAAAGAACTATAATATATTTATTATAAGCTATTTAATATTATTTAATGAGTATATATACATAATATTAATTCATATGACAAAACTAGTTTGTAATAATTGAAATACCACCAAAATAATCTAAATGATTGTCATTAATGTTTCATATAATAACTCATCCTCATACCATATAAAAAAATGAATTATATGACCATTAAATATGATTTATTTTCATATATATCATATAAAATTAATTCTATAGAATTATATCCATTCCACACAAACTTCATTACTTATAAACAGACGGACCGATTATGAAAACCAAGGAAACAAACGTTCCAGAGTGATTAATTTGTATCTTATAACTTATCAAAAAGGACATAAATGAACTTAATTAAATTATGATAAACTAAATAAATTTATAATGTGTTCTGAATTAAGTTATTAATGATTTAAATTTCATATTCTAGGATTTTAAGGTCAAGAGCAGAACACATTTAGACATAAGGTAAGGGTTTTCTACCCGAACCTCCATTTTCTTTCGGGTTACTCTTATACTCTACTTACCTCATTAAAATTATTAATTATTATTATATAATCCTCATAAACTCTATTTTAATGTTCTATTTATGTATACCAATCATAATCATTTTTTATTTTATGGGGAGTTACATGTTTTAAAAGGATCTTTCAAAAATTCTTCCCAAAATACAAGCCCACTTTAAGGGAACTTCTCAAATTCTTACCTATTTTAAAGTACAATCTATAATATATTTTTATCCACTTTTTTTTTTTAAAAATAAATAAATTTATTATGAAAAAAATACCTTAATTAAATTATGGTTTTATACAAATATTCTTCCAAAATAACTCTTCTTTTCAAAGTAAAAGAGTATTTATATCAAGAATTACTCGATGATTTTATAAGAGTAATTCATCTATTTAAAAACCCTTGTTGATTATTATGTTTAATTGGGATTAATATTTTATGACGTATTTTATCATATTTTATTTATTTTTTTTGATTAGTTTGAATATGGATGTGTTATCTTGAAACCATTCACCATATTACTCCAAATGGTTAGTGATTATGTTTAATGATTAGGGAAAGTTATTTACATTTCATATGTTAGTTTAAATATGAATTTTTATGTTGTTTATGTTTATCCCCATTCATATGAGGAATGAATTGGACTTAGTACGTGATGGGTGTGTCCCTCTATATCCTCTCAATGCATTAGTAAGTCTCACGAGACAAACTAGTTTGGGTTTTTACTTGTTTATGTATGGTCTTGGCACAAAGCCTTGACAAAATGATTATGATGTCCGATATTATGTATTCCCTCCTTATGAAACTAGCAATTTATAGTCCATGTGGTTATTAGACTAGTACAATACCCATGGTTATGTTTTATTATGGAATTATTTATTCATATATTATTCCTTCCATATTATGTTCAAGATTATGTTTTAATGGCATGTGTACTTTTACTTATTCACCATGTATTATTATTTATGTTTCTGCTGTATTGTTTACCCTTACTGAGTATCTGAGTTTACCTATTCCCTAGTATGTGACTAAGTATATTATGAATGAATTTAAAGGATAATATTATATTTTTGGATGTTCCCAATGGAACTTATATGTTTTATTTTATTTCAAGTTGTAATGTTGAACTTTTGTATGTATCTAGTCTTCCAAAACTACTAAAATATTCGGTCCTTCAAGATATGACTTCCTTGAAATCATTAAAATGTAATGAAATAAGAAACCAACTCTAGGAAACTGGGGTTGGGTTTTTACAGTTGGTATAAAAGTAAGTTTAGTAGAAAACTTGGAAACTAGATTTATAAAATATAGATTAGGAAAAAAAACCCTAAGATAGAATTTGAGGATAAACATACAAGAACATCCTAGAATTTTGGTAAGGAATAGATTATGTGAATCTTTCTAGAAAATACATCCCTACCTGTATACTAGAAATGGGTGTGGTTTTGGCACAGATTTACCTAGGAGTAAAAAATCCAACAAGGTGTTTCGGGCTTGACCCTAGGTATCCTTGTACACGATAATGAGTCTTACTGTGCACCTAGTTTAACACACAAAGGGGATATGCTTAAGATAATTCACATTTTCTTTATAATCCATTATGAAGGATTTAAATATAAATTTTTCTTCAAATAAACCATGTTTATGATTATGTGATTAGCTATGCATAGGTTTTTAATTTATGATAAGTACTTTTCTAGTTGTAATTATACATTACGATTCATAACCTAATCTAATGTATGCAATTATTTAAAAATGGCACCTAGTTAAAGGAATGGAAACCACATGAATTCACGTAATCCATGTAGGGATTTCTATACTATACAAGATAATGATGTTTGTTCTAAATCTATTACTAGTTATGAGAAACTTATAACTATATTGGGACAACTGACTCAGGTTATGAACAATAACCTTACCCATATAGACCATATTGATCCACAATGTGGAAGAGCAGTGTTAGACCACTTTATACGACAAAAAAATCTATTATTTAATGGGACTAAGAATAAATTTGTAGCGGAGAAGTGGATAAGTTATTTAGAGAAGATATTTCTTTCTTTGGGATGTAGTGAAAGGGAGAAAGTTGTTATAGAAATTTATCATTTTTTGGGAGATGAAGATCAATGGTGTTCATTGATTCAAAAGATGAAGGAGTATGAAGGAGTCTTGGTCTTTTGGAAATACCAAAATCTCTTGGTTGTGGAGAGGGACTAGTTAATATTATTTGGTAATAACTTTGTGATGAATCAAGGCTTATAGGAGTGAATAGAAGAGGGAGTGAGGGGTGGTTTTTATAGTGGAGAGGAGTGATTTTTGAATATCTTATTCATTATTTTATTATTTTTCTCAAGAAAAGAAATAGTGTTTTATTATTGTAACCAAAAATAGTAATAAGTGTATGTGAGTTTGAACCAAGTGTGAATACATCACCCTTACATCACCTATGACTCAATAAATCATGTATTTAGCATTTATCATAAATTATCATATTTTACTATTCACAAAAAATTCAAGTATTTTAGAAAAATCCAAAAAAGTCACCCCAAATTTCTTTCTATGTGTAGAATTAAAATATGGACTCCATTTTATCAAAATAATTTTATAAATATTTGAAATTTAATTTTTAAATAAAATCATCATTTACTCAAAAAATACAGTTTTTAAAACTAAAACTGATTTTATAGTACCCAGAAAAATTAACTCAGGTCTTATTAAATTATACTAAAATCAAAGGAAAATAAAATATTTATTTAGGAACACATTTTATGAAAATGATTTTTATTTTAAAATAATTTATTAATTTAAAATGTTAATTAAATATTTATTTCTCACAAAAATACCAACACTTAATTATTAATTTATAAAATATTTTGTTTCATTTATAAGGTGCATAAATTTTATTTATACATTCATCGGTGAGGTTACTATTCATAGGGGTCATATTACTATTCATAAGGTTACATTACTATTCATAAGGGTCAAGTTACTATTCACTAAAATTGTAAGTTGATCCTATCAGACTATAAATATCTTGCTGAATGTAACTGTGTATGTCAGTTTTTTCAAATTCAAATTATAGAAGTGGAAAAATTATGTTTATTGGAAAGGTTATAACAAAACTTTCATTCATATTGACTCAGTGTTTCATGCATTCAACATTAAATTTATTTTTAAATACTTGGGGAGTTATAGAACATGGGTATCCAACCTATTTCTCATCAAGATTTAGGTATGTGTTTCTATCCCCTCTCTCATCTTACCTATGGATAGTGTTGCATAGGTGGATAATTATTTCATAAATATATCTTTTTGAATGAATTTAAAAAGGGGGGTGTGGGTAATATTTTATTTCAGCATTGTAAGTGTGCAAACTATTCTAACTATTTATTGGAGTGGTTATAGGAAACAAATTGTATTGTATTTCAGGAAATTTTAAGATATGAGGAATAAAATATGAGGAAGAAAGATGAATAATGTTTTCATAATCACTGTTTTTTTACAACATGGTTTCACTGTAAATAATTCTTGTTTCCTACAATGAGTTAGCTCACATAGGCTTAGAATTGTTGATAATTAATCCATAGCTTGAGGATACAAAGTTCAGTGATTTATGTAACTTGGTTGACAACAGAATCCAAAGGGGTAGATTGTTAGGACAAAGATGATGATGATAGTGATTGTATTCAAGTGTTTTATTTTTTTGTGGTATAAGTTTAAGAAGAGAGGAAAAATCGCATCACTTGTATTTGGTGATATTCATAATGTTCATTGTATTCAGAAAATTAGACTCAGAATTCTTGAAAAGATCCATCATATTAGAGATAAATTGATTGGAAGAAAAGTCTCATTAGATCCACACTGAATCCAGAATGAAAATTCGATTGTATTGAGAATTTATCTTGATGGAAGTAAATGGTCATCAAATTCTCTTTTAATTTGGTATTTAAGAAGTGATATTAATGGGATAATCAGATTCTACATGACTATGATAAATTAAATGTGATGATGTTTTTGTATTTTTGAATTCTCATAAATCATAAGTGGTAAAAATTGTGATACAATATTGATGAAATAAATAGGGAATGAAAAAGATGGTGTCAATTGTATCCAGATTGATTGGATCTAGATGGAAAGGGAAGAAGTGTCATGGTGATCATACTCAGCCTGATCATAATCTAGCCAATCATATTCTGGCCAATTTTATTCTAGACAATCATATTCGGGTTGAAAATGAAATAAAGTTATTGATGAAGGAAAGGGAAATTACAATACTTTCCAATGAAATTCATATGATGCTGAATATGATCTTCAATGATTTTAAAATTCATAAAGGAAGTCATGATACAAGTTGAATTTTGTGAATGATGTTTTTGAATACTGATCTATCACATTTGGAAAACCATCATATTCATCAAAATAATAATTTCTCTCATCCAAACTGATGGTAGAAGAATGTGAGGCACTGTAGCAACTAATCCTCAATCTATTCAAATGAATGAATAAGTCATGTGTCTTGAGGTTTAAAGAATAATTTTTATGAATCCAAATATTTTATGATCTTTTTAATGAGTCCATTGGATTCATAAAGGCAGATAACATTTGTGAAAAAGGTGAAAAACCGAAGGTTCTTGTTTTCAATCAGACCAAAAGCCAAAAGAAAAAAATCTTAGGTGAATGAAGTTATTGGGAAAATAGAAATAATTTTTCAGTGGTATCATATTTAGAAGTGAAAAATGAAATCTAACTTGCTTTAAAATGTGTTGTTTCTTCAATTGGGTCAAGATCCATCACATCAGAGTTAAATCATCTTTCTAAAGTAAATAATTAGAAGTGTTTTGAGAGCATAGATGAAGGATATTATTGGATGTTTTGACAAGGCTACCATCATATTCAGAAATCAGAATGGAGAAATGAAATTAGGATGAAGTATGTGAATAATTCTATTTCTTAATTCATTTGTAATCAATTTATACAGATAATTTTATTTAATGAATTGGATTGATATAATCAGAATCAGACTTGTTTTTGATAAGAATGTATAAAGGAAGACTAAAGGTGTGAACAAGATTCGATAAGAATATATAAGCAATGAAGAGGTCATAAATGCACCCAAAAGTCAATGGAAATCAAAATTTTAGTGAATTTGGTTGACCAGATATGTTTTGAGGATTCCTGCAAAAATAACTTTTGGGTCCCCTATAAATGGGAGAAGTACTTTGTAATTCGTTAAAGGATGTATTATTCACATGAAGAGTGAGAAGATCCAATTTTCAAGGGAGAGAAGAAGTTTTTTGTATTGATATTTTTTGAAGAAGTTTTGATGGAGAGACTTGAAATGATAAGATACAATATTACAATGTTATTCAATTGTTAAAGAATTGATTCCCTTCTAAAATTAATTCAAACACACATCCATAAGAAGACAATAATTTATAATCTTTACTATTCAATAAGAATAGATATGTATTTGTTATGTTTTGGAGATAATACAATACCACACAATCCACTAAAAAAATATTGGAAATATAATGAGTAGGATATGACCTTTCACTTGTGTAACACTATAAAAACAATCCAATAGTGCGTGTGATCCCTCTTAGCACAAATAGGTTAAGAAAAAGTTTTTTTAATAACACATGTTACCTATGCTTATTTTCAATTTCAAAAAATGTATTCATTGAAATAAAAATATTCAATTTCTTACCTAGAAGATGGTAAGAACCTCCTAGAGTTCATAATGAAAACTCAATATGATTTCCCAATGTATTTTTCCCAATATGACCTTTAAATTTGATTTATGAATACGATGGATATAACTTTGCATTATATAGTTTAGAAAATTTAAAACACTTTATTATTCAGTTTGGAAATCCAAATACATAAATCTTGATCTAATTATCTAGCCAGATATGGTGACCAACTGAATACAATGACAAGAATAAAATGGTAGACAACTGAATATGATGATCACAAAATACGATGATTAGCTGAAAAGCATTGAAATATTTCATCTTATCCTTTAACTTCTATCCATTGAAAATTCTTCAATAAAGATGAATGTAGAAAAATTCTTATCTCCCTAGAAATTAAGATCTTCTCTCTCTCCACGTAAACAATACATCTGTTAGAGAATGTATAAAGTACTTCTCTATTTTATAGGCAACCGAAAAGTGGTTTTGGAAATAATTTTCAAAACTTTCCCACTCAACCAAATTTACCAAAATATTAATTTCCCTTGAATTTCATGTGAATTTATGACTTCTTTAATTCTTCTCGATTCTTCTTGAATCTTCTTCACAACTTCGGTCTTCCTTCAGACTTTCTTTTCAAACACCAATCTGATTCCGATTAGCTCAATATGATTTCTTAAATATGACGCTCTGTACTAATTGATTTTAAATGAATATAGAAATAGAATTATTCACATACCTCATTTAGATTCTGTTTATCCATTCCGATTACTGAATATGATTCTCCCCTTTTTAACTCATCCAACAGTCTCCTTCATCTCTACTCTCGAACCACTTCTATTTTACTTTAGAAAGATGATTCAACTCTGATGCAATGGATCTTGACCCAATTTAAGAAATAACACATTGTAAATCCATAAAGATTTTATATTTCTCTTCTAAATATGATACTACTGAAAAATTATTTATGTTTTTCCAATAACTTCATTCTTCAAAGTTTTTTTTATTTAGGATTTTAGATTGACTGAAAACCAACACGTTCAGTTTTTCACATTTTCCATAAATATTCTCAACCTTTATGAATCCAATGGACTCATTATGAATATCATGAAATATTTGGATTCATCATCTTTATTCTTTAAACCTTAAGTCACATGACTTCCTCATCCCTTTGAATACGTTGATGATAGGCTATTACAATTCTTGAAATTCTTTTTCCATTGGTTTGGATGAGATAAATTCTTCCTTTGATGAATATGATGGTCTTCTAAATGCGATGGATCGATATATAGTAACTTTATTCATTCAAAAATGTCATCATTTATCATGAATTTTAAAGACATTGAAGATCAGCTTTAGCTTCGTCTAACTTTCATCGGAAATTATTGTAACTTCCCTTTCCTTTATCAAAAAATTTGTTACCTTTTCATCTTGCATACGATTGTATAGAATACAATTGTCTAGAATTCAATTGGTCTGATTACAATCAGGATGACTATGATCACCAGTACCCTTTTTTCCTTTCCATCCAGATTTGATCAATCTGAATACAATTTACACCATCACTTTCACTACCCATTTATTTAATCAATATTTTATCACAAGTTTTAACACTTTCTTATGATTTATGAGAATTCAAAAATAGAAAATCATCATCACATTTAATCTATCATAGTCATACAGACTCCGATTCTCCTATTCGGTTCACTTATTCCATATCGAATTCAAAGTTAATTAAATGATCATTTACTTCAAAAAAGATACATTCTCAATATTATAGATTTTTCATTCCATATTCAGTGTGAATATGATGAGACTTTTCTTCTAGCTAGCTTCTCACAAATATGATGGATATTTTCAAGAATTATTAGTCTGATTGTCTAAATACGGTGGCTAGTTAGAATATCCCAAAATACAAAGTGATGTGATTACTAATTTCTTATTAAAATTATTTGAAAAAAAATAAAACACTTGAATACAATATCCTTCCATATAATCTTGTCCCTAACACAAAACAAATCATTCAAACAATTTCCAAATCCTCTTAGGCATTTCACAAAACCTAGCACACAAATATTTCAATTGTACCTTTTTAACCATACCAATAACCCAATTTAAACATTTCAACATATTAATTTTCATAATTTACCTATATCAATGTTTACCCATTCAAATAAACCTTACCATGGGTTTGGAATAACCCATGGGTAGCCCTAAGTATCTTTTAAAATCATCAATAGACCTAAATGGGTCCGTAAAGTGTTTCACACCTCACACAAAGTCTCAAAACACTTTTCTTAAAAAAAGACACAAAAATACAGCAAAGTAGTACACTATCACAACCACATACACATATAAAACATCAAAACTGTAGGAAAAATATTAATACCAGCTACCTCATGTTCATTGATGAACGCTTAATTAAAATCAACCCTTGATTTGAACTGAACCACTCTTTAAATTATCAACTTGGAATCTGCTGGAAAAGTGTTGTTTTAGGGATTTGGAAGAAGAAGAACAACTCTAAAAGAACTATTCTAGAAAATAGAATAAATAAGAGTGTTAGACTCACATGGAGCCTTAATCCTTACCCAAATACACTCCAAATATATTAGAAATGAAGGAGAATCACCCATGGAGGAGAAGGGGGATGCTGGTTCATCACCCAAGATGGAGGGGGTCAAATGGGGTGAAAAATGAGAGAAGAGAAATTTAAGATTGAAAGAAAAAAAGGAAAATTATCACTTTTTAATAGGTGCTTGGTTTGATTTCATGGTTGGACAAATCATGCACCAACTGTTCATCAATCTCTATCTAAGAGGGAACAATGATTCATGGTTTGGATGGCCACCAACATAGTTTGACTAACCATGTGGAGGCTATGTGTTCACCATTTCCTAAAGAGGTATCAACCTACACGGTCTCCTGGATCTATCCCTTATGGCTTTTTTATCCATAAACCCCCTTTTTCAGGCCACACAGTTAAGGAAAACAGTTTCAACTAACTCTGTGCCAACCATGATCTCAAAAAAGATTGACCTCTTTTCCTCCTTCACCATGCCCCAAACCCCAGAAACACCCTTGTAACCTTTAATACACATGGTAATCCTTTATTATCCCAAAATTTCAAATATAGATGTACCATATCTTGGGGTAGAGATATTACATGAGACATAAGATTTGTTGGCACAAGTTTTTTATGAAAAATTCATTACGGGTGTGGATAACAAATAAATTAATAAAATTAATTTATTTAATTCATAATGATTTAGTGACCTAATCCTCTTATTTAAATACATATTTATGGAAAATTTGTAGGGTTATCTGCATAACCCTACAAATCAATGAGTTCCATTGGAGAGCATCGAAGGAAATCTGTTGGCAGATGACAACTAGATCGAGGTTCTACGATTACTGGGAAACATAATCAGAGGATATTTCCAATGATAATGACACAACTTTGTTCTTCATCAGCAATTGATCCAAATTGAGGTATGGAAAATTTTTATTTGGATTTCTTCCCATTTTATGATTCCTATAAAGAACACAAATTAATCAACTAATGAATTTATTCAAGGATCGTATGTATTATGGGTATGAGATATATTCATCTGATAATTGGATGAATTTCTTTGTGTTTGTTTGTTTATCACTTTATTCTTCATTCTAACAAAAATAAATAGAGGCTAACACAAACAATGTCTGAGGTTTTCTCCTTGTGTTTTTAATTTTGATTTTTCTTCCCTATTTATTCATTCATCATGGGTGATCATTTGGCCCACGGTTCGATAAACACTGAGAAATCAAACATTTCACACATGTTTCATGGAAAAACGATTCAATATCATATATTTGGGCTCAGAAAGACATGATGATTGTGAAAAGAAGAAAGAGATAGTAGATCAGAAAAATTTGGATACTTGATTTTTTGTTCTAAGCGTGAGATGGTGGATGACCTATGCAGAAGATTTCTGAACAATATCAATGGTTCAAAACATGTTAATCGACAATGGAATGACTTTTCAAGACATAATTCTCAATTTTATGGTGATCCAAAATAGTGGATAGAGGGTTAGAGGTGTGGATGAAGAAGTGGGATCCAGTTCTAGGATTCAAGAAAATACCTTAACTCACAACATGTAATTTGGGATTACACGACATGTGGGGCCCCTGGTGCAGAGGCTGGGGTTTCTATGAGAAGCTAAGTATCACATGGAATGTGAATCTTTCACACAACATGTGATCCTTCCCTAGAAACTTGACATGTATCTCATAGGGTACATGGACATGACCAAGATTACACTGGAACATGCGAGACGTGTACTCCCAAACAGACATGGTGATACCATGTGTACATGGGAAGATCCATGTACTTGGATACAGACATAATTACATGGGAATGGGCATGCTGTGTACTTTTACATGGACACAATCATGGGACTTTTACATGGGAAGAACCTGAAGGGACACTCTATGTACTACCAGTACATGCCGTGTACTACTTCAAAGAAGGATTAGAGCCATTTTCCTCTATATCTTGGAAACGTTTCATTAGGGTGTGTTACCTATATCAATTCCCTAAGGGTTAGTATGAAATCAAATCCTATACAAATGATGGTGATCCCTTCAACAAAAACTTATAGATAGAGTTGTTAGAATCCTTCTGTGAGGCCCAGAGTGAGATCCTCTATCATCATCTTTCCCTAGGTGGAGTTCTTGGAATAATTGTGACTAACACTACATGGTAACCAATCCTCTACTTAGTGGGTTAATACAAATTGAGTTTTTGGTATAATCCATGTCCTTGGGAGTGATCCTCATATGTGTATCACATCTCTTCAGTCTTCCAACATATCCTTCCTATGATGAGACCCAGCGAGCAATACCTATTGGATGGATTTCATCATTTCTATCTAAATCATGGAGTGTGTTCTCCCATATTAGTGTTATGTGGATCCTTTTAACAGGAATACTAGGCTGTAATTAAGGTTATGACTTCACCTTGAGACTATGTTTCTTTATTGTGTATATCTGAATATTCATGTTATATTTGCTGTAGACATATACCTATGTATATATGTATGTTATTATTTTGTTATATGATTTTTGGTTTCGGGGTGTTCTAATGGGTATTATTATACTCATCCATGCACGAGATTTTCCCACACGTGTCATGTCTTGTGTTAATGATCGAACTTTTGAAGAGTCATAGAGGGACCAGGATCAGATAGCACTTTGTGATACAGATAGACTAGGGTGTGTTCCTATGATTATCTTGATAAAAGTACATATATTTACTTTTAGGTTGGACTTGTTCTCAAACTCTTTGTGGTGGGATTTTATTTGGAACTATTTACTTTACATTACTTGTTGTCGTACTCTGGTTGTGGTATTTATATGTATGCATGCATAGTTTCTTTTAGTTGTTTCACATTTCAGCATTTTATGAGCTTGAAGATGTATGCATGTATATAGGTACCCTAGGATAAGGCCTCCCATGTTAGCAGTATGCATACATGGCTCCAGTCTCCAGCCTCTAGCCTATTAGAGGCGAGCTTGGGGAGTCATGAGATGATCTCCTTTGGGACATGTCATGACAATATTTTTTAGTTTCCTTTCGTTTTTAATAATTTATTATATGTTTAGTTAGTGTGAAAAATTTCATTTAGATTTTATTTATAATTTTCTAAGTCACATACATGAAACATAACAACATTACAATTATGTGAATTTAGAAGTCTTTAAATTATAAATTATAAATACAATTTAAATGAAAATTTTCAATACTATCTAAACATAAAATAAATTATTGAAAAATGAAAATATTTTTTCAAAGAAAGTTAATGAAAAATAACTTTAATGGCACAAAATATTGTTGTTTAAAAACATAACAATTCTACATAATTTCTTTTGACATTTCCTTAACTACTCAAAATGAGATCTATAACAACAGAATAAATAAACATTGAAGGTATAGATCCCATTTCTAATAGTGAAAGTAATGTTGCAATAATTTATATGTATAAATATTATGTTACAAGAAAGATTATAATATATAAAATATATATATAATCTAAGCAAAACTTTAAACTATTCAAAGTTTGTTGTTATTTATTAATAGTTCATTTAAATTAGTTTTTGTTTACTATATTTTTGAATTTATTTTTATTTATCTAAAACAAAAATTAATTATCTCAATAAATATGTTTTTTATTATATCTAAAGTGACATCAGGATACATCAACATCAATTCCCCTTAGTACCCCAACCTGAAATATAAACTTCATGCCCAATATATGTCTAACATCTCTATAGCTCTCGTGTCCTAGCTATAGGCACAAGTTCCTCCACTGGTGGTTCTACTGGTGCCTTGTCATACTTCTATGTAGAGGAATACTCGATATCATATTTTGAGGAATTCAAAACATCATATATGGATTCATATGGCCATGGAGCTTCTAAATATAGCAGAAGTGTGATATAAAAGAAGTCATCATCTGTGGGAGTGGGGTCCACCACAAGCTGTGTTACCACACCCAAGTCATATTTCATCACATTTACCTAAGATAGAGATGACATATGTGGAACATCAACCTCTCCCAAATATGAAATATCCTCAGTCTGTTGTGCAAGATTATCTCTCTACGGTGCAACCACATCTACAAGATCCCATATCAGATGTCTTTATTGTCACCTCTTCCCAAATTTATTTCCTCATCTCTATACTCCATCTGATAGTGGCGATGGCAGTGCATCATCCTCATTAGGCATATTAGGGAGATCTTTATACCTAGGAGCCTCAACTAGACCATATGTATTAGGATATAACTATGAATACTCTTTTTAGACACTCTCACGTATGAAATGGAGAGGATCTCTAAGATCCTCTGGATTTGGGTGAAATACATCCCACCTAATTAATTCCTCCTCTTGAGGATTTATGATATGTGAAAGAAAATCAAGTTCATATAAATGAAAATGAAATAATATTAAAATTAATACGAAACATGAGATAAAGAAATATTATAAATCTTAGTAAACATACCAACTAATAAATGTCTATCCCATGATGTGTAAGTTACATGATCATGTACTATTAGTAAAAATCTGCATAATCCCCCTAATCATCTAAATGATTTCATGTTGTAGGATATCTATGCTGGATGATTCCATATTGGGAACAAATGTCCCAATACTCAATATAACGTGCATGAAATTCCAGCTAGTCCATCGTCTGCCTACCTATAAGCATAGTGGAATATAAACCATAATCTTTTCATGGTTCCATGGGGATATTCTATATATAGCCAAAATGGTGCATGACTTGGTCCATCTTGGTCCACTCAATGATGTGGAAGTGGATGAGTGACACCACTGCACCACAATTTCCAATCACAATAGTGCAATATGTTGGAAGTGATGCATAGAAAAAACATTTATATGGGGTCTATGAAACTTCAAATATAAACTCAAAAAAGAATTCACAAATTAGCATGATAATTTTACTAATATAACATTAAAATATTTTAAAAAAAGTAATAACAAAATTAATTTGTCTATAAAAAATTTAATGTTTAACTTACATTAGTGAGCTGTATAGTGTCAAATATATGTAAAAATATATATACACAATGTCTCAAAGTATGTGCATAATTATGAGCCTAAATCCGCCTAGTTAAAATAATAAATATACAGTATGGTTATAAAATAAATTAATAAATTAACTAAATAATTCAAAGTAATGACGTAAAAATACAAGCATCCCCAAGGACAGTCCCAAAATAGGTGCTGTGGAAGTTGTGTAAAAAATCTATAAATGATGCATGGAAAAATATCCCAGGACCACATCTATAAGAAATCCATATATATTATAATCTATTGTGCATAAACATGAAAACTTATACAGAGACATTTATACATATATTATAACACATTGGACCCCCAACTATATCTACCCATCTGGTCAAGATCCTCAAGTAATGGTAGGTACGTCATGTGTAACAAGGTGGTAGAGTAGTCCACACATAACATGCCTCTGATCAGTCACATAATATTTGAATGTGTGTGCCGAATAACTATCACCTCATCGAAATCATCATGAATGATGGTGAAATGATCATAAATCTACCCCATGAACAAGTGGGAACTCTGGAGGACATGTGGTATGCCAAATATGCCAACGCCTAATAGATGATGTATGAATGTACAAAAGTCACCAATAATGTCACCCGTAACTGCCTAACTGTGGATGGGTAGAACAAGAATGTAGGAGACATTATCTAAAGTAATGGTCATATCCCTCTCAGGGAGATGAAATGTGTATCTCTTTGGTAGCTATCTCTCAACTTGTGAAGCAATCAAGTGGTGATCAATGGTCTTGTAGTCGTACATGGTGACTCCATAAAATATAGCATGTATGAGGTATGAAAAATATCTATTGGAGGTGAATCGTGATGAAGGTGATGTAATATATGAATATAAAGATGTCTAATAGGCCCCTGTGCCAACACACCATGTGAAATGTTTGATTGATGGGTAGATAACATAGGCTGATCCATCTGAATTTATGAATAGTAGAACATTAATTTTGACAACTATTTAACTCAAACCTATTTTTATGATTTGGTACAAACTATTTTTTATGTTTTTTGGTTTTTAATAAAGATTAAGCAATTTATTTCAAGTGACCACATATGTACTTTAAGATGAATTTATTTTTAAGTGAAAGTTGCACTTATGGTTAAAAGGATGTAAAATCTTACAAAGAACAATAGAGAAACACAGGCAAGAGATTGTAAAATGGATTCAAAAGATATAAAGGGTTTTTACACTTGTGTATAACTGAGTTTTGATCAAACCATTGAGAAATTTTTTTAAATATCAAACTATATTAATATACAATTTTACTTAGTTGGACATGTGTATAAATTGTGGGTTTTAGTTTTAAATTATTTTAATTGACATTTTTTTTGAAAATTGAATTCAACCCCCTCTTGAATATTCTACTCCGACCAAAAAATTTTGATAATGAAGAAAATGATTACATGTACAAACCTTTACATTAAATTATAGAGTACATGAATTTTCTTAACTATTAGATGATTTCCCTATGAATCTAGGGAAACATGTCCTTGTGTGACTTTCTAGGCTGCATATGTTGGACCTCCATCTAGGTGCCTGTTCATAGGGCCAATCCATCACATTCCAAATACGAAATGACTTTGACATCCCTTTTGGTCACAACCTAGTCATGTTTGGTAGAAGCGTGGGTGTGCCATCAGACAACTGAAAATTTATACATTCCCCAATATGCATCCATGTATAACTGTTGTAGTTATTGATACTCTTTAGCCCATAAACTGGATCAATAAAATTATCCCAAGATAAGTATACAAAAGGGAATGATACAATCACATGGTCATAAGGATATCATAATACTTAAAAGTTTCTATATTTACAGTAACACTACTCTATTAAAATGACTCACACATGACCACTGCTACAATCCATATCATCATGGGGCCTAGTGACCTAAAATATTTGATCTTCATGATCAAATGAAGTGACTCAAAATGTTGTAGACTTGTGAAGAATTATATCCATCTCACATTGAAAATAGTGACCATATCACATCCATTTGTTCATACCCACTTTATCCTACTTTCATTATTCCACAAAATACTTTACACTTTGATAAAAGGTCTCTTATAACAAACTTGTAATTTATATTTAAAACCTTATACTAATATTATGTTTTAATTTCAGATCTACTAATTAAAATATAATATTATTTTCTTAATTACCTATGATGAGTAATTTCCAAACTCCCTTGAAAAATCCATTTATACGTTCTATGATGTTGTTCATCATTTGTCGATATATCCTCCCATCATCATACACCAATGACCATTTATGATTTGGAATTTTCATTATATAATCATAAACTTCTAGATTATCTCTGTGAATATCTTCGATAAGATCATCCATCCTTTGTTTTTGAAGCTCGTATACTTATAAAAAAGATGTAATCAGAACATATATGACAATAACTAAGCAAATTATTAAAAAAAAGAGATATTCATACCATTTTTTATGTTTTATTTAATCATGGAATTAGACTTGAACTTCTTTCACACATTTTTTGAAATGTGTCGAATAAAAGTTTGATGATGGGAATAGGGTGGCCTCTATAACAGACCCTTATACTATAATTCCTCCTTGATTACTCAATGGTGATGTGAAATAAGAAAAATCCATTCTGCGCCCATATAAAACTCTACAAGGCTTTCCAAAAACCATCTCCATGATGAGAAGTTTTCCTTCAAGACAATAGAAAATGCCAAACGTAGAGGGGCTCTATTACCCTCTTGTGTGACTGAAATCAATAAAGATCCATTATGATTTCTATAAAGAAATGTGCCATCAATCTATATAAACTGCATTTAAAGTCTAAAAGCATCCACACATGGTAAAAATGTCCAAAAATATATATCAAACACAACCATTGACTGAACAAATTGGTTGTGTTGGTTAACATATTCAATAGTATGTAACCTATATATCAATTTATTATTGTGTTGTAAAATCCCCATAATATATGGTAAAACTTGATAAGATTTATCCCAATCATCGTAAAATTTCACATTAGCCCTTTTCATGATGTCCATGCCTTACAGTAAGATATTTGATACCCCAAAAGATATTTGATTCTCTTCACCACTAGAATGATAGAAACGTCTTGACACATTATTATCATTTCAAAAATATTAGTTGAAACAAAATCAACATCTAATGATGATTGTTCCTGTGGAAAGCTTGGGTTCACACATGTGTGTGGTGTAATTATATTGATACTTCAATAGAAAAAAGTGTTATCAATAATATATCTCAAATTCATCTGACAGTCTGAATCATATTTGTCACACATGATCACATAATAAGATCTCTTTGACTCTTCTAAAAAATAATTGTAATGTATTTTTAATGTGATATTGTTTTATCACATTTTTCATTGCTTATTTTCTCTCAAACTCTCTTACAATATACAAAATACCTTCACCTGACACTTAATTTGTTCCTCTAATAATTCCTGGAAATTATATACTAGGAGTAATAACTGACCAATCAAATAATAGAAAGTGATTCATGCCTTAGGTTGACCATGATGCAAATAGTGTAGGATGGTTCAAATGTTGATCGAACCTCATAGGAGTGGGAAATGAATATTCATTGGAATTCTCTTATTATTAAAATTACTCATCATATTATTATTATAAATTTTCATCATCCTGAAAATTATCAACCAACACATCTAAAGTACATGCAGGACTGTCCATGTAAACATTACTTACTCTATGAGACATGAAAACTTGAGGATATAAAATTGTAGCCTAAGGATATGATAGAACAATTAACATTGTTGATAGAAATTCTGGATGTGTTATATCATGAGGACAATACATTTTATCATGAAGTTTTGATGGACTAAATTCCAATGTCAATGGAACTCTATTGTAGCTATAGTGAATTACAACTCCATTATTTGATTCTCAAGTTGATATTTAACCAATGACAGTATGTGTTCCCATTCTTCATCACTAGTTACTAGATAGGATACATTACATATAATATTGTTAAATTGTACATGTCTATATATGATGGAATATATCACTTGATTCATCATCAATTTTAACTTTCGATGAATCTTTATTTGAACAGATTCCAAAGTTGTACAATCTCAAAGCATCAAAATTATTTTTGGATGTATAATATAACTATATCCTTGTTTAGTCTCAATTATTTTACCATTTTAATAAATATAGGAATCCATATTTTTTTTATCTAAAATAAAAAATCATTATTAATTAAATCTAATCAGAGAAACAAAATATGAATATAAAATATTTCAAAATTTTGAAGGAATATCACACTTACTATTTGAGGGGGATTTAAGCTCACTGTCTTATCTCATGTTACTCATTTTTTATGTATGCATGATTCTATTAATTTTGGTTGGAATCATATTCCATACACAAAAACAATTTGTTCAAACCATATTGATGTGAAACTCTTTACACAACCCATGATTTTGTATTACTTACCAAAAAATAGAATTCAAACATATTCATACATATCCACATGCATCATATGCATGAGGTACACAAACACATCATGTAAAAGCATAGAGTTATATGAGATTGAAAAACTCCAAATGGGTAAGCCCAAACCAACAAATATCCAACACCATTCACTTTCCTATCCAAGGAAAGCCTCCAGGAAAGTAGGCGGTCTAACCCAATGCCCCTTTACCAGGAGAGACTTTAATCAAGAGAGAATTGAATTCATGACAACTCCAAAACTTAATATGCACAAAATATGTTCAACAACTAAATTCAAGTTCATAACTTCAATTACAAACTAAGGTCAAGGCAGATGAAAAACTAAATTCATTATCATACCTAGAATGCAATTCAAGGATCTATTCTAGAAGAAATTTATCAAATATACTCTAAAATACAATCATTCATAATATTAAAAAGTTACACATATAACTAAAAATTATTAATTATTTAGTTTATTAATTATAATTCATTTGTAATTAATCATCACTTACTCAGTAAGTCATAATTAGTGAATCCTAAGTTATTAATTCCTTAATCATTCATTAATTAGTTATTTTATTATTAATAAAATTTTAATAAAATTTTAATTATTTTTTAATTAAAATCAAATTGTAATTCATTATTATTTAGTTATTTGACTAATTTGAATAAATTATTTACTAATTACACTTAACTAATTAATAATTAAAATTAAGTAATACTAAATTAATTACTAATTCTAGTTATGAGATTTCTATTTAATTAAAAATTACATTTAATTAATTAATTAATTAATAATTAAAATTAATAAATTACTAATTTTATGAAAAAGGTCTGAGTGTAAGATGGAAATACAACCCACACCAAAAAATTTATTAGAAAAAATAAGAATAGAAAACTAGAAAACAAAGAGAAAAATTGTTCTTAAAAAGGCATAAATACTCAAAGTATAAAAAACAAGAGAGAAACTCCTGCCACACCCTATATATCCCATATTCCGAGGATGAAGACCACTAAAATTTGAGTGACATCCTATATACAATGATTTTTTCCTTTGATGTAGCTCTATTTCATCATCTGATGGTGACTTAGAGGAATTATATGGAATGATGAAGCTTCTTTATTTCCAAGAGAGATCCCTAAAATCAATCTTTGAGTTTTTTAGATACATATCTTCAATAATATTTTGATAAAAACTTATGAACTATGAGGTAGTCTCAATAGATTAAGGTTTATGGTTCCATTATGAAAAAATTTGCTTCAAGTTGAAAGTCAAACCATTTTTCCAAATCACAATTAAGACCCTGAGGAATCCTTTTACCCTTGAAATCCTCCTGGGGTGAGGGTGTAATTCATTGCACTTGCAGATTCACATTCCTTGGTAGAATCCATCCCAAAACGATCATAATAATATTTCATACAAGTAGAAAATTAGGTTGGATAAAACCCCTCCACATTTCTATCATGCTATGATTAAGTACTAGATGGAAGAAGAACCTACATAGGTATTGCAGTGTCCACGGTATCTAGCCCGACTAATGTTGAAGCAGAAAAAATTACCTAATCATCAACAAATTGAGTATCCATTGCTTCCTTATTAATATCAATGAATTCCCTTGAGATATGGGATGTGATTTTAACCTCCTTACATGAGACAACCTTCATATTGGAGGCCACCACAATGTCCTACACAAGTATAGAGGATGTAGGGTCTCTATGAGGTGAAACTATATCTCTATACGAAGGCAATGCCTTTTCACTATGAGGTGGTTTCAATTGAAAAGGATCTTGATCATTACACTAAACTTTCACAGAGGCATATCCTTCCTCAGTAAGATCATAAAATGTCATACTCCTATAAACAACTTATATAGAAGTCCCCACATCAGTAATATCATTATTTTTAAAAACCAGATTGTTGCAACCATCAGCCTTATCCCCTTTATCCACAACATCACTAAAAATGTGAGCAGTAGGAGCCCCTACACCCACACCATTTCGATAACTTGATATCCTTTGTCTTCAACTAGTATCCTCAAAATATATCATATTACAAACATCACAACAAAAACCTTTTCGACAATTCACTTTGGTATTCCCAATGGTCTGGTAACCAATACAGAACAAGGATAGTTTTTCATACCTTATAGTTATATCAATGATGAATTATGCTACATATAGAGTCAGAAATTTAGTTGGCATAGAACTAAGATCCACATCTACCAGGAAGCACACAAAAAATATAAAGCCGGCCTCATCAGTTTCTGGTACAATTTTGATCAGAGTACCAATTGCCGATGTAATGTTAAGACATACGGATGCCATAAAATCCAATTCAAACTATAAATTCGAACCCAAACCTGAGTCCTTGTGTTGTATACAACAAACGGATTGAAGCAATCTGAATCCTGGATGTAAAAATTCCCTGGATTGAGAGAGATTGGTCCAAACCCCCATGCCTTATGCTTCATCTCTTCAATGGGGAAAAGGTTGTGGAAATGAACCCTCCTAATTAGGATGCATTTCGAATCATGAAATCTCAAAACAAAAACTAATCTGTATTCCAAGTCCTCATTCATCCAAATTTTATGACTAGATGGGAACAACACTCTTCCAATAGTTAAAAATTCATAAATCTAAAACATATCAAGAAGAAATTCTTGATTGACATGAATATGGGTTGAATTTCTCATAAAAAATCTTTATCATCAACACCATCATTTCCCAAAGAAAAGCACGATTTCAAATCCCTAGATCTAACTTCACGAGAGTGAAAATTGAGTACCTTTGAAGCATATGGAGGTGAATTCATCAAGGTATTTTCACCACTCATCTTTATTTCACAAGGAAGGGAAGAAAAATAATTGAAATCAACTGAACTGACATCTAGAATCCTCAAGTAAAGACCAGGGAGGGTTGAAGTAGTAGCGACACCCTTGTGTGAATTGTATCTACCTTAAGAAAGAAATCAAACAAAAAGTGCATCCTGATTCGAAGATTCCATGGACAAAGAACCCTAGTTTCCATTAAGGAAGAACGAGACCAGCTCCCACAAACCAATTTTTGATAATAAAGTACTAATTACAAACAATTAATTTCTAATTACATTAAATGAATCACTAATTACACTTAACTAATAACTAATTAAAATTAAGTAATATTAAATTAATTTATAATTATAGTTATTTAATTACAAATTAGAATCAATTAATTAATTAATTACTAATTACAATTAATAAAGTACTAATTAAAAATAATTAATTTCTAATTACTTTAAATTAATCACTACTAACTATTAACTATTTACTAATTATAATTAATTACTTAATTAAGTAATTTCTAATTAAAATTAATAAATTACTAATTAAAAATAATTAATTTCTAATTATAATAATTTGTTTACTAATTATAACTAAATAATTAATAATTACAATTAAATAATACCTAATTAATTCCTAATTACAGTTATTTAATTACAAATTATAATTAATTAATTACTAATTAAAATTAATAATGTGCTAATTACAAATAATTAATTTGTGATTTCATTAAATTAATTACCAATTACAAATTACAAATAATTAATTAGTAATTAAAATAATTTATCTACTAATTATAGTAAACTAATTACTAATTACAATTACGTAATACTAAATTAATTCCTAATTATAGCTATTTAATTAAAAATTACAATTACCAAATTAATTAATTACTAATTACAATTAATAAATTACTAATTAAAAATAATTAATTTATAATTAAATTAAATTAAATACTAATAAAAATTAAGTAATTACTACTTACAATTAATTTCTTAACTAACTAATTACTAATTACAATTAATAAAGTATGAATTACGAACAATTAATTACTAATTTGAATAAGTTATTTACTAATTACAATTAAATAATACAAAACTAATTCCTAATTATAGATATTTAATTAAAAATTAAAAATATTTAATTAATTACCGATTAAAATTAATATATTAGTAATTACAAATAATTAATTTCCAATTAACTATTTACAATTAACTAATTATTAATTACAACTAAATAAAACTAAATTAATTAATAATTACAATTATATAATTATTAACTAATTTCTAATTACCCCAAACCAATTATATTAACTACTAATTTAAATTATATAGTTATTAGGTTATAACTATAATACATTAACTATTTACTAATTATAAACTGATTACTAAAAAATTAAATAAATAAATTAAAATATCAAACAAATAAAACAGAATAAAAAAATTGAAATATAAATAGAATTACCTCAATATCGGATGACGACATGTAAACAAGGGTAGGGTGGGATTTTGGAGTGGAGGTTCACGGAGGCCACACAGATTTGGAGTGGATGGTCATTGAGGCTGAAGAGTTTCGAACAAGATTTTTTCTTGTTGGAAAGAAAGGAGGAGAGGGGGTGGTCTCCCTCTTTATAGGGTGGGAAGTCAATCGTGCCACTTGAAGTGGATCCATTTAGGATTTGGTTTCATTAAAGAGCACCACTTCTTATGGAACTCTTATTTTAAAAAGTTTATACAAAAGTGCCACAAGAAATGGGACTTTGGGAATCTTTCCACAAAGCACCACTTTATATGGTGTTTTGTTATTTGAATCCATAAAGCACCAGTTGAACTGGAGCATTTGGGTTAAAAACCAAAAGCACCAGTTCAATTGGTGCTTCAATGAACCATATCCCAAATTATCAAACCCATAAACCCATTTAATTAAATAATAAAAAAACCTCATATTAAATTTTTTGTAACCATAAAGAATCATTATAGTGAGTTGGATATTTTTTTTCTTGTGATCAGTATTCTAACCATGGGTGTTTCTTGTGGTATGTATGACCCTTTTCCCCTTTCCAAATTTTGAGTGTAATCACTAAACTCATTGTGAGAGATGATGTCGTGTGGTAGGTTGAGCTACTGTGAAACTCCACTTTATTAAAAACACAATTAGACATATTGGAATTTCAAATTTAGATTAAATTTTAATTCAATGACCAATATAATTTTAAAAAATATTTTAATCAATAAAAAGAAAATAAAACCAAATTATTTTCATTTCCTATTAAAATGATTAATTGAAATTAAAAACCTATATGTGTAAAATCACTTCACTTCGCACAGTTCAACCACACATTAAATTCAACAATTACCAATTTTAAAACCACAATTTAAACTATAGTTTTTTAAAATTAATTCAATTTTAGTTTAAAAATACATTTTTATCTAAATTCATATATCACCATTTAAAAAACACAGTTCTAAATCATAAATAAAATTATATTATTCAAATTAATTTATGGATTCAATTTAATTCAAAAAATGAATTAATCAATTATAACTCATAATTAAATTAATTTAAGTAGATTAATTCCATTAAAAAACATTTAAGATTAAATTAATTAAAAAATTAAATTAAATAATGTTATGAATGATATAATATGAAGGATATACTAATTAAAAGAAAAACATAATGTTATAAAGGATAGATTTATGGATTCATAATTAATTCACCCACATTAAAAATAAATTCCAATTGAGAAAAATGAAAATTCACTCTCTCCAGAACAATTTTATTTATCCCCACTTGTAATATATGCAATCAAAAACATTGGATATACATTTTAAAATATAGTTACAATTAAAAATACAATTAGAAACTTGCAGCATAATGTTATCCCTTTAAGAATACACATCCATGCACACAATTCTTAGAATACACACTGGTATATAATTAAGTAAAAATGAAATCAAATAATCTACAAGAAACATATATTGAACATTAAATAGAATATCACGGAATTTTTTTTCCCTAAGACATCATTAAGAAACCCAAAAATCACCCCATGGACAAGGTCAAGAGTAAAATATTACACCTGGGAACTAGAAGAATCAAGAAAATGACAATAGATAGAGACACATACATAATATCCTCATAGTAACAGAGATGAACACAAAATTGAACATAAAAATATAAATTAAATTCCTCATAGTAGTACAAGAAACACACCATTCATACCAAAACATTAATTCTTACATGACCTGATCACTTGCAGGATTAGATCTACCCTCTTCTTCAAAAAGTAAAGCTGCAATGCCTATACCTCCATAATAGCCTCCATATCCACAACCCACATCTCCTTCCACCTCTCGTTCAGCTCTAATTTCTCTACACCAACCAATAACTCCAACTACTTCTTCATGATATCCTCGCTTAGTCTAGGTAAACCCACATAACTGTTGATCTGAACAAGCTCACACATAAATTTAGCATGGTCCAAATTCTTTAATTACTCAACTAGTATGGTTAGATCATTTAGTTGAGCCCCCGGATCTATGGAATTGGAATTGTTCCTAATTTTTACATTGGGATAACCATTGTACTCTCCTCTAGTAGAAGCAAAAATAGGAGAAAGAACCTAAATAAGAGAAGGAACAATTTCATTTCCACCATTCCCTATTTTATTCAAAAATTCAAAAGATTCAGGTTTATTGTGTTTGGAAAAGGACAAATATTTACCTTGTTTGGCCTTGATCAAAATTTTCTTGTACTTTAACTTCAGTTTCCTCACCTTGTCCACCACCTGAATCTTTCTAACATTAATATGGGGAATCTTCAAGATGAAATCATATAATTAATTCATGTTAACAAAATAATCTTAATCCATCTTGTTAGTGTAGTTGAGCATCTTCTTCAAGATCAATATCACATCATCATTACTCTACACCCTATAATTTTCCACCAAATTTTCATCATCATCATCAGATTCCAGATCTAAAAACATATTTTTTGAGCACTTTGACTCCTTCCCATCATACATCTCTTACATGGGGTGTTTGGTTGTTCTGAGGGGCTTCACTAGAGAAGAAAAAACTGCATCCTTGGATATATAATTATTCTCCATGTGTTTTTTTAGCGACTTTACTTTTTATTACCATGGAATTCGAATCTTTAGGCTTGAGGATGAGATTCAGCATGCCAGAGTGGCGCCAAACCCTTTTCTAAGATGAATCAGAATTGGAGTCGGAGGACATAACCATATAATGTGAAATAGAGACAGAGGAAGAGTTTTTGGTGAGGGGATTGGGGGATTGAGCTAATGCTGTGTTCACCTCATGTGAAGAATCTTCAGACTCTTCAGGTTCATTGATATCCCTTGACTCTCTTGACTATTCTTGGGTGGATTCCTCTTTATATTTAGATAAAACCAGTGAAAGTTCCCCCACAGTGTGATCTGGTTTATCTATAGACCCAATGCCAACAAGGATAATGATAAAAAATAGGATAAGGAAAATAAGATAGGGCGGATGATCACTCATGTTTAAATAAATAAATCACCCTCTAAAATGATTTCCTTACTGAAATTAAAATAACACAAATTTTTTGACATCATTATCCATATATAATAGTGACACCTCATTTATTCAACCATATATTATTACTTTTAAAAATGATATTATAAAAATATAATTTTTAAATAATAGTGCATTGTAACAACAAGGTTAAAATGGTATTTTCAAGTGTAATGTATAACCCTAGAAAATGTGATATCAAGAGAATTCAATGCAATGAAATAAAATTATGATTGTATATTCATGATAAAAGAAGAATAAATAAAATTATTGTTAAATGGTATTATTTTATTATCAAGTCAACATATATATAAGCTACAACCACATATGATGAATAATATGGATTAATCCCTATTAACTAAGAAATATATAATGTCTATAATTAATGATATGCGATAATTGATGTAAATTAATGATCATAGAAAACTAAACTCATGGTAATGGAGGTCATGAGAATCATCAACCATGGGAAATGGTGTATCCATAATTATTGTTTAACACGTGACCTTAGATGTCATCAATTTCATGGAATGTTATTTATCTTTAACTTAAAAAAACCATGAGAAACAACATTTAAAACAAAAATAATTGAGTTCCAGGTCAATTTTAGATACATTATTAAAAACTAAATTGGGAAAACCTAGTGGTAAGAAACTAATGAAGGGGAAAAAGTACTATATTCTCAACTCCCCCTGATTAAATCATGATAGAATTTATAGTTCTCACATCCCAATTTTACACTTCAATTTCTCAAAATTTTCTTTTGGTAATTTTTGTGAATAAATATTCAAGATTGTCAAAAAATACAATCTAGTGAATATCTTCATTACCATTCCATTTAAGCTTATGGGTAAAAAATAATTTTGGTGAGATATCATTTGTCTTATCACCTTCGATGTACCCACATTTTAATTAAATTATAAAAGAACCATTATCTTCTTGTCTAATATTGAATTATTAATATTTAATTCACAATTGGTTTTGATATGATGAATAACTCATCTCAACCAAACATGTTGTATAATTGTATCATGAATTGAAATAAACTCAACATTATTTGAGGAAGTCATGAAAATGGTTAATTTTGTAAATTTTTTATTTCATGGTCATCCCAACACCTATGAATGAATATGTAATTTGAGATTTGGTTTTATTTGATCAGGAAAATATCTGTCATCAGTATATCCATCCTATTTTGATTCTAATTATTGCATTAATTTATCTTTTATACCATTAAAATATCAACGAGTAAGAGAATAACATTATCAACTAAATAATTTTTGGGATGAAATTTATTCTAAAACAAACATGTTATTTAATTTATTAATGAATTACATCATGTTAAAATTACCTATATATTTTCTAGAGTATTGAAAAAGGATTCCCTACACATTGTATTGGTATTAATAGATCTTTTTGACTTGGGATTACAAAAATTGATGTAAAAACTACATTTATGAATGGTAATCTTGATGATGAGGCTTACATGAAACAACCTAAATTATTCCTATCTAGTAATAATGATATTTTAGTATGCAATCTCAAAAGGTAAATATATGCTTTAAAAAACACCCTGGTGATGGTATTTGTGATTTCATGATGTAATTACTTTATTTGGTTTCAAATAAAACATTATGGATCAATGTATATACTACAAGGTAAATGGGAGTAAATTATGTTTTCTTTTTTATACATATTTTAAATTTTACTTGAAATTAATAATAAGGATTTTATATATGATGTAAAATAGTTTCTCTCAAAAAGGTTTGACATGAAAGATATGGGTGAGGCATCCTATATCATTGGCTTAAATATTTATAGAGATTGTTTGAGAGGCATCAAAAGATTATCTCTATAAACATATATCAATAAAGTTTTAGAGAGATTTCATTTGAAATACTATGCACTAAGTACATCACCCATTGATAAGGTAGTTAAATTCTATATGAACAAATGCCCTAAAAATGACTTGGAATAAGGAAAAATGAAATACACTATGTATACTTTTGTTGTTGGTAGTTTAATGTATGATCAAGTCTTTAAAAGTCACGACATTGATTTTTTAATAGGTATATTATGGAGATATCACAATAATCTTGGAATAGACCATTGGAAGGTTGTGTAGAAGTTATTAAGATACAACTAAGGGAATAAAGAGTACATTTTTATATATAAATGAACTGGAAATTTGGAAGTTATCGAATACTCAGATACAATTTTTTTTGGTGACTTTGATTCATTAAAATAAACTTTAGTTCACATATTTATGATGGTTAATAGATTAATTTCACATAGAATCATCAAACAGACACTAATAATGAATTTTATTATGGAATTTGAGTTTGTTTCATGTTTTAAGGTCAATTTTTATGGTTAATGCCTAAGAAGTTATATTTTAGTTCTTAAAGATATGGATTCTATTTCTAGGAAATTAATTATATATTTCAACAATTCAACTTTTTTATTTATGGATAAGAATTACAAAAAATTTGAGTCAAAGTAAACACATCGACATTAAGTACACAACCATAAGGGAATATGTTAAAGATAAGAAAATAGTCATTCAACATATCTGCATTGAGTTGATGATTGTAGATACTTTAACTAAATTTATGCCTCAATTTAAATTCAATTATCATATAATAAGCATGGGATTAAGTTATACCCTAAATGTTTTTGTTGTATAAACAAATTTTATTCAAAACCCATATATATAAACATTTCTCCCTTTAGTTTATGTGTACAGATTCATTACCAGATAAATATTTTGGGGATATAGAATATACCATGTGGTTAAGTTTATTCATATGGATATTTAACATACATAATACATTGTGATACATGGAAGATACTACTCATTATCTATAGGACCTATAGCTATGATTCATGTATTATGTTTCTTGTTAAAGTGGGGGATTTTTTTCATATATTCTCATTAGTTGGTAAGGAACATGTTGGAGAATGTAATAAATGGTCCATAAAATTAGTTATAATATAAATAATTGTGGATCATAAAATTAATTTATCCAATTAAGATAACAAAATAAATTATGGTCTACAAAATTAATTATTTTGATAGTAATAAATCACCCATGCATTGACTCTCTTTGTTGACGATTTAATTTGGGGTGGGTTCTTGATGACAATACCCACTATAAATATTAAACCCCATGCACCTAATAGATACAAGGGAAATACACAATCTAAGCCTTTTTATAGAGTGTAGAAAGCATTCTTTCTTTGATTCTTCATTTCCCATGTTTGTCTACAATAGCTAGTGGTATGTATCACTTTTTCTAATAAATAAATCAAATGATTCTAGAATAATGTTTTATAAATTATCTAAATTATCTTTCATTAATTAATTATAATAAGACATCATATTATTTAAAAGGTGCATATGTATATTTATTTTCATATCCTTCAAGGATAAGTAAAACATGATTTTATATTTAATCCATCAAGGATAAATAAAATGTTTATTTATTCTTAATACTTAGAGACAAATAAATTATTCATTATCCTATCATGTAAAATTTATATCAATATTTAGTAAAATAAATTCAATTATTTTTTAGTTCATTTTCATGATTATGTATAATATTTTTAAAATTTAATAGTTTATCTTTTAGATTATTAATTAAAAAATAAAAGAATATTATTTGTAATTTTATGATCAAATGTTCCACTAATTTAAGAAAATCCTCATAATTGTTTATGTAATTTTATATATCTTGATAATATGGAGATTAATGTAAATACATTGAGTTATAAAAACCAGGTAATGAAAAAAATAAATTTTATATTCTTCTTCATGTTAATATTTATTTAAATGGATATATCGTATATGCTTTATTTAGTTCAACCCATATAATAATTTATCTAATTACGTGATGATTTCAAAATTTTAAATATTCTTCATGTATTTTAAAGAATTCAGGGATTCATATATAGATACTTTAATCAATATTACTAGAAATATAAACAATGATAGTAAATTGGGTGAAACCTTTTATAATAATATCATAAATATTTAAAAATCTTAATACTTTGGATTACCAATCCAAAACTTCATATGTTGAACATATTACATATTCTATTGGGTTTTTCCAAATTATTTTGATATTGACATCTTTAAAAATTCATTATTATTTATGATTTTTGAAAGCATTAAAAAATAGAAATACATCATCAACAATATTTAATGAGATCTTGTAATTTATTTGGTACCAGTGCTAGTTTTGTAATAAAATCTTGAAAAAACATATTGTGGTTGATATATTTATCTTCTAATTTAGGGGAAAATTAATTTACTACTCATGATGAATGATGACTCTATATAATCAGTTTATCTACACCTTTATTGCATATAATAAAAAAATTCAACTATTAATATTTGACACTTTATCACCGAACTATTAAAGGAAGTGTTTTGAGCATATTATAAATGATTCTGATGGATAATTTTATATAAGGCATGAGTTGCTAAATATTTATTTTAATCAACATAGAAACATGAATTATATATTCACTAATAAATAATAACACATGTGACCATTTCATATACGAACCACTTGATAGAGATAATATTTTATCCATTTTAATAGTAATTCAATGATTTAATCACTAATTATTTTTCAATTTGTGTTATTTACATCAATTTTTGAATTATAGGGTGTTTTGAGCTTCAATTGGAAAACTGCTTAATTCAGAAATATAATTAGATTTTAATATCTTTGGTAATTAATGAATATCTTTTAAAATATAAATCCAATTGATGTGATTAATTTTTATTGTATTCTAATATTTATTGTATTAATCTTTGGTTTTAGGACCATGATTTAATTTGGCCATCCAAGGGTCTGAAAAATTCAATCAAGTTGGATAATTATTCTGGACGATCGGGTGGACCCCACCTAAATGAATTAATCATAAATCAGTCTACATACATCCAATTGATGTGATACCAATTGTATTTGAAATAATATTTAATGGGGAATTTTTTTGTTGAAGATGATGGAGATATTTATTCATTCAAGTGACCCATGGATGCTAAAGCTTTTGGGCAAGAAAAAGGAAACATTCAGTTAGAATAAAATCCCAAATTTAATAAGACATATCACTTACTAAAGAGTGATGATACATCTGAAACTTTTTGGAGAGGCATAAAAATTATTTTGGAACATCTTTAATGAAGACACCATGCCAAAATTCGGCCATTAAATTGTCATACTATGATCAAAATTTTGGTGGACAGAATCTGCAGGAAATCTTAAACTGAGATTTTGAAGATCTGAAATTTGAAGACCTAAGGATGGAATCCCTTGGCCTATATAAGGAGGAGTTCACCCATGCTAAAGAGGGGAGATAGACACCGACATTGGAGAGTAGTCCTAGGTACATGCTGCTGACATATGAATTTTCTTTTATTTTGTTTTTATTTTAATTTTCATTTCCCATGTAACGCATATACATCTTTTTAATTCAAGTGTTTCCATCTTATTCCATCTCTCTTTCCCTTCCAACCCTAATCTAATTATCCTATTTTCTTCTTCTATCCCCCATGACTACTTAAACTTAAAAACGAGGGGCTAACCTGAGACTTGTCCCGGGGGAGGTATGTGAAAATTCCATTTATTCTACTCTTAAATTCTAAAGTTTTATTATGTTTGTGATGAGAAAGAGTGATGTGCACGGGTGTGGTGTCCTTCCACCATTACACTGAACTCGAACTTAATTCTATTATTTTATTAAATATATTTACTCCCTTATACTGGATACAAGCTCTTTATACTGTGGAGTTGATCCATTCCGTAGATGAAATGGCATACGATGGAGTCAGGTTCTAGGAGATGGAACACGCTCGATTGAGGTGTGCCATCAACCTTGATTATAGGAGGTGGTGGAATTGAGATTGATATATGCATTCAATATTTCACAACACAAAATAAAATAATAGTAATTCATTAATGAGGTCTAAGAATTTAATTATCAAACATAATTTAAACACCAATAAGGAGAATAATGGAACCCACAAACCAACCCACAAAGTCCAAGTTCTTTATTTACTAATATCATTTTGTCATTTCATGTTTCTTTAACATTTTCATTCATTTGAATTCCATAGAATTTTAAGATAAAATAAAAAAACCAAAAAATGTAGTATAGGTAAATTAGATCAAGTGGGTAAACAACTGAGAAATCTCTTTAAGTGAGACAACCCTGGTTAGTCTCTATGCTGCATTTGGAAAATAAATTTCTTTTTCTATTCCATATGACATGCGTGCGTCAAAACTGGCACCGTTGCCGGGAAACTAATCAGTTGTTTACATTAATTTTTCTATTTTCAAATTTTAGACAGTTTTCATTATTTTAAAAAAAAATCATAAAAAAATCATGTAACACCCCGACCCTAGTTACCCAGAGTTGTTTCATTATTACATAACTTTGGCATGATCACAAGGGATCAAATACTGAAAGACTGATCAGTTTAGTATCCTTGGAAGTCCCAGATACATACATAAGTTTTATATTACATTATAAAATGAAAAACAGAAACAATATTTTATCCTTTGAACACATTTATATCCCTTATCCTATCTCTATAGGTCAATAATAAAATACTTCTTCACATCCTGGGAAAAATAAAACATAGAAAGGGGTGAGCTCAAATGCTCAGTAAAGATAACAATATAGCGGAAACTTTTATAAATAAGAATAAACATTTAAGGTAATGTATAAGACTAAAATATAGGAATTTTAAACTTAAACTTCAGCATAATATTGAAAATATAAATCAAATAATTCTTTTTAATTATTCACATGGATATTCTACTAGTCGAATAATCACATGAAATATTAATATCCAATTTTATAATGATGGAATGCATAATGCCGGACATCATAACCACATAGTCAAGGCCTCGTGCCAAGACTAAAAATAAGATTTTGTCAAGGCCTTTTTCCAAGACACTATTTTTTCTCATGATACCTACCGATGCATCGAGGAGCTATAACAGGCTCCACCCGTCACTTACTAAGTCCAATGCATTCCTCATATAAAAAAGTTGAAACATAACATAAACATTCGTATTAAAACTAGCATAATATATTTCAAAAATTTATCCATAAACCATGAATGGTATAAAAATAACACATCCATAGTCAAAAATATCACAAAACCTTCAATACAATATAGAATATTGTATCATAATAAATCAACTTCAAATGAGTGTAAAATCAATCAAAGGATGTTGACATAGATGAAATCAAAACTATTTGAGAGAAATATCTCTTTCTATTTTGAAATCATTTAAAAGTCACATAGTTATAAAAGAAAACATTTATTTTTAAAATATTCTTATAATCTTTTAAGGTAAGTTTTAAAGATGTTATAATGGCGAAAAATAGCTGTACTCGCCGTATAAGTTAAAAAAACATTCTTTCCTTAATTTTGTCGAAAAGGTCATAAAGGACCTTGTTTGGAAAATGACAGAAAGATTCCTTTATAAACATTATATAGAAATTCAAAAAAGGGTATAAATGACTTTAACCAATAGTCTAGGAAATAGTAAATTTTTTTTGAAATACATTTATAAGAAACACAGATGTGGATGATAAAGAGGTCCCAGTAGAAAATCACGTATAAACAACCTCAGATAATGAAGAGATTGTAGAATTAACCCTTACCTTATACTTTACTTGGTCAAGGGTATTTTAAACTCATATATAATAGGTAAATAATTGTTATTAAATTATACAAGAACCACATACATAAATATTATATCATATATATTCTTCTAATATTGCTTTGTAAATAATATTTCTGTAGTATCATCGTTTCGAGTGTTAACTGATTTGTTTTCCTTTATATGTTTTGTTACATAAGTCATGTTTATTATGGATAAGATGTATTCGATTCATATAAAGAATGATATTAATTTCTTAAAAATTATTTTTTAATCATTAAAATGAAATTTATTCTTGAACGGTTATGATGGGGAATGAATTTCATCGCGTTCATGGAGATGGTAATCTGTACGTACGCACGATCGAAAATATCATTCTATTGATGGTGAAATAGTATGTAATTAGATGGTATATGTTGGGCAAAAATCCCTCAAGGTATCATTGAAGCATTTTTGAGGTGATTGTGTTTGTTGACAAAGTAGACATCTGAGTAGTGATTGTTGACAAAGAAAAACAATGACATACAAATTTGTTGACAAAGAGGATTTCATGGTGGAATGTCGAGTTCAAGAGATGAGGTCAACGATCCATGTTTGATTCAAGAACTTCGATAAAAGGAATGGATGATCTGGAGGCGGTACAAAAGAACAGATACAAGGTGGCGCCGTTTTCCAGTGTTTGCCAAATTTTTGGGCCTGAAAATCGGCAAATGATGAAAAGTGTTTTTGGCAAAGGGACTTGCGCGCCGTGGACTTGGAGTATAGGAAACTTGCGTGCCATATGTTTTTCAAGATCAGAAGATCAAAATATGGCTAAGGAAATAGGTTCGCGCAAGTTTGGGAGTTGGTCACGCAAGTGTCTAAAAGGAGAGAAGACTTGCACGCCGAGATTGGGTCGCGCAGGTGACTTGCGCGCCGTCGCGCAGGGTGGTCAGATTGCCTATAAATACTGGACCACCCCTCCTCATTTTTCACCGGAGTTCAACTCAGATCTCCCGTCGCGCAGGTGTGGTGGTCGCGCAAGTGGTGTGTGTGGTCGCACAGGTGGGACTTGCGCGCCAGTGGTTGAAGTTGTGCGCCGGTGTTAGAAGTTGCGCGCCGGTTTGCAGTTGCGCGCCAATAGTGGCTTGGGCGTAAAAGGAAGAGAGTCGCGCAAGTTTGGAGTTGAGGAAGATTGTGTCGCGCAAGTGTCAGAGGAGGACTTGCGCGCCCGTTGTGACTTGCGCGCCGATACTTGCGTGCCGAGGTAGACTTGCACGCCAAGTAAGGTTTGTTCCAGCAGTGTTTTCGGGCTGCGTGGAAGCTGGTACGTTGCCCGATACCTTCGGTGCAAAGAGATATTCATCTACGGGTGAAAGTTTAACTTCAACAGAGCATCTACATACAAGGGAAGATGCATTCTTTCATGAAAATGAAGAGACCTACAGGTCTATAAACTGTGAGTGGATTCCTTCTGGAGCAGTGAGCTTAGGAAGAGGAAGTAGGTGATCCTCTCCACCGGCAGTGAGCCGGAGAGAGAGAAACAGGGAGTGACCCTTGGGAAAGCAATGAGCTGACCCTAAACATTGTATAGGAAGTGAGCCTGGGCATAGAAGTGATCTAGCCCGAACATTGTAATCCACAGCTAGTGAAGTCTAGTGGAATTTGGTACGAACCGGCAACTTGTCGGCGTATGCTCCTTGGACGTAGCCCTTAGCGGTGAACCGAGTAAAAATATCTGTGTGTGCCTGCTTACTTCCCTGCATTGCATTCAAAGCATCATTATCAGGTAAAAGAGACAAGTGATCACAGTAACCACACAAGTGCAAACAAAGTGACCCTTGTAACAAAGAGGTCAAGATCCAGTGGGGCAGGAAGAACTTTGAAAAAGAATATCCATACCCTGATTCACCCCCCCTCTCAGGGTATATAGGCCCCTATTGGACCTAACAATTGGTATCAAAGGGACTGGTTGCTTTTATCAGATTTGTTTGCTTCAACTTGGTGTAGTCGATCTGTGTAGTTGAAGATATTGTTTGCGCTTATCTCGGTCTACCATGGGAAAAAGAAAATCTTCAAAGAAGAATCAGAAGTCAGGTGGTATCCCTCAGTGTGGAAGTGTTTTTGGAAAAAGTGTGATTCAACTAAAAGAATCAAACAGCTTACTGAAGGAATCATGTAGTGAACAGAAAAATGATTTGGATAAATCATACCACAAAAATACTTACTCAGTCAATGATGCTGATGGAATGAGTAAAGAACCTAACTTTCCAAGTGACGTTGGAACCACTGATGGTGAAGAAGAAGAAATTGAAGGAAGAATTGATATGCGAGATGAGTTGGAGGCTGCTCTTGAAGAGATAGATGTTTGTAGGGCCAAAACCACGAAAGCTAACAAAATTGTTCGCGATGCCAAAATCTATATGCAGCAGCAAGAAGAAGAGAAGTCTGAACTGATGGAAGAAATTGAGAAACTTAAGTTATCAACATCAGAGAACTCAGAATCAATTAGTAAGTATAAGCTGAAGGTTGAAGAACAGAAAATAGAGATAGATGGCTTGAACAAAAAGGTGGAAGTTGTCCATGGGACTAAAGAATTGGATCAGAAATACACTGAGGAAATTAAATCTAAAGACATACAGATCCATGCTCTGGAAACTAAGGTCAACAAGCTAAGAGGATTAAATCAAAGGCTTATTGATATAGTTACTGACCTAACCGAGAAGAATGATTCTCAAGGTGAGGAACTACAGAAGCTGGCTAAAGGAAAAGGAAAACAAAAGGCTGGTAAGTGTGAAGATAATCAAGAGTCCGATGAAGTTCGGAATCTGAAAGCCAAGAATGATGATCTAGCTACACAGCTGTCTGAGTTAGTTCAGAAGAATCAAAGACTACAACAAGAGAATGCATGTTGCTCCGATTCTCTTGCTCAAGAAAAATTGAAAGTAAAAGAGCAAAATGTCGTGGTTAATAAGCTGAAGCATGAACTGAAAGATGAGATGAGTTGTGGAAAGAATATCAGAAAAGAACTTGATGCTCAACTTGTATCAAGAGATTTGAAGATTTAAAATTTAGAAGAAGAGCTACAATCAGTCAAGAAGAAAATGGAGAAGTCTAAATCCAAAGATAAGCCCAAGTTGAAGGATGCACTGCACTTATTATTTGATCATCCTTCGACAGGTGATGATAAAATGAAGTCCAAATATGCTGCTTCAGAGGAGAAGCATGAAAGGATTGTATCTTCCCAAAGGTCAACCTTTTTGGGAAAATCTGGAATTGGATATGATAATCCCACTCCTATGGATGATAAGAAAAATGCAGTGAAAAATTCCAAAGGTAAGAAAAATCCTGTAGGTGCTGGAGATAGACCTATGAGGATAGTTTCAAGGAGTGATGATATGTGCTATTTCTGCAGAGTTCATGGCCACACATCAAGCTTCTGTACAGAGGCTCTGGAGTACATTTCAGGCTGTGAAAAGAGAAACATTAATAAATATGAGAACAGGAAGAAGCATCATGAGAAATCAGAAAGAAGAACTTCTCAGAGGAAAGCATATATTAGATGCTATTACTGTGGAAGAATGGGACACACCATGGGCATGTTTCAGGAAGCTCAGGAGAACAATATCAGAGGAAGAACTCAAGGTGCATCAACATCTCAGCAGAGAAATGATAAAATGAGGTATGCCTTTGAGGGAAAATGTTTTATATGTTCTCACTATGGGCACATGGCGAGACATTGAAGTAAGAAGAAAGCAGGAAAGGGAAAGGAACAAGAAAAGAGATCTCTACCACAGGAAGTGTACAAGAAAGAAGCCTGTACTGGGAGACAATTTGGTAAGAAGAAGAATAGGCTTCAAGCCTCGGGGAAATCACATGGAGCTGAACGAAAGGTGTATCAGTCACCTCCTCTGTCATACTCACAACAGATCTCAAGGAGAGAATGTGAACAAACCTGGAAGATTAAGCGGAGATCTACTCCAGATGTGATGAAGAAGAATGAATGTTCAATATAGGACTCACCACCAGTGAAAAAGAGTGTGGTGACTCAGACATCTGATAAAAGAAAGATGAACGAAGAATGCATCGAGAAATCTACATGTCGTATTTCTCAGCGAGAAGTGAAGGAAAGAGGAAGACCCCTAAGATGGGAGAATAAGAAAGGGAAGATGCCAAATAGAGAGGTTCCTACTCAGAGAAATAATCAAGGAAAATGGAATTTTGATAGAACCTCAAAGAAGGAAATGTGTACTAGCGGGTTTATACCCCAAGCGGTGAGAAAGGCCGAGCCTACCAAATCTACATATCGGAAAAAGGCTCAGAATGTAGGCAATGAATGCCTAGTCATATGGCCAGAACAGTTGAAGTTGGCTAGGAAATTGGAGGAAGCAAGAAAGGAGTGTGATGCCCTCCAAGAAATAATCAAAGGGTTGACCCATCAGGATCAACCGAAATCCTCATCTTGAGGAGTTTAGAAAATCCCCTCTCCCTATGTATATAAATGCTATTAACTTATGATCTGTGTGTTTCTGGTTTTAGGGAGATACAATCCAAGGGGAAGTGGCATCTAAGGATGCAAAGTGGAGAAGTGATGTGCTCCAGAGTTTCAATTAATACAAATCAGGTATCAATGTTGATGATAAAAGGGAGCAACAGTGCACAACAGGAAGTGTTTGTGTTATTGACTTTGTCTCTTGTTTCCTACACCGAGTTCCAACTTAGTAGGCTTAGAGATTTTGTTAATGGCTCAACTATTAGTGGAAGATGGGAACAAATGATGCAGGAGGAGAAGAGTGACGTTTATGGGTCTAACCCCAGGAAATGTTGCATAACATAGGGGGAGCATTTAACAACAAAATCAGATGCCAGATCCATCAAGGAAATAATTGGATGACCCAGCTCAAGAGTTGTGTATCGAGAGAAGACATAGTATGAGAGAAGCAGCAGTGATCAAGCATTTCATGATTATTTATTTTGATCTAACATTATGGTATCAGCTGACGGTTTTCAGGATACCAAGAAGCTGCGAGAAGTAGTTGAAAGGAATGATTCCACTGAACAATGAGATAGTGAGAAATTTTATGATAAACGTTATGAGGAGGAAAGCAACAAAGGGGGAGCATAAGTGACTAATGATGATTTAGAAAAGAAAAATCCTCATCTGCATAATAGTCAAAGAGATGAGCTGAAATTGACATGCAGAATATCATTGGTGATTTGTCAGCTCTAGCTCAGACAAGGAGAATGGAATCCCTGCAGAAAACACCTTTTAGATCCCAAGTTGAGTTGAAATACTTTTCTGATGCAGCTGGAAATGAAAACTGGGTTCAGGCTATGAATGAAGAGCTTGATCAGATTGAGAAGAACCAGATGTGGGAGATTGTTTCGAGGCCATCAAACAAGAATTTCATTGGGACTAAATGGGTCTATCGCAATAAGATTAATGAAGATGGCACATTGATTCGGAACAAAGCACGACTGATGTGAAAAGGAGAATCCCAGATAAAGGTGTATATTGAGCAGCCAGATGGTTTTCTCATTAATGAGGATGAGAACAAAGTTTGCAGGCTGAAGAAGGCGTTATATGGGCTGAAACAAGCACCAAGAGCATTGTACTGAAGGCTATATCAGTATTTAAAGAACCTTGGCTTTCAGCATTACACAAGGCGGTAATGACACATTCATTTCTCAATCCAAATATTCCAAGGATGCTTTGGAATGATTTGGAATGGAAAATTACAAGGAGATGAAGACTTCGGTTTCTACCTGGATGAAATCATCAAAAGATGACTGTGGCAGGGTAGTTAATATCACAGAATATAGGCAAATTATCGGAAGTCTGTTGTACTTGACCGCGATAAGGCCTGATATTGTTTTCGCCACATGCCAAGCAGCGAGATATCAAAGTAATCCCAAGGAAAGTCTCATGCTTGCAGTAAAAAGAATACTTCGGTATATCAAGAGCACAGTGGACTTTGAGCTGACATATAACGAAAAGTCTCCGACAGAATTATTGGGATATAATGATGCAGACTGGGCCGGTTCAGCAGATGACAGGAAATCAACATCTGGAGGTGCATTTTATCTTGGCGGACTATGTATTTCTTGGCTGAGCAAGAAGAAGGATTGCATTTCATTAAGCACCACAGAAGCTGAGTACATTGCAGCCACTCAAGCATGCACACAGTTATTGTGGATGAAGCAGCAACTTGAAGATATGGGAGTTGAAGTGAAGTCTCCGATTAGAATCCAGTGTGACAACTCAAGTGCTATAAATCTTAGCAAAAATCCTGTCCATCATTCCAGGACAAAGCACATTGAGATCAAGTATCATTTCATCAAGGAGAAGGTTGAGCAGGGCATCATGAAGTTGGAGTATGTGCCTACAGAGCTACAGGTTGCAGTCATTCTGACAAAGGCCTTACCCAAAGAAGCTTTTGAGAGGCATCGAATGGCTCTGGGAGTTCAGTCAATTCCCCGCACTTGAAATAGTGTGGATGTGGGACCCCCCCTCTCCCCGAGGTATGGTGTGTTTTTCCCTAATGTGCTGATATGTGTTCTCTACCATGTTACAGACTTCAACGGAGTGACCTTTGGGTTCGTTGACAAAGGGGGAGAAAAGTGTTTGTTAATGGGGGAGAAAATAGTGATTGTTCAAGGGGGAGACAGTGCAGAGATTTGATAAATCATAATTGATACGGGGAGAAGCTGACAGGTGGAGCAGCCAGAAAGGGGGAGCAATGAGAAAGGGGGAGAGAATTTTAAATCTGACAATGCTAGTAGTGATCGATCAAAGAATAGATATCACGACAGCTGAGGATCGTGATAAAAGCCGAAGAGTGGTACTGGACAGTGTGCTCATGTGGGATTAGTGTATGTGTTGAGTAAATCCTTGATCGCTATCAGAATCGCAATGAGGCGAATGGAGGTTGAAGAATCAATGACGTATCTTTGTTTTGGAAGAGTTGTAAACAAACCCAAAGGGGGAGATTGTTGGGCAAAAATCCCTCAAGGTATCATTGAATTATTTTTGAGGTGATTGTGTTTGTTGACAAAGTAGACATCTGAGTAGTGATTGTTGACAAAGCAAAACAATGACATACAAATTTGTTGACAAAGAGGATTTCATGGTGGAATGTCGAGTTCAAGAGATGAGGTCAACGATCCATGTTTGATTCAAGAACTTCGATAAAAGGAATGGATGATCTGGAGGTGGTACAAAAGAACAGATACAAGGTGGCGCCATTTTCCAGTGTTTGCCAAATTTTTGGGCCTGAAAATCGGCAAATGATGAAAAGTGTTTTTGGAAAAGGGACTTGAGTGCCGTGGACTTGGAGTATAGGAAACTTGTGCGCCATATGTTTTTCAAGATCAGAAGATCAAAATATGGCTAAGGAAATAGGTTCGCGCAAGTTTGGGAGTTGGTCGCGCAAGTGTCTAAAAGGAGAGAAGACTTGCGCGCCGAGATTGGGTCGCGCAGGTGACTTGCGCGCCGTCGCGCAGGGTGGTCAGATTGCCTATAAATACTGGACCACCCCTCCTCATTTTTCACCGGAGTTCAACTTAGAGCTCCCGTAGCGCAGGTGTGGTGGTCGCACAAGTGGTGTGTGTGGTCGCGTAGGTGGGACTTGCGCGCCAGTGGTTGAAGTTGTGCGTCGGTGTTAGAAGTTGCGCGCCGGTTTGCAGTTGCGCGCCAATAGTGGTTTGGGTGTAAAAGGAAGAGAGTCGCGCAAGTTTGGAGTTGAGGAAGCTTGTGTCACGCAAGTGTCAGAGGAGGACTTGCGCGCTCGTTGTGACTTGCGCGCCGATACTTGCGCATCGAGGTAGACTTGCACGCCAAGTAAGGTTTGTTCCAGCAGTGTTTTCAGGCTGCGTGGAAGCTGGTACGTTGCCCGATACCTTCGGTGCAAAGAGATATTCATCTACGGGTGAAAGTTGAACTTCAACAGAGCATCTACATACAAGGGAAGATGCATTCTTTCATGAAAATTAAGAGACCTACAGGTCTATAAACTGTGAGTGGATCCCTTCTGGAGCAGTGAGCTTAGGAAGAGGAAGTAGGTGATCCTCTCCACCGGCAGTGAGCCAGAGAGAGAGAAACAGGGAGTGACCCTTGGGAAAGCAGTGAGCTGACCCTAAACATTGTATAGGCAGTGATCCTGGGAATAGAAGTGATCTAGCCCGAACATTGTAATCCACAGCTAGTGAAGTCTAGTGGAATTTGGTACGAACCGGCAACTTGTCGGCGTATGCTCCTTGGACGTAGCCCTTAGCGGTGAACCAAGTAAAAATATCTGTGTCTGCCTGCTTACTTCCCTGCATTGCATTCAAAGCATCATTATCAGGTAAAAGAGACAAGTGATCACAGTAACCACACAAGTGCAAACAAAGTGACCCTTGTAACAAAGAGGTCAAGATCCAGTGGGGCAGGAAGAACTTTGAAAAAGAATATCCATACCCTGATTCACCCCCCTCTTAGGGTATATAGGCCCCTATTGTCCCTAACAGTATATCATATATACATAATCATTAAAATGTTATATTTATTATTTACATCAATTATACTCATTATTATACCTATCTAATTAAGAAAGTGTTGGATTAACAAACTACACCACAACGTAGAGGCGGTAAGCCGTACGTACGCACGTATGGTGACTTGTCATTCATAGGATGGATAGAATAATGAATATGGTTGTACCATTTTTATAATAACATCACAGTCTGTATAAGGTATTGGAGTTAATATTTTGGTATGGAAACAACAAATAAAGAGGAAGTGAAAGAAGAAAAGAACTTTGAAATAGGCGATGAAATTATTACCTCTTCTTCGGGTGTTTCATTTTGAGTTGATCAAAAGGCATCCTTAGGTTGGATTTATGATCAAAATAAGGCCTATAATTCTATTTGGGGGTAGTGGGGAGGATATTTGAGCAGGGGTTGGCCTAGCCAATTGGCTTAGGAGGTGTGATTTTGAAAGAAGGAGAAGTACCCTTTTATAAGAAAGGTGAGGGTCACTTTAACAAAAGATTGAAATATTATTTTATTATACAATCATATTCAGTTTATAATGGCCCCAAAAAGATTTATTTCGAGGATAAGGTGGGTATGGGTCGAAAACCTCTCAACCAAAAGGTATTAGACAGGTTTAGGTCACCATATTACCCTTATCTTTTATATTTAACTCTTGGTTAAATAGTTTAACATTTACCATGTCTCCTTATATCTTTATATTATATGGTTAATAAACCTACTATAAAAAGCCAAGTGAACCCCAAGTGGTTCAGTAATGACATATATATTATTATATAATTCCTTCGTAAGAAACATAGTTTTTTAGGACTATTATATCATTTAATAATATAGTAATTGTTTTAAAAACTCATTTATGTCAATTTTGAAACTATTTAGTATTTGATTTTTGTTAAAGTCCTAAAAACTAGATTACCTAGAAAAAAAGTCATTTAATCAACCATAAAATGTCATATTAACCTATGGAATTCTTTTAATTCATCAAAAGTCTCAAATTACATTTATTTGGAAATTTATAATATCAATTATTTTAATCTTTCATTAATAAGGTAATTACTGCATCATCATTATGTCATAAATAAATTAAATTATTTAATGTCTGAAAATTATTAATAAAATACCATTATGTAGGAAATATTTTTAGATTTATAATGAATATTTATAGATGAATTTATCTTATGTGTAACCCAATATTAAAAATGGTTTAGTTATTAAAAATTGAATTTAACACCTTTAACTCTTCTTTAAATAAAATATATTAAATGTATTAATCTAATCCAAGTGGGTCAAAGAAGATCATATTTTATTCCTAAGTTTGATTTTGTTCTAAATACACTTATCCAATAGAATTAGGATATGTTTTAGGGTAATTATAATATCAATTTTACATTTAATTACCTTATTTATTTTAACTGTGGTAAATAAAACTCAAAAGTTACTATTCACCAAAAATTATTTTCATCTTATTGAACCAAATTTTACTTAATGATGTCAACTGTGTCTCTTGGATTTTTGAAATTCAATTCACAAAAGCTGTAAAATTACGTTTTATGCAAATTTGCAAATGCGTCTAGAAGGTGGGTAAAAGACGGTAAAAAGTTCAATAAAATTTTATATACCTAATATTATCATAAAATGATTAAAGTGAATTACATTGAACATATATAGGTATTATGTATCTATTTTTTACCTAATATAAATTTAAATAAGATAACTACCTATATAAATAGAAAGTCGATTTTAAATAATAATGCAATGTTTTTCACTATTCACCAAAAATTGAAAGTTTTCAGAAAAATACCAAAAATTCACCCTAAGCTAATTTTGATATTACGAATCCAAAAATGAATTCAATTTTGGAAAAATAAAATTTATAAAATTTCAACAAGTGGATATTACTATTCATAACGTCTAGTTTGATTGGTCTTGGTGCGTTAAAACTCCAAGTTACGTACAATGCAATCTATTGCATAATTTAAAGAGAAACGTATTGTGGAAGCTTGGGGTGTTACATTATCCCCTCCTTCAAATAATTTCATCCTCAAAATTTCTATAATATTACTGTATAAAATGATTCGGGTGGTTGTTTATCATTAGTTCCTCGGGTTCCCATGTTGCCTCTTCCATCTTATGGTTTCTCCATAGAAATTTTACCAGACGAGTTGTTCGATTTCTCAAAACTTGTTCTTTGGTATCAAGAATCTTAACAGGATCTTAGTAATAAGACAGATCAGGTTCCAGTTCTATTTCGTCATAGGTGAGTACATGTGTTGGGTCAAGCATGTATTTTCTCAACAGTGATAAGTGGATCACATCATGAACTTTAGAGAGACATTGAGGCATTTCCAAACGGTAAGCTACAAATCAAATTTGTTCTAGAATTTAGAAAGTTCAGATGTACCTAGGACTTAATTTACCCTTCTTACTGAATCATATAACACCCTTCCAGGGAGATACCTTAAGAAAACACGATCACCTACTTGAAATTCCAAATCTTTCCTTCAGTTATTGACATAGCTCTTTTACCTACTTTGATCTAGTTTGATGTGGGTTTGGATAACCTTCACCTTTTCCATTATTTTCTCAACAAGTTTTGGGCCTATGGGTTTTCTTTCACCAAAATCATCCCAAAAAGTTGGTGTGGGACATCTCTTTCCATATAATGCTTCATATGGTGCCATCTGAATACTTGAATGGAAGCTATTGTTATAAGAAAATTCTACAAGAGATAAATATTGACCTCACATACCTTGAAAGTCAAATGAGAAAGATCTCAACATGTATTCTAAGGTTTGAATAGTCCATTCTAATTTTCCATTAGTTTGTGGGTGGTAGGCAGTGCTCAAACAAAGTTCAGTATCCAAGGCCATCGAAGACATTTCCAGAATCTTGATGTAAAATGGATATCACAATCAGAAACAATCGATAGGGGTACTCCATGAAGTCTTAAAACTTCATTAATATATAGTATTTCTAAATGTTCAAGTGGTAAATCTTCTCTTATAGTAAGAAAATGTGCTGACTTGGTAAGACGATCAACAATGATCCATATTGCATCATTCCTTCTAGGAGTATTTGGTAGCTCCATGAAGAAGTACATTGTAATATCATCCCATTTCCACTCAGGTATGGGAATAGGTTGCATGTCTCCTTTAGGATTTTTTATTATAGCCTTAACCTGTAGACAAACCATATATACTAACACATAATCAGCAATCTCCCTCTTTATGTGGTCCCACAAAAAACGTTCCTTCAAATATCTATACATATTAGTGCTATCAGGGTGTATTGGAGCTATGAGAATCATCCAACAATTCCCTTTATAGATCAGGTATATCAGGAACACAAAACCTCTTCCCAAATTTCAAAATCCCATCTTTATATACGAAGTCGATCAATATCCTATCATTCAAAGCTTTAATTTTCTTTTAAAACACCTCATCATCAATCTGAGAACTTTTTATCCTTTATATTAAAGATGGTTTAGCTACCATTTGAAAAAGTATTGATGTTTCAACTTCCATGATTATTCCCATATCCATGTTTACTAGATCCATGAACATAGGATCCCTTTCAACTCTCATCTTGATCAAAACTCCCTGATCCTTTAAACTCAAAGCATCAACCACCTTATTTTCCTTCCTCAGGTGGTAGTGTATAGTTCAATCATAATCTTTGAGTAGTTCAAGCCATTGTCTTTGCCTCATGTTGAGTTCTTTATGTGAGAAAATATTCTTCAAACTCTTATGATCGGTATATATCTCACATTTTCACCATATAGATAGTGTCTCCATATCTTCAAATCAAAGATTACCACTGCTAACTGAAGATCATGATTTTGATAATTTTGTTCATAAATTTTTTGTTGTCGTGATGCGTAGGAAATAACTCTATCATTCTGTACAAGGACACATCCACGTCCTTTCTTTTAAGCATCATTATAAATAAAAAACCCATCATTCCCTGATGGTAGAGTCAAGATAGGATCATTGAATAATATTCTCTTCAGTTCTTCAAAACATTATTCACACTCTTTTGTCCAAACAAATTTAACCCCTTTACATGTGATCTTGGTTGATGGGTTTGCCAATCAGGAAATATTCTGGAAAAAACACCAATAATAACCTGCTAAACTAATAAAACTGCATACCTCAGTTATACTCGTTGGTGCTGGCCATTCTTGTATTGCTCTTGTCATAGAAGGATTAACAGATATTCCATCCTTAGAGACAATATGTCCAAGAAAAGAAATTTCCTAAATCCAGAATTCACACTTGCTAAACATCCCATATAATTCATTTCTTCTAAGAGTCTTTAGAATAATGAGAAAGTGATTTTGATGATCTTAATATCTTTTGGAGTATAACAAAGATATCATTAATAAATACTAATACAAATTCATCAAAATATTCCTTGAAAACTCTATTCATTAGATCCATGAAAACAGAGGGTGCATTAGTCAGTCCAAAAGGTATTACTGTAAACTAGTAATTCCCATACCTGGTTCGAAATGCTATTTTTGGAATGTCTTCCTTCTTCACACACAACTGATGATATCCAGATCAAAGTTCAATCTTTGAAAAATATTGAGCTCCATGAAGTTGGACGAATAAATCATCAATGCAAGGTAGGGAATACTTTTTATTTATTGTTATAGCATTGATCTCCCTGTAGTCAATGCACAACCTTATAAATCCATCTTTATTCTTAATAAAAAGAAGAGGGGATCCCCATAGAGAAACACTAGGGAGAATAAATTCCTTATTACTAAATTCCTATAAATTTTTTCTTTAGTTCCACTAATTCCACATTGGCCATTCTGTTAGGGGTCTTTGATATGGTTCTTGAACCAGGAATTAAATCAATGGAAAACTCAATTTCTCATTCTGGAGGATGACCAGGTAAATCCTCTAGAAACACATCAAGATATTATTGTACAATAGGTACGTCCTCTATTCAAACATTCTTTTCCTCACCCATAGTTATTTCATTCTATTCTTCCCCAATAATTTAATTTAGTAGAACTACTAGGGGTAGATCTAGATAAGAATCAGGTGGTAATGTTTTTTCTCTAAAGTTATGGTACTCCTTATCATCATCAAAAATTGTAAGCTCCTTCTTATTACAATAAATTTTCGTATCATGGTTCAAAATCCAATCCATACTGAGGATTATATCAAATTCAATCATGGGTATGACGATGAGATCAGCAGATAAAGAACATTTATATGCCCTAATGGGGACTGATTCACAAAACTTTGTTGCAATTATACTTCCCTTAGGAGTTTTGACTAACAAATATCTTTTTAAATTCAATTGGAAATATCTAATTTTCTTAGAAAATTGGGAAGATATAAAACAGTGCGATGATCCAGAATCAAATAAAGCATTGGATAAACTTGAGGAAACCATTAAATTACCTGCCACCATGTCTTTTGGAGCTTCAACCTCAGTAGTAGTGATCTCATAAGCTTGGCCTTACTCCCTTGTACTTTTTTGAGGTAAGTTTACTTGTCACATAGGACATTAATTTTCATAATTCCCCATTTCTATACAATTGTAGAATTCAACATTGACATCCTCTTTCTTTCCCTTGCAATCACGTTCTTGGTGGCCTTTTTAACCACATTTGTTACAGACTCCCGTTCTCTTCAGGAAAGTACCGGGGTGTTTCTTCCCACATTTACCATAGTATGGAAATTAAACTTTTTCCCTTCTTCCCCCTATTTCCATTTCCATAGTGTTTAGAAGATCTCTTCTTCTCTTGCTTTGCTTTAAATTCATAAGACTTAGAGAATTCCTTTTCTATTTTGATAGCACATGAGACAATATCTTCATACAATGATAAGGATTGTGAGACTAATGATCGACGGAGAAATAGTTTTAACCCATCAAATAATCGATCAAGCTTACTCCTTGGGTTACGTATATAATCTGTTGCATGCCATGCTAACCTTGTATAGGTAGCCTCATACTTTGCGACATTCTCATCCTTCTTTTTCCTCAGAATTAGAAATTTCGTTTCTATATTCTCTAGATGTCCATGAGGAGAGTATTTTTATAAGAAAATATCTTTAAACTCCTTCCATTACATATTTGATACTTCTTCATCTTCCTTTGTGTATTGAATTAATGACCACCATTGATCTGCATCTCCCATGAGGCGATAAAATGCCAGGACAATTTTTTCCCTTTCGCTACTCCCAAAAGTGTGAAATATTTTCTCTAAGGAACTTATCCATTGCTCAACTACAAATAGATTTTTAGTCCCATTGAATGTAGCTGGTTGTTTCCTCATGAAGCGGTCTAACATTGATCCTCCCCGTTGTGGATCCGGGTGCTACATATGGGTAAGGTTATTATTCATAACCTATGTGAGTTGTCCCAGTATGGTGATAAGTTGATTAGTACTAGTTTCATCACTAGCTCCACTATAATTATCTTGAGTAGGAGGGAAATCCCTATATGGATTTTTTGTGTTTATACAGTTTCCATTCCTTCCACTGGGCTCCATTTCTAAACAATGGCATACACTAGATTAGTTTATGAATCACAATACATAATTCCAAACTTGTAAAACGCTCAACATAAATTGAACAGTTTATGGATATAATCCATAATCATAAAAAATTTCTTTTAGGAGGTATATACTCATAAATCCTTCATAATGGTTTGTAAATAAAATTTGAATTATCTAATCATATCCCCCAGGAGTGTCGTAACCAAGAGTGTATCAAGGTCTGTTTTCGTGTACCAGGATACCCCGAGTCTAGCCCGGAACTCCTTGTTGGAGTTTTAACCCCTAGGTAAATATTTTCTAGAGCCACCTCTACCTACTCATATCCAGATAGGGATGTATTTCTTGGAAAATACACAAAATATCTATATTACCAAAATTCTAGTAAGTTATTCTATACTAATCCTCAAAGTCTATCTTAGGGTAATGTTCTCAAATGAGAGTTTTTCTAAATCTATCTTCCAAGGTTTGTAATAAACATCATTTGATACCAAATATAATGCCCCAACCCTATTTACTTAGAGTTGGCACATTATTACATAACATTGGCATGATCACAAGTGATCAAATCCCAAAATACTGATCAGTTTAGTAGCGTTTGAAGTACTATATACATACATAAGTTTTACATTACATTATAAAATGAAAAACAAAAACAATATTGTCTCCTTTGAACACATTTATATCCCTTATCCTATCCCTTTAGGTCAACCATAAAATACTTTTCACATCCTGGGAAAAATAAAACATAGAAAGGGGTGATCTCAGATGCTCAGTAAAGATAACAATATAGTGAAAACTTTCATAAATAAGCATAAACATTTAAGGAAATGTATAAGACTAAAATATAATAATTTTAAACTTAAACTTTAGCATAATATGGAAAATATAAATCAAATAATTCCATTTACTTATTTTCATGGATATTCTACTAGTTGAATAATCACATGCAATATCAATATCCAATTTCATATTGATGGAATGCATAATGCCGAACATCATAACCACTCTGTCAAGGCCTCATGCCAAGACTAAAAATAAGATTTTTTCAATGACTTGTGCCAAGACACTAGTTTTTCTAATGAGACCTACCAATGAATCGAGGAGATTTAGCGGGCTCCACCCGTCACTTACTAAGTCCAATGCATTCCTCATATAAAAAGGTTGAAACATAACATAAACATTCATATTAAAACTAGAATACAAAATGTCAATACTTTAACCATAAACCATGAATGGTATAAAAATAACACATCCACAGTTAAACATATAAAAAAACTTTCAATACAGTATGGAATATTGTATCATAATAAATAAACTTCAAATAAGTGTAAAATCCATCAAAGGATGTTGACATAGATGAAATCAAAACTATTTGAGAGAAATATATCTTTCTATTTTGAAATAATTTAAAAGTCACATAGTTATAAAATAAAACATTTATTTTGAAAATATTCTTATAATCTTGTAAGGGAATATTCAAAGATGATATAACTGTTGAAAATATCCGCACTCTCCATATAAGCTTAAAAAAACATTCTTTCCTTAATTTTTTCAAAAAGGTCGTAAAGGACCTTTTCTGGAAAATGACAGAAGGATTACTTTATAAAAATTATATAAAAATCCAAAAAAGGTTATAAATGACTTTAAACCATAGTCTAGGAAATAGTAAATGTTTTTTGAAATAAATTTTAAAGAAACACGGATGTGGATGTTAAAGAGGTCCCAGTAGATACTCACGTACAAACAACCTCGGATAATGAAGAGATTATAGAATCAACCCTTGACTTGTACTTTTCCTTGGTCGAGGGTACATTAACCTCCTGTATAATAGTTATATAATTTTTATTAAATTATAGAAGAACCACATACATAAATATGATATCATATATGATCTTCTAATAATGCTTTGTTAATAATATTTCTATAGTATCATCATTTCAGGTGTTAACTGATTCGTTTTCCTTTAAATGTTTTGTTATGTAAGTCATGTTTTTTATGGATAAGAAGTATTTTATTCATATCCAGAATGATATTAAGTTCTTAAAAATTATTGTTTAATCATAAAATGAAATTTATTATTGAATGGTTATGATAGGGAATGAATTTCATCGCATTCATGGAGAAGGTAATCCGTACATACGCATGAGTGACAATATCATTATATTAATGGTGAAATCGTATGTAATTGGATGATGTATCATATATACAGAATCATTAACATGTTATATTTATTATTTATATCAGTTATACTCATTATTAAACCCATCCAAATAATGAAGTGTTTGATTAACAAACTACACCACGACGTGGAGACGGTAATCCGTACGAACGCACGTATGGTGACTTGTCATTCATAGGATGGATAGAATAATGAATATGGTTGTATCATATTTATAATAACATAACAATATTTATAAGGTACTGGAGTTATTATTTTGGTATGGAAAAGGAAGTGAAAGAAGAAAAGAACTTTGAAAGGGGTGATGAAGTTATTACCTCTTCTTCGGGGGTTTCCTTTTGAGTTGATAAAAAGGGCTCCTTAGGTTAGATTTATAATCAAAATAAGGAATCTAGGTCAAATTTAGGGTAGTTTAGTGGATATTTTATCAGGGTTTGGTCGAGCCAAATGGCTTTGGAGGTGTAATTTTGAGAGAAGGGGAAGTACCATTTTATAAGAGAGGTGAAGGTCACTTTAGGAAAAGCTTGAAATATTATTTTATTATACAATAATATTTAGTTTATAATGACTCAAAAAGGATTTATTTCTAAGATAAGGTAGGTATGGGTTGAAAACCTCCCAACCAATAGGTTTTAGACTGGTTTAGGTCACCATATTAACCTTATATTTTAGATTTAACTCTTGGTTAAATAGTTTAACATTTATCATGTCTCCTTGTATCTTTATATTATATTGTTAATAAGACTACTATAAAATGGAAAGATAAACCAAAATGGTTCATTAATGAAATATATATTATTATATAAGTCCCTTTTCCTAGCTTTAGATTTTTAGGACTATTATATAATTTAATAATATAGTATTTGTTTTAAAAACTCATTTATGTCAATTTTGATACTATTTAGTATTTGATTTTTGTTAAAGTCCTAAAAACTTGATTACTTAGAAAAATATTCATTTAATCAACCATAATAGGTAATATTAACCTATTAAATTATTTTAATTCATCAAAAGTCTCAAATTACATTTATTTGGAAATTTATAATATCAATTATTTTAATCTTTCATTAATAAGGTAATTACTGCATCGTCATTGTGTCATAAATAAATTAAATTATTTAATGTCTAAAAATTAATAATAAAATACCATTATGTAGAAAATATTTTTAGATTTATAATTAATATTTATAGATTAATTTATCTTATGTGTAACCCTATATTAAAAATGTTTTAGTTATTAAACTTTGAATTTAACACTTTTAACTCTTCTTTAAATAAAATATATTAAATGTATTAATCTAATCCAAGTGGGTCAAAGAAGATAATATTTTATTCCTAAGTATGATTTTGGTCGAAATACACTTATCCAATAGAATTAGGATATGTTTTAGGGTAATTATAATATCATTTTTACGTTTAATTACCTTATTTATTTTAACCATGGTAAATAAAACTAAAAAGTTACTATTCATCAAAAATTATTTTCATATTATAGAACCAAATTTTACTTAATGATTTCAACCGTGTCTCTTGGATTTTTGAAATTCAATTCACAGAAGAAGTAAAATTACGTTTTATGCAAATTTGCAAATGCGTCTAGAAGGTGGGTAAAAGACGGTAAAAAGTTCAATAAAGTTTTATATATCTAATATCATCATAAAATGATTAATGTGAATTAAATTGAACATATATAGGTATTATGTATCTATTTTTTACCTAATATAAATTTAAAAAAGATAACTACTTATATAAATAGAAAGTTGATTTAAAATAAAAACGCAGTGATTTTCACTATTCACCAAAAATTGAAAGTTTTTAGAAAAATTCCAAAAAATCACCCTAAGATAATTTTGATATTACGTATCCAAAAATGAAGTCAATTTTGGAAAATAAAATTTATAAAATTTCAACAAGTGGATATTACTATTCATAATGTCTAGTTTGATTGGTCGTGGTGCGTTAAAACTCCAAGTTGCGTACAATGCAAGCTATTGAATAATTCAAAGGGAAACATATCATGGAAGCTTGGGGTGTTACATTCTCCCCTCCTTCAAATAATTTCATCATCAAAATTTCTATAATATTACTACATAAAAAAATTCGGGTGGTTCTTCATCATTAGTTCCTCGGGTTCCCATGTTGCCTCTTCCATCTTATGGTTTCTCCATAGAAATTTTACCAGACGAGTTGTTCGATTTCTCAACACTTGTTCTTTGGTACCAAGAGTCTTAACAGGATCTTCACAATAAGACAAATCAGGTTCCAGTTCTATTTCTTCATAGGTGAGTACATGTGTTCGGTCAGGCATGTATTTTCTCAACAGTGATAAGTGGATCACATCATGAACTTTGGAGAGACTTCGAGGCATTTTCAAACGGCAAGCTACAACTCAATTTTTTTCTAGAATTTAGAAAGGTCAGATGTACCTTGGACTTAATTTACCCTTCTTACTGAATTTTATAACACCCTTCCATGGAGATACCTTAAGAAAACATGATCACCTACTTGAAATTCCAAATAATTCCTTCAGTTATTGACATAGCTCTTTTTCCTACTTTGATCTAGTTTGATGTGGGTTTGGATAACCTTCACCTTTTCCATTGTTTTCTCAACAAGTTCTGGGCCTACGGGTTTTCTTTCACCAAAATCATCCCAAAAAGTTGGTGTGAGACATCTCTTTCCATATAATTCTTCATATGGTTCCATCTGAATACTTGAATGGAAGCTACTGTTATAAGAAAATTCTACCAGAGATAAATATTGATCTCACATACCTTGAAAGTCAAATGAGAAAGATCTCAACATGTATTCTAAAGTTTTAATAGTCCATTCTAATTGTCTATTAGTTTGTGGGTGGTAGGAAGTGCTCAAATTAAGTTCAGTATCCAAGGACTTCGAAGACTTTTCCAGAATCTTGATGTAAAATGGAGATCACAATTAGAAACAATCGATAGGGGTACTCCATGAAGTCTTAAAAATTCATTAATATATAGTATTTCTAAATGTTCAAGTGGTAAATCTTCTCTTATAGTAAGAAAATGTGCTGACTTGGTAAGACGATCAATAATGATCCATATTGCATCATTCCTTCTAGGAGTATTTTTTAGCTCCATGAAGAATTCCATCGTAATATCATCCCATTTCCACTCAGGTATGAGAATAGGTTGCATGTCTCCTTTAGGATTTTGTCTTATAGCCTTAACCTGTTGACAAACCATATATCTTGACACATAATCAGCAATCTCCCTCTTCATGTTGTCCCACCAAAAACATTCCTTCAAATATCTATACATCTTAGTGCTATCACGGTGTATTGGAGCTATGAGAATCATCCAAAAATTCCCTTTATAGATCAGGTATATCAGGAACACAAAGTCTCTTCCAAAATTTCAAAATCCCATCTTTATATACGAATTCGATCAATATCCTATCATTCAAAGCTTTAATTTTCTTTTAAAACACCTCATCATCAATATGAGAACTTTTTATCCTTTCTAGTAAAGATGGTTTAGCTACCATTTGAAAAGCTATTGATGTTTCAACTTCAATGATTATTCCCATATCCATGTTTACTTGATCCATGAACATAGGATCCCTTTCAACTCTCCTCTTGTTCAAAACTCCATGATCCTTTCTGATCAAAGCATCAACCACCTTATTTTCCTTCCTCAGGTGGTAGTGTATAGTTCAATCATAATCTTTGAGTAGTTAAAGCCATTGTCTTTGCCTCATGTTGAGTTATTTCTGTGAGAAAATATACTTCAAACTCTTATGATCGGTATATATCTCACATTTTCACCATATAGATAGTGTCTCCATATATTCAAATCAAAGATTACAACTGATAACTCAAGACCATTATTTGGATAATTTTGTTCATAAATTTTCTGTTGTTGTGATGTGCAGGCAATAACTCTATCATTCTGTACAAGGACACAGACAAGTCCTTTCTGTCAAGAATCACTATAAATAACAAGCCCATCATTCACTGATGGTAGAGTCAAGATAGGATCATTGAATAATATTCTCTTCAGTTATTCAAAACATTATTCACACTCTTTTGTCCAAACAAATTTAACCCCTTTACATGTGATCTTGGTTGATGGGTTTTCCAATCAGGCAATATTCTGGACAAAACACCAATAATAACCTGCTAAACTAATAAAACTTCATACCTCAGTTATACTCGTTGGTGCTATAAATTCTTGTATTTCTCTTGTCATAGAAGGATTAAAAGATATTCCATCCTTAGAGACAATATGGCCAAGAAAATAAATTTCCTAAATCCAGAATTCACACTTGCTAAACTTCCCATATAATTCATTTTTTCTAAGAGTCTTTAGAATAATGAGCAAGTGATTTTCATGATCTTAATATCTTTTGGAGTATACCAAGATATCATTAATAAATACTAATACAAATTCATTAAAATATTCCTTGAAAACTCTATTCATTAGATCCATGAAAATAGAGGGTGAATTAGTCAGTCCAAAAGGTATTACTGTAAACTCGTAATTCCTATACCTAGTTCGAAATGATATTTTTGGAATGTCTTCCTTATTCACACACAACTGATGATATCCAGATCAAGTTCAATCTTTGAAAAATATTGAGCTGTATGAAGTTGGTCGAATAAATCATCAATGCAAGGTAGGGCATACTTTTTCTTTATTGTTATAGCATTGATCTCCATGTAGTCAATGCACAACCTTATAAATCCATATTTATTCTTAATAAAAATAAGAGGGGATCCCCATAGAAAAAAACTAGGGAGAATAAATTCCTTATTACTCAATTCCTATAATTGTTTCTTTAGTTCCACTAATTCCACATTGGCCATTCTATAAGGGGTCTTAGATATGGTTCTTGAACCAGGAATTAAATCAATTGAAAAATCAATTTCTCGTTCTGGAGGATGACCAGGTAAATCCTCTAGAAACACATCAAGATATTATTGTACAATAGGTATGTACTCTATTCAAACATTCTTTTCCTCACCCATAGTTATTTCATTATATTCCTCCCCAATAATTTAATTTAGTATACCTAATAGGGGTAGATCTAGATAAGAATCAGGTGGTAATGTTTTTTCTCTAATGATAAGGTACTCCTTATCATCATAAAAAATTGTAACCTCCTTCTTACAATAAAGTTTCATATCATGGTTCTAAATCCAATCCATATTGAGGATTATATCAAATTCAATCATGGGTATGATGATGAGATCATAAGATAAAGAACATTTATATGCCCTAATGGGGACTAATTCACAAAACTTTGTTGCAATTATACTTCCCTTATAAGTTTTGACTGATAAATCTCTTGTTAAATTCAATTGGAAATATCTAATTTTCTTAGCAAACTGGGAAGATATAAAATAGTGCGATGATCCATAATCAAATAAAGCATTTCCTAAACTTGATGAAACCATTAAATTACCTGCCAACATGTCTTTCGAAGCTTCAACCTCAGCATTAGTGATCTCATAAGCTTGGCCTTACTCCCTTGTCCTTTTTTGAGGTAAGTTTTCTTGGAACTTAGGACATTAATTTTCATAATTCCCCATTTTTATACAATTGTAGAATTCAACATTTACATCCTCTTTCTTTCCCTTGCAATCACGAGCTTGGTGGCCTTTTTAACCACATTTGTTAAAGACTCCCATTCTCTTTATGCAAGTACCGGGGTGTGTCTTCCCATATTTACTATAGTATGGAAATTAAAGTTTTTCCCTTCTTCCCCTTATTTTCATTTCCAGAGTGTTTAGAAGATCTCTTCTTCTCTTGCTTTGCTTTAAATTCATAAGACTTAGAGAATTCCTTTTCTGTTTTGATATCACATGAGACAATATGTTCATGCAATGATAAGGATTGTGAGACTAATGATAGATAGAGAAATAGTTTTAACCCATAAAATAATCAATCAAGCTTACTCCTTGGGTTACGTATATAATCTGTTGCATGCCTTACTAACCATGTATAGCTAGCCTCATACTTTGCGACATTCTCATCCTTCTTTTTCATCAGGCTTAGAAATTTCCTTTCTATATCCGCTAGATGTCCATGAGGAGATTATTTTTATAATAAAATATCTTCAAACTCCTTCCATTACATATTTTATACTTCTTCATCTTCCTTTGTGTATTGAATTAATGACCACCATTGATCTGCACCTCCCATGAGGCGATAAACTGCCATGACAACTTTTTCCCTTTTGTTACTCCCAAAAGCATGAAATATGTTCTCTAAGGAACTTATCCATTTCTCAACTACAAATAGATTTTTAGTCCCATTGAATTTTGGTGGTTGTTTCCTCAGGAAGTGGTCTAACATTGATCCTCCACGTTGTGGATCAGGGTGCTCCATACGGGTAAGGTTATTATTCATAACCTGAGTGAGTTGTCCCAGTATGGTGATAAGTTGATTAGCACTAGTTTAATCACTAGCTCCACTATAATTATCTTGAGTAGGAGGGAAATCCCTATATGGATTTTGTGTGTTTATATAGTTTCCATTCCTTCCACTGGGCGCCATTTGTAAACAATGGCATACACTAGATTAGTTTATGAATCACAATACATAATTCCAAACTTGTAAAACGCTCAACATAAATTGAACAGTTTATGGATATAACCCATAATCATAAAAAAATTTTCTTTGAGGAGGTATATACTCATAAATACTTCATAATGGTTTGTAAATAAAATGTGAATTATCTAATCATATCCCCCATGAGTGTCATAAGCAAGAGTGTAGCAAGGCCCATTTTGGTGTACCAGGATACCCCGGGTCTAGCCCGGAACTCCTTGTTGGAGTTTTAACCCCTAGGTACATATTTTCTAGAGATGCCTCTACCTACTCATATCCAGATAGGGATGTATTTCTTGGAAAATACACAAAATCTCTACATTACCAAAATTCTAGCAAGTTATTCTATACTAATCCTCAAAGTCTATCTTAGGGTAATGTTCTCTAATGAGAGTTTTTCTAAATCTATCTTCCAAGGTTTGTACTAAACTTACTCTGATACCAAATATAATGCCCCAACCCTATTTACCTAGAGTTGGCACATTATTACATAACATTGGCATGATCACAAGTGATCAAATCCCGAAATACCGATCAGTTTAGTATCCTTTGAAGTACTATATACATACATAATTATTACATTACATTATAAAATGAAAAAAAACAATATTGTCTCCTTTGAACACATTTATATCCCTTAGACTATCCCTTTAGGTCAAACATAAAATACTTCTTCACATCCTGAAAAAAAAAACATAGAAAGGGGTGAGCTCAGATGCTCAGTAAAGATAACAATATAGTGAAAACTTTCATAAATAAGCATAAACATTTAAGGCAATGTATAAGACTAAAAGATAAGAATTTTAAACTTAAACTTTAGCATAATATGGAAAATATAAATCAAATAATTCCATTTACTTATTCACATGGATATTCTACTAGTTGAATAATCACATGCAATATCAATAGCCAATTTCATATTGATGGAATGCATAATGCCGAACATCATAACCACACTGTCAAGGCCTCATGCCAAGACTACAAATAAGATTTTGTCAATGAATTGTGCCAAGACACTAGTTTTTCTAATGAGACCTACCAATGAATCGAGGAGATTTAGTGGGATCCACCCATCACTTACTAAGTCCAATGCATTCCTCATATAAAAAGGTTGAAACATAACATAAACATTCATATTAAAACTAGAATACAAAATGTCAATACTTTAACCATAAACCATGAATGGTATAAAAATAACACATCCAAAGTTAAACATATAAAAAAGATTTCAATACAATATGGAATATTGTATCATAATAAATAAACTTGAAATAAGTGTAAAATCCATCAAAGGATGTGGTCATAGATGAAATCAAAACTATTTGAGAGAAATATATCTTTCTATTTTGAAATAATTTAAAAGTCACATAGTTATAAAAGAAAACATTTATTTTGAAAATATTCTTATAATCTTGTAAGGGAATATTCGAAGATGATATAACGGTTGAAAATAGCCACACTCGCCATATAAGTTTAGAAAAACATTCTTTCCTTAATTTTGTCAAAAAGGTCTTAAAGGACCTTGTTTGGAAAATGACGGAAGGATTACTTTATAAAAATTATATAAAAATACAAACAAGGGTATAAATGACTTTAACTCATAGTCTAGGAAATAGTAATTTTTTTTGAAATACATTTTTAAGAAACACAGATGTGGATGTTAAAGAGGTCCCAGTAGATACTCACGTATAAACAACCTCAGATAATGAAGAGATTATAGAATTAACCCTTTCCTTGTACTTTTCCTTGGTCGAGGGTACATTAACCTCCTGTATAATAGTTATATAATTGTTATTAAATTATAGAAGAACCACATACATAAATATGATATCATATATGATCTTCTAATAATGCATTGTTAATAATATTTCTGTAGTATCATCATTTCAGGTGTTAACTGATATGTTTTCCTTTATATGTTTTGTTATGTAAGTCATGTTTTTTTATTGATAAGAAGTATTTTATTCATATCCATAATGATATTTAGTTCTTAAAAATTATTGTTTAATCATAAAATGAAATTTATTATTGAATGGTTATGATGGGGAATGAATTTCATCGCATTCGTGGAGATGGTAATCCGTACATACGCATGAGAGACAATATCATTCTATTGATGGTGAAATCGTATGTAATTGGATGGTATATCATATATACAGAATCATTAACATGTTATATTTTTTATTTATATCAGTTATACTCATTATTAAACCCATCCAAATGAAGAAGTGTTTGATTAATAAACTACACCACGACGTGGAGATGGTAAGCCGTACGAACACACGTATGGTGACTTGTCATTCATAGGATGGATAGAATAATGAATATGGTTGTACCATATTTATAATAACATCATAGTATTTATAAGTTACTGGAGTTATTATTTTGTTACGGAAAAGGAAGTGAAAGAAGAAAAGAACTTTGAAAGGGGTGATGAAGTTATTACCTCTTCTTCGGGTGTTTCCTTTTGAGTTGATAAAAACAGCTCCTTAGGTTGGATTTCTAATAAACATAAGGCATATAGGTCGAATTTAGGGTAGTTTAGTGGATATTTTAGTAGGGTTTGGTCGAGCCAAATGGCTTTGGAGGTGTAATTTTGAGAGAAGGGGAAGTACCCTTTTATAAGAGAGGTGAAGGTCACTTTAGAAAAAACTTGAAATATTATTTTATTATACAATAATATTTAGTTTATAATGACTCAAATATAATTTATTTCTAGGATAAGGTGGGTATGGGTTAAAAAACTCCCAACCAATAGGTTTTATACTGGTTTAGGTCAACATATTAACCTTATCTTTTAGATTTAACTCTTGGTTAAACAGTTTAACATTTATCATGTCTCCTTGTATCTTTATATTATATGGTTAATAATCCTACTATAAAATGGAAAGATAACCCCAAATGGTTCATTAATGACATATATATTATTATATAATCTTTTTTTCCTAACTTTAGATTTTTAGGACTATTATATCATTTAATAATATAGTATTTGTTTTAAAAACTCATTTAAGTCAATTTGGACACTATTTAGTATTTGATTTTTGTTAAAGTCATAAAAACTTGATTACTTAGAAAAAAATTAATTTAATCAACCATAACATGTCATATTAACCTATCAAATTCTTGTAATTCATTGAAAGTCTCAAATAACATTTATTTGGAAATTTATAATATCAATTATTTTAATCTTTCATTAATAAGGTAATTACTCCATCGTCATTGTGTCATAAATAAATTAAATTATTTAATGTCTAAAAATTATTAATAAAATAACATTTTGCAGGAAATATTTTTAGATTTATAATGAATATTTATAGATGAATTAATCTTATGTGTAACCCTATATTAAAAATGTTTTAGTTATTAAACTTTGAATTTAACACTTTTAACTCTTCTTTAAATAAAATATATTAAATGTATTAATCTAATCCTAGTGGGTCAAAGAAGATCATATTTTATTCCTAAGTTTGATTTTGGTCGAAATACACTTATACAATAGAATTAGGATATGTTTTAGGCTAACTATAATATCATTTTTACATTTAATTACCTTATTTATTTTAACCATGGTAAATAAAACTCAAAAGTTACTATTCACCAAAAATTATTTTCATGTTATTAAACCAAATTTTACTTAATTATGTCAACCGTGTCTCTTGGATTTTTGAAATTCAATTCACAGAAGCTGTAAAATTACGTTTTATGCAAATTTGCAAATGCGTCTAGAAGGTGCGTAAAAGACGGTAAAAAGTTCAATAAAATTTTATATATATAATATTATCATAAAATGATTAAAGTGAATTAAATTGAACATATATAGGTATTATGTATCTATTTTTTACCTTATATAAATTTAAATAAGATAACTACTTATATAAATAGAAATTCGATTTTAAATAAAAACAAAGCGTTTTTCACTATTCACCAAAAATTGAAAGTTTTCAGAAAAATACCAAAAATTCACCCTAAGCTAATTGTGATATTATGAATCAAAAAATGAAGTCAATTTTGGAAAATAAAATTTCAACAAGTGGATATTACTATTCATAATGTCTAGTTTGATTGGTCATGGTGCGTTAAAACTCCATGTTGCGTACAATGCAAGCTATTGTATAATTCAAAGGGAAACTTATTGTGGAAGCTTGGGGTGTTACATTCTCCCCTCATTCAAATAATTTCATCCTCAAAATTTCTATAATATTACTACATAAAAAGATTCAGGTGGTTATTCATCATTAGTTCCTTGGGTTCCCATGTTGCCTCTTCCATCTTATGGTTTCTCCATAGAAATTTTACCAGACGAGATGTTCGATTTCTCAACACTTGTTCTTTGGTATCAAGAATCTTAACAGGCTCTTCGCAATAAGACAAATTAGGTTCCAGTTCTATTTCTTCATAGGTGAGTACATGTGTTGGGTCAAGCATGTATTTTCTCAACAGTGATAAGTGGATCACATCATGAACTTTGGAGAGATTTCGAGGCATTTTAAAACTGCAAGCTTCAACTCAAATTTTTTCTAGAATTTAGAAAGGTCAGATGTACCTGGGACTTAATTTACCCTTCTTACTTAATCGTATAACACCCTTCCATGGAGATACCTTAAGAAAACATGATCACCTACTTGAAATTCCAAATCTTTCCTTCAGTTATTGACATATCTCTTTTACCTACTTTGATATAGTTTGACGTGGGTTTGGATAACCTTCACCTTTTCCATTGTTTTCTCAACAAGTTCTGGGCCTACATGTTTTCTTTCACCAAAATCATCCTAACAAGTTGGTGTGGGACATCTCTTTCTATATAACACTTCATATGGTGCCATCTGAATACTTGAATGGAAGCTATTGTTATAAGAAAATTCTTCCAGAGATAAATATTGATCTCACATACCTTGAAAGTCAAATGAGAAATATCTCAACATGTATTCTAAGGTTTGAATAGTCCATTCTAATTGTCCATTAGTTTGTGGGTGGTAGGCAGTGCTCAAACGAAGTTCAGTATCCAAGGCCATCAAAGACTTTTCCAGAATCTTGATGTAAAACAAATATCCCAATCAAAAACAATCGATAGGGGTACTCCATGAAGTCTTAAAACATCATTAATATATAGTATTTATAAATGTTAAAGTGGTAAATCTTCTCTTATAGTAAGAAAATGTGCTGACTTGGTAAGAATATCAAAAAAGATCCATATTGCATCATTCCTTCTAGTAGTATTTGGTAGCTCCATGAAGAAGTCCATCGTAATATCATCCCATTTCCACTCAGGTATGGGAATAGGTTTCATGTCTCCTTTAAGATTTTGTATTATAGCCTTAACCTGTTGACAAACCATATATCCTAACACATAATAAGCAATATCCCTCTTCATGTTGTCCCACAAAAAACGTTCCTTCAAATATCTATACATCTTAGTGCTATCAGGGTCTATTGGAGCAATGAGAATCATCCAACAATTCCATTTATAGATCAGGTATATCAGTAACACAAAGTCTCTTCCCAAATTTCAAAATCCCATCTTTATATACGAAGTCGATCAATATCCTATCATTCAAAGATTTAATTTTCTTTTAAAACACCTCATTATCAATCTGAGAACTTTTTATCCTTTCTAGTAAATATGGTTTAGCTACCATTTGAAAAGGTATTGATGTTTCAACTTCCATGATTATTCCCATATCCATGTTTACTAGATCCATGAACATAGGATCCCTTTCAACTCTCATCTTGTTCAAAACTCTGTGATCCTTTCTTCTCAAAGCATCAACCACCTTATTTTCCTTCCTCAGGTGGTAGTGTATAGTTCAATCATAATATTTGAGTAGTTCAAGCCATTGTCTTTGCCTCATGTTGAGTTCTTTCTGTGAGAAAATATACTTCAAACTCTTATGATCAGTATATATCTCACATTTTCACCATATAGATAGTGTCTCCATATCTTCAAAGCAAAGATTAAAAATGCTATATCGAGATCATGATTTGGATAATTTTGTTCATAAATGTTTTGTTGTTGTGATGCGTAGGCAATAACTCTGTCATTTTCTACAAGGACACAACCAAGTCCTTTCTTTGAAGAATCACTATAAATAACAAACCCATCATTCCCTGATGGTAGAGTCAAGATAGGATCATTGAATAATATTATCTTAAGTTATTCAAAACATTATTAACACTCTTTTTTCCAAACAAATTTAACCTCTTTACGTGTGATCTTAGTTGATGGGTTTTCCAATCAGGCAATATTCTGGACGAAACACCAATAATAACCTACTAAACTAATAAAACTGCATACGTCATTTATACTCGTTGGTGCTAGCCATTCTTGTATTGCTCTTCTCATAGAAGGATTAACAGATATTCCATCCTTAGAGACAATATGACCAAGAAAAGAAATTTCCTAAATCCATAATTCACACTTGCTAAACTTCCCATATAATTCATTTCTTCTAAGAGTATTTAGAATAATGAGCAAGTGGTTTTCATGATCTTAATATCTTTTGGAGTATACCACGATATCGTTAATAAAAAATAATACAAATTCATCAAAATATTCCTTGAAAACTCTATTCATTAGATCCATGAAAATAGAGGGTGCATTAGTCAGTCCGAAAGGTATTACTGTAAACTCATAATTCCCATACCTGGTTCGAAATGCTATTTTTGGAATGTCTACCTTATTCACACACAACTAATGATATCCAGATCGAAGTTCAATCTTTCAAAAATATTGAGCTCCATGAAGTTGGTCGAATAAATCATCAATGCAAGGTAGGGGATACTTTTTCTTTATTTTTATAACATTAATCTCCCTGTAGTCAATGCACAACCTTATAAATCCATCTTTATTCTTAGTAAAAAGAAGAGGGGATACCCATAGAGAAACACTAGGGAGAATAAATTCCTTATTACTCAATTCCTCTAATTGTTTATTTAGTTCCACTAATTCCACATTGGTCATTCTATAAGGGGTCTTCGATATGGTTCTTGAACCAGGAATTAAATCAATGGAAAACTCAATTTCTCGTTCTGGAGGATGACCAGGTAAATCCTCTAGAAACACATCAAGATATTATTGTACAATAGGTACGTCCTCTATTAAAACATTCTTTTCATCACCCATAGTTATTTCATTATATCCCTCCCCAATAATTTAATTTATTAGACCTACTAGGGGTGTATCTAGATAAGAATCAGGTGGTAATGTTTTTTCTCTAAAGATAAGGTACTCCTTATCATCATTAAAAATTGTAACCTCCTTCTTCTTACAATAAATTTTCATATCATGGTTCAAAAGCCAATCCATACCGAGGATTATATCAAATTCCATCATGGGTATGACGATGAGATTAGCAGATAAAGAACATTTATATGCCCTAATGGGGACTGATTCAGAAAACTTTGTTGCAATTATACTTACCTTAGGAGTTTTGACTGACAAATATCTTGTTAAATTCAATTGGAAATATCTAATTTTCTTAGCAAACTGGGAAGATATAAAACACTGAGATGATCTAGAATCAAATAAAGCATTGGCTAAACTTGAGTAAACCATTAAATTACCTGCCACCATGTCTTTCGGAGCTTCAACCTCAACAGTAGTGATCTCATAAGCTTGGACTTACTCCCTTGTCCTTTTTTGAGGTAAGTTTACTTGACACTTATAACATTAATTTTCATAATTCCCCATTTCTATACAATTTTAGCATTCAACATTGACATCCTCTTTCTTTACCTTGCAATCACGGGCTTGGTGTCCTTTTTAACCACATTTGTTACAGACTCCCATTCTCTTCAGGAAAGTACCAGGGTGTTTCTTCCCACATTTACCATAGTATGGAAATTCAACTTTTTTCCTTCTTCCCCTTATTTCCATTTCCAGAGTGTTTAGCAGATCTCTTCTTCCCTTGCTTTGCTTTAAATTCATAAGACTTAGATAATTCCTTTTCTGTTTTGATAGCACATGAGACAATATCTTCATACAATGATAAGGATTGTGAGAATAATGATCGATAGAGAAATATTTTTAACCCATCAAATAATCGATCAAGATTACTCCTTGGGTTACGTATATAATCTATTGCATGCCTAACTAACCTTGTATAGTTAGCCTCATACTTTGTGACATTCTCATCCTTCTTTTTCATCAGACTTAGAAATTTCCTTTCTATATCCGCTAGATGTCCATGAGGAGAGTATTTTTATAAGAAAATATCTTTAAACTCCTTCCATTACATATTTTATACTTCTCCATCTTCCTTTTTGTATTGAATTAATGACCACCATTGATCTGAATCTCCCATGAGGCGATAAACTGTCATGACAAATTTTTCCCTTTCTCTACTCCCAAAAGAATGAAATATTTTCTCTAAGGAACTTATAAATTGCTCAAACACAAATATATTTTTATTCCCATTTAATTTTGGTGGTTGTTTCCTCCTGAAGCAGTCTAACATTGTTCCTCCGTGTTGTGGATCAGGGTGCTCCATACAGGTAAGGTTATTATTCATAACCTGAGTGAGTTATCCCAGTATGATGATAAGTTGATTAGCACCAGTTTAATCACTAGCTCCACTATAATTATCTTGAGTAGGAGGGAAATCCCTATATGGATTTTTTGTGTTTATACAGTTTCCATTCCTTCCACTGGGCGCCATTTCTAAACAATGGCATACACTAGATTAGTTTATGAATCACAATACATAATTCCAAACTTGTAAAACGCTTAACATAAATTGAACAGTTTATGGATATAATCCATAGTCATAAAAATTTTTTCTTTGAGGAGGTATATACTCATAAATCCTTCATAATGTTTTGTAAGTAAAATTTGAATTATCTAATCATATCCCCTAGGAGTGTCGTAACCAAGAGTTTAGCAAGTCCTATTTTTGTGTACCAGGATACCCCGAGTCTAGCCCGGAACTCCTTGTTGGAGTTTTAACCCCTAGGTACATATTTTCTAGAGCCGTCTCTACCTACTCATATCCAGATAGGGAGGTATTTCTTGGAAAATACACAAAATATCTACATTACCAAAATTCTAGAAATTTATTCTATACTAATCCTTAAAGTCTATCTTAGGGTAATGTTCTCTAATGGGAGTTTTTCTAAATCTATCTTCCAAGGTTTGTACTAAACTTCCTATGATACCAAATATAATTCCCCAACCCTGTTTACCTAGAGTTGGCACATTATTACATAACATTGGCATGATCACAAGTGATCAAATCCCGAAATACTGATCAGTTTAGTAGCCTTTGAAGTACTATATACATACATAATTTTTAAATTACATTATAAAATGAAAAAAAACAATATTGTCTCCTTTGAACACATTTATATCCCTTAGAAAATCCCTTTAGGTCAACCATAAAATACTTCTTCACATCCTGGGAAAAATAAAACATAGAAAGGGGTGTGCTCAGATGCTCAGTAAAGATAATAATATAGTGAAAACTTTCATAAATAAGCATAAAACTTTAAGGCAATGTATAAGACTAAAAGATAAGAATTTTAAACTTAAACTTTAGCATAATATGTAAAATATAAATCAAATAATTCCATTTACTTATTCACATTAATATTCTACTAGTTGAATAATCACATGCAATATCAATAGCCAATTTCATATTGATGGAATGAATAATGCCGAACATCATAACCACACTGCCAAAGCCTCATGCCAAGACTAAAAATAAGATTTTTTCAATGACTTGTGACAAGACACTAGTTTTTCTAATGAGACCTACCAATGAATCGAGGAGATTTAGCGGGCTCCACCCGTCACTTACTAAGTCCAATGCATTCCTCATATAAAAAGGTTGAAACCTAACGTAAACATTCATATTAAAACTAGAATACAAAATGTCAATACTTAAACCATAAACCATGAATGGTATAAAAATAACACATCCAATGTTAAACATATAAAAAAACTTTCAATACAATATGGAATATTGTATCATAATAAATAAACTTCAAATAAGTGTAAAATCCATCAAAGGATGTTGACATAGATGAAATCAAAACTATTTGAGAGAAATATATCTTTCTATTTTGAAATAATTTAAAAGTCACATAGTTATAAAAGAAAAAATTTATTTTGAAAATATTCTTATAATATTGTAAGGGAATATTCAAAGATGATATAACGGTTGAAAATAGCCGTACTCGCCATATAAGTTTAAAAAAACATTCTTTCCTTAATTTTGTCAAAAAGGTCGTAAAGGACCTTGTTTGGAAAATGAAGGAAGGATTACTTTATAAAAATTATATAAAAATACAAAAAAGGGTATAAATGACTTTAACCCATAGTCTAGGAAATAGTAATTTTTTTGAAATACATTTTTAAGAAACACAGATGTGGATGTTAAAGAGGTCCCAGTAGATACTCACATAGAAACAACCTCGGATAATGAAGAGATTATAGAATTAACCCTTGCCTTGTAATTTTCCTTGGTCGAGGGTACATTAACCTACTGTATAATAGTTATATAATTGTTATTAAATTATAGAATAACCACATACATAAATATGATATCATATATGATCTTCTAATAATGCTTTGTTAATAATATTTCTGTAGTATCATCATTTCAGGTGTTAACTGATTCATTTTCCTTTATATGTTTTGTTATGTAAGTCATGATTTTTTATGGATAAGAAGTATTTTATTCATATCCATAATGATATTAAGTTCTTAAAAATTGTTGTTTAATCATAAAATGAAATTTATTATTGAATGGTTATGATGGGGAATGAATTTCATCGCATTCGTGGAGACGGTAATCCGTACTTACGCACGAGCGACAATATCATTCTATTGATGGTGAAAAAGTATGTAATTTGATGGTATATCATATATACAGAATCATTAACATGTTATATTTTTTATTTATATCAGTTATACTCATTATTAAACCCATCCAAATAATGAAGTGTTTGATTAACAAACTACACCACGACGTGGAGACGGTAAGCCATACGGACGCACGTATGGTGACTTGTCATTCATAGGATGGATAGAATAATGAATATGGTTGTACCATATTTATAATAACATCACAATATTTATAAGGTACTGGAGTTATTATTTTGTTACGGAAAAGGAAGTGAAAGAAGAAAAGAACTTTGAAAGGGGTGATGAAGTTATTACCTCTTCTTCAGGTGTTTCCTTTTGAGTTGATAAAAAGGTCTCCTTAGGTTGGATTTCTAATCAAAATAAGGTATCTAGGTCGAATTTAGGGTAGTTTAGTGGATATTTTGGCAGGTTTTGGTCGAGCCAAATTTCTTTGGAGGTGTAATTTTGAGAGAAGGGGAAGTACCCTTTTATAAGAGAGGTGAAGGTCACTTTAGGAATAACTTAAAATATTATTTTATTATACAATAATATTAAGTTTATAATGACTCAAAAATGATTTATTTCTAGGATAAGGAGGGTATGGGTTGAAAACCTCCCAACTAATAGGTTTTAGACTGGTTTAGGTCACCATATTAACCATATCTTTTAGATTTACCTCTTGGTTAAATAGTTTAACATTTATCATGTCTCCTTGTATCTTTTTATTATATGGTTAATAAGCCTACTATAAAATGGAAAGATAACCCCAAATGGTTCATTAATGACATATATATTATTATATAAGTCCTTTTTCTTAAATTTAGATTTTTAGGACTATTATATCATTTAATAATATAGTATTTGTTTTAAAAACTCATTTATATCAATTTTGACACTATTTAGTATTTGATTTTTGTTAAAGTCCTAACAACCTGATTAATTCGAAAAAAATTAATTTAATCAACACTAAAATGTCATATTAACCTATAAAATTCTTGGAATTAATCAAAAGTCTCAAATTACATTTATTTGTATATTTATAATATCAATTATTTTAATATTTCGTTAATAAGGTAATTATTGCATCGTCATTGTGTAATAAATAAATTTAATAATATAAAGTATAAAAATTATAAATAAAATACCATTATGTATAAAATCATTTTATATTTCTAATTATTATTTATAGTAGAATTTATCTTATATTTAACCCTATATTAAAAATAGTTAATTATTAATCTTTGAATTTAACACTTTTAACTCTTCTTTAAATAAAATATAATAAATGCCATAATATAATCCAAGTGGGTCAAAGAAGATCATATTTTATTAATAAGGTTTATTTTGGTCTAAATACACTTATTAAATAGAATGTTCATGTGTTAGGGTAATTATAATATCATTTTGACCTTTAATTACCCTATTTACTTTTAACCGTGGTAAATAATAGTCAAAAGTTACTATTCACCAAAAATAATTTTCATCTTATTGAAACAAATTTTACTTATTGATTTCAAACATGTCTCTCAGAGTTTTGAAATTCAATTCACATAAGCGGTAAAATTACATTTTATGCAAATTTTCAAATGCGCCTAGAAGGTGGTTAAAATACGGTAAAAAGTTCAATAAAATTTTATATATCTAATATTATCATAAAATGACTCTAATGAATTCCATTGAACATATATAGGTATTATGTATATATTTTTTACATAATATAAATTTAATTAAGATGACTAATTATTTAAATAAAAAGTCAATTTTAAACAATAACACAGTTTTTTTCACTATTCATCAAAAATTGAAAGTTTTCTGAAAAATACCAAAATTTTTTCCTAAGATAATTATGATATTCCAAATCAAAAAATGAAGTCAATTTTGAAAAATAAAATTTATAAAGTTTAAAAAATTCATTATAACTATTCATAATGGCTAGTTTGATTGGTCGTTGTGTGTTAAAATTGCAATTTTCTTACAACGCAAGCTATTACATTATTCAAAGGGAAATGTACCATTGAAGTTTGGAGTATTAGAAATTATCTTTACATTTTGAATTCAAACTTCATTTATTATTCATGGAAAAATTACTCATGGGTGTATGAGGAAGAAACCGGCTACACTGAGGAGGCCCTCGAATAAAGGGATGATGCTCTAATGTCGAGGTTCAAACAAAAGGAAAGAGGACTAAAAACATGGATATCACTTGAAGATTTGATGGTCATGGACGATGAACTCAAAACTGGCATTCAAAGATTCAAGGCTAAGAAAAAGTGCCACATGTCTTCCCTAATTTCACTGAAGAAATCCTTGAAGTTTAATCCATACTCGAGGTGGAGGAGCATGACTACCTACCTCTATCTAGAGATAATAAACTCTAAGAGGCACTTTCAAATCCAAAAGATATTGAAGCTGAACCAACTTAGGGAGTTGAAACTTTCATTGACTCTATCTCTTCTGGTTTTATTGAATCTGAATTTTATGTCACTCCCTCTTGTTTTACAGAATCAGATAGTCTATTCTATGCCTTGGAAGAAGAAGAAGAAATTGCACCTATTGAGGAACACCTGGAGCTCCCAAAAGACATTGATCATATGCTCGAGGAAGCCCATTAAAAGATAACAGTGGCTCTTCCTGAAGAACCAAATCTACAAGATTCCTACCTTAAATGGGAAGATTTTGAAATTAATATTTCAAATTTAAATTTTGAATCTACCTTTGATTATTCTTTTCATGCAGCAGATTTGGAGAAACCACTAGATTTTAAAGAGGATATCAAACAAGTATCAACTAAAGAGGAGGAGGTTCCATACTTCATCCTACCCCTTCCATGCAAGCTATACCACATTGTGAAGGGGTCAGATTTGGTGTACTCTATACATGGAGTCCTCATCAACAAGATCAAAGAACTACTAGATGGGAAGAGCAACATGTGGTGGTTCATGTACAAGAAGATCCATCCATCATCAGAATATGGATAATAGCTGGTACTACCCTCTGGAGGCAGTAAAAGAATCCAAGGCCCACTTGGGGATCGTACCAAGACTTATCTTTACTTTCTTTCTGGTAATTTAGATTATAATTTCTTTTCATAGAAGTAGCTTAGCATAAATCCCACTCCCTCCTATATTTTTGAGCTTTAATGACATGATCCTTTCACTTAATTGAGTAATTCTTTTTTGTAGGTTCATGATGGTAGAAGGGAACCCCCAAAAAGAAAAATAACCAAGCTTTATTTCAAAAGGGAGTTCACTTTTAATGATTAACTTTGAATATCCATAAATTTCTTGAGCTTTAATGATAATAATTGAATTCACACACTTGAATTATGTTTTACTTGACATATCTAGGAGACCTGATTTTCATAGGAATCCAGTGATTCCATTTTTTAGATTTCAATGTTTATAATATTTAATGAGTAAAATTAAGAATTGGATGATTAAAGTGAATCATGAATATTGAAATGAGGACTCATGATTTGAGGGAATTAATTGATTCATGTAAATGAAATTTCCCTATCATTTTTATGCATTGAATTTTTGAAATTCATGAGAATTAATTTTTTATTATTAATCATTCCATAAGTTATTTTCTAATATCATATTCACATTCTCGAGAGGATTTATAGACCAAATATTTCATATTTTATCTTGAGCATATTTCTTGAGTGATCTTGGGACATGTCACCTTCCAGAACTTGTATTGAAACTTTTCAAAGTAATGATTGTGAAAAAACACATTTAAAATTATTGAGTCACTACTTTTGATAGACACATATTTACCTGAGACCCACCCTTACATTTATCCTTCGTTATCCCATAGAATCCATGAATTTCCTTATATATTTAATCCACATTACAAGCCGATTTTTCCTTACATACCAACTCATTTAGTATTTCTGCATGGATATTTCAAGTTTGAGTGTGGTGGAAGGGACTTTCATGTGCGTTCATTGGGATATGTATCATTTGTGGGTGGTGTAAGGTGTGCTTCATCATTTTAGGTAGTTTATTATTAGAAAATTGGTCATGATTCATCATTTCATTATGCTTCTTTCACTTCATCCGGTTCTCCTTAAAAAAAGAGAAAATAAAGATGTGCCTTTCTAGAGCTTTATTAAAAAAATTAAAAAACAAAATAGATAAATTAAGTTGTGCCATTCTGGAGATTTATTTAAAAAGGGGGGAGAACTTAGATGATATCATTCATTGTAATCATTTATTGACTTGTGTCCCATGTCATAAAAATGGGTGTGGTGTTGTGTTTCACATTCTCAATGGTATTTGAGTGAGGTTAATCATATGTTTTCACTTAATTAATCATTCATTTTAATTAAAATTAAAACCTCCTACTTATGGCCTTAAATTATTTCAATTATCTACCCACTAACCCTAAGCCACCGAGTCATTTGAACCTTTATTTCAAGTCCTCATGATTTTATGTGTTTTTTGTATTTACAAAGCAGAGAAAGTAGTTCATTTAAAAGCCTATGGATAAGGAGCATGTTTTCATGATATCATTATAACTCCACTTTAATTGTATCATGAGTGATTAGAGAAAATATTGAAATGAGAGGTAGATTATGATTTGGTATGTTTAATAATAATAAATTGAGAAGCTTGAATGAATGAAAGGAGAAGCTCCACCATCTTTCAAAGGGGAAAAGTAAAATGCATGAATTGATTGTTTCTTTAAAAAAATGGGAAATTAGATTGATATTTTTTGTGTAACTTTCAAATTTTATTGTACATTGATAATTTTTTGGTTTTATTGCAATTGAAATTTGAATATTGATAACATTAGTACCCTTTGAATTCCATGTTGAGATTTTATGCTTGAGGACAATAATAGTTTAAGTGTGGGGGAATTGATAGAGATAATATTTTCATCATTTTTTATATGTAATTAATTGATTGAATCACTAAAAATTTATCAATTTTTGTTATTTACATCAATTTTTTATTTATAGGGTGTTTTGAGCTTAAATTGGAAAACTGCTTAATTTGGAAATATAAACAGATTTTAATATCTTTGGTAATTAGAGAATATATTTTAAAATATAAATACAATTTATTTGATTACTTTTTATTGGATTAATATGTTTATTTTATTCATATTTTGTTTTAGGACCATGATTTAATTCATCCATCCAAGGATCCGAAAAATTCAGTCAAGTTGGAAAATTATTCTGGATGATCGGGTGGACCTCACCTAAATGAAATAATCATAAATCGGTCTACATATATCCAATTGATGTGATTCAAATTTAATTTAAATAATATTTAATGGGGAGTTCGGTTGATGAATATCATATATATATTCATTCATTCAAGTGATCCATGTATGCCAAATCCTTGGGAAAAGAAAAAGGAAACATTCAATCCGAATAAAATCTAGAAGTTTATTAGACATATCTGTTACCGAAAAGTGATTATAAAGATGAAAGTTTGTGGAGAGAAGTAAACTATATTTTAGAACATCTTTCATGAATACACCATGACAAAATTCAGCCATTAAATTGGCATACCATGATCAAAATTTCAGTGGACAGAATATGTAGGAAATCTTAAATCGAGATTTTGAAGATCTAAATTTGAAGACCCAAGGATGGCATCCCTTGGACTATATAAGGAGGATTTAACCCTTTATGAAGAGGGGAGATTGACACCAACATTGGATATGAGTCCTAGGGACATGCTGCTGACATATAAATTTTATTTTATTTTATTTTAATTTTAATTTGCTTTTCCCATGTAACACATATGCATCTTTTTAATTTAAGTGTTTCCATCTTCTTCCCTCTCTCTTTCCCTTCCAAACCTAATCTAATTATCCTATTTTATTCTTCTATCCACCGTGACATCTTACCCTTAAAAATTAGGGAATAACTCGATACTTGTCCTGGGGGAGGTATGTGGAAATTCCATTTATTCTTCACTTAAATTCTTACGTTTTATTATGTTTATGATGAGAACGAGTGATGTGCACGGGTGCGGCGGTCGTCAAACATGCCACTAAAATCAAACTTATTTCTATTATTTTATTAAATCTTTTCCCTCCCTTATACTAGATACAAGATCTTCGTATGATGGAGTTGAGCCATTCAGTAGATGAAATGGAATACGATGGAGCCAGGTCCCGGGAGATGGCACATGCTCGATCGAGGTGTGCCATCAACCTTGATTATAAGAGGTGGTGGAATTGAGATTCATATATTCATTAAATATTTTACAAAAATAAATAATTTAATAGTAATTCATGAATGTGGCCTCAGAATTGAATTATCAAACATAATTTAAACACCAATAAGGAGAACAATGGAACCCATAAACCAAACCAAAAAGGCCATGTTCTTTCTTTATTAATATAATTCCTTCATTGCATGTTTATTTAACCTTTTCATTCATTTAAATTCAATAGAATTCTAATATAAAATAAAAAACCAAAAAAATTAGTATAGGTGAATTAGATTAAGTGGGTAAACAACTGAGAAATCTTCTCAAGTGAGACGAGCCTGGTCAGCCTCTGTGTTGCATTAGGAAAATAAATTGCTTTTTTCCACACCCTACGACAGGTGTGTGTCACCACTCATATAACATTTAAATAGTTCACATGGTAGGTTGGTGCACTAATATATATATATATATATATATATATATATATATATATATTTCAAAATTGATCCTTCTTATAAATATTGAAATTATTCTTTCAATATAGCTAGAGATGATATAAGTAATTTATATTAATAATAGGTAACTCATGGAATCTTGTCATAGAGGGGAATTCATAATATCATTATTAGAATGAAAAAGTATATTATAAATGAAAATTTATTAGATATACATCCATTTAATAAATTCATGGTACCCCTAGTGGATGTCTATAATTTTATCCATAAGACGATGTTGATGTATAATTTTATCAATATTTTCACCATAATCGATCCTAGATGACTCAGATAATCATTTCATATAATTAATTTATCATTTTTAGTAAACTTATCATTTATTATAATTGATAAACCAACAATGCATGTTTTTATATATTTTAATAGAATAATTTTCTGGGTTGAGTGTGAACCCTCACAAAAGCAGCAAACCTCATAGGATCATATAACACAACATATAATAAAAAAACAATAGGTAAAATATAAAATTTAAATTAAAAAATTCAAATAGTAATTCATAAAACCTTCCCTCTAACTAATGAAAAATTAATTTCAAAACTAAGAAATAACAAATATATGCCTTTTATGTATCCTAACACTGATAGTTCATACCTAGAGCTCTTCACCAACTATGTCACTTATCAATAAAATTTGTCTTAACTATCACCACCACATATCATTTTTTTCCCTTCCACTTATTGTATGTAACTGTATCATTGTTGGAATCACCACACATAGTGCTAATTTTTTTCCATATCATTATTGACATCGAAAAGAGAACTGGAAAAAAATGAAACCACTAGAACCAAATCTGATGAGATCACCATCAACAAATTAAAAAATAGATCCTGAATAGAATGAGCATCTAACAAGATATGAGAGAAAAATAAAAATCATAAAAAATAATATATATTTTTTTGATTTATTTTTACATATAAAGGAATTAAACACCATATTTTTCCATGGTCATTACATGATATTAATTTTCAATAATATCTTTAAATATTAATAGATTTTGTCAAGACTTAAGATAAAAATAAATAATTTTAGCTAGGGTGTTGGCCATGTAGTAAGTCATCCTTTTAAGACTATATCAGGTATATGTTTCAATCTTGGATGGCCCCAATTTGGGGATCTTATCTAGAAGTTTATTCCACAGTAGGGGTGTCGTCAATAGTGTTCTTGCTGGAGCACTAGTGGAGCAAGCACAATTAGTGGGTGGTCTATTCTTCATGACAGTGATGCAGGGGTGCACAATTGGTGATAGGGGTGAGTCATGATGAAAAGTGGTGACATCGAGTACCATAGGTGAGCTAAAAGAGACAACCTTGATTGATAATAGGTAGTCCAATGGCCGACATGAGACAGACACTAGGGAACATGGATGGGAACACTGTGTGGCGCATGGGATAGAAAGGTGATGATGTTTGGGAAATGGGTCATGGATTTCGGGCTATTGTTAGTGGGAATTTGTGCCCTTGAGTTTCTTGTACATGTAATGGGTTACCCTCCACCCAGAAATAAATAGAGTTTGCTTCGTTTAATAAAATATGGGGGATCCCAATAACTTGTTAAAAAATAATAATAAATAATTATTTATTAAAAATTATATACCACTAGGCAAACATATATTCTCAATTTTAGAATATTCAATTAATCTTGTACTCCCAGTTAAGGTTCTTAAATGATATATTTGATTAAAAATAAACATATATGATTTCTTTTGAATCCTTTCATTACAATAATATTTATAAAAATTATACATCAAGATAAACATATAATATTTTCAAGATCTCCTACTATGTATATTTAATAGAATCATGGTTTGTAATGAAACCTTTAAAATACCAAATTTATCATTATTATTATAATTTTCACTTATGGTGGTTGATTATTAATTAATTAATTCATAATGAAATGATAAAGGGCCAGGACCATCACTTATCAGATATCTGTTTCTTTGTAACATTTGAACCAAATATTTTTAAAATGTGTCTACCAGGGATAGGATCCCCCATGTATTTAATGGCATATAAAAATGGAACAAGAAGCAACATTGATAAATATGATGGATTCATAAAACATTCCTCATCATGGTCATGATTAGAAATCATAAAATGATTTTTTTAATCGTATTCAATTCAAGGAATGAGAGAAAAATTAGTTTATCTAGATGTATAATTTCTCAAATATTAGTGGTTAGTAGCATAAATTTTATAATTTTTTTAAAAAAAATTCATTCAATTCTTGGAATGAAATAAAACCATTAAAATAACATTAATGTAGAATTATTTTGAGAAATATTTTATCAGGTTTCATTATTCATAATAATTCATTATTTAACAAATATGATAATTTTGTGCAAAAACACTTACTCAATTTATAAAAATGATCACCGTTTAACTACTTTAGATAGTTATAGGTGCTAAAAACATGTCACTACCCCGGAAATAGGGTTTTCTTAAAAAAAAGACACCACCTAGACCAAACTACCATTTCTTATTTAGGGATTAAGGGAGAACAACACCTTGTCAATGCGCGCAACTCAATGTTTCTGCGTTCATCTGACTTGTGCACAAAAGGTGACAATGAAGAATCCATGTTTTATGGGATTCATAGAAGATATAGATTCAAAAAAGGTGGGCATGCACAATTTTTTCCCATATGTGGAACCTTTAATATTAGTGAACAAAATGTTTTCATGAGAAATGTGACATCGAACCACTCTCTTACATGATCCTTCCCCAATGGAAAAGGCATGGGGAGCACACAAACAATTTATGAAACATAAGGAAATTTGGACGTAAAAATCCTTCTATTTTAGCTATAAATAGAGAACCACCTCCATTTGAGGGATAGATATATGGATATGAAGTGTTAGATCTGGTAGGAGAAATAAATTTCTCCATGACTTCACACAACTACATACCTATAATGGACCCCCAAAGGTAGATAACTTACATGAATAATCTTGAATAAACCCAAATTTGTCTTGGATTGTGTTTGAGATGTTAGGGAAAAATTAACATAAAGGCTATGTGGGTGCACATAAGAGAAGATTCCTTCACATAACCCCATGTTTCACATGACTCTAAAAGTTTCATGGACACATGCCTCTAAGGTTAATGTAGTAGCATTATGCTAGAACCTATGGTTCATGCAACTCCAATTTCACATGAAACTATAGAGTTGTATGAAAATATGTCTAGGTATCTAATCCAATGCCTCCTTAAACTGATTATATCTATGCACAAGTTGAGTGTTGAAGTTCTCTATTCCCACTCTGATGGGTTTACCCACACCTCAATCACTTGCACAACTGGTATCATCAACACTCATTTTTGGCATCATTGATTCAAGCACAACCTATAAAATTCTATTACCTTTTTATACAAAGAATAGTTACACACAATTCCTATTGATCCTAATCATAGGCACCCTAACATTGAGATCCCTTTTTTCCACTTCACCGTGGTAGTGTTTATGCCATGCACCACCCAGAGATTCCTACGTAGTATAAATATATTCTCTGAATGTGGCATCATCAAGGGAAACATCCTACCTTTACCTATAAGAGGGTTTATTGATGTCTCCTTCTCTCCAACATTGAAATTTTATCCCTGGGTGTGGGTCCCCACCACATCCAAGTTTCATGATGTAAAACAACATAGCCCAACATCCTAGTAGTAAAATGTTAAACTGTATGACAACATAGTCATCACATGATACTAAAATATATTCTTACCCTATGTGATGAACATAGGATTATCTATGTATGAATAACATTGGACGACCCCTCACCTCCTACCTCATGCAATGAACACACGATTCCCCATGTACTATCATCCTGGGATGACACCTCCTTCCCCACCATGAGATGAAACTATTATACTGGACATCCCACTAGCATAATCCCCACACAATCCTTCCCCACCATGGGATGATATACCTAACACAAGAAATACATATGTGTAAGCCTCACACCATTCGTAATTATCACTCCTTTTCCATGATATGAGTGTCCTTACCGTACGACGTTAAACTGTATGGACTGGTCCTATCACATGACCTTGAACTGTGAACTCAAGATAACTGGGGTTTGATCTCTATTTATGAAAACAAGGTATGCGGGTCACCTACCTGAGGTTCAATCCTAAAATCCTAACACATCTACGGTACCTCCCAGATGTTCGATCACAATGTTCTAATATTACCATTAAATTATCATGTCTCCCCGTAGAAGATGGAAACTCCAAAGTGTGATCATCTTGCCTATGGGAACACATCGAAAACCTATATGTCCCCACATGTTATTAAACCTATGACCCATATGTCCCCACAAGATGTTAAAACTATGACCCAATTTTCCCCACAAGATGTTAAAACTATGACCCACCTATACCTATAAGATGTTAAACATGTGAATCACTTTTCCCCAATAAATATTAAACCTATGAACCACCTGTCCCCATATGACATTAAACTGATGACCTAATACATAATTTAAAGCCCATATGATAAACATGGGATTATAAAGGTGAAAACCCTCTGAATTATTATGCCTTAACATCGATTACCCCATTACTGACATGAGATTTCTTGGGTTCCATGCCTAAGATGCCTCATATGATAGATACTTATAACTTTAAAAGGGGACAACTTTATAGGTTCCCAACATGTCCAAGGTCCCATGATGCTTATAAATGTCCAATATTACCATATAATATGACTGTAGGTTGCTACCCTGTTGTGACATAAGCAACATAATTAATCGGTATCCACCTCAAGATGACATCAAGAATAATTTTCACAAATATGAATCAAAATTTTGAGGGATACAGACTATTCAACAAGATCCAAGGAGGAATCCATGGATGGAGGAAGCAACATCTCATCAAACCATTTTGATCAAGGATCCACCATAACAGTCACGGTGGTAGAGGTCTCCTGCCTTTGGAAAACGGGAATGTAAGGAAAGGAATAACATGTCATGACCCATGAGGCATTACCTAATGGAAAGAATCATAAAACAAAATTGGTGAACTTGATATGAAGCTCTTCTCATTCAATAATGAGTGGATCAGTAATGTTTGGAACCATCATAATTGAGCATGACCAGATCTAGATATCAAGCACTAGGACCCTACCAAACAGATAGTGGTCCCAGTGTGGAACTCTTCTACTACAACTGGGGAAAGTGAAGAAAGTTAGGAATCCACAGTCCAAGAAATAATCAACAAATATCCCACCTCCACCTCGAGGGAGGATAAATTTCATTGAACACATTTGGAAACACTTTCATTGGGCATGTATTGATGATTGACTTCATGTGTATTATAGGACTCAAGGAACCAAAAATACATGATGATCTTCTGCCAATAAAAATAGAGGTAGGAAGAATAAAAGTGCAGAAATACTATGCCACTATGATCCCACCATGGAGGCCACCTCTTCCATGGATATTGGGTAACCTTGACCCATCTCCCCCTTTGAACTTATCCAAAGAAGGGTTATCAATGCCCTTGTTTATTAATATGAGAAAGAAGGGGTTATCCCAACCATGGATATGGGCTTTTTAGGATATGGAGGCCATGGAAACATTCCAAAACCACTTCCCACAATGTCCACACTAGGGAAAATTCCCCATCATGATGAAGACAATTTTTGGGGCCTCTCTCTAAAATGCTCTGATAGCATCCTCCCCTACACTAATGAGGAAGGGGTGCACGGGTCACACTGAAAACCACCTAGTAGCCTCTTAGCATGGATTGGACCTAGCAATGCTGATGATGTTAACCAGATCTAGAGGTTGACCAGTAGGTCTATTCCACTTCTTCTATACCGACCTTAGTCCAAATCACCCAATAATGACACTAGGGGTAGGCCATAAGCCCTGCCCATTAGGAGGCCTCTTCCCCAAATCCTTTGGACCCAACTACTATTGATTCATCTTATACTACCCCTTTGACCACCGTATGAGGGAATATTTTCAACCTCTTAGGATCGATACCCTAGCTGCCTCTCTACCAAGTTGGGTTGACTATCCCAATCTTTGGTGCTATCGAAAATCATCACGGGCCATCCCATGATGAATAATTTCACCATGGAGGCTCTACCCACACTATCACCAATCATCATAGAGGTCCTCATGTAAAATATATTTTCTTCTATGAATATATTTCCTTGGGAAGAAGGGAAAAAAACCACTATGGGTGATATGCCAGAAGCATAGAACTAAATATGCATGGAAGATACCCAAGTGACTCCCAATGACTAGTGCTTAGATATCTCATATTACATCAAAGGTAGAACCACAAAAAAACCGTTTCATCATTGATCTATAAGACTCTGATATGATGGATGACTCGATGAAGGTTCCTTGACCTATAATTCAAGAACTAGAGGTAAAAGCATGTCGACTAAGGTTAATGATCCCTAAATCCAAGGTCTATTAAATCCACAAATCCTTATATAGGTACCTGCATGTGGAGGATGTTCCGGACTCCTTCTGAGAGATCACAGTGCAACCATCACTGATTCTATCTACTTCCTTCCTCTCAAACTCCGCACTAGAAGTTGGAGAGATGTTGGGGTTTCGATTGATGCGCTCATATAATAGTGATCAATTTACTAAGCCCCAAAAATATGTTTCCACTCTCACTCATTAGGAGGTTGTGAACACCACATATTACATGGACATAGTCTTAATGTAGGGACAAGATCTAGAAGACATTACAATACTACAAGGATGAATATTTTGTGTGACACCCTTCCCGCTAGAAAGCTTGTAGCTAAGTAGGTATGTGTCAGTGCCATTGTCAATTTTCCATCCATCACAAATTGTGGTTTGGACCAATATAAAGTAGGAGAACACTATGGGTAATGAAAAAGATGACTTATGGGGATCTTAGCCACTGACCAACTACCTGTCATGTTTTGGAATCCCATGACCTCGGATTTCATCATCCTAGAGTCCATCACCGAGGAACATGAAATATTCTTCCCCCTGAATATTTAGACAACACTCAACCACCATCAGGACTACTAGATGACTTACCCGGGAATCCATAAACATCTGGATTCCATTTTCATATAATGTAGGAGGGTTTCCATCATTACGATATCGGAATATCATTGCCCTGATGTGCTTAGAAACCACCAAAATTTACACCAGACCTACATTGGGAGCCTCACTGTGCTTTAGCGATTCATAGAAGAGTTATCCCAACACATGTAGTTGAGAGACTGGGGGTAGTGCACTTCCCTCCACTTCATCCTTATCCCATGAAAATAATGGTATCATCAGTAAAGTTTACCAGATGACAATGAAAATTATCCTCTGGCCACCAATACTATAAATATCATCACTATAGACCCTCTAGAGGATCAAGGGAAAACAAGTCGATGACACATGGAACGATAGGGATATTCTTCCCAAAAGGTCGACAAAACACCAGATAGATCCTTCAATAGGTTCCCACACTCATTATAAGAGATAGGTGATAGGCCTTTGGAGTCCCCCTAAAAAAGTATTGTTGTCTTCCTGCTGACAATATAAAAAAGGAAAGTGGCTCATTGAGTTCATCAGCCCATCCAAGATCATGCCGGAAACCCAGTCAGGATCCAGGTTGGACGTTTTTCTCTATAATATTGAATGGTTTGAGAGGCTTACTACTGAGATTATCCATGATAAAAATTAGGTCTTTGAAAAAATCAAAAGGGAATCTATATCTCCTCTAGTTGGGAACAAATTTCTTCTTATCCAGACGCCCATATTTGAATTAGGTTTCCTTGTACATCTGATCAGGGTAGAAGCTCAGGGCCATGAAAAGAGACCAAGATATGAGTCACCCACTCTACCTGAGAATCATGACTATCTGGCTTGAGAATAAGGTAGATCCACCTCTAGAGATAATGAGATGGTCAAAGCATTGGTGACCACAAACCCGCACCAAGATCACATGCTAAAAAATTTCATCACCTGCATCATGGCTTTAGTAATACGATGATTCTCAATTCATCTTGAAGGAAATTTATATCTGACATGGGTGGATAATGCCCATCCACCACTAGAATTTTCTAACCCTAGATTTACCTTGTTAAATATTATGATCAAGCCACTTTATCACTTGATCCACTTTTCCTCATGGTGTGGCCCAATGCTAGGTAAACCTGTGCATCAAGAGGTTTCCAAACTCTAGTGCTTCATCAAAAATCTAGAATAACCTGCATTTGTTTTGGATAACTAGATAGACCTGAGATCTATTTTCAGTTTGATGGATCTCTATAGGTAGTTTCTCTACCAATTCATCTCCACCATGCACAAGAACAGTATCATAGACCTCTATAAATTTAAGCATAGGGTTGATGAGTGTGTTGCATACTTCATCACTCCATGAAAGGGGATCACATACTATCTTGATATGAATATTTCCAAAGAGTTGTTACTAATGATTCATGTGGAGAATATCAAATATGAGATGGTACTTACCATAATTTCACTAAATTATCCTGGTGGATTTCAAGAATTATTTGAAAAACCTTATCATTTAGAAGAATAATTATAGTATAATAAGTAACAATCATGCCCATTACCCCTTTAAGCTCTCATGCGAATGCCTATAAAAGTAGAAACAATCGTTGATATACAAATAGAAGCTCCTAATCCAATCCACTTACTAGACCCTTTATTGGACAAGCCTCATCAAGTGAAACCACATAGATGTAGCCACTTCGAGAGAATGTTATCCTAGCCCCCTGCTAGAGCTAGGAACCCAGGGTTACTTTCACGAAAAGAAAGAATAAGGTCTACTCTTTCAAGGATGCATAGGTCCCAGGATATTTTATCTACACCATGGAAAAGGGGATCCTAAAATTGTAAAAATACAAAAGGCCCCAGGAGACCGAACTCATCAATCACACCAATCACTGCTTGTACCATAGAATCCTTATACATACCACCAAAGAATGATTTGTCTTAAAATACAGTCTCTAAAACCAAATGGATAATGACTTAGTAAAATTGAGAGATGTCCCAACAGAGGATTCACATGTCTCTACTGGTCCTAACAGTGTCATCAATACTTTTATGAGTGGAAACATGACCCCAATTGTGAAATGTAGAAGTAAAATGACTGGTTGGCCCGTAAAATAGTCACTCACACCCATGAACTATTCATGTATGCTTGAGAAAACTATAAAATCCTATGTTTTACTTATCTCCTACCATAAATGAATCCAAATATATTTCATAGTCTTGCATGTCATGGAAGAACATGTGCCAATAGTATAAAGGCAACTAAAGTCCCCACCCGATGCTAAAAACAACCTGCACCCTCAGTGATTTCATACCCCCCGAATATGAACCTGCATGCAGAGTTCATCTAGACATGGAATATTCCACTAATTAGAAAAAATAGTACATATTTGTGCACAATGTTGAACTGATTGATTGCTATATGATATTTAGTGATGAGGAACGACATGTGACCCCCTCAACCTCCATAGGACGACACCGTCGAAGGAGAGGAAAGGGATAAACAGAAAGAATAATATCTATGATTTTATTTCATACCAAACAGTTCATGTTACTAAGAATAGATATCAAGCCTCACATAGGTATCAATAAGAAAAACCCTACCAGGTCGTTCCATCGGAAGAACCTCTATAGCCAACTCTATTGGTTGATCGTGGGACTTAGTCAAGACCACGTCATGTTCAACTGTATCTAGATAGGTATCTACCTTATCCATATGGTTCTAATCCATCAAGTTTTCAACCTAGTCTAGATAAATAATAACATAGATCAACTAGAACTAGCTAAGACCCAGTCCCTCAACCATCAACATCCTCTATACTACCCGTCAAAGAGATACCCTTGGTAAGAAAACATATACCACTCACATGAAAATATGATGTCCTAAAAAACCTTTCAGAAATATCAGTGAGGCTATAGATCCTTAACGTGATCTGCATGTCAAAATAGATGTGTTAGGACCTTATCAAATCTTTGAAGATCTCCCTCTAGTTTGAGACTCATGTAGCTGCCATTGAGGCCTATCACACAGAGGAAGCTGGACATGATTAATGTTGTTCCATCAAATCCTACACTAAGGAAGATTATGGTGATACCATTCAGAGGAACATATGCCCATTATATATCATGGTCCAGGTCAATGGAATGGAAACACACCATTTTTTAGTGGATAATGGCTCCAAGATCAATCTCATCCTGACCCGAAGGCTCCTCAAACTACAGCTTACAAAAGTGAATCTGAATCCCCCCAACCTGAAAATTCAGGGGTATGACAAGAGAAAGAATAAAATACATGGATATATATTACTAAAGACTCATTTTAGTGGACTATTAGAAATCACTTTATTTATGGTAGTCTTGCAGGATACCACCTATAATTCCCTACTAGGAAGGACTTTGATTTATAAGAATGTACTTGTCCCCTCTTCATACCACCGGTGCCTCAAATAATACCTTAATGGACGAGTAGGGGTACTCTAAGGTGAAACTTCCCCATATATATCTTGCGAGGATCATTATATGTATTTTGGGTACTATAAAAGTGAGGGAAAATAGATCCATATTGAAGAGGTCAAGCTTTTCAACTCCCCCAACTACCATGAAACCACTACTGCAGATCCTTGGGCAGACTTGAAAGACAACTTCATCCTCCCAATCCACAATTTAGAACCCATAACCCTGAACCTATGTAGCTATTTCATCATCTATAAAAATAAATAGTTCTCATATATTACCACATAATTCTACATGAGATAGGATCAGACAATAATGGAAGACCTTACCCCTGGGAAATACCGAGGGATCTTCCATTTGGATGCTAATCCACAACACCACCGCATATTTCAAAATGCATCATTAAGTCAATGGAAGTGGATGAGAAATTAGTGATTCGATATCAAAAGTGGTCCTTGTAGTCAGAATCCACGAGGGATAATCTCATCATTTTTCATCACCACAGTTTCCACAAAATAGGAACCCCTTTCCAAGGATCCTACATCCGCCAGAGCAGATTCTAGTGCTACCCCTGAGTCGGATGATCTAGAAGATTTATTTCTTCCCTCTGATCATTCCATATTATATGAAGAATAGGATTTTGATAATTCCCCTACTAACATTGAAGAGGGAATTTCCACCATTTTTGATGAGTTTTCATAGGAAAACCTCATTATGGGGGAAGATTCAAGGCTGACACTAATCAACACAACTATGCCACCAAAGGAACAACAATAACATTTGTCCTTCTAGAAATAGAACCATGAAATATTTTCTTGGAGGTATAATGAGATTTTTGGGCTCAATCCCTAGGTTTTCATTCATCACCTTGGCCTCCTGATGGGTCATGGTGTATTCCAACATCCACACAATAAGATGCAAATTTCCCATGGTTCCATGGATGAGGTTGAATTTGAAAACCTGATTAAATAAAACTTCATTAGAGAGGCCCAGTACCCCATGTGAATGGATAACATTATTCCATTCAAGAAAAATAATGGGAATATCAGAGTCTATATTGACTTTTGAGGCCTCAACCACCATTATCCAAAGGATGAATTTCCCCATCGAGTGATAAAACTTTTCATTGATTCTATGACTAGTTTCCTTGTCCTTTACTTCATAGATGGATACTATAAGTATAATTAGATCGGTATTTCCCTTGAGGATGAAGAGGTAACCACCTTCAGGACACCCTAGGGGACCGTATGCTACTAGGTGATTTCATTTTTATTTGAAGAATGATGGATCTATGTACAATTAGTTCATACACCACTTCTTTAAGCCGATCCTCAAGAAATTGATGAAATGTTATGTAAATGATTTCGTGGTTAAGTATCACTAATTCTAGTACCATATCAAATTACTTGAGAAAGTGTTTGACTTCCTTCACTCTAGTTACTTGAGGATGAACCAATTAAAGTCGGCGTTTGGGGTTTCCTATGAAAATTTCCTTGGATTTTGTATAAGATATAGAGGCATTAAGATCGAACCAAATAAAATGAAGGATATCAAACAAATTCCTCCTCCACACAACCTCTAAGAGTTGTGAGGACTATAAGGCCACTTATCCAATATTCACAAATTTATTGCAAATCTGGATGGAAAGTGTAATCCCTTTTCAAGGTTTATGAAGAAATTCACCACCTACCCATGGGAAGATGATTTCTAGACCTCCTTCATGTACATTAAGAATAATCTTATGTATCCTTTGCTTCTGATGCTGCCTATCTCAGGAAAGCCCTTAGTTCTTTATGTGACTTCCTTGGAATAATCCATTGGCTCACTTTTATCCCATAAGAATAATGAGTGTAGGAAGAATAAATTATATTATCTTATTTTCTTGCTACTTGGTGACAATACCAGATAATCCACCATTTAGAAGAGTTTCCTCATGCTGGTCTTTGTATTGTAGAAGTTGTGACATTACTTACAGAACCATGAGATAAAGCTAGTGCCTCGTGTTGACCCACTAAAATACATCCTAAACTACCACATGATTACAAGGTTACTGGAATGATAAGAAGTAATTATCTAACAACTTGACATCATGTTTTTCCAAAAAGTAGTGTTTTTCAAAAATAAATACACCACCTGGGTTTACCCATGTGCCAATCACTTGCGTGACTAATATCATCAACCCTTTTGTATGACCTATTTTACTTAAGCATAAAAAATAAAGTTGTATCACCTTTTTATCCCATGAATATATACCCTAATGCCTCTTTCTCTAAAGCATAGGCACCCTAACACCAGGATCCCCATTTTCCAATTCACCAAGGTAGTGTTTATTCCATGCACTACCTATAGGTTATTGCACATTAGACATGTAAGCCATGAAGGTAGAATCATCAAGGGAAAATTTCAACCTTTCCCTATAGGAGGGTCTAATGATGTATCCTTCTATCCTATTTTTAAATTGTCTCCCTAGGTGTGGGTCCCCATCATGTCCAAGATATATGACATAAAACTACATATCCTAATGTCCTAGTCATAAAATATTAAACTACATGAAAACATCCTTAGTACATGATATTAAACTATAATATTACCCTATGTAATGAACACAATATAATCTGTGTATGAATGACATGCGATGGAAAATCACCTCTTACCCTCTGTTATGATCATAGGATGGCCCATGTACGATCATCATGGTATGAAACCTCATTCCCCACCATGGGATTAAAATATTACACTAGATAGATCACATGTGTAAGCCCCACACCATCCTTTGCCACTATAGGATGAGAAATCTTCCATAGGAATCCCATATGTGTAACCCCCCTACCATTCCCCATTAACGCTTCTTTTTACAACATGAGTGTCCTTACCACATGATGTTAAACTTTACAGACTGGTCCTGTCACATGACATTTAATTGGGAACTCAAACTACATGGGTTTTTGATCCCTATTTCCTAAAACATGGTACTTAGGATACCTCTCTTATGTTCAATCCCAATATCCTAACACATATGGGGTACCTCCCTAATATTTGATCCCAATGTTCTAATATTCCCATTAAATCTTCATGTTTCCACCCTAGAAGATGAAAACTCTAAAGTGTGATCATTTTCCCAATGGGAACAAATTGAAAAACTACCTGTCCCGACAAGATATTAAACCTGTGACCCATATATCCCCACAAGAAATTAAACTTGTGACCCAATTTTACCCATAAAAATTAAAAATGTAACCTATATTTCCCCCAATACATTAAACCTGTGACCCATGTGTCTCCTCAAGACATCAAACCTGTGACCCACCAATCATCACAAGATATTAAACTAGTGAACTAATCCAGAATCTGCACCCCATATGATAAAAATGGGATTTCTGAGGTGAAAAACCATAGAAGTATTACTACTGGCATCAATTAACTTGTAATAGACATGATATGTCTTGTATTCTTCACCTAATATTACTTATATGAGAGACACATCTGACTTCAAAAGGGGAATACTTTACAGATTCCTAGCATGTCCAACATCCCAATAATCTCAGAAATTCCCAATGTTACCATCTAATCCGACCATAAGTTGCTACCCTATTGTGATAAAAGTAAAATAATTAACTGGAGTCCACCTTGAGATGGCATCGTAAATGAGTTTTATGAACATGAATCAAATATTCTAGGGAGACTCTAACTAGGAGATGAGATCCAAAGTGGATTCCATGGAAGGAGGAACCAACATCCCATCATACCATTTCAATTAAGGATCCAACATCATTGATCATAGTGGTAGAGGTTTCCAACCTTTGGAAATCAGGAATGCGGGGTAAGGAATGACACTTCATGACCCATGATGCATTCCAAGTGAAAAGCATTGTTTTTTTGTAAAATGAATTATATAAAATATATTAGATCATAATATTTACAAGTTCATCATGAATTATAAGAAAATAATGACCATTTTAGGCAATGATATTGAGTCAATTATATGACCACTTTAACATGGGATAGGGTGGCCTAATTCTTGATTGATAAGGGATGTGTATTACTACATTATCTTTTCATTGGGTCACTACTCCCATATATAAGGTTTCCAATGGGGTTTATTTATGGAACCAAAAACACCCAAGGACTCCCACATTTGTGATAAGTTTCATGCATTATTTCCATAGGAATACATTCATTGAGGTTTCTTACAAATGACTCTTAGGATCTCAAATTAGTCTAGAGGATGAGAGGCCAGGCTCATAACACCCTCTTGGGTGGGGGGGGGGGGACTATTGACTATTGGAGGAATCAATTATAGATTTAAGTCATGTTCATGAATCTTTCCTAAATCCCAATATGATGTTGGTTATCCTAACACTAATAATTAGTTACTAGTATATTCCAATGTGAATGTTTGTATATAACAGATGCATCCCATCAATGTGAAAATATATATGTATAAGAGGTTATCCATTGATGAAACCATTTTTATGTATCAAAGGTTCTACATAGCAATGTGATTCCAATTCCATGGAAGTACCTAGTATTCTCGAAAGAATATCCAGCAATAGTGTTATCCACCAGCCTCTATCACTCCATTCACAGCACCAGTCAATATTTTATTTCTATGACTAGTGACACTGTTTTGATGGAGCCCTACAAATGAGATCCCATGCACTAACTAGTAGTAGCTTGTGCCCAACCTCCCTCACTATTCACAAATTTCATGCAATGTCTCTAATGGATATAAAGTTACTATATATGTGAAATGGTAATTCTGGTTACTATGATATGGTAACATTCATTACCATGGGGTGTGACTATGATAAATGGTAAGCTACCTTATCGTAAAAAGGCTGTTAACCCGAGTTCTTATTTTTTTTCATTTTATTAAATATTTTTCTCTGGTTAAAAATATCATTTAAATTTAATTGAAATATGTTTTGAACATTATATTTTATATTAATTGCATAATATTTTTTTCTAACAATATATTCACTTATAACAACCTCACATAAAAAATGTTATCATGATTAGTAGACCTACTGCATGACCAGTTGGGTCACACAGTTAACATACCAATCATGCACACTTGGTAAGCGTACTTATTGAATATTGGCGTACAGTGAGCATACCAACCATGAGAATTGATCTTCACATGATTAGTACAATATTTATCTTATTTTTATTAAAACCTAATGTTTTTATGAAACTTTTTGGTTACATTTTAATAAAATGATCACTTCAACTTTATTCATAATGTTTTAAATGTTTGATTGTTTTGTAAAACCAATAATTATTGTAATGATTTTGTTTTTTTTGTTGAATTAAAATTATCATAGGAATTCTCATGAAATTAATAATTTTATGATTATTCACTTTATTCTCTATCTTTTTTATATTTGAATTATTATTTTACTGTAAGTTTATCGGAGCAATTTTAGTTGTTTTAATTACTTTAAATAATATCATTTATTTTATAAAATATATTAGAAATTGTTTTAATAAGTTTAATTCATAAATTAATGTGATCCAATGTTATTATTGATCCTGTGGAAGGTATTAATAGGCATTGAAATGTTTTATTATTTTAAATATTTCTAATCATTGTATGGTGGTGATAATATTAGGAAGCCCCTAACTAAAGAAAAAAATGACCATTGGTGTTTTGTTGATAAAAATAGATCAAGGCATACTGTACAAATACATATTCACTTCTTCTTAGACTCTCAATGATTTTTTGATTTATTGTGACAAGAATGATTTTCTTGATAAGCGATAAAGTTCTTTTGTGACTTATATTTTTACTGTTGAGATTAATAAGCGAATTCAACTATACAATACTCATTTTCTATTTTGATCAATATCATTGAACTACGTCGTCGTTATCTATTTGATCATTTGATTGTTTCATTGTATTTTTTTTCTTCATGATATCTGTTATTTATTTTGTTTGTATTTGTTCAAGTCTGGTTTATGATTTTCATAATAAAAATAAAGTCTTGAATTTTTTGGTTATTCCACCATAAAAAGGATGTCTGGGTTGCGACTCTTGATGAAAATTTAGGTCATAAACTAGGTTTAGTCACCTATACAAAGACTAGGTTGTGAATCTAGGTATTTTTAAAAGGTAGAGTCTATAACAGGTTCTCACACCTTTAAAAGTTATGTTCTTAGTGTTTACAAATATTATCATGGAGTAGAGAATGATTTTCATAATGATTTTCACTAATTCATTAAATCAACTCAATGAATTATATCCCAACTGGAATAAATGCATATGAGGCATTGGAGGATCCTCGATATTTTGCTATATAAGAGGATGAGAACCTCCTATTAGGGTGTTGCATGTAATGTGTATAAGTATCTCTTAGAACACTTTTATTCTCCATAACTGTTTATTTTATTTTGAGGAGGCTCTAGTATCCCATCAGATATCAGGTATCCTCATGATTTGATCTTGGATTCATGTGGCTGGTGTATTCCCTTAGTGGTGGGGTGCTTTTGTTCACTGCTCATCATGATCTTCCCCAAACACTATCTGCTAAATGAAGATGGAAACTTATTCATATTTTGAATACCAGGTACTCTATTTATGGTATTATTTATGAGTTAGTTTATTAAATAATTTAATATGTTTAAATCACTAGTTTTTTATAGAAAAATTTAAATCAGTGATTTTATAAATTTGGAAAACCTTACAAAACCTTATGTGAGATGCATAAAGGTGAATTTGATTTAACTTTACTGAAGTTAGATATGTAATGGTCATACCATTATATTAAAAAAATTAGTTGTGTAATGGTAGTACCCTTACTAAACAGTGTAGCAGTGCAACTTAAAGGTAGATATGCTCTTACCCTTATATGATACCCTTATGAAGAAGGTCTACATAAGGGAAACCCCTTCTATTGCCTTTATGATATTGAGTTTCATAAAGGTAGTACCCTTATGCAATATGGTCTACATAAGGGTCATTGGCTTTTTACCCTTATGTGTAAAGGGCCCTATTGTTTACCTTCACTTAGTGTATGAAACATTGACAATACCCTTAGATAAAGGAGTTGAAGAAAGGAAATAACTTTACATAAGGGAGATGTGTAAAGGTAATATTCATATTACCATTACATAGAGGTGTTCAATAAGTCGTCATAAAGGTAATATTTATGTTACCTTTACACAAGCTATTAAAAAATCCAGTTACCCTTATGTAAAGCGTTTACGTAAGGGTAATAAGGGGATACCCTTAGGCAGCATGGGGGTTCTGTATAAGGGCAAGCATAATATTATTAAAAATTGTTTTTAAACATATTAAATGATTTTCATGGTTTAAAAAATGCTTATAAATCATAATAAAAGGTATTTTTTGATATTTAAATTTATAGGGATTTTATAAATAAATAAATAAATTATAGTTGTTTTTAATTAATTAAATAAATATTTATGAAAAATTTTCCCCAATTATTAAAGGTTAATATTTTAAAATACCTTTTGAATAATTAAATGGTATTCCATATTATCTAAAAATAAAAGTTTTATTTATAAATCATAAGAGTTGATTTATAAAATGTTTATAAATTACAAAACATATGATACTAAGATTATATAAGATGTTTATATAATTTATATTGAATTATAAATTGTCTATAATTCATGAAATATTAATATAAATTCCATTTATTTTAAAATATTAAGGGGTTAATATTGAAATTATTATAAAATGTTTACATTTTTACTAAATTTTAAATTTTTTATAATTAGCATATATTTATAATTAGCTCAAAAATGTATCATGTTTTGGAAAATAAATAAATTGTTTATTTATTTTTTAAATTTTCTTGATATTTATGTTTAGTATATTTTTTAGGAAATATGTATATTGTGCATGCCCATTTATATGATAAATTACTTCTAGGATAGAGCCTTGCATGTCATTCTAGGTTTGATACCATAAAATTTAGTTTTCATCTACTTTGAAATCAATTTGTATTTTTAGTCATGAGCTTGAGAATAATTGTTGGGCATAGTATGTTCATATTAGGTGTTAGAGTTTTTCATGAATTGAATTTTCTCTTGTGTAAATTCCCCTCAGGTAGAGGGACTTAGGGTTGGACAACCCACTTTCTCGAGGCTTACCTTATTTAAGAAAGTGAATGGGGTTGGCTATATGTTTCTTTGGACTTACTCATGTGGTGTTTTTGAATATCATATAACTCTATGAATTTACATTAAGTGTTCATGTACCTTATGAATATGATGCATATAGATATATATGAATATAATTGACTTCTACTTTTGATGATTAACACTGACTTATAGGTTGTGTAAAGAGTTACACATTAATGTGGTTCAAACACATTATTTTGGTGGTTGGAATAAGCATTCCAAAACTAAATAATTATAAGAATAAATACAAAAAAAGGGAATAAAAAATTTGAAGATAATGATTACATATGATGTAATAGTTATTAATTTTATATGAATATGAATTATATTTAATTTATGAGACTAAAAACCCCTCAAATACTAAGTGTGAGATTCCTTCCAAAGAAACAGTTTTCAAGGATTATATTTTCCAACCTACTAGGTCATAATAAATCTAGGTGCCCCGAGATTATCGTTTGTAAGGAAATAAAGTAGTGAATATAGATTATTCTATTGGGTGAGTCATGTTAATGCTGGGTGTTCCCCTAGGTCATCCTTTTTTAGCTTATTTTTTTAATTTTCATTGTGTTACACTAGCTGGGAGACCCTAATAGGGTTCGGTTATTAAAGGAATAAATTTGAGTGAATTCATATTATGAATTTGGATAAAGGATAATCTAATAAACTATCCAAGAATCATAACTACTATGATTTGGGCTGATGACCTACCTAAATTTCTTAATAATGGGAGAAAATATAAACAGGAATCATTGCTTAGTCAAATATGGATCTTGTCTCACTAAATGGATATGATTTATGGGGTAATAATTTTAAGTGGGATAAATTCCATTAAAATTAATTTATGAAAGGATATAAGATGTGATATTCATCATATAATTTTTATTATTATAGATAAATGAATAATCATCATCATCAAACAAAACTTTATATTAATAATTTAAATGGAAAGATTAAATTAAGAAACTCTTAAGATTGGTAGACTAAGAAAAATTCGCGAGCAAGAGAAATATTCTTTGTGTCAAAATAGTTCTTGAGTAACCAAGTGTTGAATTTTTTCAACAAGAAAATAAGTATGCTTATAGATTAATGGAATGATTAATTTATGGTTTCAAAGGCACTAGATAAAATATCACTAAAGGAGTTTTAATCTCATATACTCGATATGATTAGGTATGCCAAATAATATTCAATATGATTGAATATATTAAGGACTCAAGATTTCATTAAAGTTTTTTTGGATGTAGAATTCAATTATATTGTTCTGACTGATATACGATATCATATTTATGTTTTACAAATTTTTTAAAAACAAAAATAGTTTAGAAGATGAGAAATAACTGGAGGCTTGAGCTTGATGATGAATTTCTTGCAATGGAGAAAAGGTGTTTCTGAATTAATAACTTGAATTCTTTAAATTTGTGTTAATTTATATAACATGATTTAAGGGATACTAAAATGTATTTTTATAGTTAGAGAATTTATTCTATTTTCATTTATATAAATGTTCTGGTAGATTGAATGAATTCAAGAAAGGTGTACCTGATATTCTCAAAGTGTTGAGAATGAAAGAACTGGACATATGATGTCTTTTTTATGGTACTGTATGGATTGTAAAAGTGAGTAAAATTTCATAAAATAAGAATAAATGTTATTTTAATGTTAAAAAATGTTTCTACAATAATACAATCAAGGTTATTGAAACTTATATTTTTCAAGAAGGAAGAGGAATATTTAATATGATTGGATTATATAGGACATAGCTAAATAGTTTTTTGAAACTCTATGGAATGTACCCAACATATATGTATGTTATAAAAATTTATTATTAGATTTTAAAGGGTATATTATACTAAATTTATATTTTACAATGCATTTTAAATATAAAGAAGTTTAAAAAAAGGAAGAATTGATTGATCTTGTAGATTATATTCACAAGATAAAGTAAATAGTTAATATATTGAGGATTTGAATGTAAAGGATTTTATCAAGATCAAATGAATCTAAATAAAATATTTGTATCATAAAATAATTTCTCTTATGAGATAGTATAAGATGTTTGATAATAAAGAGTTGTTATGAACAAATTTGACATGATTAATTGAATACACATGGTTTATGATTCATCAATTTCTATAACATGATCAGAGAAGAAGATATAGTTAAAAGCATTTATCCAAGATAGAGGTGTTATCCAAATATTTTTTAAAATATTGGGGAATATGTTTCTACCACTCATAGTGGAATATTTTAATAAATTATTTTTTATATGAATATGTTCCTAATATATAGAAAACCACATATGAGATATGGAAACAATTGTTTATTTGTCAGATATTTTACATAGAAAATATTTTCAATTATTTTAATTTTAATTTCGATGTTTTTAATCCCACAAAAGTGTTATTTTAGGAGAAATTGTGACATTTTATGATTTTAGAAGCATTTTGAGCTTAATTGAAAAAATGACATATTTTAGATTTTAACAAATTTAATTTATTTATGTATTTCATCCACAAATTTTTCTATAGTGATTGAAATTGTGAAATTAATTTTTTTAGGTTTCAATACATATTTTTATTAATTTTATTCTTCTAGACACAAATCTTAATCCATCATTTTAATTCCCAAAACCAGCTCAAAAGTGTAGCCTTGAAATCTTTGCGCAGATCTAGATACTTTTGAAGATGGACCCATATATCTTAAATTTATGATCCAAATGAGTTGCAATTCATCATGGAGATGTATAAGATATAAATGAACATTTTTAATAAAGTTTTAAATGCCTTATTTTTCCTATTTTAATGCTATAAATTAATTATAAATAATATTTTTGGAATACAAAGAGTCTACATGGACATAATAAATTTTTATAGTAAATTATATGTATCTTTTTCTAAATGTGAAACATTAATCTGAGATTTGGTGGTAAAATTAAAAAGACATATCGGAAAAACTTTACATAAGAATATATTCCCCAATTATTCCATTAAATGTGTCTACCACACATAAACATTTGAGGAAGATTTTGTATCCAAAATATTTCACTCCTCTCCCTATAAATTTTTAATTCCATAAAATTTCGAGGGATCGACCAGTACATTGAAAATTTGTCCAAAGTTATTATGTAGTTTAGTATCATATTTTATTTTATTTTCATTCTATAATTTAATTTCATGTTTTAATTTTATAGTTATTGTTTCTCTCTTATTCTTTCTCTCTTTATTTTGATCTCCCCATTTTATTCTTCACGGTGAAATGTTATTCTCATGATCATGAGTAGCTAACCCGAGGAAGTTCTCAAGGGAGTAATCCAATGATGAACCAAATTCACTACACATGAATTCCTAATGTTTCTTGTTTTTTTTAGTTTTATTATAAGGGGTATCTTAGTGGGAAAGGTGATTTTGTGTCTCCACTTTCCACTCGAGATTTAACTTCTACTTTTTCAATATTCTCCCTCGATCAAGGAGGTGGATGTGTGGTGTATTCAATAAAGTGAACTATATATTCACAACCATAGGAAGAATAGTATGTTCAAACATATTATGGAGTGTATTAATTAAATTAATTTTAAACTAATAACATGATAATTAAAGTTAAATATGGGTGATTCTATTGGGAAGATCTCATTTCTTTATAGCTTAATTTAGTTTGCATTAATTGCATTTGAATTGTATATGTATGTTTAATTTTAGTATTTAATTATCAATTTTAAAACCTAAATTTATTTTAGTATTATTTCATAAATTATAAATTGAAAAAATAAAAAGTTAATTAGAATCAGTGACTCATTGACTACAACAGCTCCTTAAAAGAATGGCCTAGGTTTGCCCCTATACCACACTTAGTAAAAATAATAAATATTTTGAGAGTGTTCATGGTAATTATTCTTCAAATTGGAACTTTTTACGAGGATAAATTTGGTATTCAATCACTATATTTATTCACATTTTGAAACTTATTTTATTTACTTTCTTTTAAAAAATACTAAAAAAATCATCTTTGTTCATGTTGTATTTCAATTCAAAGTATCTGCATGGACTAAACTCTATCAGGTGAAATAAGTAGTTCACATAGATCATGAATACCAGTTGAAAAATATTATTAATTAAATGAAAAACATGGAGTAAAAAATATAATAGATAGGAGAATATGTATGTGCATCCTAGGATCAATAGTTAAAGCAAGAACAGAGCCAGAATGAGTGGCTAAAGTGATTTCCCAAATCATTTTTTAGGTTAAATAACCCGAGGATGTTGAGAAGGAGTTGCTAAAGGAATTACTAACACAATCCCATAATCAATAATTTCTCAAGTAGGTCCCTGAATAACACATGAAAGCTGATGTGTTTATAGGAGATCAATATTTTTTTGGAAGAATCCAGGAATCTCTTTGTTGAAGATAACCTGAAACATGATCTTCCCATCTTTGATAATGAAAAATAAGAACCTCAATACCTTTATATGTATTTGTAACATGATTATAAGGATGAAACTGTTGATATTGGGTTTCCAATGGTCCCACCATAAGTGATCAATTTCCAAGATGAGTTATATGAAAGGGAGGATTTTTAATGGTTTATTCATGTTTTAATCCTATTTATTCGGAATTGTTTTTTGAATTCTCCTTTTTTGAAATTCATGAAACAAAAAAAATGTAGAAGGCATTTAATTTTAACGAAGAGTCCACCTTGGTGGTGGTTTTAAAATGATAATAAGATCTAGAGAAGTATGTGATGATGTGATTACCTCCTCCACAACAACTTGTATACCATATAGAAGAGGACACCAAAAAATTCAATAGGAGGATTCCTATCTTCTTTTCCCTCCCTCCATGGAACAAAAATTATATATTTATTATTTATTTGGGGTTAGTAATTTTTGTATCATATTTTGGGTTCTCCAATATATGTTTCTACTCATATATATTGGTAAAAGTCACATGTGGTGGTTTATCTCCAAAAACCACATCAACAATAAGATTGGGGATAATTCACTATAATGGATTGACTAGGGGTAGTAAAAATATAGCATCCACTTGGGGGTATAAACCAAGTATTATCCCTTTTATTTCCCCTTAATATTTCTTTTTCATTATATTTCTTATGTTTTTCCTTTATTTATTTTAGGTTTAAAGTGGTATCATCTAAAATCATAACTCCAGGATTCCACTAAAAAATAAATTAGGTTGTGTCTTTGTTTTTATATATTTTGTTTACTACCCAATTAAAATTCCACATGAAAATAATTATCTGAATTTAAATAAAAATAAGGTAGTAAATAAAATAAGTGTGGGGGATTTCAATTTGTTTTTATGAATTCTTTGTTTTCTTCCATTTTATTTTTCATTAATTTTTCTGAATTTTTTATGTTTTTTCTTTTCATTTTTTGTTTGTTTTTAGGAATCATGATTTGAATTCAATACTTCGTAAAATTAAAAGCCTCTTAGTGCATATGGAACATTTATTTATTAGAATATTTTAGTGTTTAAATTATTTCTTAATGGATTTTGTTTCCTGATTTTAAATATTTTCATTTGATGAAGTTTGACTGATTTTGAAACTCATGTTCACTAGTACTATCCAAATTGAAAATCATTACCAACCCAAGAAGTTTCTAATTTTTTTTTAACATCTTATTTAAATTTATATTTTTTATAGAGATCCTTGAGGAATTTTTTTTGATCTATAAACTTCTATTTTTAACTTTTTCAAAGATGATAGAGTTCATAAAACTTGTTAAGTGTGATTGATGCACCATTTTGAAAGGCCTTTTTTACATTGAAGAAAAATTTTGGATCACATTTTAATATAAACTTTATTAAGACCATAATATCTATGAAATACCATGTTAGGAAGATAAATTACAATAAATTTATACCTTTAAAACCTTATCTATAAGTTAAATCCATGATTATTGTTGAACTTAAATTTCTAGGAGGGAGAAGACAAGCTTTATTTTTGTTTCCTAAAGAATCCGTTTAAGATTAATTGAATGTGATACCATATTTACTGATACTTTGGTGGAAGAAATTTCCTAGTGTAATTATGGATGGTTGGACCAAATTTTATTACAAATATCGGATGGGAGTAAACCAATATTTGAAGATCAAAAGATGCCTCTCTTTTCCTCAAAAATATGATTCTAAAAAGAAATCCATATTTGAATTCAAGCTAAAATAATGCTACAAATTGGGGAAAAGAGAGAATAAATATATAATTGATGCTGAGATTACATGTTTTAACTTTCCAATAATATAAATAGGTTTTTTATTGGTGATTAATTTTTGAGCTAATTGAGGATCACATCATTATATAGAAAAATGGTTTTCATGTAGTTACTTCACTTTAGTGATTATCCCTTATCATTCTTCCTCAAATGTTTTTTGAATTTTAAACCTTCCAACCTTCATCCTCAAAATTAAACATGAAAAATACCTCATTATTGAAAAATTCTTGACTCTGTAAAGTGAATATACTATGAGTATATAAAGCCTATGGAGATTACACATTTTCTTGAGAATGAGAAAAACTCCACACTAAAAATCCTTGAGTGAAGAGAGAAATATTTTTTTCAGGGTGGTAGGTAGAACATGCACATGAGGATTAACATGATATTTAATGGATTTTTATAACTTTTAATGAGTTATATAATTTTTATCTATATAGTATTCATGATATTTTCCATGATATTATAAGTGAGTTGTGTTGTCACTTATGCTTTGATATGTTTTTTTGACCTTGGTGTATGATGATTTCTTAGAAGTGCAATCTTTAAGTGTAGGGGAATTTATAGAGAAAATATTTTCAATTATTTTACATTTAATTACAATGTTTTTTATCCCACCAATGTGTTATCTTATTTAAAATTTTCACATTTTGTGATTTTAGAAGCATTTTGAACTTAATTGAAAAAATAGCATAATTTTAGATTTTAATTACTATTTTTTTTGTATTTTGGACACAAAGTTTTCTACACTGATTGAAAATGTGAAATTACATTTTTTAGGATTAAATAAGTCTTGGTTTTCATTTCATTATTCTGGACCCAAGATCAATACATCATTTGAAGGACTAAAATGAGCTCGCAATTCTGGTTGTGAAATATTTGAATTATTCTTGATACTTTTGAAAATGGAACCGTATATCATAAATGGACAATAAAAATGAGCTTAAATTATACATGGTTCTATATAATATATAAATGAACATTTTTCAAAAACATTTACAATCCTTATTATTCCTATTTAAAGGCCATAAATGCATGGTAAATCAGATGATGGGTGTATGAAGAGTATGCCTGGAGAGAATAATTTTTTGGAGTAAATGCATTGTAACTTTTTATACACATGACCAATGGAGATAAAAGTTGGTGGTCACATGAAAAATACATATTGGAACAAATTTACATAATAATAAATTTACCAATTCATCCATTAAATGTGACTACCATGTGTAAATTTTTGGAGGAATATTTTGGAGCCAAAAATATTTCCCTCCTCTCCCTATAACTTTGTAATTCCATAACCATTCATGAGATCAGACACTACACTAAAGATTTGTCCAAAGTTATTTTGTTTTTTAGCATCATATTTTATTTTCTCTTCATTATATATTTTCATTTCATGTTTTAATTTTAGTGTTCTAATTTTTCTCTTATTTGATCTCTATTTCGTTTTCTCTCCCCATTTTCTTCTTCACATTGAACTATTATGATTTTGATCATGAGTAGCTGACCCGAGGAAGTTCCCAGGGGAGTAATCTAGTGATAAAACCAAGTAATTTCAAATTTATTGATATTTTTTTTATTTTTTATAGTTATTATTAGGAGGATGTTGGCAGAAAATGTGCCTTTGTGTCCCCACTTTCCATATAAGGTTTAACTTTTACTTCTGGAATATTATCCCTCGACCAAGGAGGTGGATGTGCGGTGTAGTAGATAGAGTAAGCTATATATTAAAAACCACATATAGAATATGATTTTCACATATAATATAGAGTTTATTCATATTGTTTATTTAAAACTAACAATAATACAATGAAGGTTCAATCTGGGTGATTCTCTTGAGAATATCTCATTTATTTATAAATTAATTATATTTTCATTAATTGTGTTTTCATTGAATCTATATGTTTAATTTTAGTATTGGATTATCAATTATCAAACCTCCATTTATTTTATTTTTATTTATTAAATAAAAATATATAAAAAGTAAAAAGTGAAATAGAAGTAGTGAGTGATTGACCACCATATCTCCTCAAGAGAATGACCAAAAGTTTCCATTGTGTTACACTTAGTGAAAATCATAAATATTTTTAGAGTGTTCATGAAAATGATTCATCAATATTACTAATATAAGGAAATAATTGTAATTTCCTAACATGAATAAGTTTGTGTTGAGTCATAGAAATATATTTTAAATAGAATACAATGTCTTAGAGGCTAGTGGAACAATGTTTGAACTTAGAGAAGTTCAAAATTAACAAATAAAACATTATAACAGATTTAGTTTAATTTATTATTTACATTATATCCTAAATATTTAATATATATGACAATAAATAAAAATTTAAATAGTTATATTTTGTTATTGTGAGAAATTGAATATCACTTTTTACGAAAGGATTACACCTTCCTAAGATTGGGTGATTCTTCACTTAATATCCTATGGAATTTTATGATATGTGATAGTAAATAAAAAATGTAAAGAGTTGTATTTACTTACCAAAAAAAGTAAACATCACTATTGCCTAATTATTTATACTATCCAATATTAAAAATCAATCACTTGGTATCCTAAAATAATGTAATACGCGACATTAAATAGAAATGTAAAGAGTTACAGTAGTTACCATAATGAAGTGGAATCCACTTTATCCTAAAAGATTTTTAGTTCATGATGGTAAAGATGAATATAAATTGTTACATGTTCTTACAATATTGAATTGAATATCACTTTACCCTAAAATATTTTATCATATTCTAGATAAAAATGTAAATTTTATACATTCATCTCAAGGAAAAAATTTGATTGAAATGGTTCCAAAAAAGATGACGATGTACTTAGAAATATTTCTAAATTCAAAAAAGTTTATATTAAAATTCGATGTTATGAAGTAAAATAATTTGAATATATGTTCAAGAGTTCAACATCAGGAATGGGATTTCTAAGACTCATCATTATTCAAACTATCCAGCTTCATAAATGATACTCCTTAAGAGGTTAGTGGGAGTATTTTATCATATGGTCATATAGGGATGTGATAGGAGTCACATATAGATTTAATGTTCAAAAACCTTTAGTACAGAAAAAACATGATATTCATGTTGAAATTTTTGATATTTATCACTTAATAGATTGGTAGTAATGGTTGTAAACATATCATGTAATTATAATAAAGGAAATCTCCAATTATCATTCATTAATGTGTGCTGCAATTTTATTTTACATGAATGACAAAATGATAATATCCCCTCAAAGTATGAATTTGATTTGTTTCTAAAAATGATCATTGTAGATTGTTATGGGATGTAATTACATGATAAGTTAATCATGAATATAATCTTGTATTAATTAAAAATTGTTTTATATGAGATATAAGGAATAGATTCATGAGTTAATAAGTAGATAATTATTAATTTTATTGATCCAATAAATTATATATCATATAATATCATATAGTCATAGATATAGTTAGGGGTGTATGATTATTATCAATATTTTTTACCTAATGTTGGACAGATACCTAGCATGAGAAAATTCATAATTTTATACCCTAATTATGAAAGTCAACATATAAACTTAGCTAATAGGGGGGGGGGGGTTGGATATGTTACTGATCATGTCATCAATTGTAGTGAAACCAAGATGGTATTTGTTTTACTAGAATGACAAGAAAAGAAATTTGGATCTTGATTGAATTATACTAAGGAAATGCATGGACATGCTTAGTTTTTTCAAATATGATGTGTTAAAATACTTGAACAAGTGACATGTGATGTAATAATCAGATAAATGATTGATATGTTGTAACACCCCAAGATTCCACAATACGTTTCTCTTTGAATAATACGATAGCATGTGAAGTACGCAACACTGAGTTCAAGCACACCACAACCTATCAAAATAGCCATTTAAAAAGCCGTTATGAATAGTAATAACCCCATTTTTAATTATATATATATCCCATATAATTTTAACATTCATATTTTGTGTTTCTTAGGCATAATATAAGGAAAAATTCAAATTTTTTAGATAAAAGAAGTACTTTTCAAAAAATGAAGTTTTTCCGCCTTTTAATGGGGAAATCTTTTTAAATCCAATATTTGACACATTTATATATTAACTTTTATGAAATTAAATTATTATTTATAATATTAACATAAAATTTTAGTTTGGATAAATTTTTGGTGTTTTTCTGATAACCTTCATATTTTGATGAATAGTAAAAAACACTAAATTTTAATTGAAAACAAATTTTTTAATAAAAATAATTTATAGTGTAAAATAATAAATTTGAATGGTTTTTAAGTATAATTAGATTATATTTTTATCATTTAATACAATTTTGGTCATTGGAAGTAATTTTACATTTAAATTGGACATAAACACATATCAATCTTTTGATACTTTTACTTCTCAAAAACTCGCTTTCTGGTTTTGACAACGAAAATTAATTTTAAATTAATTAATGAAAATTATATGTTTTTAATTTGTTAAAATAGAAATCATTTTTTAATTTGGAATATCAAAATTATCTTAGTCTAAAATTTTGGTATTTTTCTGAAAACATTCAATTTTTGATGAATAGTGAAAAATAATACATAGTACATAAAAACCAACTTTTTTATTTAAATAATTATTTTTATTTAAATTTATTTTAAAATAATAATAGATAAATAATACCGATATTAGTCCAATGTAATTAATTGGATTCATTTTATAATAATATTTGATATATAAAATTTTATTGAACTTTTTAAAGTCATTTACCCACCTTCTAGGCACATTTGCAAATTTTCATAAAACATAATTTTACCACTTTTGTGAATTGAATTTAAAAACCCCTAGACAAAATGTTTAAATCAGTATGTAAAATGTGGTTCAATAGGATAAAAATATATTTTTTTGAGTTGTAACTTTTGAATTTTATTTTCCACGGTTAAAAGTAAATATGATAATTAAAGGTAAAAATGATTTTATAATTACCCTAACACATGTCATAATTATATTGGATAAGTGTATTTAGACCAAAATAAAAATTAGTAATAAAATATGATCCTATTTGATCCACTTGTATTAGATTAGTACATTTATTATTATTTTTTTTGAAGAAGAGTTAAAAGTGTTAAATTCTAATTTTCATAACTAAAAAAATTCTATTATAGGGTTATACATAAGATAAATTCGACTATAAGTATTAATTAGAAAGATAAAAATATTTCCTACATAATGGTATTTAATTTATAATTTTTAGACATTAGATAAATAAATTTATTTATGAGACATTGATGATGCAGTAATTACATTATTAATGAAATATTAAAATAATTGTTATTATAAACATCCAAATAAATATAAATTTAGACTTTTGATGCATTAAACTTATTCTATAGGTTAATATGAAATGTTAGGGTTTATTAAATAAATTCTTTTCGAAGTTATAAAGTATTTATGACTTTCACAAAAGAAAAATACCAAATAGTGTCAAAATTGACACAAATGAGTTTTTAAAAAAAATACTATATTATTAATTGATATAATATTCCTAAAAGTATAAGGTTCATCCAAAGGACTTATATAAGGTTATATATTTCATTAATGAACCACTTGAGATTCTCTTGGCATTTTATAGTAAGTTTAATAACCATGTATTATAATAATACAAGAATACATGGTAAAAGTAAAACTATTTAACTAAGAGTTAAATATAAAAGATAAGGTTAATATGGTGACCTAAACTTTTCTAAAACATATTGGTTGAAAATATTTCGACCCATAACCACCTTATCCTCTAAATAAATCCTTTTGGAGCCATTATAAACCGAAAATGATTTTATAATAAAATAATATTTCAAGCATTTCTTAAAGTAACCCTCACCTCTCTTATAAAAGGGTATTTCCCCTTCTATTAATTTCACATCTCAAAAGACATTTGGATAAGAAAAACGCTACTCAGATATCCTCTCAACTACCTCCAATTCAACCTATAGGCCTTAATTTGATCATAAATCCATCCTATGGAGCTATTTTGATCTAATCAAAAGGAAGCACCCGAAGAAGAGGTAATGATTTCATCACCTTTTTCAAAGTTCTTTTCTTCTTCCACTTCCTCTTTATTTGTTGTTTGCATAAAAAAATAATAACTCCAGTACCTTATACATAATTTTATGTTATTATCAATATCGTACAACCATATTCATTATTATATCCATCTTATGAATGAAAAAGTCACCATACGTACGTGCGTACGACTTACCGTCTCCATGCTGTGGTGTATTTTGTTATTCAACAATTCATTATTTTGTTGAGTATAATAATGAGTATAATTTATGTAAATAATAAATATAACATGTTAATAATTCTGTATATATGATATACCATCAAATTAAATACGATTTTACCATCCATGGAATAATATTGTCACTCGTGCGTACGTACGGATTACCGTCTCGACGAACACGATGAGATTCATTCCCCATTGTAACCATTCAAGAATAATTTTACTTTTATGATTAAAAATAATGTTTAAGAACTTAGTATAATTCCGGATATTAATCAAATACATCCTATCTATAAAAAACATGTCTTGCGTAACAAAACATATAAAGGAAAACGAATCAGTTAACACCCAAAACAATGATACTACTGAAATATTATTAACAAAGAAATATTAGAAGATCATATATGATATCATATTTAGGTATGTGGTTATTTTATAATTTAATAACAATTATTTACATATTATACATGAGGTTAATATACCCTCGACTAAAGAAAAGTACTAGGTAAATGGTTTTTATCTCAATTCTTATTCGTGTGAGATTCATGCAATATTGCCACTATTTACTTTTGTGTGGTGTATGTACTTCCCATGATTATCTTCTTGGTGTAATATACTTTAATTTATGGGTATTTACATCTTCATTGTATGATCCTTCTTTCATGGGGTGTATGTTTCATAAGTTACCAAATCAGTAAGGGAATTTCTAATTTCAATTTCAACTTATTGGGTTTTATGCAAACTTCATTGATTAAGATTATGTGTGAAATAACTATTTATTTACTTTTGTAGTAATTTACACACCAATTTGTGTGTATATACTTTTTATACATATAATCACTCCATTTATAAATTCTCAATTTATCGATATGAACTTGATAAGAGTAATTTTAACTCAATTTCCATTCATTGAGTTAAACATCCAAGTCATTGGTGTTGTTATGAAACGAATATGTGTGAATGTCCTATGGTTTATTGATACTTAATATACAATTATATTTAGTTTATTTATATTTTTCACACATAATTATGACATTTATTTATCCTTAACCTAAGGATATGGTCTTTATAACGGATTTCATCTCAATTTACATTCCATTGAGACTTCTATGTTGTTATGCGCCAATTCACTTTTATATAAAGTATATAATTTACTTTGATATAGTATATCATGAATACGTTTATTCTCATGATATTATAAAGTTTTTATAACCTCAATTATTTGTGTTCAAGAATATCTCATTTGGTTAGGAACTCTAACTAAAATATCATTTTAAATGTTTTAAATATTTATTCTTCTAAATATTTTTCATTAATGTCCATATTTAAAAAATGGTTTTAAGGATTTATTTATATGTAAATTAATGTTTTAAAATTAAAATTACTTTTAAAAGTTTCAAACTGGTATGAGACACTTTTATTCAAAAATCTATTTTAGATGGCTTCTTGATAAACAATGAGACTTTTAAATGATTTCAAGAAAAAGGGGATATTTATCTCAAATAGTTTTATTGATTATTATAATCTTTGTCAATATCCTTCATTATTTTTGATTGTGGTTAATTTATTATAATAAAATCTTCCATATTGTATTGAATGAGTTATATTTGACTGTGGATGTACTATTTTTATACCATTCATGGTTTGTGGTTAAAATATTGACATTTTGTATGCTAGTTTTAATACGAATTTTTATATTATGTTTCCACCTTTTCATATGAGGAATGAATTGGAATTAGTAAGTAACGGGTGGAGCCTAATATAGCTTCTTGATCCATCAGTAACTCTCATGAGACAAACTAGTGTTTTGGCACAAGGCCTTGACAAAATCTTATTTTTAGTCTTCGTACATGGCCTTGACTATGTGGTTATGATGTCCGACATTATTCATTCTATCATTATAAAAGTAGATATTGATATTACATGTGATTATTAGACTAGTAAAATATCCATGTGAATATGTAAATGGAATTATTTGATTTATCTTTTCCATATTATTCTGAAGTTTTAGTTTAAAAGGATTTTGTTTTAGTCTTATACATTGCCTTAAATGTTTATTCTTATTTATGACAGTTTCTAATATATTGTTATCCTTACTGAATATCTGAGGTCACACCTTTCTTATGTTTTCTTTTTCCCAGGATATGAAGAATTATAATATGTTTGACCTGAAGGGATAGGTTAAGGGATATGAGAGTGTTCAAAGGGGACACATTGTTGTTGTTTTTTATGATGTAATGTAAAAATTATGTATATATCTAGTAATTAGAAGGATACTAAACTAATAAGTATTTCGAGACGTGATATCTTGTGACCATGAAAATGTTATGTAATAATTTTCTGACTCTGGGTAATTGGGGTTGGGGCATTACAGTTGGTATCATAGGATGTTTAGTACAGACCTTGGAAACTAGGTTTAGATGAAATCTGATTAGAGAACATTACCCTAAGATAAAATTTGAATATTAGCATATAAGAACATCCAAAAATTTTGGTAGTGTAAATATTTTGTAGGTTTTCAAAGAAAATGCATCCTTATCTAGATATAAACAGGTAGAGGTGGCTCTGGCTTAGATGTACCTAGGAGTGAAAACTCCGACAGGGAGTTTCTGGCTTGACCTGGGGTATCCTAGTATATGACAACAGGCCTTGCTAGACTCTTGGTATTGAAACTACCAGGGGATATGCTTAAGATAATTCACATTTTCTTTACAAACCAATTTGAAGGATTTTAATATAAGATCAGAATAAATAACCTTGATTAATCCTATTGTATTTTAGATTGAAAATAAGGTGTCATGATATTCTCTAATTGATTTTATGACTATTGTTATTCACACTCTGCTTTCTGGTTTTACTCAATGGCTAGATTCCAAGGAAGTCACAGTAACATTGAACATGATGTACAAGGTTGGAATGGTTGTGTAAATGAGAAGAAAAATGGAATGTTGATTGGTGTAAAAGATATCATGTTCATTCTGAATCAATTTTCAAAAAACATAATCAAAAAAATATACATTAACCAACTCTCAAACTCAAAAAAGAAGAGAAATATGAAGAACGATAAGAGCTCCAGTAGTGGAGACCATGGAGAAAAGAAAGATCATTTTCCATCATGTAGGAAATGTGGAAGGATACACCCAGGAAAGTGTCTTAATGGAAGAAATAAATTCTTTATGTGTGGGAAAGAAGGATATAAAGTAAATAATTTTCAAGGGAAAATGAAGATTAATTTGGAAGAAAATAAAAATGATCCTAATAATCCAATTACATTCATTTTCTGTAAATATAGGGGACCTGGGAATTACCCGATTCAATGTACTATTCTATAAGATTACCCCTAAGTTAAGGAATAACCTATATGGAAATAAATGGATGGAGAAATGTTTAAAAGTATTAATGCTCATTGTTGATGGGATTACTTTGGAAGACTTTTATCTTGCATGTGTAAGCCTATAGTTTGTTATGTGAAAATGCTATTTGAGGAAGAATTATCTTTTTATTTGTAGATATAGTTATAAAGATCCATTTGGGTTTATATGATCCTTGAATTTGAGTCATTTATAGGTAATTACTTTTTGGGAAGAAAATACAAGGTATGAGACAATATTTGTGGTTAAAATATGTTATGGTTATTTTTGAGGAATTTATCTCATATTTGGGAATGTTATAAAAATATATAGTTTTTGAAAAAGGAAAACACGCAGACCGTGTGACAACCTGTCACATCGGACAAAGCTACGATAATTGAACCCATAACCAAAGTGCGACTATGATTTATTGCCTACCACTAGACTACGTGAAGTCTATGGTTAGTATAACTAATTATCTTTAGTTAAATGATTTTATGGATCAAAAATATGTTGATTTTGGGAACTTATTATTTATCCAGAGTATAGGAAAATGATTTGGTGATTAAGTGATAAATGTTATTTTGGAAGATGTTCACTATTTTGGGAACACTATATGCCTAAAGAAAATAGAATACTATTGGATTTCATTTGAGTAATGTTGGATTTTTATTTTGGAAGAATGAATGTTTTTTAGTGGACTTATAGAGATTTGGTTTATTTATGAAAAATGATTAACCTATCATAGAGAATATATGATTAGGTTAATTACTTTTAAGTATGTGACTTTAAGAGAAGTATATGTTATTTGGAGATAAATGTTAAGATTTATCATGGAAGACTATGTGATCAAATACTTCTGAATTTTGGGTTTCAAACTTAGTTAGGATTATTTTGAAGAATTATAAGGAAAATAGTTTTTTGAATAGTATTTGTTGAACTTTGGGTATTGTTTGTTTAATTTTGAAGATTAAGAGTAGTATTTTTTTCTATAAATGATTACCCTTTTTGGGGATCATCTAATATTGTACTGACCATTTTGGTTTTGGTTAATTTCTAAAGACAAGTTAAATATATAGTTCATATTTTGTGGATTATGTGATTCTCTAGAAGTTGATTTTAGCGATTTAGGTGTGACCAAGTCATCTTGAATACTTATCTTTTGGAGTGAAAGATGATTTTGTGGTAGAAATTAGCTAAAGGATGAAACTCTACTTTCCAAGTATTTTTTTTCATATTCTATGAATAAAATAATTCTTAAACTTTAGGGAAAGAATCTTAAAACAAAAAATGTGTTACCCTAATACCTTATGGTTTGTTGAACTGATGATATTTTAAATCATCTTAGATTTGTGGATTTGAGACCCTCAATTTTCCATTCACTTGTCTGTGATTGATGACCTGAATCACTCCCTATAAATATTTATGTTTTCCATACAATTATAATTTCCACCAATGTTCTCCTATTCAAAATCCTAATTGCGTGGTGACTTTTTCATTTCCCTTTCCCTCTTATTAAGACTAAATTCTATTAACCCTATTTTAGATATGGGTTTTCCACAAAGGTATTTTCTATTTTTTTAAAATTTTATTTTTGAAGAACAATTTCAAATTGCAATAACTCAATTTATTAAAGGAGGGAAGAATGTAACACCCCAAGATTCCATGGTACGTTTCTCTTTGAATAATACGATAACGTGCGAAGTATGCAACACCAAGTTCAAGCGCACCACAACTTATCAAAATAGCCGTTTGAAAAGCGGTTATCAATAGTAATAACCAAAATTTTAATTTTATATATATCCCATATAATTTTAACATTCATATTTTTTGTTTCATAGACATAATATAAGGACAAATTCAATTTTTATGATAGAAGAAGTATTTTTCAAAAAATACAATTTTTCTACCTTTTAATGGGAAACCCTTTTTAAATACAATAATTGGAACCTTTATATATTCAATTTTATGATATTAAGTTATTATTTAGAGTCAGAATATAAAAATTTAGTTTGGATAAATTTTTGGTTTTTTCTGATAACTTTCATATTTTGATGAATAGTAAAAAAAATACTAAATTTTAATTGCAAAAGAACTTTTTTAATCAAAACAATTTATTGTCTAAAAATATAAATTTGAATTTGTTTGAAGTATAATTAGATTATATTTTTATCATTTAATCCAATTTTGGTAATTAGAAGTAATTTTACATTTAAATTGGACATAAACACATATCAGTCTTTTGATACTCTATTCTTCTCAAAAACCCATTTTCTACTTTTGATAAGGGGAATTAATTTTAAATTAATTAATGAAACTTTGTTTTTTTGAATTTGGTAAAATAGAAATCATTTTTGAATTTGTAATATCAAAATTATCTTAGGCTTAAGTTTTGGTATTTTTCTGAAAATATTCAATTTTTGATGAATAGTGAAAAATACTGCATAGTACATAAAAATCGACTTTTTTATTTAAATAGTTATTTTTTATTTAAATTTGTTTTAAAGTAAAAATAGATACATAATAAATATATTATTCCAATTTAATTCATTGGAGTCATTTTATAATAAGATTAGATATATAAAATTTTGTTGAACTTCTTAAAGTCTTTTACCCACCTTCTAGGCACATTTTCAAATTTTCATAAAACGTAATTTTACCGCTTCTGTGAATTGAATTTAAAAAATTTGAGAGACATGGTTGACATCAATAAGTAAAATTTGGTTCAATAGGATGAAAATAAATTTTGGTGAATAGTAACTTTTGAATTTTATTTACCACGTTTAAAAGTAAATAGGGTAATTAAAGGTAAAAATGAAATTATAATTACCCTAAAACATGTCCTGATTCTATTGGATAAGTGTGTTTCGACCAAAATAAACCTTAGGAATAAAATATGATCCTTTTTGATCCAATTGTATTAGATTAGGACATTTATTATTATTTTATTTAAAGAAGAGTTAATAGTGTTAAATTCAAATTTTCATAACTAATTTTTTTAATATAGGGTTATAAATAAGATAAATTTAACTATAAATATTCATTATAAAGATAAAGTTATTTCCTACATAATGGTAATTTATTTATAATTTTTATACATTAAATAATTAAATTTATTTATGACACATTGATGATGCAATAATTACCTTCTTAATGAAATATTAAAATAATTGATATTATAAATATCCAAATAAATGAAAATTCATAATTTTGATGAATTCCACTAATTTTATAGGTTAATATGACATGTTAGGGTTTATTAAATAAATTATTTTTGAAGTGATAAAGTTTTTATGATTTTCACAAAAAAAGACCAAATAGTGTCAAAATTGACATAAATGAGTTTTTCAAACAAATACTATATTATTAATTGATATAATATTCCTAAAATTATAAGGTTTGGCCAATGCACTTAGATAAGGTTAGATATATCATTAATGAACCACATGGGGTTTGCTTGTAATTTTATAGTATGTTTATTAACCATGTATTATAATAATACAAGAATACATGGTAAAAGTTAAAATATTATACTAAGAGTTAAATCTAAACGATAAGGTTAATATGGTGACCTAAACTTGTCTAAAACCTATTGTTTGAGAAGATTTAGACCCATACCCACCTTAACCTCTAAATAAATCCTTTTTTAGCCATTATAAACCGAAAATGAGTTCATAATAAAATAATATTTCAAGCCTTTCCTAAAGTAACTGTCACCTCTCTTATAAAAGGGTACTTCCCCTTCTCTTAATTTCACACCTCCAAATCCATTTGAATCGGCCAAAAACTGCTCAAATATCCTCCCAAATACCATAAATTCATCCTATATGCCTTAATTTTATCATAAATCCATCTTATGTATCCCTTTTGATCAAATCAAAAGGAAACACCCGAAGAAGAGGTAATGATTTCATCACCTCTTTCAAAGTCCTTTCCTTATTCCACTTCCTATTTTTTATTTTTTTTCATACAAAAATAATTCCTCTAGTACCTTATACATAATGTGATGTTATTATAAATATGGTAAAACTATATTCATTATTCTATCCATCCTATGAATGAAAAAGTCACCATACATGCGTACGTACGGCTTACCGTCTTCACGTCGTGGTGTAGTTTGTTATTCAAAACTTAATTATTTTTATGGGTATAATAATGTGTATAATTGATTTAAGTAATAATTAGAACATGTCAATGATTCTTTATATATGATATAACATCCAATTATATATGATTTCACCATCAATGGAATGATATTGTCGCTCGTGCGTACTTACAGATTACCGTCTCCACGAACGCGATGAGATTCATTCCCCATTGAATCATTTCAAAAATAATTTTCCTTTTATGATTTAAACTAATTTTTAGGAACTTAATATAATTCTGGATATTAATAAAATACATCCTATCCATAACAAACATGACTTGCGTAACAAAACATTTAAAGGAAAACAAATCGGTTAACACCCGAAACAATGATACTACTGAAATATTATTAACAAAGATATATTAGAAGATCATATATGATATAATATTTAGGTATATGGTTATTTTATAATTTAATAACAATGATTTAAATATTATACATGAGGTTAACGTACCCTCGACTAAGGAAAAGTACAAGGTAAGGGGATTTAATCCCACTTCTTATTCACGTGAGATTGATGCTATATTGCCACTATTTATTTTTGTGTGGTGTATGTACTGACCATGATTGTCTTATTAGTGTAATATTCTCTAATTTATGGGTATTTTCAACTTCATTTTATGATCCTTCTTTTATGGGGTGTATGTTTCGTAAGTTACCAAATCAGTAAGGGAATTTCTAATTTCAATTTCCACTCATTGGGTTTTACGCAAACTTCATTGATTATTTTACTCCAAGATTATTTGTGAAATTACTATTTATTTAATTATGTAGTAATTTAAACTCCCATTTTTGTGGATATACTTTTTATACACATAATCACTCCATTGATAAATTCTCAAGTCATTGATATGAACTTTATAAGAGTAATTTTAACTCAATTTCCATTCATTGAGTTAAACATCCAAGTCATTGGTGTTGTTTTTACAAGAATATGTGTGAATGTCATCTGATTTATTAACACTGAATATCAAATTACATTGAGTGTATTTATATTTTTCACACATAGTTATGTCATTTATTTATCCTTAACCTAAGGATACAGTCTTTATAAGGGATTTAATCTCAATTTACATTCCATTGAGACTTCTTTGTTGTTATGAGCCAATTCACTTTTATATGGTGTATATACTTTACTTTGACATAGTATATCATGAATCCCTTCATTCTCATTACATTATAAAGTTTTTATTACCTCAATTATTTTTATTCAATCATCTCTCATTTGGTTAGGAACTCTAACTAAAATATCATTTTAAATGTTTTAAAATTTTATTCTTCTAAATCATTATCATTAATGTCCATATTTAAAAATGGATTTAAGGATTTATTTATATCGAAATTAATGTTATAAATCATTATAATTAATGTCAATATCATTCATTATTCTAGATTGTGGTTAATTTATTATAATACAATCTTCCATATTGTATTGAATGAGTTATGTTTTACTGTGGATGTGTTATCTTTATACCATTCATGGTTTGTGGTTAAAATATTGGAATTTTGTATGCTAGTTTTAATACAAATATTTAGATTATGTTTCAACATTTTCATATAATTAATTAATTGGACTTAGTAAGTGACAGGTGGAGCCCTCTATAGCTCCTAGATGCATCGGTAGGTCTGATGAGACAAACTAGTGTCTTGGCACATGGGCTTGACAAAATCTTATTTGTAGTCTTGGCACGAGGCCTTGACTATGTGGTTATGATGTACGTCATTATGCATTCCATCATTATGAAATTAGATATTCATATTACATGTGATTATTATACTAGTATAATATCCTTATGAATAAGTAAATGGAATTATTTGATTTATCTTTTCCATATTATGCTGAATTTTATGTTTAAAAGGATTTTGTTTTAGTCTTATATATTGCCTTAAATGTTTATTCTTATTTATGATAGTTTTCTCTATATTGTTATCCTTACTGATCATATGATATCACCACTTTCTTATGTTTTCTTTTTCCCAGGATTTGAAGAAGTATATTATGTTTGACTTTTAGAGATTGGTTATGGGATATGAGTGTGTTCAAAGGGGACACATTATTGTTGTTTTTTTATGATGTAATGTAAAAATTATGTATGTATCTAGTAATTCCAAGGATACTAAACTAATTGGTCTTTCAATACTTGATCTCTTGTGATCATGCTAATGTTATGTAATAATGCACCGACTCTGGGTAACTAGGGTCGGGGCGTTACACATGTGATGTATTCATTAACATGGTTAGACTTTTTTAGATAATCAAGAAACAATGAGAGGTTAATACTTGATTGACACATTCCATATCTAGTGATTATTAAATGTCATATAAAAAGAGATTATATAGGTATATATATTATGTATATGATATAACTTGTGGTGGTTATATTTTTATAGAGATATGAGTATATTTTATGGAGATCACACTAGACCCCTTTGTAGCTTGAGTAGCACTAATTCCTTGCTAGAGGCTATTGTTTACATCTATGAAATTGAGATTTCATAGTTATTTCCAATCCTAATAAGGCTCGTAGGGTCACAATGTTAGGCCCCTAGACAGGGATAAAATTTTGGACAAAGTATTTTTTTTCAAAATGAATATATTTTGTTGAAAAACCATATCCAGAAGAGTTTGGACGGATTCACAACGAGTTATGAGGTTTTGATGGGATTTATTGCAAATGGGAGATTGTAATATGTGTGGTAAAATGTACATGCATAAGATTCATGTTCACATGAATATGAAACATGAGACACACACACACATATATAATATGATATTATATATAATGTACATTTAATATATGCATTCAATGCATGTATTTTTCATGCATGCAACGCATGAATATAATATAATATATATTATTCATTTTCTTCTGAATGGTTTCATCAGTTTTAATCCATTTATGATTGGTTTAAATGATTTTCATTAATTTATTGAAACCATTTAATGAATTTTATCCCAAATGGATGAAATACATATGATTCATTGGAGGATACTTAGTATTTAGCTATATAAGAGGATGAGATCATCTTGTTGGGGTGTTATATGTGATGTGTATGAGCCTATGTTAAAAATAACTTCTTATCAAGAACCTCTAATCTAATTTTGAGAAGGATATAACACCTTGTTATATATGAGTTATACCCATGAAAAGATATTTAATTTAAGTGGCTAGTTTATTCCCTCAGAGGTAGGGTACTTTTTTTCACAACTTCTCTTGATCTTCCTCAAGAAATATCCACAAAAGGAAGATGGAAGCTACTGCCTATTTCAAATACTAGATACTCTATTTATATTATTATTTAAATGTTATTTCTTGAAGATACATCTATTGTGTTTTGGGTTGTCTTCCAAAATTTGTGGTTATTATATGATCATACAAAAATCAGTCACTTAGAATGTATCCATGTGAAAGGAATCAAAACCCACACAGTTTGGTGCCACTTAATTGGGGAATTTCTTACCTTTTAAGGTCATGTAAAAAGGATCAATCCATATAGTTTAACATCATACAGTAAAGATAAATAGGTGAAATGTGCCTGATAAGGGTTGGTGTGGGACTTATGTATTAGCGATCCATTCTGAGGATGAGTTATTTTTGAAAGAAATAAAACCCTACTAGGGGATGTGTGGTCTCATTGGGAATATGGACCAAATGAGGTATATATGATTTTAAAAATAATGAACATGGTACTCTAGGTGGGTGTATGATGTTATCAAGAATATGACTTGGCAATAATGGGTAAGGATGATTGATGATGTTGGGTTTGAACCTCTAAGAGGCATCCCAGGTATACCATTAAAATATGAATCTAATCCCATGTAGTTTAAGACACACATTTTAAGGTTATGTAACAGGACCATACCATGCGGTTTTATATCATGAGGTGAAGAAATTTTCATGAAGTTTGACATCATGTGACTAAAACATTATACACATAGTTTAAATTCATGATGCAAGTATGAAATCATCATGGAAGATGTGACGATAAGATATTGAGTTGGGATTATGCATATGAAGCTTCCCATTTACACTTAGGATTAGAATAGATAATGTCACATGGTAGTCACCATTAATAGTTCCACTGCTATAGCTTACACATCCATTATATATGTGTGACTGGAAAATAGAAGGTGTAGATGCCACACATTTGAGGCAACATGCAGGAGGCTTGATCCTAGATAGAGAAATAAAATGATGGATGTAGGGGTTATTAAAATTTTGGATTCCTCATTCCTTAGGTTGAATTAGGAATCAACTTGGTTCCTCGACTGATTGATCTTAGATCTGGGTCAACCAAGTGTTGTTGTATGTTCTGGGGGAATTCTCACCAAAATCCTTAAGATTGGGACCTCCATTATCAAGGGAATGTAGGATTTAAAAACCCCTTGGGATCCTTTCTGGAAAGGGAGAAACATTTTATCTTGGGAATGTATTATTAAAAGAGGATAACACTCATTTTAATACCTTGACTATATTCATTTGGTGGTTTTGTAGAAGGACTTGATAATTTTAGGTCCAAATAGAAACTTTTGGTGAATGAATTTTCTACAAATCCAATGAGTTCATGATTCTTCAAAATGAGAGAGGAAAATGATGGATTTCCATTTTAAAGGGATTAAAGAACACCTCCCCCAAATAATTCTCAGGTGAGTGATAGGTCTTCAACCAAGTGACACTGGGGCGAAGGCATGAGATATTTTCCCACATGGTTCTAGGGTGAAGTGATTAGGGATTTTCCTAGGTGATATTAGGGTGATGTGATAAGGTCTTTTCCCAGGTGAAACTAGGTAAAAGTGATGCTATGAGCTTCAGGACTTGAATGAAGATTTAACCTAGTTGTAGGGGGTCTCTATATATGACTTTTGAAGAGTGGGGAACAAGTTTATGGTGGTTAAAGAGTATATCTCCCTAGTGTTATCAGACTAGGGAGGAAGTGGTTACTCATAAAGGTTCTTGGTTTTTTAGAAATTTTTGAAACTTAAATATCCTCACTTTTGTTTAATATCCTTTATTTTAGGGATTTAAAAAGATACCAAGGGGATTTGAGGAATTCAGTTATAGAATAGGGTGATCAAAGCTTTAATACATCTCTTTATCTTCTAAAATGTGCAAATGACTAGCCTAAGGTTCTTATTTATAGGAAAAATAATAACTCTAGGTGAAGGTTGTTTTCTATTCTAGTGATTCACATAGGTGAAACCTTCAAAAAGTACAGGACTATGTTAGTGTTGTGTGAAGGATCAACTAGGGCACACTTTATGTATTTTTGGTAAGATTACATCAACCTTATCTATAACTTTTACTTCATGTATTTCATGCATTATATCTTTTATATCTTTATAATTTTCATAAAAATAGAGCTCCAAAAAATTCCCCAATTATAATTGGATCTGATTGGATCAAAGATGATTTAATATAGATGTTAAAGTCATAGTGGAATGAATTAATTTATGAAAACAAAATTATTTGCAACTTAAAACTTGACTGGATCATGATAGTGTTATATGAAAATAGTATTCACAAGTCATCTTCAAAAACATTTCATTCTTCTATCCTATATAAACCTTCAATGGTTATAAATATTAGATGGTTGGAACCCCCTCCATATGTACCTTTACTTAAAGGAATGAACTTATCAATGTATGTGTTCCCTAGTCTTCCATGCTATCTCAAGGTATGTGGTCACCTTTGGGTTTCTCCCTACATTTTTTACATTGTTGCTAGGAAATAAGGTTTGGAGAATATATTATGAAAGGTACCACCTTAAGCAATAGATAGGGTTAATTTACTTGATAAAAGGACTTAGGTGATGTTTTTTATTTAGGAAAATCAGTTGGGAAAACTACTTGAGTGATAAAATTTAGACTCCGCCAAATTTCCTCCCAGTAGTTTGTTCTTAAAATATTCTTCACTTGAGTAATTATCCATATATATGTAATTCATTTCTAATGAACCATACTTTTTTTTATTAGATAACTATTATTGATAATAAAATTATCCATGTTTCCAATGATGAGGTTTCCAATCACATTGAAGAAATTCTTGCGATTATTGGACTAGGCTACTTTCGATCGTGCAACATTTTCCTGTTGTATATTGCAAGATACATGAAGAAGAATCATATATAGTATCCTGTATGTGAATTTATTCCACTATATGGTCATGGTATTCCAATGGACATGATCATACAGAGATTAAATGACCACAATCCACTCTCTTTCTTTATTGAGTATACAAACATTACTATAGGTTATATTTATTCCAAGGGTGATTACATAAATGAAGGGACAATTTGATATGTTTACTTGATTCACTATAGTATGAGTGATCTAGAAATGAATCCTCACATTTTCAAGTTTAAGAAAAATTGATGCTTTTCGATTTTTCATCATATTGTCACTAATCCATCAAAATGATAGAATGAATATTGGGACTTTCATGCAAGGGGAAGATTCAAGCCTGAATGGATGTATGATTTCTAGGTTCATAAGATGTGAAATTAATTTAAAGCCAATATTTATATGATCACCATTTATGAATCCATATGGGTTTCTCAAACATACATATATAAACCCTATTATTTAGTTCCAGAGTTATTGAGCCGAAGGATCCCTCAGGTCAACACTTTTCATATGAATGTTAACACTCCCCTTTTTATATGAGGGTAAAAAGTTTAAAGGAATCGTAACTTAGGTATTTAGTGGTGGAAAAGGAATAAAAGATGAGAAACATACTATTTCAAAACCTCATAGAGTTCATCCATATGAATCTTGTGTAGTATACTTTCATGATTAGATACCTAGAACAAGTTATATCGGCACGACACACTAGAACAAAAGAGTATCATAAATAGTATCCTTCAATTAGGGTGCTTGATTTACCTATAAATAGACCAATTGGGATCCGAATTTAGGAATCTTGGAATAATGGGAAGATAACTGACGCTTTGATCACCTAACTCCTTCACCCAGGTCTTCAAACCCATTAGGTAGCTTCCTAAGATTAGAAAATAAGAGGGAACCAATAAAAGAGCATCGTATAGAGTTACCCAAAGGTATAAAACACTAATGAACTACACAAGGAACCACTTACCCATTAGTCCAAACACACTATGGTAAAGTAACTCTATATAATCAAAACTTATGTTCCATCCTTCCAAGAGAATATGAGGATACCTCTTACCACCATGGAAAATCCTCACCCAAATTTTCTCACCTGGATCAATCTATTCACCTAGGTATCACTTGGGAGAGCTCACTTATAACTACTTAGGAATCAACTAGGTGAATTTAAATATGTCTTCCCAATTATCACATGGGAGAGTTCCCTTCTAACTACCCAGGTATAACTTGGGTGAAGTTCCTTAGGAACTCCCAAGCCCCACTTGATAGAATCCCCTTAGGACCACCGAGATTTTTACTGGGTGATTCCAAATTCTAATTGGATTTCCCATAAAAAACTACCACCTATCAGGCCTCCCCCATGAAAAATAGATACATATGTATAGGGTATAGACACACCAGTAGGTACTTTAGATCATAGATTACCTTGTTAAAGAAATTACCCACATTTAACCTCACCAATAGTTAGGATCCTCAGGATATTCACAATCATGGATACCCTTGATAATGAGGATTTCAACCTTAGGAATGGTGGAAGCGCTTCAGGCAGTGACATTCAATTCTGACACATTACATGATATATGAATTGAATCAAGAAGAATCCATGAATTTTGATGATATATAAGCCATAATCTAGGGTTTAGCAACACACAAAAAGATAAGAGTGGTCATCCATCCTATATTAAACCTCTAGTCATAAAAAAATACACCTTTATCCATAATTGGATGAAGAAATATGTGATATTTTTTAAGAATACTTCCAATAGTAAAGCCCTAGAATTTTATAATAGATTACATATCTTTCTTTCCATCCATTTATCTACCCTAATCTATTAATGAATGAGAAAGAGAGTTTCAAAATATTCCTCTAATTTATGTGTAAGTCCCTTCCTAGAATTCATGAAACATGTCAATATTCTACTACCTCTTATTTCTCACATTAGGAAATACTCACATGGGCTTAGAGGTCAGTGGTGATCATGAAACTAGCATGGACCGAAACACCTCAGGCCTCCTACTAGGTCTAGTACCCAATTGTGTTACCATATTCTAATAGGTACATATTACCTATGAGAAAAAACTTTAAAGGGTGATATTACCAATGAAGAAACCATGGGCCTCCCCCATAAGTTTAAGACCTAAAACTTTATGAACTACATGTGATTTAATTCTTGTCTTAATGGGATATGTAAGAAGCTTTCATGTGGTTCAAACCCAAAATCTCAAATCCACCCAAGAGGCCATATTCCTTCTAGTACCTTTTCCATTTGGTCCTCATTGACCCATATTACTGGTTAGAGGTGTCTTCACTAGTCCATATCTCTTTTAAGATCAATCCATTCCTATCCGAATATATTCCTTATTAGGTTAGTTGAAAAGTGTTGCTCTGATATAAGTTCCATATCGACTGTTACTGGGCATCTCTCACCTAGAAATCCTTGATAAATGATGTTAAACCACGTGTATGAGTCTTTATAACATGACATTAAAATCTATGACGTGTCCCATTAAGTGACACCAAACTATGTGGGTTTTGATTACTTCCATGAGGATACATAGGAATCCCTTTCAGGGGTCTAATCCCGACATCAAAACAACATCCATCTCCTTAGATGACGATAAATTCTATAGTTCCCATTTATTCATCTTAAAACTAGTATCAGAAAATAATAAATTGGATTATAATGGTTAACATATAATACAAATATATTATACCATCAATGGAGAACCTCAGATATATACAAATGGTTTCATTAATGGAGAACCTATGATACACCCAGATGTACACATTTTCACATGCAGATGATTGATTGAAAATTTAAAGGTACAGTGTTCTTATATTAGATTTTATAAAGTATTAACGAACATTACTTAAATCTATATGATATTATCAAAGTAAGCAACAATTCCCCCAAAAGGGTGCGATGAGCCTGAACTCCCATCCTATCAATCAATGTGGATCCCAAAGTATCATTGGAAAAGTTACTAATGATCTTATACCTTTGAAAAGTAGGTTTATACCATGAATATGGGAACCATTGGGTGTTTCAAGTTACATGAATAAAACCCATTGGAAACCACCTAGAGACGGGTGTGAAAAAAATGGAAAACCTGATATGAATACCTTTATTAGCTGAAATAACTATGTTCCCCACATGTTAGGACATTTCATATCACATATTCATACAATGTGAATGTGGGGACAACATGGATCCTTCAAAGTAATAAATCAAATTGTGTTTACATACTTGTGATGCTACATTTACATGTCCCCCTTTTTGTGCTTGTTTTCTTGATTCAGGAACTTTTAGAGGATGTTATCGCTCACTCAGTAGATCCAACTCTCGGTAGAGAATGCACTAATCAAAAAGTATCATAAGAATGGTACTATCTTGAAATTAAAGGTTTTCATGAATCCCTCTAAGACATGAATCCCTTCCAACCATCCACCAAACAATTTGGGGGGGGGGGTAAATAAACATGCATTTCCTATCGCCGTTTCAAATTGTTTCAGGAGCCTCTCATTGAAATTAAAAAACAAGTTCACCCCTTATCTGTGGTAGGTGGGTATAGAGGCCAACAATGGACTCATCATATCAGCACATGAGTTCACCAAAATGGATCCTTCTAGAAGTTTCTACCACCAAAACCACACAGTGTCATGTCCTTAGTAAGATGAGGATGCCACCCCCAGGGCCACGACTCAGGCCACCCAAGCACGAGTGTCAAGAATAATCCATCATGGGAGGAAAATAATCGACCAGGAGTGGGAAAAAAACCCTACTACCACTAAGGAATATTTATAATATATTAATGAAATCTATGAGTATGAACATATCCCCATTCACACCCAGCAATCTAGACAACATAATCTTGTAGCACCTGGAGAAGATCATTGGAATATCTCAAAAATAAACAGGGGATGTGAACCCATTCTTTCAGCTTCACACAATACCCCTTCCACTATATTCTAGTAGGAAGTGGAGTACATGAAAAAATATATATCCCTGAACTAACCAAATAATGGGAATATTTTTTTAATACACATATGGTATGCAACATATCCTGGCGGTAATAGAAGGGAAGGTGTATGTCCTTACCCACATTCTAAAAACATGGAAAGATATAATGATAACAGCAATATTACTTAAAGGGTAGGAACATCCACAAAAATTGTGGTATCTCATTATCATAATGATAAGGATACTCAAAATTAAGTATGTATTCTCACTACCATCCTAGTGGGGGGGGGGGGTCATCAACACATTCTTGTGATAAATAGATGTATTGATTGGACACACATACCCATTCCAAATAGAGATTATTGATCCATTTCACATCCCTTCCAAAATCCTAAAATGTTTCATCATATTACAACAACATAATTTAAATCTTTTAGGTGAGATACCACTTATGAAATTCACTGTCTACAACATGTGAATTTGATCACCCGATGGAGAAAATATAAAAATAAATCTCACTAAAGGAGATTGGAAATCTAGAAATAGGCCCAAAATCCTCCCATACATGATGAAAATTTTCATGAGGCCCTAAAACATCTATCAATGTAAGCCTAAGATCCTATTAACTTTTATCCAATTTAATTAATTTGTAGTTGAAGTAGCAAAGGTACTCCCAACAACTTTACCACCAGTAACTCTGGAGGTTCTCCCTAGAACATTCATAAATATATTCTTTGTGGCCATGCTAAGATTTATATTGATAATTTTTATCTTGATGTGTACCATAGAAACCCTCCCCATAGTTAGAAAATGAAATGATAAGAAGGTCGTCCCCTTTCCAATGTCCACCTTGAAGGTACTCCCTAGGGTATACACGATTGGAATTCACCATGTGATTGAACATTATGCCATAATGGTAGTCCTCTCCATGATGGTGTTTGCTGTGAAGGTCCTCCCCTTTCCAATGTCTACCTTGAAGGTCCTCCCTAGGGTACACATGATTGTAATTCACCCTGTGGTCGAACATTATGCCATAATGGTAGTCCTCTCTATGATGGTGTTTGTTGTGAAGGTCCTCCCTACAGTGAAGTTTCAATTTTACAAGAAGGTTATCTCTTTGCTGAATCAATGGTGAGAAATCCCTCATATTGTGAGATTATTTGGAAGACAAGTACCAAAATGTTTGATACATTTTCATTGACAAGTGATATTATTTATCATTTAAAAGACAACCTGAGGGAACGAACATTCTTAGAACCGCTCTCGAACCACCTAGATTCTATAAAAATAGAGAAGATTTATACCAATATCTCTAATTAAAATATGTAATTCAGGAAACAACCACTTTAGTTAGTTCATGTGGATTAATCTCACTTAGAAGATGAAGATAATTTGTTTCTCAAAAGGAAACAAATAGCCAATGACAATGTACCAATCATTTTTTGGATGATGTCTAGTTATCATTATGATATTCTAGAAACTTTTTTATAGGAATGATTACATCACATTCATTTGAATATATAAATTAATCCTTGATATTTTTTAAAAAATATCTCCTTAGAAAGGAAATAGTGATCATGTTAAGGCAATAGAATAACTTTATCATCAGATTGAATCAACATACCTTTTAGCTGTATGATGTCTAAAATGGTAAAATAAGTGTGAGAGAATTTAATTTATATGTCTTGAATATTTTAAAAAACTATGAAAAATTATTGATGATGCCCCATCTAGTGTCTATATTTGAGGATGGGGAAAGCACAAAGTGCTGAATTTCACTTTTCTCTCTAGTCAATATGGCCCACTAGAACTGGCTTCGTACAATTTTGTTGGTCGGAGTAGAGTACTCAAGAGGGGGGTGGGTGAATTGAGTATCTATTAAAATTTTTGTTTGAAAAGTTTTCTTAAAAGGATCCCAAAAAAAAATAAATACAACCTAATTAATCAAGGTAATACAATTATGAAAGTTTGACTGTTCAAATAACTTCTCAGAAGAATGATTAATTCTCAGTAATCTCAATATGAGTTATTGATATAACTTTTGAATCTATTCTAATAAGGAATATTAATTATAACTTTTTTCCAAGATTAACTATCAAAGTAAATTTAGTGATTTATTAATTATATAGAAAAACATATAAAAATAAATTAAACAACACAGTGGATATAAAATAAGTGGTTCAGTCTCAAGGTGAGACCTGTCACATACATAGATTATTTTTAATTTATTTTTATTTTAATTTCCATTAATGCTTTTTTTTGGGGGTTTCCAATGGTTATATGGAGAATAGGTGAGTTTTCGTGAATTGGGCCAAACCGTAAGCCCAATTCCAGATTTAAAAATAAATTTTGATTCTTTTATAAATTATTCATTTTTTAATATTTTTCACTCATTCCAACTCCTAAATGTCCTTCCCTGATATATTAACACTAAAATTAAAATATGGAGCCTTTGGAAATCCATAACCATGGTTTAGTTGGGTTTTTATTTAAGGGATTGGGCCTGCCCGGAAGCCCATATCCAGTTTTAAAAATTAATTTTATTTATTTAGTAACTTATTCAATTTTAAGTATTTTTTGGTGATTCCAAGCCTCATATTCGGACATTACACCCAGCCGCTCCCCCAGCCTCTTTAAACCCCTCTTTGGAGGTTTTAGGATAGCTATTTATGGACGAACATCTTAGGGTTTCTAAAATCGGGCAGATTGGATGAGGTATGTTCATTAAATCATAACTCTCTCAATTCATTCTCTTTTCCCTACATTCCAATTCCTAAATGACCTAATAATTCTTGTGAGAACATCCACTGAGTTTTGGTCGTTTTCATTTTCAGATACTGGTGTTTTGGGGAGATTCATTGTAGATTTCTCAAGTAAGTTTGTCCATTTCTTTTCCCCTTTCAAATTGATTAGGGTTTCATTCTATTTTTTTAGGGTTTCTTCCCTTTTTATTGAAGTGAACAATGACCAGTGGGTAGCGGTTTGAACCTAAGGTTTAACCTTGGGTTTTCTTGGTCCAATTTTCTATTTGTAGGTTTGATCTACCCTTCTTGAGGTGCGGCGGTGGAGCGTTTGTGTTTTCGCACAAAGGATTCAATGGTTTCATTTGATTTGGTAGGTGATTCCAATGTTGATGAAATCTTTTTGTATTAGCATGATGTATTTATCATATTTTCAGATTTATATAATTTTATTATTGCTGCAAAAATTGGTTCTAATGAGGTTTCCGATGCAATTGAATTTAAAATGCCAATTTGGTGTGAAATTGGGGGTTTTCCAAAGAAGTGTTTTGTTTGTTTATTTGGGGATGCCCTATAAATAATTAGTTGTTTTTATTGATCTGTAATAAGGCATAAAATACTGTTTATAATGTTTATCCCCTTTGGTAATTTCTGCAAAAAATGGGTTTTAACTGTGTTTGTAAAGAAAGTGAAGTTTTGGTTCCACTTTTGTGTGAAAATGAAGGTTTTACAAAGATAACACTTCTTGTTTAACATGGGGATGCCCAAAAATTTATTTTTTGTTTTAATTGATATTTATTGGTCTTCCTTTACTGTTTTGGTAACTTAAAATTGTGAACATCATGTACAAGTGTGTTTCTTAAGGGGTTTTGTGTGCAAAACTACACGAGATTTTGAGAAATTGATTTATTCAAATTCAAAGAGTTTGTTGTGTGTTTTAAGTGGTATAAAATGAGATAGCTACTATATTTGGTGTATGTGACCAGTAGTGGTGTTTTAAATTAAAATTGATATGTGTTAAATCCTGAAATTGTTTGAGCACAAAGGGGGAAGCCCGGGTACCTAGGTGGGGCGGATTTGTACTAGTACGGCTAGTGGACCGGATGGGTTTTGTCCCTGTTTCACTTAGCATTTGGATAATGACAAATCTAACTAAACTATGTGGATGATGATTGGGGACCACTAGGTTATGGGTATGTTCCCTACTAGTGGCTCTTGCACGAGAAAGGATTTTACTATGATCACATTACACTGAGGTACGAGGTACATGGGGCCTGAGACTATCTAGTGCTTAGGGGTGTTCCCGGTTTTGTTGCTCAGTAGATTTGTGGTATTTTCCCTTGTATTTGGGTGTCTTTGGAATTATAATGCAGTATCTAATATTCCTATTTAAATGTGTTAACATTATGAAAGTTTTATCTTGAAAAATATTTTCAATTTAAAGTTTCATTTCGTGGAATTTGTCACCGCTTTTAATTGCATATTAAAACTGCTTGCCTTTTCACCTTGTATTGCATGCACCTTGGAATCATAGGGTGGTATCCTATTGGGCTTAGGCTCACACCCTACTTACACCCCTTGGGTGTAAGTAGACCTTTTTTTGACCCAGGTAAAGGAAAGGCTAAGGGTGATGGCGGTTCAGGGTGTTAGTCCTCATCCTTGGGACGGAGTAGTGGAGACGACTTGGGGGTGATGACCCCTTGTCATGTGGAGTCCATGGGGCTGTTTTGTTTCTGTTCCATTATGTCTTTGGACCTTTTGTATTGACTCTAAACCTATGTATTCAGTTCTGGTTTTTGTTTAAACATCGTTTGGTATAAATCTTTCAGATTCATTTTATTGATTGCTTTTAATGGTTTATGCCTTCATATTCGGGTAAATCGTTCCCAAACCTAAATGAATGATACCCGGGCACTTGTGCCAGCCCGTGGGGATAGGGAATTCCCTTTGGGTCATGTTATTTCGGGAAGAGTCAGGATATCATGGAGTTAGGATTGTAGGGACTTGGTATTATAGTTATGGGTAGTGTGCCTGATCACCACACCTCATGACATGATTCATGTTTCCTAGGGAAGTCAGGATTTATCTAAGTCCTTTGGTTTTCATGTTTTAATAATGGTTAGGGGAAATGAAAAGAGAGTTGGGTTAATGGTCTCAGTAAGCTCGCAGGGCCTGGCAAGCCATGTGGAGCAGGGGATATTCCCTAGAACACTCTCTGAGACAGTGAAGTGATTGGAATATGGCCGCCAACCATATGTCCAAGTCACCCACTGAAACTAGTTTCCTCTCGCATTGTCTTGTGTTCTTTAGTTTTGAAATCTTGGAACTTTGGTTTTAAACTGACTTGGTTTTAAGAATTGTAAAGTTTTTGTGAAATGAGTTTCAAATAAATATGGAATGTTTTGATTTATGAAATGGTGGAACTGAATTTTCAGAATTGTTTTGAAATGGAAAATAGTATGCTTACACCTCTTTTGAAAGCCGAAACCATATTGAAGTTGGTTTTCAAAAGTGTTTACAATATAGTTTTCTAAATGATTAAAGGGTGTTTTAATGGGATGAGATGTTTTGAAATTGATGTGAATAACTTGAAAGTGAGTTATTTTCTTTTATGTTTGTGTCCTTATGAAAAGTTTTGTAAGATGTGAATTGGGATTTTGATCTCATTGTTATCAGTTTTGAGAAAAAGGTTGGGTTGGTTGAGCATTTTGTTTTTGAAAAGTGGAAGGAATTTTTGTTTTACCCTTTGGTATTTCCATGAGTGACTACATGCATGGGGTTATATGGGATGATGGATGGTTAATGGCATAACTAGATGAGTGCTGGGATGGTTATGAGGAGGGTGCCCGGTGTGACAGAAAAACATGCATGTGTGAGGCCCATGGGGTACCATTGGTGGATACGCTTACTGCGAAACCGTTTGTTTTCAAAGAAATAGTTTTAAAGAAAAACATGATGTATTGATGAATAGTTTGGTATAGTTTGTATTATGGGTTTTTGATAATGTTGATGTTGTGGGATGTTTTGAGTCCAAGAACCCCTCCTGTTTGAACTGTGTTTTGGGTTTGTGTTTGGTCGGTGAGCTATGTTGTAGGGATGATTAGTGGTCTCTTTTGAAAAATGTTTTGGGATGACTTTGTGGTGGTTCCCTTCATGTGTTTGGATCTGTATTGTGGTATATCCTGACCAATAGACCATCTTGGTTGGGTCCTTTGGTTCAATCATTGGATAAGGTACACCCCATTAATGGTTAGTGCACAACTAAAGTGCAACCCAGATTGTTTTGCCTTTTGAAGACCCTCCAGTTGATCAATATAAGGAATATTTTTTCTTGAGATTTTTAGATTGAGTCTACACCCTTTACTTTATTTGATTTTTAGATCCTCTTATAACGGGAGAGTGCTCATGGAAGGTTGACAGAGACCTTAGTTTCTTATGTTTCCTGATACGTCGAAGGTGGATGTGTTCTAGGGTTGTAAGTGTGGATGAGTGTCTCGATGGTGTCTAAGAGGACCTTTGAGTTCTTCAAAGTTTCTTTGATGCATTAATTCACGTTAAACCACCAGTGTGGGAAATATGGTCACGAAAGGATATTGTGGCCACTTTCTAGAATTGTGTGTTGTTTGGGTATGTTGTATAAGGTCCCTCTCCATGAATTTTTTATATCAGTCGCAATGGTCATGTTCGGTGATGCCTTATGATGTCATGTGCTCGATTGACCATAGAGGTGAATGTCGTGAAATCCTATGAGAGTCCCTATTATGTTGTGAGAATGTCTCCCTTGGAAAAACTTCAAAATCTTCCATTTTAGAGGAAGGTGAGTGTTGGTGTTCTTTACTTCTATTGTTTCCAACCTAAAGAAACAAGGTGTGATGTGTGTGTATCTTCTTAGCCCTTGTTTCAGTGAAATATCGGGATCAGGTAAAGTGAGTTTGGAATGTGTTATGTCTGGAAAACTTATCTGGGATTTTATTGTAGTTATTGGTTTCATTGAAAGAAGAATTATCATTCATGGGGTTTCCAAAGCCTAACTGCGAGGCCGAAGATGCTTCAATCATTTGAGCTCCAGCCATAGGTCTCGGAGAGAAGCTGGCTCGTAGTCAGGGGAAATCACAGGGTCATTTAAACCCTTGTACAAAGTCATTTCCTCAGTATGAAAGTTAGGAAGATTTTAAACCTATGGTATCATAATCATTCTTCTGTTGTCCATGTTCGGTGGAAATAGGTGGAGGGTTGTGTGCCCATGTCATCACCCAACGTTATTCCCTCCCCCTTTTGGATTCCACTGAGTCTTTAGAGAAAGGTTTGAAGTTTGCCTACACTGTTTGTGAACACAGTTTTCACTTGGATAATAGTGACCATGCCCCATAAAACTATGCGGAAAGAAGGATCCCAACTATTAGTGTATGGCTTCCCAAACCGTGCAAACTAACCATGTGGTCACCCCAACTCTTTAAATTTTGGGGTCTTTCCTTACCGGCCAGTGCTCGTTGGTTAAGATGGTTGGTTCTTATGGTGGGGATACCCACTATGAGTCTTATATAATTTCTTTTGTAAATTTATGATGGAAGTATATCCTTTGTATCGGTGAGTCCATTTAGGCCTCCCCCTGTTAGTCTCTTGATTATGTCTCAAAAAAAAATATTGGTTGTCTCTTATGGTGGGGAGCGTATTTGTGTCCCCCCGTACCAGTAACTTAGATTTTTCCATGGTCTTGTCTTGGTGTAGATAGTCTAGTTAAGATCTATATAGCTACCAACATCATTATTGAGTAAACATTGGGACTGGAGAGAACCCAATGGTTTAGTTAAAGTAAGGTAAGTGTAACCTTGTTCAAAGTTGTTGTTCGTTTGGGTGAATTGCTTGAGTATTGTTCAGATTGTGTTTGAGGAGTTTTTATTTGGGATAAAGCCTGAATGTTCTTGATGGTTTTTAGGAAAGTGGTGTCAGTTTGATTTGTGAGAGTATTCCTTCATTGATCACTGGAGGTGTTTAGGCCTTTGGGGAAGAAACCTAGAAAGGGAGTACTTCTTGGTTTCTCAGTTGGGTTTGGTTGTTGATTTGGTCTTGCTGTGACTTTCCGGGGCGGAAAGTTTTTATGGTGGGGAGAATTGTCACATACATAGCTTATTTTAAATTTATTTTTATTTTAATTTCCATTAATGCTTTGTTTTGGGGGTTTCCAATGGTTATATGGAGAATAGGTGAGTTTTCGTGAATTGGGCCAAACCGTGAGCCCAATTCCAGATTTAAAAATACATTTTGATTCTTTTATAACTTATTAATTTTTTAATATTTTTCACTCATTCTAACTCCTAAATGTCCTCCCCTGATATATTAACACTAAAATTAAAATATGGAGCCTTTGGAAATCCATAACCATGGTTTAGTTGGGTTTTTATTTAAGGGATTGGGCCTGCCCGGAAGCCCATATCCAGTTTTAAAAATTAATTTTATTTATTTAATAACTTATTCAATTTTAAGTATTTTTCGGTGATTCCAAGTCTCATATTTGGCCTTTACACCCAGCCGCTCCCCCACCCTCTTTACCCCCCTCTTTGGAGCTCTTAGGATCGCGATTTATGGACGAACAACTTAGGGTTTCTAAAATCGGGAAGATTTGATGAGGTATGTTCATTCAATCATAACTCTCTCAATTCATACTCATTTCCCTCCATTCCAATTTCTAAATGACCTAATAATTCTTGTGAGAACATCCCCTGAGTTTTGGCCGTTTTAAATTTCATATACTAGTGTTTTGGGGAGATTCATTCTAGATTTCTCAAGTAAGTTTGTCCATTTCTTTTCCCCTTTCAAATTGATTAGGGTTTCATTCTATTTTTTAGGGTTTCTTCCATTTTTATTGAAGTGAACAATGACCAGTGGGTAGGGGTTCGAACCTAAGGTTTAACCTTGGGTTTGTTTGGTCCAATTTTCTATTTTTAGGTTTGATCTACCCTTCTTGAGGTGCGGCGGTGGTGCGTTTGTGTTTTCGCACAAAGGATTCAATGGTTTCATTTGATTTGGTAGGTGATTACAATGTTGATGCAATATTTGTGTATTATAATGCTGTATTTATCATATTTTCAGATTTATATAATTTTATTATTGCTGCAAAAATTGGTTCTAATGAGGTTTCCATTGCAATTGAATTTAAAATGCCAATTTGGTGTGAAATTGGGGGTTTTCCAAAGAAGTGTTTTGTTTGTTTATTTGGGGATGCCCTATAAATACTTAGTTGTTTTTATTGATCTGTAATAAGGCATAAAATACTGTTTATAATGTTTATCCCCTTTGGTAATTGCTGCAAAAAATGGGTTTTAATTGTGTTTGTAAAGAAAGTGAAGTTTTGGTTCCACTTTTGTGTGAAAATGAAGGTTTTACAAAGATAACACTTCTTGTTTAACATGGGGATGACCAAAAATTTATTTGTTGTTTTAATTGATATTTATTGGTATTCCTTTACTGTTTTGGTAACTTACAATTGTGAAAATTGTGTACAAGTGGGTTTCTTAAGGGGTTTTGTGTGCAAAACTACACAAGATTTTGAGAAATTGATTTATTCAAATTCAAAGAGTTTGTTGTGTGTTTTAAGTGGTATAAAATTAGATAGCTACTGTATTTGGTGTATGTGACCAGTAGTTGTGTTTTACATTAAAATGGATATGTGTTAAATCCTGAAATTGTTTGAGCACAAAGGGGGAAGCCCAGGTACCTAGGTGGGGCGGATTTGTACTAGTACGGCTAGTGGACCGGATGGGTTTTGTCCCTGTTTCACTTAGCATTTGGATAACGACAAATCTAACTAAAATATGTGGATGATGATTGGGGACCACTAGGTTATGGGTATGTTCCCTACTAGTTTCTCGTGCACGAGAAATGATTTTACTATGGTTACATTACACTGAGGTACGAGGTACATGGGGCCTGACACTATCTAGTGCCTAGGGGTGTTCCCGGTTTTGTCGCTTAGTAGATTTGTGGTATTTTCCATTTTATTTGGGTGTATTTGGAATTATAATGTAGTATCTAATATTACTATGTAGATGTGTTAACATTATGAAAGTTTTATCTTGAAAAATGCTTTCAATTTAAAGTTTCATTTCGTGGAATTTGTCACCGCTTTTAATTGCATATTAAAACTGCTTACTTTTTCACCTTGTATTGCATGCACCTTGGAATCATAGGGTGGTATCCTATTGGGATTAGGCTCACACCCTAATTACACCCCTTGGGTGTAAGTAGACCTTTTTTTGACCCAGGTAAAGGAAAGGCTAATGGTGATAGCGGTTCAGGGTGTTAGTCCTCATCCTTGGGGCGGAGTAGTGGAGACGACTTGGGGGTGATGACCCCTTGTCATGTGGAGTCCATGGGGATGTTTTGTTTCTATTCCATTGTATCTTTAGACCTTTATTATTGACTCTAAACCTATGTATTCAGTTCTGGTTTTTGTTTAAACATCGTTTGGTATAAATTTTTCAGATTCATTTTATTGATTGTTTTTAATGGTTTATGCCTTCATATTCGGGTAAATCGTTCCCAAACCTAAATGAATGATACCTGGGCACTTGTGCCAGCCCGTGGGGATAGGGAAATCCCTTCGGGTCATGTCACGGGCTGGGTTTGGTGCCGGTTTTGGCGACGACCAGATTTGGTTCGTGACAAGACCAAATACACTCCACTTGGTGATCACCTTGCACCAACTAGTTTATATTAATAATCTTGATCAAAACCCTAGATTAGGATAAAAAATAGTGCACAAGACTGTCTAAGTCACACGAAATCTTCTACATTTCTTCATGGGTAAAAAATAATAAGTCACACAAGGAACTCTTATACACTTATCGGTGAGAGTAAACAAGTGTAAAAAGATATGAGAGGAAGGACATCTTGTATCGTTCAGTTTAGTATAGGGGACAGTGTGTGTTTTTATACAGACACACACTGGTTGAAAGATAAAAACAATAAAAAATAGATCAAAGATTATGAGATAAGGTTAGAAGTTCTTTGAGTGTTATTCTATGAAGCTCTGGACTTCTAGGATGAAGCAGATGCAAGAATCAGGTCCTCTTTTGACAAACAGAGTATCGCAAGTCTGGTGCTTTGGTTTCCAGTTAGATCTGACTCATGTTCTTTGGGAAGTTGGTATTGAGAAGATGTTCTTGACTCTGATCTATGTTATCCTTGATTCATGAATGCTTCGTGTGTTCTTCAGATGTATCTTGTTTCATGTGTTGGTTCTTTTCTCAAGAATGCTCGTGCGTCTACTGCTCTAACATAACACTTGTTTCAGGGCCATGATTTTATTTTTATTCTTTGAGTGCATGTGTTGAAGCTAACAGGTTGCATCTATTTTTCACCTCTTACCTCGTATTGTCAGGTGACATGTCTACAAAGAAATATTAATTATGTCAGTGCATTTAAAAGACTAAAATAAGACCATTAGAAATTGAAATGAAAAATGAAAAAACATATCAAAGAGCGGTGTCACAGTCTATCTGGAAATGGTGTCACCACGAAACAGTGTCTTATTATTTTCATTTGAGAAGTGAGATAGTCATGATGTCATAGTTGTATAGAGATCAGGAACCTGTAGCACATATGTGATGTCTGGTCATGGTGTCTGGTTTACGGTGTCTGGTCACAGTGTCTGGGTCACAGTGTCTAGGTCACAGTGTCTGGTCACAGAGTCTGGTCACGGTGTCTGGGTGACGGTGTCTAGGTCACAGTGTATGGTCACAGTGTCTAGTCATGGTGTCTGGTTCACGGTGTCTAAATCATGGTGTCTGGTCACTTTCCAAAAAAATAGGGCCGGTGGAAGACTCACGGTTTCTCAGACATAGCCAGATATCTATATATAAACTTAAGCAGTAATATCCATAGAATAAATTAAACTTAATCATTCATAAAAGAAATTAATTATAAAACAAATTAAATATAGTTTACAAAAATCAGACATGATGTTTAACAATTAATATCTTGGGTAGGTTACACATGATTTGAGATATATTAAACAAGATTAACAAGTTTTACAGGATGTATAAGATTTTTGATCATTAAAACATGATTAAAATAGGAGGATTCCAAAAATCTCCCCCTTTTTGATGATCACAAATCATGTGAGTGAGATATCTGGTCTTAGTGTATGTGTCTCTCCCTTAGTGTACATTTAGAGTACATGTCTCTCCCCCTTTTGGGATTATCAAAAAGAGTGAATAAGACAATAGACAATAAGAGTTCACAATGCATTAGATGGATAAAGATGTGTCATTATAAACAGTAGGAAAAAAAAATACAAAAATATCCCTATCAAAAGATAGTGTTCACTTTTCTTCAGCACTGGTTGTCTTCCCTTTTCCCTTGGAAGTATCATCAGGAGAATCCATAGGAGTAGAGGTGAAAGTTGAAGAAGGAAGTGAACCAACTGTCAGAGAAGTAAGAGGGAGTCCTTCAAAAACATAAGGGGCCAATGAAGGTTTGGTGGAAGACTGAGGTAATTTTTGGTCAAGGATAACAGGTCTGATCTGACTCAGATCCTGAGAGACAGACATAGAGGTAGAGGCAAAGGTATTAAAGGAGTAAGGAGGAAAACCAAGCTGTAAGGGTGCAGCTGCAGGAGCCACAATAGTAGTGCTCTGCACAAGAATATAAGGCCTCAATAACTTGATGAATTCAGATATAATATCACCACCATACATCGTCACTTTCTGAAATTCATCTTTGTTCTACATGAACTTTTCCAAAAAAGCAGTGAAATATTTCATCTTTTGAACTTGAGTTTTGAAAACTTGAGTGAAAAGAGGTATTTTCAGATTCTCTACAAGGTACTTGAAATGGTTTTTAATATCATGATTATAGAAGATCTTATTGAAGTTGAAATCCACCTTCTTATTAATTTCTTCCTGAGCATCATTTGCAATCTTGGAATGAATTATCACCAAATCAAGAACTCTATCACTGTTCTTGAAAACCACAAATAGAGACACTTTGTCAAATCCACTGATCATAGATTGAAGTTCTTCCTTAACAACCGTTCTGAGCAGATTACTGTCCAAGGAGGGTTTTGATGACTATCTAGAGGTATTATAATATGTAATAGCTGAAGTAAGGGACTTCAGTTGATTCAAAACTTTCTGGAGATAACCCTTATACTCATAAGTTAATTTTTTTGTGACCAATGATAAGCTCACACATTTCTTGAAAAATTTTCTTGTTTATTTCAGCCACATTTTCATGTAAGGAAGTTAGGATAGGTTGAATTAGAGAGAAAAATTCCTGTGGAATCTGACCACTAACATCCTCAACAAGATGGGAAATAGGATATGGTCTTGATTTAAACACTCTTTGTATATCTTCAACCATATCTCTGAGATACACTTCATCACTCAGTTGTTTGTTCTCAATTTTGACCACTTGAATTTCATGAAGCATTTTTGGATGAATCTACCATATTATTTTTTCTAACAATTGGAAAACTTCTCTTTCACTTAGGTTGGTTATAGGAGCAGGTTGGGTGTTCAGGAGATTTTCAACCCCAACCAATAAAGTAGATCTAAAGGTTTTTAAATCATCCTTACTCACTAAGGCGGAATGTTCTTATGAAGGTTCCAAAATAAGAGCTGAGACATGATTAGTTTCTTTTGTAGAGATAACTTAATGGGAAGATACCGGTTTCAATTGAAATGCAGTAGATAGATCTATACCTTTAAATGAGGCTTTCTAGATTAGGGTTCTACTCCCCCTTAACAAGTGCATCTCTCAAAGGACTAATATATTTAGTTCTTTGATCTACTTCCTCACCCATTTATTTTCTATCCAACTAAATGGTTTGCTCCATTATTTCCTCAGCTGATGGGATAATCTCAGGAACAACTTGTTCCTCTAAATGTTCCTCATAAGAAGCTTCTTTCTCAAGAGAAAGGCCTTCTTATAGATGCTCTTCCAGAACAGACTTTTCACTTACATTAATAATAGATGCTTTTTTAGAGGCAGGTTCTTCTTCCAAAACAAAAATTTCTTCAAGAATAGGTACTTCTTTTTCAATTATGACTTGAGGAACAGGTCCATTGTCTTATTTATCCAGGACAGTTTCCCCTGTAGGTGCAACAACCTCTTCCTCTTCTTCTTCTTCAATAATGTAGTCAACAACTTCATCTGGTTTCAAACCAGGATCATAAATGTCCTAAGGTCTTGAAGAATTCTCAACCGGGTTAAACATTTCATAAACCCTATCATTATCCTCCACCTATTCATTTCTCCATGTATTCCAACTGATTTTCATTCTTTTGACTATAACCTTTAAGATACAAAATTCATATTCCTTAATTAATTCTTCATCTGGTCCAACCAACCCTTTAACATGAAGCAGAACAGAGATTAACCTTGAGTAGAACATGGAGGTTGACTTTGAGGTTGTCTTTATCAACTCACACATATGAAGTATAACATACAAACATAGGTTAATCTTGTGTCCAATCTTCATAAGATGTATCAAAAATACATCCTGATACTTGAGTGTGGCAAATTCTTCTTTTCTTGAGCTAATCAGATTCTGAACAAACTTAAACATTAGTTTGGTTTCACCATCTAGCTCAATAGAAATATCTATTCTCTTTGTTTCATTGAAAGTCAGGCTTCCCAAGGCTTCTTCTAAAACAAAAATCTCACTTGGAGGAGGAGGACCTCTTTGGTAGTCCTAAAAAATTCCCTCATGAGTTATCCTTAGGCAGGTAGGCCATAACCTCGAAGAAAATGTGCATCTTTGGACATTACTCTTACTTCTCACAAAAAATCCCTCTTCTCTATCAAAATATAATTGAACAAACTGATAAAACTGTGCAAATAGATTTGGGTAAATCGGCCTATTATCCTTTGTGAACCAATCCAACCATCCTTACTCTTTTAGTACTTTCAATACTAAAGACTTACTTGACAGTAGCCACTTAGTTCATATTTCCTTTTCAGGTACCACTATTCTGTCCACCAGGTTTGGATTCAAAGGACCTTTGGGCACTATCTTTGGTGATATTTTCATATTATTCTTTGATTCTCGCTTCTTAGGAGTTGCTGAGGATGGTAATTTTATACTGGGTATTCAACGAAGTTTTGAGAGAGAGAGAGAAAACCAAAGGGTTGAAACAGGGCTTGCAGTTTGAGAGAAGAGAGCTCAGGTGAAGAAAAGAGTGAAACTTCTTTTGTTTTTATCATTTAAGGATATCAAGCATCACAAATTCAAATGAAAGGGAAATTAAAAGAATAAAATGATTAATTATAGAAATATAGGTTATAATATGTAAATAAAACAAAAAAGTGTCTTTACAGTGAGACCGTAACAGGTTTTCACGGTCAGAGCATAACAGGTTTTCATGGGGAGACCAGAACTAATTTTTCACAGTGAGACCATAATATGTTTTCATGGTGAGACCAGAACATGTTTTCATGGTGAGATCGTAATAGGTTTTCATGGTGATATTATAAACTATGAAACAGTAAGCTGTAAAACAGTACACTTACTACTTAATATTTATCATTCCCAATTCAAGTGTGATGTAATATTTTCTTTCAGAATTTAATGGTTTGGTGATTATATCAGTGATCTGATATTCAGTTACAATGAATTCCAAAATGATATCACCTTTTTGATAATGGTATCTCAAAAAGTGATGTCTCACATCAATATGTTTTGTCCTAGTGTGTCAAACATGATTTTTTGAGATGTTAATAGCACTTGTATTATCACAATTTATAGGTACATGCCTGAATTGATATCCATAATCTAGTAATGTGTGTTTCATCCACAAAATTTGTGCACAAAAACTACCAACAACTTTGTATTCATCTTCGGAAATAGATAATGCAACAAATTTTTATTTCTTACCACACCATGATACTAGTGACTTGCCTAAAAAGTGACATGTTTTGAGAGGTACTTTTTCTATCTAACTTATAACCACAAAAATCAGCATCAGAATAGCTAACTAACTCAAATGATTGTCCTCTGGGATAGAACAGTCCTAGATTGGGTGTATTCTTGAGGTATTTGAAAATTACATACATCATTTAAATGAGATTCCTTAGGGTTAGCTTAAAAATGACCACACATACCTACACTAAACATAATGTCAGGTCAGATAGCAATTAAGTAGAGTAGGATTCCAATCATTCCTCTGTAATTGGTTTGATCAACATATTTTCCATCTTCATCAAGATCCAACTTACAAGTAGTACTCATTGGAGTATCACTACTTTTAGTGATATCCAAGCCAAAACGTTTTAGAATATCTCTAGCATATTTTATTTTATTTAAAATAATACTATCATTATTTTGAAGGATTTGAAATTCAAGAAAGAATTTTAGTTTACCCATTAAACTCATTTCAAATTCATTTTGCATCATTTTATAAAATTCAATACATAAATAATTTTTTAAAGATCCAAAGATAATGTCATATACATAAATTTGAACTACTAAAACATCATTGTAAATTCGTTTTATAAAAAGGGTTGGATCAACTATTTCTTTTTTAAAGACTTTAGAAACCAGAAAAGTACTAAATCTATCATACCAAGCTATTGGAGCTTATTTTAAACCATATAAAGATTTTGATAATTTAAAAATATGATTGAGAAGATGAGGATTTGTAAAACCAGGGGGTTTCTCAACAAAGACATCTTCAGCTATATACCCATTTAGGAATACAATTTTAACATCCATTTGATATAGTTTGAAGTTCAGATGTGCAACATAAGCAAGTAGAATTATGAAGGCTTTATGTCAAGATACCGGTGGAAAGGTCTCTTTATATTCAATTCCTTCTTCTTGACTATAGCCTTGGGAAACTGATCTAGCCTTGTTTCTAACTATGTTTTCAGCTTCATCTACCTTATTTTTAAACACCCACTTAGTGCCTATGGTAAATGTTTCTTTGGGTCTATCAAAAAGTTCCCAAACATTGTTCCTTTAAAACTGATTACATTATTCTTTCATAGACATCAACCAAAACTCATCATTGATAGCATCATTAATGTTTTTAGGTTCAATTTGTGACAAGAAGACTCGATGTTCAACTTGATTTCTAAGAGAAGATCTAGTCTGAATTCCTTTATCTAAATATCTTATAAAAGCATCTAAAATATGGTTATTAAGAGTTTTAATAGCTCTAGAAAACAGACTAGTGATTTTAGGTTCTTCAACATATTCAGGTTCATTATGATTTTAATTTAAAGAATTTCTAGAACCAGAAGTTTTCATAGATTACTTTCCAAGATGGTTAGAGGATTTTGAATTGATGTCCAGATTTGATACATCATCCTCCAGGTTCTCTAGAGTGGTCTTAGGCTCATGTGGACCTATTTCATAATATTTTACATGGACATATTCTTCCACACATTTAGTTGTTTTATTAAACACTCTATAGACTTTACTTGAGATTTAATATCCTAGAAATATTACTTCTCACTCTTGGATGAAAATTTTTCAAGATTGTCCTTAGTATTAAGGATATAGACATTGCAACCAAATAATTTGAAGTAACTCACTTTTGGTTTTCTATTGCTCTGTAACTAATATGGAGTTCTCTTAAGAATAGTTCTAATCAAAACTCTATTAATAATATAGCATGCTGTATTTACAACTTCAGCCCAAAAATAAATATATAAGTCATATTCACTAAGCATGGTTCTAGAAATATCTTGAAATTTTCTATTTCTTATTTCTACAACTCCATTTTGTTGAGGTGTTCTAGGGGAAGAGAAATTAAGACTATATCCATTTTGAGAAGAAAAGGATTCGTACTCTTGATTTTCAAACTCACAACTGTGATCACTTCTTAAGTATTTAATTCTAAGTCCACTAAGATTTTCTATAGTTTTTTAATATTTGGTAAAATGAGAGCAGTATTCAATTTTGTGAGACAAAAAGAAAGTCCAAGTATGTCTAGAAAAGTCATCTATAAGAACATAAACATAGTGCTTCCCATTTAAACTAGAAACTCAAGATGGTACAAAAAATTCATGTGAACTAATTTGAGAGGTTTAGATGTTGACACTTCTTTCTTCGGTTTGAATGAAATTTTGTGTTGCATTCCCTTTTGACAAGGATTACACACTTTATCATTTGGAAACTCAAGTTTAGGTAGATCTTTGAATAAACTTTTTCTGGTTAGTTTTATAAGGGAGTGAATATTATAGTGTCTAAGTCTCCTATTACAAAGTCAATAATCTTTTTTAAATACACCTAAACATGAAGAATTTTGATAAATAAAAGAATTTACAATAACGGAGTATACATTTTCATTTTTTACTGCAGAAAACACTAATTCATTTTTAGAATTGAAAACATCATAATAATCATTTTCAAATTTAACATGAAATCCATCATCGCATAGTTTTGACATACTAATCATATTATATTTAAATCCATCAATAAAAATCACTTTGGAAACTAAAACTGAGTTAGAGTTACCGATTTGGCCAAGGCCAATGATCTTTCCTTTGGAATTGTCACCAAAGGTGACTTTTCCACCATCAATTTTTATTAAATTCTTGAAGCACGAATAGTCTCCTGTTATGTGTCTTGAACACCCACTATCTAAGTACCATAATCTTTTACTGGATCTCTTTAAGCAATTTTACTACAAAATAGTCAAATAAAAACAGACTTTGGAACCCATATTTGTTTGGGTCTAGTAATATTAGTGACTAGTGCTTTAGGAACCCACATCTACCTCATAGGTTTACAATAAACATTATGTAAATTAATTTAAAAATAAACTCCATTTGGTCTAGAAACAATTGAAATAGTATAGAGTGTATCATAATTTGAACTAGATGAATGTTTTCTAGAACTAGGAGTAAATCCGTATGTCCGAGACTTAGAAGCAAAATTAGTTCTTCCAAAATTTCTTTTACTAGGTTGATATCAAATACCATTAGTATATTTAGGAGCAATCTATTTACCTAGAATTTGTACCAAAGTATCTTTACCATTAGTAAACCTTTCAAGGTCCTTTTTCAATTTCTCATTAGACAGATTTAGTTCATTATTTTCTTTGAGTAATTGAAATTTTTTCTCTCTTTATACATTAAGTTCATATTTAAAAGTTGTTGTAAGAGCATTCTATTTGTTTAAAAAATTGTATTTATCTTTTAGTTAATTACATGTCTCTTTAATCATATTACAATACTCAAACATTTCTTCATTAGATATATTTTCAGAAATACTCTAATCTCCAGAATAATAGGAATTGTGTACATGATATTCTAGTGTTACCTTAGATGTGTTTGTCATAAAACACATATTGGATTTGTTAATCTGTTCATCATGTTAAGATTCTGAGTCACTTGAACTATCCTCAGAATCACTCCACGTTGCATTCATTGAATTTTTCTACTTTTTATCTTTGTCCTCATATTTATTTTATTACTTGAGCTTGGGACAATCAGACTTTATATCCCCATTTCGATTATATTCATAGCATACTATCTCATCAGACTTATCACTTCTTTTCCAATCTTTATTCCATATTCCTTTTTGATTGTATCTTTCTTTGAAGTTAGGATTTATAAAAAATTTCTTCTTCTTGTAAAATCTTTTAAACCTTGTGGATAATTGAGCCATCTATTCATCACTGTCAGGTGATGATTGTTAATGTCTAGAAATTTCTACAGAGACTTCCAATTTCTCTTTATCTTTGTGTTTAGAGGTGTTGGTCTTAAATGCAATAGATTTTATTTTGGGTTCACCATCATCTTCCTTATTGACTTTCAGCTCCTCTTTATACATCTTTAGTTTCCCAATTATTTCTTTTACAGGTAACTTGATGATGTCACATGACTATCTAATAGAGATATAGATTCTTCTCCATCTATTAGGTAGGAATATGAGAATCCTCATGATTTGTTCTTTGGTAGTAACTTCTCTTCCAAAAGAAATAACTGTGTTGAAAATTTTGTTGAACCTGAGATACATGTCAGAAATAGGCTCATCAGGTTTCATTTTAAAGTTATCATATTTAATAGTATAATTATTAAGTCTCATTTCTTACACACTAGAAGTTCCTTCATGTGAAACAGACAAGGTATCCCAAATTTCAAGGGTATTTTTACATGCATAAATTCTGTTAAATTCCTCATATCCTAAAGAGAAATATAAATAATTCATGACTTTACTATTTTTATTGTAGTCAGTCTTGGATGGGTCATCCTAAGTGATTCTATTAGTAGAAGGAATATTATAATCATCTATAATTGAAGACCAAATTTCAAAACCCATACTTTCTAAATGCATTTTCATTTTAATTTTCCATTGGGAATAATTGGTTCTATTAAAGAATGGTGGTCTATTTGTTGCATCACCTTAAATTCTATTATCCATAATAAAGAAATACTTTAAAAGATCTAGAAATTTAGAATTAACAGAAATATATAGATCTTTAAAGTACAACTAAAATAATAGTTTCATATGGTCAAAAATAGAGTCTTAATAAGCTCCTCTAATACCAAATGTTGGTCGGAGTAGAGTACTCAAGAGGGGGGGGGGGGGTGAATTGAGTATCTATTAAAATTGATGTTTGAAAAGTTTTCTTAAAAGGTTTCCCAATAAAAATAAATATATCCCAATTAGTCAAGGTAATACGGTTATGAATGTTTGGATGTTAAAATAACTTCTCAGAATATTGATTAATTCTCAGTAATCTCAATATGAGTTATTGATATTACTTTTGAAGCTATTTTAATAAGGCAAAGAAATTTTAACTTATATCCAAGATTAACTATCAAAGTAATTTTACTGATTTCAAAATTATATAGTAAAACAAAGAAAACTAAATTAAACAATACAACAGATATAAACGAAGTGGTTCAGTCTCAACCTGAGACCTAATCCACTCCACTTGGTGGTCACTGACCACCAAGAAATTTATATGAATAAACTTGATCCACACCCTGGATCAGGGTAAAAAACAGTGCATAGGACTGTCCAGGGTCACTTGACCTCTTCCATAGTTCTTCATGGGTAAAAACTAATAGGTCACATAGGGACCACTTCCACGCTTATCTGTGGGAGTACATAAGTGTAAAAATATATGAGAGGAAGGATATCTTGTATCCTTCAGTTTAGTACAAGAGATAATGTGTGTTTTTATACAGACACACACACACACTGACCGAAATCTAAAAATAATACACAACATAGAAAAGATGATGAGATAAGGTTAGAAGTTCTCTGAGTGTTATTCTATATAGATCTGGACTTTTATGATGAAGTATATGAAAGAATCGAGTCTTCTTGTGAGAAACAGAGAATCTCAAGTCTGGTGCTCTGGTTTCTAGTTAGATCTGGCTCGAGTTCTTCATGAAGTTGGTATTGCGAAGATTTTCTTGACTCTGATGTATGGTATCTTGGATTCGTGAATGCTTTATCTGTTTTTCATATGTATATTGTTTTATGTGTCGGTTCTTTTCTCAAGAACGCTCGTGCGTCTGCTACTCTAACACAAATCTTGTTTCAGGGATACAATTTTTTTTCTTGGAGTGCATGTGTTGAAGCCGAAAGGTTTCATGTATTTGGAACCTCGTACCTTGTACTATCAGGTGAAATGTCTACAAAGAAATATTAATTATGTCAGTGCATTTAAAAGACTCAAATGTGACCGTTAAGGAATTGAATTGAAAAATGACAAAACAAGTTAAAGAGAAGTGTCACAGTCTATCTGGAAATGGTTTCACTTAGAAATGGTTTCACCATGAAACATTGTATTATTCTTTTCCTTTGAGAGGCGACACAATCATGATGGCATAGTTTTTTAGAGATCAGGAATTAGTAGCATATCTGTGATGTCTGGTCAGAGTGTCTGGTTCACAGTGTCTTGCCATAGTGTCTGGGTCATGGTGTCTAGGTCACGATGTCTGGTCATGGCGTCTGGTCATGGTGTCTGGGTCACGGTGTTTGGGTCACGATGTCTGGTCATGGTATCTAGTCATGGTGTCTGGTTCACAGTCTCTGGTCACGGTGTCTGGTCACTTGCCAGAAATACAGAATCGGTGGCAGACTCACGGTTTCTCAGACTTAGCCACATATCTGTATATAGACTTAAGAAGTAATATCCACAGAATGCATTAGACTTAATCATTCATAAAAGAAATTCATTATAAAACCAATTAAATATAGTTTACAAAAATCAGACATGATTTTTAGAAATTAAGATCTTGGGTAGGTTACACATGATTTGAGTCTGATTAAATAGGATTAACAAGTTTTACATGATGTATAGGATTTGTGATCATTAAAACATGATTAAAATAGGAGGAGTCCAAAAAATGTCATTTCGTTGAGTAGACTCTCATAATAGGTATATGATTACAACAGAGGGCATACTGAGGAGGATTTGGTCATGAATAAATCTTATAAATGATAGGCTTGACAATAACAATCCATAGAAAGACAATTTTGTGATTCATCTGAAAAGACTGAGCATGCCTATCATTTGAGAAACTCCAATGATTGAGTAAGAATGATTTTTTTCAGAAATAATTAGTTCATATATAGATCCTAAATTTCACCCAACTCATTTTTTTAAAAGCAAGAAACAAGGCTTCATATAACTAAAAAAGGGGAAACCTGAGTTACAATAGTCTGAAGGAAGGAAGTTTAAATTTATCTCTATAAAGGATAGGGAGTATCTCACGATGAGTGCTGGAATGATAGGTGAAAGTGTCACCAGAGGCTCCCATGTTTTCAAGGAAATCATCAAGTTGGTTGGATTCATGATAGACATGTGTAATGTTATAATGCATTCAAGACAGTATTTCAAGGCACTTAATCCATTTTGATGTTAGTTTCCAAGAAAGGTGAATCTGACCCATTCTAACCGCTCGTACAATGGTGGAAGAATCACTTTCAAACCAGATTTCCCTCCAATTACTTATTTCAGAAAAATAAACTACTTTGATGAGAGCCATCGTCTCTGCTTCAAGAGACGTGGCCAGTCCACACGTACTGTGAACCCCATCAAGGAAGTCACCATCATGATTTATGAAGACAAAACCATATCCAGTAGGTCCTAGATTACCTCTTGAGGCTCCATATGAGTTAAATTTAATCCATCCTGAAAAAGGAGGTAACTAGAATACTTCCATGGTTCCAAGAGGCCGAGTATAGTTACCTTGAACGTGCAGTTTTTTTAGAACAGTGAAATCTCTTACTGAGTTGTCACATTTTTCAGCAAGTAAACTATTTTCTTATTGAGTCATAAAAAAAATTTCAGAGATCACCACCTTGTAATTTATGCTATCATTTGTATGGATAGCCCTATTTTTTCACTTCAAAATAATGTGAATAATTTATAAACATGCAGCAAGGAAGAGAATTTGAACATGCTTTGATAATTGGCTCGCTGGAAGTAGAAGCAAGAGGTCTGCGATTCTATTCACATGCAGAGGTTAAATCTCAAAACAGTTGAAGATCGTGTTCTAGAGTGAAGCTGTGGTCTTAAAAGACAAGAAAAAATGGTTTAAATCATTATGGTGCAGATGAAACAAGTCACATATGGAGTAGAGGGAGATCCCAACTCGCTGCAGGTTATTGTCCACTGGAAGTTTGTTGAGATGGAGGCACCAAAGGAGTGTAGCTCTAGATGGTGCCAACCATTTTCTGTACCACTACCTTTTAGAAGATTGTTGTAGAAGAATTTGGAGTTCATAATTCCATTTGATCTCGATTCCCAAATTAGAATTTCATTTGTGCTCAAGAAATCATAGGAGGAGACCATGTGGGAAATCTGAGGTGGAAGCTGATGATACTACTAAAGATGGTTTTTAATAGTGGCATTGTAGTTTATAGATGGATCATGCATATCCACACTATTAATCAAGGGGAAACTAGTCCAGTTATCCCTCAAAAATTGGAGAGAGGGGTGCACACTGACTAACAAGTGAGACTGAATTTTAACCTTATGGAAAGTCTTTTTTAGACCTTTCCAAACTGAGGATTGGATGTAATTCACCTTCCCTACAATCATCCTTCTTATAAGTTCAGTTCTGAGGAAATCAAGGGATTCAGATTTATCATTGATAAGTCGCTAAAGGAAATGTGCTTGAAGAGATTGGTTGAAGAGTTCCATGTTTTTAATACCCATGCCTCCCATGGTATGTGGCAAGTATAAAATCTTCCATGGAGCTGTTATAATCTTCCTTTCAATTATACTTTCACCCCACACAAAGTTCCTCAAGAGGGTGTTGATACTTTTAAGGGTGGAATCCAGCCAGGAGTACACCATAAAGGAGTAAACTAGCTTTGAGACAATCAAATGTTTAACCAGGAAGATTCTCCCTGCCATTGAAAAGCCACAATAGCCATGGATATAGTGTTATAGGAGCGAACCCAATGAATAGGGTTGGGAGTAGTTTTACCATAATAGCCTCATTCAATATTTCTGAATCTAATTCAAATTGGTATAGAAGTGGATCGGGGGAAACCCCATCCTATAGGTCTAGGGAAATTATTATCTCAATATCCTCCTCCATGGAGGTCAATATTCTCCAGGATTAGATCCATGTCATTAACTCAGTACTCACCATGTGGTTCATATATTTCCCTACCTCACTATGTGATAATTTTTACAATGTGGTTGTCTCAGGAGTCTCTTTTAATCACCCTTCATAAGAAAACCTCAGTAGAATCCTCATGAGAAAGGATGGGGCTTGGAAAATTCTGTAATTCAAAGAAATTTGGCAACAAAAAAACTAATTTTGAATTTTGTGACCTCTCCCATGGATATCCAAAAGGGAATTAACCCTCTTATTTTCCAAGTTTTAAAATAATTCACTCAATTTATTATGTGTCGGTAAACATCATTAGAATTGGATCTAAATATTCTATAGAATATGAAACTATTTTAGGATAGAGGGAGGAGGATGTTTCTATTCAAAACATGGTCGACACTTAAATAATCAAGTAAGGTGTACATAACAGAAATCAAAGGATTGAAAAAAATTAAGGGGATACCTTGAATACTCTATTACCACTCCATTAGCTTGCTTCAACCAAATAAATGGGTAAGAGTGTGGTCACATACCACCCTTTTTTTGAATAATTTTAACAACTTTCTCTTTTTGAAATATTTTCTAATTATGTGGCATAAATGAAGGATTTGGAGAGGATTAATGTAGAAATAATCAGAGGTAATATCCCTACTGGATATATTCTTCAAGTAGAGAATCATCTTCCCCTCCTAGATGACATCCCTCAATAATAGAATCTTTTCATTCCAATGAGAGTAAATATAAAACATTTTCTTAACCCGGGGTCCCGAAAACCAATTTATTTGGACATAATGATAGTAGGATATCGGTATTTTCCTCTATTAAGGAAATAATCAGACCCATGTTAAACTAATTATCATAGGCCAGTCCATTCCAGTTTTCAACCTCAATAATAGGTAGAGCCACTATATAAAACCCTACCTGTTGCTACCACTGTTCAATATCATGTTAATCCATTCATCCCCCTAGAGATAATTAAAACTATTGATTCATTGAAAACAATATTGGAAGCTACGGAAGGTTGACATGCACCAACATAGCTTGAGAGGATGCCTTACCCCAAATTGGTAGAAACAAATCTTCCCCTTCCTAACTTTGGAAATCCTACATTTCTAACATTCAATGGTTCAAGGGACCCATAACATAATTTGACACACTTCATGTCTCGTTTTGGTCCCATGATGGGGAGCCTTGAACAATAAGAAGTGGATAATCTTAAGTGATTTGTATATAACTTGGAAGGACTAACCATCACATGGTATACTATTTTACCAACTCAATCAATCAATAGATGGGAAGATCATTGTCCCCAATTGCTCTATAAATTCATCTCAACAATGAAAAATAAAATTATCCTCGACCTCTCAAATTGAAAATGGAAAGACAATGAGAGAGTGTCAGATTTCATTGATTTGTGTAATGGTTCAACTTACTCTCTAAACTTGCACTTTCCACATGATGATTTATTGGACCACATTGTAGATAACCTCCGTGACAAGTTGAACACACTACTCATTCCATTGAAATATACAAGTGGGTTTTGGTAACTTTCTATAGTTTCTCAAAGATTATAAGACCCCATATTGAGAACCAATTCAAAGTCTTGACCCATCTCAGTAGATCAAGGAAAGAGAATAGATAAAGTTGAAACTATTAACATCACTATTAATCCATCTCCTACACCGACTACAAATCTAAATCCCACACCCCATTGCATGGAACAAACTCTTGAATGGAAATATCAGAAACACTATCCTCTTAAGGATGAGTGAAATGAGCATATAGAAAATCAAGGAACATAAAAATAAGGTTTATACATTTTGAGATGAAAAAGTACTCTACTACTTTATAGAAGCTATAGAGAATATAAAAGTTATGGAGAACAACTTGTTAATATTACTAGAGCCCAAGAGGCCAAATCATGATGGTCTTAGTGACCACCCAAATTATTTTACCTTCAATCAAATTTCAGGCCATACCATTTTGGATTATTTTTTCATCAAATAAATTCTATAGAAAATGGTTGATTCTGGGTAACTAAAATTAGGAAAGCCACTAGTTTTAGTGGCATCTGTTTCTACTATAACCACTGAGGAAAAAGGTGAATAAAAATAGATTAGTATTAAGGGTGCACAAAATTTCAATGATTGAATGACTAGAAAGATGACTAGAAAGACTCATACTATCCTTAGGTCATTGTCAAACTAACCAATTATACCCCCAATTTATTTTTCTGCAATTTTACCAACCTCATTGGCACCCCAATCCTCTAAGATATAATCTTTTAAAATATAAAATAATTATAATAACAAAGGGATCCAATCGGATGGAAAAACCATGTTGGTTCCAAATCCAACCTTGACTCTTTTGGACTTCATGCCTCTAATTCAACAACCTTTGGTGCCTCCCAATTGAATAGAATCCTCATCGGATGAATAATTACTCTTCAATTACATTAATATCATCCATCTAAAGGACCCCTTATATAATTATGAGTATTTTTATGAACCTCAATTCCTTATGTATGATTTGAGATCCAGGGAATAAGACACCAAGGTAGCGGGGTTAGGAAGAGACACAATCATGGCTAAACCCAATATTTTGTTCATGTGCCTACCAGAGCAATTTATGCCACCAAAACTCATGGAAAATCTCTTCAGCAATCCCAACTAGAGTAGGAAAATACACCCACATTCTCTTAGAGTCATCCAGACCCAATTATTTTTGAAAACTGACTAGAGGGGGTATAAAAGCCCCACTATCCCAGGTGGGTAGGCAAACTAAGTCATCATAATTTATTGATGATGGGGGTGCCTTCAAATTCGATTCAAGGGTACAAACTGTTAGGTATAGATGGTGATGATAATGAAAAATACACAAGAGTGGTGGTGAATTGTGGTTTTCAAAATATTAAATGATTTATATCACAACTCTTATTATTCAATAAACATTTCCTTCACTCTTAAATATGAACGAGTAGTGGAAATAAATAAAGAAAAAGATCACAAATATGTATAGTGTTTCAGGGACCAAATATCCCTTACTCTACTCCATTAATGATCTCTTTGAAATCTTTGTGATTTTCACTAGTAGGTCCTCTTATCCAGAGACCACCATAATTGAGTATAAGAAGTTGACACATTAAAAAAAGACTTTACAAATTTCTTATAGTTCTTTTATAGAGAACCATAAATCCATACCTTAGTACAAGAAGATAATACTTCAACATAAATGAGTACGAGTAGTCAAAACTCTAATATATTAAAATACATTGATTTATTGAGAAGATAGGATAAACATCGTAGTTTGTAGAATCAATTGAAAGATGTATTGATCTTCAATACCACACTGCAAAAAATATATGTTCAACGTTGCACAATCTTTATTTAAACAGTGATACAGAAAATTATAGATAGATTTAAAAACATATATGTTGCCAAAGTGTATCTCTAAAAAATGCTACATTAATATTGTAGAATATGATGTAATAATAATGTTCAACAGTAGTGATAACATCAGTTATAGTGAATCGATTAGATAGATAAAAACATGTATATCTCTAAAGTGTAACTTTGAAGACTATAACACAAGGAATTTGTTTTTAATATCTTCTATGTTGTGTATATGTATATATTTTTTCTATATATTTCTTCTTATTTTGATGAATAATGTATCAATATTTATACTTTTGGTTTAATGGATATAGGTCAAACCATCTCCACAAAAATCGCACAATAAATCACAAATATTTGATTTCAGAATCATTCATTAGATTCATAACTTCCCCTAATAATAGTAATGATTTTTTATATTGAATGAAATCCTTTAAAACAATTATAGCAAGCCTTTTGAATCGGTATTAAAATAGATTTGGAAATATCTTTGCTTCCATCAAAACCATTATGGTAATCACTGATAATATCTTTAAATTATAACTCCGTTGTTGAATAGTCAAACATAGGGTTCCTTCATATGATGAAAAAACACCAAATGTACGATTAAAAACATAGGATTGATCACAAAAGTAGGGTTGATGAACCACACTTTCTTTTTTTCAGACGTAGGGCTTCTTCAAAACATAGGGTATATGATCCATACATTTTCTTCTAAACATAGGGTTTTTTACATATGTTATGATTAAACATGTAGGGTATGTACAATGTTTCTAGAATATGTTTAAAAAACATCAAAAATAGTTCAATATATATTTTCTCGTGGATTAATGACATGAATATATTTTTAGAATAAATATCCAGATGCATATTATTATCCTAAAATTCAATGAAAAGAAAATTCATTAGTAACATAAACATGGGCATTTGTGAGCATAAAAACCAAAAATAAATTAACGAAATTATTCAATCAACACATGATCAACAATATCACCCATTGTAATGATCAGAAAACCCATAGAAAAAATATATAAAATTTAAAAACAAACTTCTCTTCCTTCATAATAAAAACAGCACCCCTTTTTTAAAACTTCTTCTCTTAAAAACATCTCTTTCATTTTAAGTATATAAGATGATTCCATTTTAATGGTAATAACTATTATAAAATTCTCCACGTTACAATTATAAACATATACCACTGTATTTCTTGATGGTAAATATGTAAACTACAACTATAAACTTCTCCCCCTTTTTGTGACATTAAAAAGATAAGAGTAAAAAGTAGCTAAAATAAAATGCCCATAAATTTCATGCTTTCTTAAAAATTTTAAACAAGGAGTATATAAATTATTTAACAAATAATAATGTTCATTTTATAACAAATCTTATTAGTTCATATTATATAGGATATTCAAATATTTTTTTTAAAAGGCATAAAATAATTTTAACTAATTTTTTCACAATTAATATTTAAATATAATCATTTATCTTTTAATGATATAAATAAAATAATTAATAAAAACAAATATTCATATATAATTTCATTCTTATGTAAAATAATAAAAAATAGTTTAAAATAAATTATGAAACAACTTATATCACATATTTTCACTAATTAAAAACAACCCATATAAAATTTATTTAAAAACAACAGAAAATAAAATTAATGGGTTAGAAAGGAGTAAAGGGTTCTTTTGATCTTTCCAAATTTCAAACTCTTTCACTTAAATCAGTTAAAACTCTTGAAAATAATTTTAATCTAATTTTAAAATAGATATTCTTTGATATGTAGAAGAATAATACTATTCAAGGAAGAAAAGTTTTAGCTTTTCAAGATCCATTTTAATAACAACTTCTCTTTTGATTAAATATATTTGGATTATCATTTCTACTTTTAAATCTTCAAAGTCTACTTTTGAGATAAAAATCTCTTTCACACTTTTAAATTTCTTTTGAAATGAATCAATTTTTTTTTTCACAGAAGCATTGTGTCGTTCTTCATAGGAATTTTGAGATTCATTTAGATTAGCTTGTAGCTTCAACTTTTATTAATTCAAGTAGTTTAATTTGAGTAAAATATTTTCATATGAAATTCGATATGAATAAACTTCTAGTTCTTACCAACTACGAACTTTCTTATTTTTTTAGAAAATTATTCTTACGAATATATAACATACAAAACTGACTATTATTATAACAAATCAGAAGGCATACCTTTTTTCCTTTTCTAAGAATAATTTTCTTTTGAACTTAAAGTACATGACTAATTTATTTTGTCAATATTGGTTTCTAGAAGATTCTGAATAAATTATTTTTAAGAATATGGATAAAAAAGTTTTACAAAGAAGATAATACCTTTATTCTGATAGTGTTTAGATAACATTTCATATTATATAGCTGAAAAATAGAGAAAAATCATTATATATTTTTGAAAAGACATGTTTCCTAAGAAAATTTTTATATGGTTATATAAACAAATAAAATTTTAAACACATGAAATAAAAAAATTTCAATCTGTTTGAATGTTGAATATATTAAATTTTCAAGTACTACATTATCTTGAAAGATTTAAACCAAAGTTTTAGAAATATTTTTATTTTTTGAAAATGAAGATATAAAATCTTTAATAATTTAAATAAATACTACATTTGAGAAAATAAACTAACTATAAAACTTAAAAAATAGATTAATATTTGGTTTAACGTTTAAATAAGAGTCTTTACAAAATCATAAAAAATTTATTTCTCCCCGATTTAAAATAGTTAATACACTAAAATTATGAAATAATTACTCGATTAGTGATCTTAATACTTGAGAACTTTTTAATAACAAACTACTTCACAGTTTATCACTCCTTTAGTAGATATTTTTATACATCACTTAACCATCCACTTAAATATTAAATAGTAAACCTTAGGGGTGTATACCTTCAAAATTTCAAAAAAAGAATGATTTTTGGTACCCATACACTTTTGGGTCCTAAAGTTTTATCAATTAATTTTTTTGGTAACCAAACTTATTTACTTTGGGTAGGAATTTTACTAATTAAACTAAATAATTATTTTGAACAAAATTAATTTTTAACACTAGAAATATATGGTTTTCTAATTTGACCATAGTTTGCATAATGTCAATATATTCCCCAATAAAAACATTTAACAGTAGACACGTTTTTACTATTTAAACCAGGAACAATATAATTTTTATATAATTTGGGTCTTTCACCATTACATTCTATTCAATGTTTTATTTTTTGAATTTTATTTTTACTAAGGATTTAATTTAAATATTTTTCCCCTTTTATCAGTATACTAGATGATTATTTTTTACCATCAAATTTTTCCAATAATTTTTTAATATTAGTTTCATGCAGTTCACAAGATTTTTTAGAAGAATTTAAATCTACAATCTATTTTGAAAATTTATCTTTGTCTAACAAAACAATATTATAAGATTTTATTGGTTTTCTATAATCTTTTAAGGGATTCATATTTATCTCGTATCATAAAGAAATAACTATTTAATTCACCATAAGAAGGTGCTTCACAACTAGAGTTTTGAGAGTAATAATATTGTCACACATTAGTATGATCCATAAGATATAAAATTTTCCATTTATGTTTAGTTTTAGAGTTTGTAGAAGTTTCATCATGTGAACCAGAAGTATTACTTCAGGTCATAGTTTTGTTACCTTTTTTATTTAATTGGATTTCCATTGAGATTTAACACCCTTATTTTTTTATGTATAGGTTTTCAAATCATTCAGAAATATATGATAATTATTTAGCAGAATATGGATGAATTGAATTAGATTATTCATATATAATTGTTTTCAGATCTGACTCTATATGTTTTACATGATTCTCAGCCTCAGTCTCCATTTGAACTTCACATACATTATTAAGGTTTTAATCAATTCCCTCATAGTCAATTTTTTCACTTTTGTGGACTAACATATAGCTATAGATATTCCATTCCACTTAGAGGGTAGTACTCAAAGTAATTTTAACGCTTGATTTGATTGTAAAATTGGATCTCCCAAAGTAGCAACATTAATGACATTCTATTTCAGTCTTCTATTCATTTGAGTGATATTTTCATCATCATGCATTCTGAACGTATAAAACATTAGTTTCATAGTAGTTCACCTTAATTTTTTGATATTGTCAGTTCCGTCATAGGTAAAAACAATAGTATTCCACACCTATTTATGTAGTAGTACATTGAGATAATCGATTGAATTCATCTATTCCTAAACCACATATAATATCATTCATATATTTCAAATTTAGATGATTTTCTTTTTCTCAATCTTGATTCTAATATTTCAAATCTTCCTTAGGAATATCATAAGGATTAAAAACCTTTATTTAAATCCTTATTTAATGTTTTTTTAAATAAATAAAGATATGAGATTTAAAACATCCAAAATTAACACCATTAAAGTAAATATCTTGAATCATCAACATACCTTCTCTAGAATCAGTTATTTCAATATGTGTTCATCTAAATATTTAACTAGTGCTTGTTAGATCCAGTAAATATTTTGTAAGGATTTTCTCTTTGATTCCACTTTCATGAAATAGAAATATCATTAATAGAGTTAACCTTCTTTGATCTCACTTTTCTAGGTATCAAATGGGAACAAGAGAGCTTTTTACAAAATAGATATATAGCACAAACTTTGATACCACTTTTCAGGTTGGGATGGTGATGATGAAGAAAAAGACACAGGGGGGATGAATTGTGGTTTTCAAAATATTATTTGATTCAGATAACCCTTCTTGTTATACAGTGAACCTTTCCCTCTCTCTTAAGGAATTGTGATAGTTAGAAATCAATAAAGGAAAGAACATAATGATGTATAGTGGTTCTGAGAACAAAGATCCCTTAGTCCACTCCACCAATGATCTCTCAAGGAGCTAGTTGATTTTTACTAGCAGGTCCTCTTATCTAGATACATCCACAAATGAGTGTAGGAAGTTGTCACCTTACAACAAGACTTTACGAAAGCCTTTTGGTTCTATTACTCAAAACCATAAATCTAAATCTTAGTACAAGAAGATGACACTTCACCACGACTGAGTATAGGTAATGAAAACTCCAATAAATCAAAAGATTTTTCTTTTTTGAGAATACAGTTTAAACTTCATAGTTTTCAGCAAAAAATGACAGTTGTATTTATCTTCAATAAAATACAGTATAAAATAGATATTCAATGTTGCACATACTTTCTCTAAGAATTGATAGATAAAATACTGGACATATGTATATACGAGTATATCTCCAAATTGTATCTCTAAAAAATGATTGTTTGATATTACATAATAATATATAACAATAAAGTGAAGTAGTAGCAAAAATAATAGTATTAGTGAATCAATCAAATAGATAAAAACATGTATATCTCCAAAGTTTAGCTCTGAATATTACAACATAAGGTATTTCTTGTGAATATTTTCTCTATTTTTTATATGTATATTTTCTTCTATGTCTCTATTATTTCAATGAATAATGTCTTGACATTTATACTGTAGATTGAACAGATCTGGGTCAAACTAGATCTAAATATATCACACAATAAATCAAGAATATTTGAATTCACAATCATTCAAGATAGTTATAACTTTCATTAAGAATATAAACGATTCACTCCATTGAATATGAGCCTTTAAATTGATCATAATAATCCTTTTGAATCTGTTATAAAATAGATTTTATCATATCTTTACTTCCATCAAAACCATTGAAGTAATTTTTGATAATATCTTTAAATTATAACTTCATCATTGAATATTCAAACCTAGGGTTCTTTATATGACAATAAAAACTCCAAACATAGGGTTGAAAATGTATGGTTTCTCAAAAAATTAGTGTCTATGAACCATACTTTCTGTTTCTCAGATGTAGGGTTTTTTCAAAACATAGGGTATATGATCCATACACTTTCTTCAAATTGTAGAGTTTCTTCCTTATGTTATGCTTACACACATAGGGTATGAACAATTTTTCTAGAATATGTTTAAAACACTTCTAGGTTATTTAAAAAATATTTTCCCATGGATCAATAATTTGAATATATTTCCAGAATAAATATCATGATGAATATTATTTTTCTATAATTCACTTAAAATAAAATTCATTAGTAATATAAATTTTGGTGTTTATGAGAATCAAAACCAAAAATAAATTAACAAATTTTTTGAATCAATACATGATCAACATAACATTCCTACATCAAGTGCTTCAAATCCAAAATCATATACCATAGAACAAACTCACACTAGGAAGCACAAAACATTGACTCAAAAGTACGACATATTGATGTAATTAGTCCAAATTCGGACCAAGTAGTCAGTCCATGATACCGTTAATTTATTAAAATACCTATGAGAATCCCTCATAGTGGCCTTAATAAGTCCTCAAGATTTCAAATATGAGGTCACCACTATTAAAGTGCATCAGGTAGAGATAGATCTTGTGGAATGTGAAATGATTATCTATTTTATGGAGCAGGATAAAAAATAAGTTATATAGGGTCACATAAGACATTTTTATGCATATCGAAATATAAAAAACATCTAAATCTGATGATATTTCATTGATAATGGCTTAAGAGTCAACCTCATTCTATTCCAAACATTTCATTGACTGGGGTACAACAAAGATGATTTTACCCATCCTCCCTCACACTCTATGGTTATGAAAAGAGAGAAACAATAACCCTTAGTGGTTAATGCTCAAAAATCAATTCAGTAACCTTGTATCTAACTCCAAATTCTTTCTAGTCTAATAGGATATGAATCTCAATGTAATTTTTGAAGGTATTGGTTTAATCAACATGCAAAAATCACTTCATTATATGACCAATTTCTCAAATATTGTGTCAATGAAAAAATCATTACATTTCATGGTGACAAATCTCCATTCAAGTTTTGTAAATCTAAATACATTGATAAAGGATATTTCAAAAGAGAGGGAAAACAACCCATGGTTGATAACATTATTTAGGTCACTACCAAAATTGATCTAGAGATGACCCTAGATAACCCGTTCAAAGAGATTGGTAATAAATATGTACTGCCAATTAGCCAAGATAGAATAAAATGTTTGTATCTAGGTGTGTTTTAATCATATTTGGTGATATTAATTATATCAATTGAATCTGAAGACACTGAATAGATATTTATGCTCGATAATGTTAGTGGCACCCCAATTGGAGATGTCCCTGTTTTTTCCTCATATCTTTATAAATCTCTTTTATCAAAGGGTGAATCGGGAGGAACTATTACACCACCCATAAGGAAGGGACACCCATACTTCATCTTTCTAACATCGAGATATATAAAATTACTCTACCTTATATGAAATCAACTCATCACGTACTCCCACTAAAGGTGATGGAGAAGAGGAAGAGGAATAGGAATAGAAAGAGGAATAAGATCTCATAGATGCCCCTCCAGTATTCTAGGATGGTGTCTCTACTACTTTTGATAAAATATAATAGAGAAACCTGGGTATAGTAGAAGTTACCAAAACTACATTGATTAATGTATCCATGTATTCTGAAGAAAAAGGTATATACACCTCTTTTATAAAAAAAATACAGGTATTTGTTCTCCTTTAACCACATGAAAATTAGGGCTCTTGATTTTGATATATACACCCACCACCTAAGTCTTCTGAAACAAAATTATGGTTAAAAGTTGGATACCATAAGTACACATGAAACTCAAGCCACTAAATTTAAATATAAATATGATAAGCTCATCAAGGAAAAATTATTTAAGGAGGTGTGGTTGTGCCCAAATTTACCCTACTAGTAAAAGCGGTCGTTGAAGTACAAGTAGGGATCGAATCCACAGGGACCGAAGAAGTAACCTTGAGACGCTATGATTTATTGATGGATTGGCTATGAAGTGGCCAACTTTGAGGTAGATTTTAATTGGAGAAATAAAGATATAATTTAAATAAGATATAATAAAAAATGATGTGGACTGAACAATTATTGATGGTGGGTTGATCTTAGGGTTTTTCTTGGGGTGGATTGGATGAATTTCTTTTCTTAGAAAATTTCATGTCATTAATTCAAGACATATCCAAACAATGAGATAATTCTTCCAAATCATTCACCAATTTAATCCCTACACAATTACAAGGCCAATCAATAATTCACTTTGAGGATCACTTTAATGGGCACTCAAAGGAAATAGATCGTACTAGCACTCAAAATGTGTGATCGTTAAAGTTGGCAAAGATAATAAAGAATGTAACTCATCAAATGGAAATCCTAAAATAACGAATAGATTTAAATATTAAGTACATGAAATAACATTAAATCCATGACATTTCTACTCCCTTGGATCAACCCTTAAGAGGTTAGCCCTCCATTGATGCTGTTCTACCAAAGGAAGCGGGATGTAGACTTATGGGGGTGGAATTGAAGAAGAAGAAAATTATTAAAAGAACGAACACTCCACCGTTGTGTGATTGAAATCACAAGTTCTTGTGTGAATAATTTCACACCATGATTCAACGGTATCAACGTGTGAAGAAAAGTAAAATAAAAAGTGAAGAAGAAGAAGAAATTTTATTAAAATAATAAACGTGAAAGAAAAACTTACATGGGAAAACTTGACGATGCAATTACAAATTGAAAGCAAGAAATTACAATTGAAAGAAATACAATGGATGAAAGAAAAACATGGATTCAAAGAAAAATGTTAGATGATTATTCCCTTCACCACCAGCTCCTTATATAGGCATATTAGGAGCCTTATGTCTACCCCAACATTAAATTCACCCCCCAACAATTAAGAGAGTCAAAAGGAGGGTGAAGAATCAAAAGGAAATTGACGTTTCGAAGTTGACCCGGAAAACTGTCCAGATTCATCCTCCATTTTGACGTGTGAGTTTGACACTTAATATGGCCGAATCCGAAGGTGTCATAAATATAAAATATCTTCGTCCACGTGTCTTATAGAAGTTCTCAAAACTTCAGGAAATTTGGCTCATCCGTTTGGATGTTATGGTCGAAATGGTGGAACGGATTTCTGTGCATTAATGTCGGGTCCACCATTTAAATCTTAACTTCATATCCCTTTATCATCATGAATACATCAGAATTAGCTCCGGCCACAGTTGAATAAAATGATCCTCATATTTTTATCTTTCTACTGTATAAATTTCATCTTCATTGGGCTTGGTTTCTGGGCCCCACATTTGTTTGATGGGCCTTAGGCCCATTATGCTTTTTCCAGCAAGTTTCTGGCTTCAGGCACCAAATTCTCCATCTTCATTTGGGATTCATCCATCAGACCTAAAATATAAAATGTTCCAAAAAAGTGATCAATCATATCCCAAAATTTAAAATTCAGAAAATTAATATAATATTGTCAACAAACAAATGAATGATTGGGACCAAATTTTCATTTTAAACATGAATTGCATTTTTGATGAGAAATGAAGTTCTATTTATGTAATGCACTAAAAACAATGTTTATGGACTTTGGAAAAATGAATATAAAGATATTAAAAATTAATATTAGCCACTTTCAGTGACTAATCACACCCCCCAACTTGAGTTTTGCTAGTCCCGAGGAAAATAAATTACAAATATGAAATTCAAATCCCCCTTTCCTAAAACATTTTAATACACATTACTCACCCAAATATCTAATACCAAAAAAAATTATGAAAACCCATCAAAATCATTTAAAACAAGCTAGGTCCATAAGCATATCCCAAGCCCAAGCCCATTCCTTTGTTCAAATTCATCGCCACATTTCATCCAATTCCAATTAATCATGATAAAGTGTTGTGCATCATAACAGATATGGGGCCCATTTTATTGTTCAAGGGGAAAAAATGGAAGAGCTAGGTGGGAATCACATTAAACCTTAAGATGAGTATCCTTTTTTTTATTTTTTATTTTTTATTTTTTGATTTTATTTTTTTTAACCACAATAGATATGAAAAGACTAACTCTGGGCAAGACAACTATGGAGTCACGATCCCCAAGTGCCGGACGCCACACATATTGTCAATTTCATGCTCTACAATAGAGATATAAAGCCTAACTCTGGGCAAGACAACTATGGAGTCACGATCCCCAAGTGCCGGATGCCACGCATTTGGACAAAACATTGCTCTATGTGGTCTTTTTTTTTTATTTTTTTGTTTTTGTTTTTTTGGATACTCAAATTAAACTAAAAGTGACCCCAGAACCCTATGCTATAATGAAAGGGACCCAAGAACTCAAATTTACACCCACGATCCAGTAGACGTGCTTTGTGGCATTTTTATTAAGAGGATGAAAATGTAAACTTTGAAAAATCACATTAGACAACCGCACTTTCCAAAAACTATGCTCATGAACTTAAACTTGCATTAAAATCAGAATCAAGGCATGCAAAATTTATTTGATATCCAATTTTAGAGTTTTCAATGTGTGTTATCATGTTTATGGTTAATGAAATTTTTCTTTTCATGCATGTTTTTTTAAAAAAAATCATTTTTTATCTCCCCCCAACTTAGAATGACACTGTCCCCGGTGTTTAAATAATAGAAAAGTTAGAAGGGGGTAGGAGAGGAGTTCAATGAAGAAATTTAAAATGAAAATCATGGAATGAAGTCACCTGGTGGTTGATGATGATAGCGCATGCCATAGTCTCCCTTCAATCCTGGATTTGAGTCTCAGCGGCTTGGATGGTGGTGAATGGATTTTCCTTATGGATTTCAACATGTCCTTTTTTTAACCTATAAAAAAAAACAAAACAAAATAAACTGATGATACATTGTCTTCTTTATATTTTCTGGGTAAGGTATTACTCAGAGATCACGCCACGTGACACGGATGAATATGGCGCTCCCCTTTCATACCCATCCTTACTCATAAAAGAAGAACATGTCAACAGTCTATAGTAATTTATTATATGAAAAAGAAAATGATTCAAAATGATTAGAAAACATGAAAACCATGGGTTGCCTCCCATGCAGCGCTTTTGTTTAACATCGTTGGCTCGACTTTTACCCCCAAACTTATCCAATTCCAACTTTCAGCATTTTAATTAACCCATCTTTTTCCACTTCAATAAGATTGAGATTGATTATTGTTTTGAAATTTGTTTCATGTAAAATCCTATTTTCCACAATGATTGGTAAAATCCAAGGAATATCTGAAATTGTTGATCGATTTGAACTTATATTCTTTCCTAAGACATCAATGAACATTCCAAAATTATTGTCTTCATTAGATGAATGAACTAAAACTACAAGGTCCTTTTTATCACCTATGATGTAATTCTTGTCTGGGGAAGGAAGGATAATGATTTTGAGCACGGTTTCATTGAAATTTCCTAAAGGATATTGACAAATTAAATCAAAATTAGTTTCTTCTCCAAAACATTTAGAAAGAATTGGTTCATTTTGAAAATAAGATTCATCCTGAAAATTGTCCAGTTGAATATCAGAAGTGTGTGTGGGATCAATGTTTGTTATTTCTCCCAATTTTTCAGTGATTAGTGTTTTTGAAAAATCATTAATGGAGTTATATTCAGGAAACTCAGTCCATGATGTCAAATTTTCCCCTTGTGAATCCATAAAATTAATTTCCTCTTGATTTAAGTACCGATCAATAATTCCTTTATTATCTTCATCTATCCCAAATATAATGGTCGGTTTTTCAATAAAGGCTTGAGGGGTTTGTGTGTTACAAGATTCTTCTATCAATATTGAGTAAGGGATGGTTTGAGTGAGAATGGGGTCCACACAAGTTTTAATGCTTTGAAGTTCTTGTCTGAAACTTGATACCTCTGAATTCATTTTTTCCATTTGTTCACACAATTTTTGAAGAATTGTTTCAGGATTAGGATTTATATATGTTTTGACATCATGGACTTCCTCATTATTCATCTTTTGAATCATTCTTGATAGGTATGGAAATTGTTCTTTTAAACCTTCATCATTACAAATTTCGTTCATGTTATCAGGGGTGGGGTATTCATTCAAAGGTTGATTAAAAAAGGTTGGTGATTCCCAATGTGAATTTTCAAACTGATTCCATCCTGAGTTTGTTAAGGGATATTGTTGATTATACTCCATTGGATTTATTTGAAAATTTAGAATCGTGATTTTCAGGGGTCAAAAAAAAGAAAGGGGAAAAGATAAGAGAAATGGGGATGAGAAAATAGAAATGAGGGAGAATAGAAAGATGTTCTAAGGTGACTTACTTGGTCCCCAGAAACGGCGCCATATTAGGAGCCTTATATACACCCCCAACATTAAATTCACCCCCCAACAATTAAGAGAGTCAAAAGGAGGGTGAAGAATCAAAAGGAAATTGACGTTTCGAAGTTGACCCGGAAAACTATCCAGATTCGTCCTCCATTTTGACGTGTGATTTGGACACTTAATATGACCGAATCCGAAGGTGTCATAAATATAAAATATATTCGTCCATGTGTCTTCTAGAAGTTCTCAAAATTTCAGGAAATTTGGCTCAGCCGTTTGGATGTTATGGTCGAAATGGTGGAACGTATTTCTGTGCATTAATGTCGGGTCCACCATTTAAATCTTAACTTCATATCCCTTTATCATCATGAATACATCAGAATTAGCTCTGGCCACAGTTGAATAAAATGATCTTCATATTTTTATCTTTCTACTGTATAAATTTTAGTTTCATTGGGCTTGGTTTCTGGGCCCCACATTTGTTTGATGGGCCTTAGGCCCATTATGCTTTTTCCAACAAGTTTCTGGCTTCAGGCACAAAATTCTCCATCTTCCTTTGGGATTAATCCATCAGACCTAAAAGATAAAATGTTCCAAACAAAGTGATAAATCATATCCAAAAATTTCAAATTCAGAAAAGGAATATAATATTGTCAACAAACAAATGAATGATTGGAACCAAATTTGCATTTTAAACATGAATTGCATTTTTGATGAGAAATGAAGTTCTATTTATGTAATGCACTAAAAACAATGTTTATGGACTTTGGAACAATTAATATAAAGATATTAACAATTAATATTATCCACTTTCAGTGACTAATCAAGGTGCAGTACCGAAAGTGACTCACCAATAATGTCCCAGTCAAGAAGAAGAACAAAAATATTAGAGTTTTCATTGATTTTAAGGTTCTTAACCAACATTACCTGAAAGATGATTTATCAATTCCCATCACAGAACTTATCATTGATTCAATATATGGATATCAAGCCCTCTCTTTTATGGATTTATATTTAGGATAAAACAAAATCTAGATGACCCTTGATGATGAAGAAGACAATTATTTTAGGGAAACCCAAGGAATATACTACTATTATATAATTCCTTTTAGTTTGATGAATTATAGAACCACATACCAACATTATATAAATTTCATTTTCAAACCCTTCCTAGTGATGTCTGTAAAATTTAACATTGGTGGTTTGGTGGTGAAATCTTGGAAGTGGTCTAGTCATCTCGCTGATCATGAGATATTTTTCAAAAATCTATGAAAACATATCTTAAAAATTAGTCCCTTGAAATGTGTTTTCAGTGATACCTTAGAAAAGTTTCTCAACTTTATGGTACACTATAACAAAAAAATATTTGATCCTGAGAAAACTATGGCTATATTTAAATTTTCATCTCCTAAAAAACTCAAAGAGTTGAGATTATTTTAGGGGTATCTATCATACATCTAACATTTTATAACAAATATGATATGAAAATGTCAAATTTTCACCAAAATAATGAATAAATGAGTCACTTATCAATGGAATGATGATTTTTAAGAATACATTGATAGTCTCAAGAAGTATATTTTGAGTCCATCAGTGTTAATTCCCCCCTTTTAAGGAAATCCGCTCACTTTGTATGTGAAAAAATTAGAGTGATCATTGGGTTCATTCCTCACATAGAAGAATGACACCAAAAGCGGGAACATACTCAGCTATATTAGTTGAACCATGCTCGATACTGAGACTCAATATTTAGACATCAATAAGAGTTTCCTCGTACTAATATTTTCAGTTCAGAAACTAAGACACTACCTATAGTATCACAAGGTCCATTTGTCTCCTATGAAAATCCACTCAAATACATGCTCAACTGCCCTATGTTGAATGGGTGTTTTGCATTGTGGGTAGTCATATTGAAGTAGTTTGACATTCATTTATTACCACAAAATGCACTAAATGGTTAGGTGATAACATATTTTCTCACTGACCATACCTTTATAGAAATCATGCAAATAAATACTAAATTTTCAAAAAAAGATATTTTCTATGTTTAAGTTGGCCCCCATACTTGGGATTTATATTTTAATGGTGCTTATAGAATCCCAGTAGGAAAGAGAATATAAGACTGAAAGCTCAATAAATTTGGGTTAATATTTATTCTTATTTCTCTGAAAAAGGTTGTTATACCATATTCCTTCTTGTTGTTGAAAGGTTTAACCTACAATGAGGCACAATTCCAAGTCCTCATCATTGATCTAAAACAAGCACTAAAACATACAATGGACCACATGAGGGTAAAATTTTATTCAACATTAGTGATAAATTAGATTAGGGACATTTTACTATCAAAAAGGAATAGTTGATCTCCTGACTTGACTATGGGCTAGGTTTAATAGTGGAATTCTATTCAGATCCAACATTAAATCACATTTCATGCTCAAATAATTCCTAGGTGGATGTGTTAGATAATGTAGCTATAACTTTGGTAGATCCATATTAATATGAAATAATCATTATCATTGTGAACTATATGATGGTATTTCCATTTTTCCATGACAACATAGAATATATTAATGAGGTCAATTATATCCCCAAACTAGACAATCCTAAAAATGGTTTGATGATTCCCATACTATACTACCTCCAAAAGAGAGTTATTCCATTAGAAATAGCTAGAAAAGAGCATATATGATTCAGATAATTTCACTATACTCTTTATGAAATCCCAAATCATGAGAAGAACCTCTATAAATGTGGTTTTGATGAAGTCCTTATGATGTTTATTTATCAAGAAGAGAATGTTACGGTTATCCAAGAGGTACATAATGGTGTCTGTGGTCCCCACAAATCAAGGATCAATATTTCTCATCAAATCACAAGTCTTGGGAATTTCTATTCTTTGATGATGTAGGATTACATGAAATGTACCAAGAGGTGCTATTCCTTTCGAATACATTCCATATTTTTTCATCAATTCCTAATTTTATTACACAATGCCAAATACATAGGGTAATTTTTCATATGGGGGATGGATACAGTGGGGACATATCCTCCTGCTATATCTAAGTAGTTCAAGTAAATTCTTAATTCTACTAACTTCTTTTCCAAATTTCCTAAGACAATACCCATAACAGAATTCAAGATAAAGAGAACCATCAATTTCATGAAGTCCAATATCATCACCAGATTTTCCATCCCTCAGACAATATTGCTGAATAAAGAAACTAATTTATATTCTTAAAAATTGAAAAGGATATACCAAGAGTAAAAAATAGAGTCCAACCATTAATCTTGCTATCATATAGTGGTGAACTGACATATTAGGTATTTAAAAAAAACTCTTCCAAACATACTCCAGAAAGAGGTTGACAAAAAAAGAAGTATTGGCCTGGTAAACTTTTACATGCATTGTGGAATTATTTTACTACAACCCATAATACTACATAGGCAATACCATATTCACTAGTAAAAAGTAAAAAATTAGTCTTGTCCATATAGGTTTAATTACCATTGCATTTAATTTCTATTTTTGACAAGCTATCTATAGATTAGAAATATTAGAAACAATTTGATGAATTGGAATATCTTGATCATAAAAGATAGTGTACCATGTATAATTTATAGGTTCATTAGAATCAAATAGCACAAGATATTAACTAGAAAGGTCACCTATATTCATTCCTCCAATGAGAATTGGTTTTGGCTCTTAGGACCCTAATGATACCTGTGAACAAACCTCCAAAGCTGGAGTCAAAATTGGAGGGACCTTTTGTCATCTGTAAGTTCTTCTCTAATGGTTCATATTCATTAATTACGATGTAAGACAATTGTATCATGCCCCAACCAATGAAATATTTCTTAATAAATATTTCATGTAATCAATGGAAATTGGTCCTTATCGCATGAGCTTAAAAGGAATGAAAAATGGTTCTTTTCACATGAACTTAAAAGGACTGACAAATGGTCCTTATCACATGACCTTAAAAGGCATGAAAATGGTCCTTTTTGGAATTAACTTAAAATTAATGACAAATGGTCCGTATCTAAAAACCATAAAAGTCATGATAAATGGAGACATAAGACTATGTGATACTTTAGACCTCGCTTGAGAGGACCCCCAATTATCAGTGTTGGCCTCCTACCACACCACATTCTTAGAACTATTTGAGGCTTGGTTCTCATTCCATTTAGATATGTAGTAATGCCAAATAATAAATCCCAACTCAGCTGCAATATGATAGAAATTCCATCTCCCCACATAATAAATTGATTAGTATGGGAAACCACATTCTTAGAACTATGTGTGGCTTGATTCTTATCCCAGTGAGATACACAGTGGTGTCGAGATTCTATTCCCTGGACCCATTTTTGAAAAAAACACCAATCAACTATGTTTTTTTATATTATCCATATCTATATAGGCCATTTAACACTTATCCATGATTAATTCCAGTATAAATTCTTTCTTTATACTCAGAAATATTTGTTCACAAATTAAACTCCATGTATCATGAAACTTGGATACCCAAAAACCTTCCTTTTCTATCAGTGATAAGATCACCCGACTTTAAAGGAAACCTATATTTTGACTGTTCATACTATGCACTAATAAATATATGAATAATATTCCCAAAATATTACTTTTCAACAAAAGTAATCTTCATTCAAAAGATAAGGTTATTTTGTTTTTGTACACTCTGACAATGTTGTAACAGAGGCCATCCTTCAGATATGGTCTATGGTCACCCCTTATGTACTTTTCTCATGTCATTTATTTATATCCAAGAACCTAAATATCATTGTTTACTAATCCTCCACTCACATAAAAACTATACTAGATCATTCTTGGCCTACATACTATATTTTATCTATATTTCACATATCATCAGTGAAATATGTCTGACCCTGAACTATGGAAAAATCAACTTCTTTACTGTATGATATTAAACTGTATATTAAAACTCCTAGTATCAAGATGTTAAAATACATGATTCACATACCTTTTTTCATGACGTAAAATTGAACATTGTGTATCCTTCCTTAGAGGACCCTCGATTTCAGTGCTAGTATCTTACCAAACCAATTACCTTTTATTCGCTTCCATGTGACAAAGGAAGCCCCCACTATTTCTTGTTTCTCACATCAATCATGGATCATGTGAGATTAGAAATTTTTGTAGGGGCCTTACCACATTGTAAAGACTCATCAATCCATATTACAATCCAAGAATGATGACCTTAAACTGTGTGAGACCTACAATGGAACCGCTCATTGGGTGTAGGGACTCTTTGGCTTCAATTCACGTTAGGTTTTTAACTCTATATTGCCACAAAAATACTCTTGGATTACCACCCCTTGGTATAAGTTCTATGGGCTTAACCTGGATGCGACTCTAGTCCGAGCATTATGACCATAAAATTTAAGAAATTGGTTATAAGAATCCCATAATTCAATGTCTTTTACCATGTTCTACTAAACCGGTCCCCCGATCTAGTGCACCACATGACCTCAAGCATACCTCCCTATATTCTAGAGGTTTCCGACTAGTAGAGAGAGTCTAATGGAACATGTGGGGAGACTATATCCTCTTTTCTAGAGTTAACCAATAATATAAATCAAGTTAAAAATAAAAATTCAATAATTATAGATATAAAAACATCACATACCACATTCCCAAACTAAGGGATTACAAGAAAACCAATACAGTAAAATATAAAATGTCATGATAGTCTCAATTGATAAGGACAAAAAAATAAGACACTAAATAAAATCCCCAAAATGGGTCCTGATGGATTGTCTGTTCGCCTAATCCTTGATTTATACTAATTAAAATATTATCCATCTAACATAGGGCCCTTTACCTAAACCTTATATACACCCAAGAAGTCTTCTTGGGTACCTAATGACCGACTGAGTAGGGTTTGAGTAAAACTCAGTAGGCCACCACCAATGGCATCTAAAGAAATATCTAGTGCAATAATAGTGTATACATAGGTACAATAAATAACAAACAGTAATAGATAAACCATGTTTCAGTATTTAACAATATTGAAATGAAACACATTTGTTCTCAGTTCCAAGTGATACCCATATCCATCAAACCTGCTTCAGCCCATGCCAGTCATCCGAATCATATGTCACAAGGGTCACTAGTCAACATAAAAGGAGTATTAGTCCAAGTATCCAACTAGGGTTCAGAATTCTAAGTACAAACATCCCAACCATGATATTGAATTCCATGACCATACCCTTAGATTATGAAGCATCAATCCATCCTCTGAAACTATGATGCATCAGGACACCTAGAGCATCATTCTAGACCTTCCAAGGGAGATAAGAATCATTCAAATATCCCAAACAACCATTAGTCACAAAATTAAAGGATCAACATTAGTGACCTCTATCAATCAAGGAAAACACAGGTGAACCTTTCCATTTATCACATTTCCATGGTTCATATCATTTAACACATTCTCAATTATGATACATATCCAATTTTACCATTTAAGAATCATTACAACCATTTTCACCCCTTTTATTCCATTTAACCACATGGACATGACTCTTTAAACCTTTATCTCAGTTACCCATTTATAATCCATAATATTTCAACTTATTCAAGTTAGGATAAAAAACCTTTTATTCCTTGTTAATAGAATAAAAATGATTACAATTAGTTTAATCTCAGAAACCTTAAATTCATAATTAAACAACCCAATTACCATGTTAAAGGGAGTGTCATACCCTATGGGTGTCCTTAATCCCAGTCTAATCTTCATCAACATATCAAAATTTGTTTTTCAAAGGTCCAAGACATCATTTAAAAACCCAATTTATCATTCCTAACTAAATAATCAAATGAAAAACACAACGGTACAATAGAAAAACCATATACACATGAATAGAAATCAAGAATACAAGATATAAATCTTAGACCACCTACCTCAAGGTCATTGAAAAATTCTCCATCAACCTTGAAACCTGATTCAATACCTGAAAACCTTTAACACCCAAACTAATAATATGCTAGAAAATAAGGTTTTGGGGGCTTGTGAAGGAGATAAAAAAATTCATCCAAGATTATCCTAGAAAATAGAAGAAAGAGGAGTTTAATGCTCACTTGAGTCTTTGATTCAGAACCAACAATTCTTCAAATGACCCAATATTGGGGGAGAATCATGCTTGAAGGAGGATTTTTCCCTCGGTTCATCACTCTAGGTGATAGATGTGGAAAGGGGAGGGAAATTGAGCAATAAATCTTAAATCCCATGGGGTAAAAATGGTAATTTAACCAATTTTAGACGTTCATGGTTTGGACACATAGTTGGCCAAACCATATGCCTACTGTGCGACACCCTCCATCATAGAGGGGGACCTGGACACATGGTTCTCTTGGGCCACTCGCATGGTTTGAAAAACCATGTGGTCTCTGTGTGGCTACCTATTTCAAAGGAGTTAGGCTTCATGATATCCTAGTGTCACCTATATAGTTTTAAAAATCATGTGGACCCCGTGCACCCACCTTTTCTCAAGAGGGGATGCTGGCCACATGGTTTCCCCTAGAAAACTGTATGGGTTTGGAAAAAATGTGTAAATTGTTCTTCCAATATAGTGATAAACCCTTTTCCCCTTTTTTGTTCCCCAAACCTTTGAGACACTCCTAAGTCCCCATATACTCTTAGGAATCATTTCATTAACCACTTAAAAAGGGGAAATAACAAAAATTTCAATGAAACTTACCTCATATAATGGTTGGGTTCTTATAGACTCCTTTATTTATAACAACCCGTCCTTGATCTACACTCCTAATCATCACTAAGAATCCATGGTAAAAAGGTCATCCCACTAGGTTCACATTACCACCTCCCTCTCCCATGTTTTCTCTGAAACATAGACATGATTCCACAACACTTAGAATAAAGGCATGGTTATACCATTTTTGACACTCTATTCCAGAAGAGAGTATAAAAAATGACAAAGGGAATTCCCTTAGAAAGAAAATGGGAAAATACATGAAGAAAAATCAATATTTTCAAAGGAATGAATTTTGAATCACCTTAGTCATGCCAAAACACCGGCGGTGCATGAAACTCACGGATGATTGTCGCCTATCGACCGGTCAAAGTTCCGGTGCTCTGCTAATGTGTATAGCAGCACTCTGGTCGAATCGTCGGCGATGATACTTTGAAATAGTTGTTTGTTTTTAGTTAATTGTATTTGGATTGGGGGGGGGTTGTTTGCAGAGCTTATGAAATAATTTATGGATGATGTTTGATTCAATAAATTGATAAAGATTGGGGTGAGTTCATTATTAGGGAGTTAAGCTTGTGATATCCTTGAGCTTTGCTTTATATTGCATTTAAATTAACACCCACTTCACAAGTTGACATCGATTAGAATTACTAAGTGTTAAAGCTATAATCCAAGACTTAACTTAATTAGGATTTTAATCTCAATCAGTACATGTTTATGGTAGTGTATTTTTAGTTCCAATAATCCATGGAAACCACATGCTAAACAAAATATGTCATTAATCCATGACAAATTAAGTCCAACATACACAATGTTAAATTAACGAATACTCATCGAGAAAATACTCTCAATCACTTAACATCCCTAAATTATAACTCACCCTAATGAGATATTTACTCAGCCATTTGGGTGTTTAATATTCTGGTTATAATAATTTTGATGATAAATTAAGAATAGAAGAAAAAGAAAGGGATTAGAAAAGAGTGGTACGTCGACACACACACACGAACAATGATGATAATTAAAAACGGATTTTCAATTGAATGAGGAAGCAAAAGAAGGGAAGGGGATTGAACTGAATTTAAACTATTTTAAGAACATAAATATTAAACTACAGAATGTGGATGAGAATAAGATATATTGAAGAAGAAACTTGCATTAAAATAGAATTACAAAAGAAAGGACTTACAAAATTACAAAAACGAAGAACATGAAAGTAAGTGAAAACAAAGAGAAGAGGAAATGTATCTCAAGTGAAAACTTGAGTATGGAAGATCCTCCCAAGCCTTTGGCAAGGATTTGGTCGTGATAATATGATCTCCTCTATTCTTAAATGCCAACACCTCTCAAGGAGAGAAGGGGAGAGTATTCATAGCCCATGGAGTGGACTGTTTGCATTCCCAATATGTCCCTCCACTTGAATCTCCAATTAGGCTATTCAGACAGCCGAATCTCCAAATATCTCCTTCTTCAGAGTTGTAGATAATAAAGCTGGCCGACTACTTTCAGAATTTGGAGGAATTTGGACAAGTGGAGCCAAAGTTATGGCGGTTTTATTAAACAAAGGCAAACTGTCCATTTCTATTCATTCATTTTCGATGGCCAAAATGTGAATGGGTTTTTGAACATGAAGATGCCTTCAAATCCGAATGACGTCTTCAACAAAGTTGGCCTCCTATATCCCCTCTTTCACACTGCAAAATCGAAGCTCGAGTTGATGCTTACATAATGAGATATGTTATGCATACAATACTAAATTTAATTCTCGTCCAGAATGGTGGGATGGACATAAATGCATCAGTTGGGCCCCTTGTATTTGTGATTGGGTTTTGAAATTTTTATCATGGATGAAATGTAGTGTCCCCCGAATTATGGTGGAGAGTTAATGTTTTTGGACTTCTGTATTGAGCCCAGCAAATCAATCGTCAAGGCTGGTCCAGTTTTTTCACAGATTATTTAGTCTTGTTTGTGAGGACCATATGACCATTCAAATGGAAGAATTGGCTCATGGTACCTTCTAATGAAATGTTCTATATTTAAAGGAGAATCCTAAAAAACAAAAACCACATAATTTGTATCAGTATAGTGACAGTTATTATTAAAACATTAAACTGACTCAATTGGACTATTTCTAAAAATGCTCAAAAATTATACTTAATATTAAAACATTAATATTTCACACAAATTATGCACATTTCATATAAAATAAGTAAAGGGGGAATATAATAAGTCATGAAAATATTAATAACATCAACTCCCCCACACTTAGATTTGTGCGTGTCCTCATGTGCAACAAATATAAAAACATGACAAAATCATTTTCACTCACCAACAAATATTAAAATTTTGTTTTCTCCAATCAGGGGAGGTTTAGACTATTTCACTCATCCATTTTGAAATCCACCACAAGTTATTTCAGAAACAATGTTCCAAAACTAATTCATTTTTCCATGCTCAAATTTAGAAATTGAGAATGTGGACACTCAAAACTCACACCTCTCAAGATGATAAAATTTATTTGTGGAGGTTCACTCTTTCACCAACCAAAAGTGAAAATCTTAGAGTTTGAAAAGAGCTCTCAGCTTCCAATCCCTATCCAAAGTGCACAAGAATAAAGAGGTATTTTTGAGGGGTTTTTCTGTGGCTATGGGACGGTAGAAATATAATGTCCAAGAGAGAAAATAAGAGGGTTAAACTACCAACATAGAAAAACAATGCACATTTTTTTGAAATAAAACATGGAAGGAAATGAAAACACATATTTACAAGGGAATTATTGTGTGAAGAAAGACACAATATAGGAAGAAAATATGAATTGGATGAGAAGATGAAATATTTACAAACCACCAAACTTCTCCCAATGATATAAGAATATAATGCAAGTGTTCTTTTTTTTCCTTTTTTTCTTTGTTTTTTCGAAAGTTGACCTTGAAACAGATCTCATACTCATATCCTAACCCATGTTTGATCTCCTCACGACACTAATTGTAATAGTTATAACAAGATCAAAGGTTGAGGAAGAGTGATTTTTAACCTACCCAAAACACAACCCATTTTTTCATTTTTTTGATTTTTTTTTGAATTTTGATTTTTTTTTGAATTTTTTTGAACATTTTTCAATATCATTTGTACAATAAATTCACAAATCCCACTGAATGATAACCTCCCCCCACACTAAAATGGATGCTTTCCCTCAAGAATATGATAACACACCATAAAATAAGGAAATGATACCCAAAAATGAAATCCATTCCCCCCCACACTTAAATTTCAAAAACTTATGCAATGAAAATCCATGTTGATATTAGGTGGGATAAGGTATTGGGCTTGTAATGTGGCTATCAAAGAAAAGGTTTTCATAGGCTCAAAGGGTCTTTCAAAAGTAGGATAAAGGTAAGGGAAATGAGAGGCTATTTGGCTATTGTGATTTTCATGTGGTTCAGAAAATGCCTCTATCATATTAATACACACTAAGGTAGGAAATTAAGCTCTAAGGTCCACAAACTCAAGACTCACAAATGGTGGTGAAAAACACACATTTTGAATAGATGGCCATATGTGGACTTGGCATGAAAGAAAATGTTTGTTCTCACGGTTTGGGAAAAACATTTTCCAAATCCAAAAATTGAGCATTCAAATTTTTTTGGTTTTGACACAAGGTTCTTTATCCAATTTTATGATGAAAATACAAAATTTTTGAGATGAAAACATGTTTGTTAACTACCCAAAATGGTTGGAAAAAATTTCAAAACTCGATGGTGAGTAAGCATGACTCTTTATTTTTTTTTTATTTTTTTAAGTGATTGTTTTCTTGGTTTTTTTTAGTTTTTTAGGTTTTTTTAAAATACACACCCTCACAAGAAAGAGAAAAAAAAGGGTTTGAAGAAAAAAAAGTGGTAAAAAAAATGAAGGAGAGAAGAAGAAGAAGAAAGAGGTATAGGGATGAAGAGATAGAGAGAGAGTTAAAGGTAAAGAGGTGCCCCATGGTTTGGATTTGGTGGGTTGCCATCTCCATCTAGTGGTGGTTCGACAAGAGAATTTGGGGATTCGGTGGAAGTCGAGGTGGTTCCAGGACAGTGGGAAGTTACCTGAAAAAGAAAATTAATTATTCATCTAATGAAAAACTAAAAAGAAATTGAAATTTCATAAAAGTAAAAGAAAACATGGGTTGCCTCCCAAGAAGCGCTGCATTTATTTGTCTATAGCTGGACAGTTGCAGTGGACTACCCATAGTCTGACGGTGGCCATCGTATTTTCTCAACTCCAGTGTGCTTCCAGAAAAACTTTTTCTTTGGATGTCCTGATGATTCATTGGGTAATTTCTTTCCATCCTTGTTGGTGTGCTTGAAATTCAATGGGGTTGGAAGGAGAATATTTCTATCCTCACTTTGGTCTTCAACCTGAGGAATGATTTTATCCACAAAGTGATGGTTTTCTATTCTTGTAAATTCAGGAAGATGGCTCAATTCTGATGGTTCATTTATGTAAGGATCAGATAACACAGAACTACAGTATGAGATCCCAATTGTTTTTCACTCATTTATTTCATCACTTACTGATGTAGAGTAATGAGGATTAGTGGAGTCATAAGACTGAATAAAATTTTCAATATCCTTTATTTCAATGTTGTTCACCAAAGAATGGTCAATTTCAACCTCACCAGTGATCACTTTATTAATTAGGGTACAAATATCACAAACATCACTACCATCAGGACAATATAAACACATTGGTTCAAGGTTCACTTCACATATAACAGAATTTTCAGAATCATGGATAGGAAAGGATGAATGTGGGATAATCTGATCTGAATCAACAAATGAGCATTCTAGTTCATTTTCCTCATTACCATCCATGTTGGAGCATTGTAGGCCAGAGGTGAGATGAGACTCCAAAGAGTTTTCAAGATCCTTTAGATCAATGGAGTTTGCATTTGTAATGTCAACATCAATTTCACCATTAATCACTTGGTTAATGAGGATACAATATTCACAAACTCCTCTATTAGTAGAATAGTAAGAACATGATGGATTAGGATTCAACCCACTCTCAGAGGTATTTTCAGAAACATGGATAGATAATACAGATTGATTCTCTAATGGGTATCGCATGGATTGAAAAATATTGAACTTAACCATTTGGTCTCCAAATTCCATGGATAAGATGCCAGCATGGACATCAATTTTGGTTGTAGATGTCATAAGGAATGGTCTTCCTAGAATTAGAGGAGATTTGGAAGAAGTTGTCTCACCTTCCATGTCAAGGACATAGAAGTCAGCTGGGAAGATAAGATCATTGACTCGGATAAGGACATCCTCAATTATTCCCTCAAGACTGGCTGTGCTTCGATTGGATAACTGAATGACAACACCCATTGGGTGCAAGGGACCTAGACCAAGGTTAGAGAAGATGGATTTTGGCATGACATTAATTGAGGCTCCTAGGTCTATGAGTGAATCATCAAAGTTGGAACATCCAATTTGGCATGGGACTATAAAGGTACCTGGATCTTTGCACTTAATGGGTATGGACTGCTGGGTGGAAACATTTTCAAAGGTCCTAAGTTGCCTCTTGTGGGTACACAACTCCTTAAGAAACTTGGAATACTTAGGAATTTTTTTATGTCATCTAAGAGGGGAATGTTGACTTCAACACATCTAAACATGTTGAGCATTTCAGGATCAGGTTCAAAGGACTTCCTTGGTTTAGAAACGTCTTGAGAAAAAGTAATTGGATTCCTAAGTGGAATGGAATGAGGTGAGGGAATGGATTCAGATTCCTTTTCAATTTTCTTTTTCTTTTCATTTTCTAGGTCAACATTCAAAGGAGGGCTAGAGGACTTATCTTGAGTCATAGCAATGTGCTTTCCCGATCTAAGTGAAATTGCACTTACATTGCCCTTGGGGTTGGGTAATGGTTGAGCTAGGAGTTGGGAAGAATTTGATTGTTGTTGCTGGCTCAGGTGGGATTCAAGTTGACCTATTTGAGTTTCAATGTTTTTAAGGCTAGAACGGGTGAAGGAGGCAAGATCTTCCACTGCACTTTCCCATGGTTTCTTGGAAGAAGAGGCTTGTACCGGATTGGGATTACCTTGATTTTAGTTCTTGGGAAAGCGATTGTATTGGGTTGAGAATTGGGAAGGCTCACTAGGATAATGGAATCTAGGAGGAGGATTGTTCCTTTGAGGTTGAGGAACAAAAGGATAAGGTTGATGGAAGTTACCACCACCTTGACCATATTGGAAATGGTTTGGGTTTTGAGGAGGGAATTGAGGGGGGGGGTGAGATATGGGATTACCATACCTAAGGCCTTGGTTATAGGAAGAAGAGAAGGGCTCAGAGTGAGGTTGGTTAAAGTTTCTAACAAACCGACCTGATAGTTGAGGATTGGTGTTCCGCTGAGCATATGCTGCATTGATCTCCATTGGTCCAGATGAATCGGGTTGATCCTCTTAAAGTTGTGGACATGTGTCAGTTGGATGAGATGGAGAGTTACAGATTCCACAGTTTTTGACAGGTCCAAGAAACATTGATTGTGGAGAAGACGAGGTTAGGGATTTGGTAGCCAAAACTAGTTGTCGCACAAGACCTGTAAGTTCACTCATCCACTCAGTCATTTTGTTCAGCTTAATTGATTGATTATCTTGGGCTTGTTTGACTTGAGCATGTGCTCAAGTATGGAATTGTTGTGTGTTTGCATCCATATTACTTATGAGTTCTCTTGCAGCTGCGGGAGTTTTATCAACCAGAGAACTGCCACTTGCGGCATCAATGTGGGTTCTCTCCATAGACAATAACCCCTCATAGAAGTATTGGATCAAGAGTTGGTCAGGGATTTGATGGTGTGGGCAGGTTGCAACAAGCTTTTTGAACCTCTCCCAATACTCATGGAGTGATTCACTTGGGAATTGACGGATATCACTTATTTCCTTTCAGATAGAAGCAGTACGAGAAGCATGAAAGAATTTCTCTAAGAAAAGCCGATTCATGTCATTCCATGTGGTTATGGAACCAGGAGGTAGGTAGTAGAGCCATGACTTAGCAGTGTCAGCTATGGAAAAAGGGAATGCTCGAAGTTTGATTTGTTCTTCAAAAACCCCTTGAGGCTTCATGGTAGAGCACACTACTTGAAACTCTTTAAGGTGAATATGTGGATCCTCATCGGCTAGCCCGTGAAAATGAGGGAGAAGATGAATCAAACCCGATTTGAGTTCAAAGTTAGCCTCTATATTTGGATATTGAATACCAAGAGGTTGGTAATTCATATCAGGGGCAGCAAGTTCTTTAAGGGTTTATTCCCTAGGATTTTCCATATCTAATTCAATTGGTTGGATGAGGACTGGTTCTTTAATTCTTTGAGTATCTCTTATGTTCCTCCTAAGTTGGCGAAGTGTTCGCTCAATTTCAGGGTCAAAAAAATCCAAGGGATTGTTTGGGAGGCTACGGGGCATTCAGAGAGATTTTGGAACAAAGAGGAAGATGGGTTTTTCTTTGTATTTTTTTTTTCAGTTTATGATTTGTAAGAGGAAGACGGGTTTTTCTTTGTGTTTTTTTTTCAATTTTTTTTAAATTTTTATTTTTTTTGGTTTTTTTGACAATAACCATAAACTAAGGACTAATTAAAGCACCATCCCCGAAAACGACGCCATTTAAAGCGCACGGTCGATTATCGCCTATCGACCGGTAAAAGTTCCGGTGCTCTACTAATGTGTATAGCAGCACTCGGGTCGAATCCTCGGTGATGATACTTTGAAATAGTCGTTTGTTTTTAGTTAATTGTATTCTGATTGGGGGGGGGGGTTGTTTGCAGAGCTTATGAAATAATTTATTGATGATGTTTGATTCAATAAATTGATAAAGATTGGGGTGAGTTCATTATTAGGGAGTTAATCTTGTGATATCCTTGAGCTTTGCTTTATATTGCATTTAAATTAACACCCACTTCACAAGTTGACATCGATTAGAATTCCTATGTGTTAAAGATTTAATACAAGCCTTAACTTAATTAGGATTTTAATCTCAATCAGTACATGTTTATGGTAGTGTATTTTTAGTTCCAATAATCCATGGAAACCACATTCTAAACAAAATATGTCATTAATCCATGACAAATTAAGTCCAACATACACAATGTTAAATTAACGAATACTCATCGAGAAAATACTCTCAATCACTTAACATCCATAAATTATAACTCACCCCAATGAGATGTTTACTCAGACATTTGGGTGTTTAATATGCTGGTTATAATAATTATGATGATAAATTAAGAATAGAAGAAAAAGAAAGGGATTAGAAAAGAGTGGTACGTCGACACACACACACGGACGATGATGATAATTAAAAACGGATTTTTGATTGAATGAGGAAGAAAAATAAGGGAAGGGGATTGAACTGAGTTTAAACTATTTTAAGAACATAAATATTAAACTACAGAATGTGGATGAGAATAAGAGACATTGAAGAAGAAACTTGCATTAAAATAGAATTACAAAAGAAAGGACTTACAAAATTACAAAAACGAAGAACATGAAAGTAAGTGAAAACAAAGAGAAGAGGAAAGGTATCTCAAGTGAAAACTTGAGTATGGTAGATCCTCCCAAGCCTTTAGAAAGCCTTTGGTCATTCCAATATGATCTCATCTCTTCTAAAATGCCAACCCCTCTCAAGGAGATAAGGGGAGAGTATTTATAGCCCATGGAGTGGACTATTTGCATTCCCAATATGTCCCTCCACTTGCATCGCCAATTTGGCTATTCAGATAGCCAAATCTCCAAATATCTCCTTCTTCAAAGTTGTAGATAATAAAGCTGTCCGACTACTGTCAAACTTTGGAGGAATTGTGACAAGTGGAACCAACGTTATGGCGGTTTTATTAAAGAAAGGTAAACTGTCCATTTCTATCCATGCTTTTTCGATGGCCAAAATGTGAATGGGTTTTTGAACAGGAAGATGCCTTCCAATACGAATCAATTCTTCAACAAAGTCGGCCGCCTACATCTCCGATTTCACACTGCAAAAGCTCAGCTCGATTTGATGATTACATCATGAGATATGTTATGCATACTATACGAAATTTAATTCTAGGCCAGAAAGGTGGTATGGACTTAAATGCATCAGTTGGGTGCCTTGTATTTGTGATTGGGTTCTGAAATTTTTATCATGGATGACATGTAGTGTTCCCAGAATTATGGTGGAGATTTAATGTTTTTGGAATTCTGTATTGAGCCCAGTAAATCAATCTTCAAGGCTGGTCCAGTTTGTTCACAGATTCTTTGGTCTTGTATGTGTGGACCATATGGCCCTTCAAATGGAAGAATTGGCTCATGGTACCTTCTAATGAAATGTTCTATATTTAAAGGAGAATCCTAAAAAACAAGAACCACACAATTTGGATCAGTATAGTGACATTTATTATTAAAACATTAAACTAACTCAATTGGACTACTTCTAAAAATGCTCAAAAATTATACTTAATATTAAAACATTAATATTTCACACAAATTATGCACATTTCATATAAAATAAGTAAAGGGGGAATATAGTAAGTCATGAAAATATTAATAACATCAGTGCACAACCTACTTGCGTGCCCAAAAATGTTGCGCAACCTTCTTGCATGCTCCTATCTGGCATGAAAGTCACTTGCGCGACCAACTCATTTTGCCCAAGGTCATTTATTTTCCTATAAATTGACCATTGGGGACCCCATTTGAAGAGATGAATTTCCTTGAAACCTAATTGCTGCTCTGGTCACCCTATTACTTTACCGCAGTTGTCCAAAACTTTCAAGGTAGTTATTCAACACCTTGAGCATAGAATTTAAGGGAGGATCATTGTAATTAAGTTCGTTTAGTGTTTAAAAACCATAACACTTGCGCACATAAATCACTCAACCTCTTTAGGTCATAAATACTTGTGCACCTCCCATTCCTCTCATAGGAACTTGAGCACCCCACTTCTTGGATCACCTGTGAATACTTTTCAAGGCTTGAGCTAGGTCTCACTCAAGTATTACTATACAGGTTGTTCATCGCTTAAGTGACCATCAGGTCACCCAAGTGTACTTGCACGACCATACTTGCGGGCCCTTATCTACTTGGGTGCCCCTCTTTAATTCACTTATTATCTTCACTCTCTTCAGTCTATAAGCCATCAAGCCTTCCTAAACCATTCATGAAAAGTCTTCTTCTTCATTATATCCCTTGTCTGAAAGTGATTATATTGAAACCTCCACCAAAACCTCCAGAATTATCAAACCTTTAGAAAAGGCACATCAGCGTGTCTTTTATTTGGGTTTTTATTTCCGCTATCAGAGGTTTCCAAAATTTGTTTCACAATGGGGTTAGGATTCATGAAATGTATGTGGGTTTGTATATCCGCAGTAACATGTACCTTTCTCCTAGAAATAGTGTTGGGAAGTTCCCGGTTTGGAGGAGGGTTGGGTCTTGGCCTCTCCTTTCTCAAAAAGGTGACCTGGAACCTTTGGTATCTGGTAGGAAAGGTACAGTTCACACTTACTTTTCCACGCAAGAAAAGGAGAAGTCTCTCTTTCCTACTAGGTTCATTTCATCAAGGCAACCTTCCTGGTGTAATCCCCTCTCCTTCATCCCTTCCTCATTACATTGGACCCTTTTCCAATGTAAATAGAATAGAGGGATGGTTCATCGCCTCACCCTCTTCCACGGTCGATGCGCCCTCTTCCATCAGTGGAGGATGAAAAGTGTGAAGTGTCATTGTTGAATCTTTCACATCCTCTTGTTTCTCACATGAAGCATGACTCACGTGGGCTTTGAGATATGTGATGGTTACAACATGCACACAAACAATCATCAAAGGAACTACGAGAACTCTGATTCCTATTCAAACTAGGATATATAGGAAGCTGTCTCAAGGCCCGAGCACACTAGGTATCCTCCTTAGGAAATAAGCCCCAAATTCAATCTTTAAATAATCAAGGAATCCTTTTCAGGATGTAAGTCCAAACTCATGCTTCTCAGAGGAACATACTCTCCTATGAGATTTAACGAACTACATGGGATTTGATTCCCATTAATATGGGATACGTAGGAAGCCTCCTTGAGGTTCAATCCCAAAACATCAAATAAACCCTCTTCTCCTTGGGCCATATTCCCAATAGGATTCTGATCCTACTTGGAAGACCATATCCTTTCCAAGTTCCTTGGGATGCTTTAGTATAAGTCCCACATTAAGTTTTGACCAAGCATATTTTTCTTAGAGGTCCTTATCACATGACCTTAAGAGGTATGATGTGTCCTATTAAGTGGCACCAAAATACGAGGGTTCTAATTCCTTTCACAAGGATACGTAGGTAGCCCATTTTACGGGCACAATCCCAAGATCATAACAAACCTTCATCTCCCTGGATGACAAAAAAATTCAGAGTGCCCCACTGAGTGGCTTAAAAACCATTATCATCACAATGATGATTAAAATAATCTCTAATTGGTATATTAGAGGATCCCATTGATGGAAAACCACAAATAAATGAATGTTTTCATTAACGAAGAACCTCTAATTCATACTGATGATTCTAAATTTTACACATGATAATAAGTGATTGTAAATTCCAAGGGATACTTATGATATACTTGGTGAATTAATAAGGATTCATGAAAATATCTTAAATTTACAAAGAGAGTCTTGGAGTAGACAATAATTCCCCCCAAAAGGGTGTGATGAGTCCAACCTCCAATATACTCGATCAATGAATGTTCTTAAGTATCGTAAAGTTCAAACTTGACGAATGCCTACCTTTGGAAAGAAGGCTCCCTTTGGATAAAGAACTGTTGGAAGTTTCTATTTCCATGAATAAATCCAATGGAAACTGCTTAGAAATAGTGATTCTTAAAACTAGAACACATATTTTAAGGAACTACGAAAAAAAATGGTGAACTCGATGTGAATCCTTAACCAAGTTAATAATGTTACCCACATGTTAGGCCCATATCAATTGATAAAGGAAGGCCAAATAAAGGAATTAATCATGCATGTATCCATATAAAAAGATGTTGTTTTAATAGATCTTATTGTTGTATTCAATTTTCCCATAGAACCCCCTTCATTCCAATGAATGGATTTCTCCAAGACAACATCTGTGAACTTCATGACTGCTGCTCAAGCTGGATCTCCATCTACAGGAAGGAAGTAATCACTAACCCAACATCTTCAACGTTGGGTCTCTAATTTGCTGGTAAAGGAATATCGCCAGCATGGTATAATACCAAATTTGGAGGCTGCTCGACCGGCCCTCCAGGTCAACAAAAATCTTCTATCATCTGGACAACGATGACCCATGATCAAGAAACAAATGGTGATAACCACGGTCTCCAACCATTTCGGGTCTTTATCCCTAGAATGAAATAATCAATTCCTCTTATATGATAGGGAGGTGGATCAAGAGTTCACTTAAAGCCTCAATTCAAGTATGCAGGAGTCCTTCCCGAGGACTCCCACCAGAAATCACCACCAGAATCATGTGGTAGTGTACCACCAACATGATGGGGGTGTTGTCTCTAGAAATTTGGATCAGGTCTCTCAGAACCGAGCATGCAATACAAACCGCCAAAGAATACGTCTGGTCAATAGGGATAAGGCTCTCACCTCTGCCTCCTCTGAAGAATTCCATCAATTTAACTTGATGGAAAACAACAAGCGGGCACATAAACCCGTCCGTCCTAATTTTTCTACTCCTCAGACTCATCTGATAGCAACCCCCCAATCCCTCCTGATGAACCTGTTAGAGCACCATGAACAGGCACATACACCTGTTTACAAGTTATCATACTGTTAGTAGGCTCGTCTGACTGCATTTAAAGAAGTTCTCCAATCTAATGTGGTGGAAACTGGTAAGCAGGAACATACACCTTTTTACAACCACCAATTATGTCAGAAGTCTTGTCTTCCAGTATTGATTGAAGCACATCAACCATATTTGATAGAAAATAGCTAGTAGGCACATACACCTTCCAATGTTCATCAAGCCTACCAATAGTCTCGTTTGGCAGCATCCAGAGAAGTCAGTCGGAAAGCTCCGATGAAAAATTTATGGCAGATCCAACCTTCTTCCCCATGAATGAGTACTGTCAATATCCATTAATATGAAAAGGAAGAAAAGAGAAGGCACATACACCTACTCTAGATACGGAATAGGTGTATATTTCCATTCTGGCCGCTGAAGTCACCAAACACATCTTATTAATGGTGAAAGGGAAGACACATATCCCTTCCGATATTCTGGAAGCATTCCAGGATATTTTAATAACTACTTCTTCAGTATCAGGGGAACAGATATATAAATATGTCCCCACACATGGTATGACACATCAACATGCCATCCTGAAGCAAATACAAACATGTTTTCTACTCCAGGAGGGTCAAGGGGCATACTCCCCCATATCATACGAACAACAAGATCGGGAACATACACCCTGTTCAATTGGAGGTAATCGGTTCATTTCAGTAACCACTCCAAGGTAGGTACATATACCTACCAATGATAACCACTTTTCCCAGAAAGTGGCCCCAACTAAGTCTATGATAACATCCAAGAAGAAGTCTCGCCAAGCATTGTTGGAAAATCAAGAGTTAATCTGCGATGTGGATCCTCTTAATGTTGGAGTTCTTGAATCCCTCAGACATTTATCTATTGCTGCTCAATATCCCATCCTCTCATTACCAAATTATGGGAGTGGTAGTTGTAATTCTAAAGTTCTTTGTCAGACACTTCATCATGAAGGCTTGCTTTTATGAAAATTCGGTAAATCCAGAGTGCCTATCTTTGGATGAGAGCCACGAAAACCCTTCATGTGTCCATAAGACCAAAGAGCAAGAGGATTTATCTCTTACTGTAATCCATCATGGTGATCCTCCCCATGATGGCATTCTCTACAAAATTCCTCTCCGCAATAGTATTTTACATTTTCAAGAAAATTCCATAATTGACAATGTAGTGATGAGAAAGCCCTCCTATCTTGAGGCACTTGAAAACACAAATCCAGTTATGTTTGATGCCTTTTAATTTACAGGTGAATCAATTTCTCAACCAGAAGACATCTTAAGGGAACAATCATTCTCCAAACCTCCCTTGGGTCATTTTTCTTCTAATACAGAACATCCACTCTGGTCAGATCAAGTGGATAAACCTCTTGTGAAAGATGAAGAAGATGTGTTAAATATGAGGAAACAATTAGCTAAAGGAGAAATTTTAGTCATGTTCTGGACTTTGGAAAATTCTCAGTATAACATTCCAGAATTGATAACAGAAGATTGCATTCATGACATTTGTCTCAACTTATAGGAAAATATTCATAATTTTAAAACCAACCTCTTACCATATGATGAATATCAAAAGCATATAAAGGTAATATAAGGGTTACAGTGCCAAATTGAATTTGCATATCTCTCAGTTTCCCAATATCCAAAGGTTGAGAAACAATATAGAACCCTTCAGCGTGCATGTATCAATGTTCTAAAGAGACTACTCTAGTTAATTTCTGATTCCCCATCTAATGTTCATATCAGTGGATGGGGTGAATATGGAGAATTTAATTTCACTGCACTCCAAAATCAAAAAAATCCACCGAAAGTAGATTCATGCAATGTTATTGGCCACGACCGGCCACAATCAATAGGTTTTTTATGTAATCAAATGTACGCTCAAGAATAGGCCTCAACCAGTTCTCATCAGAATCAGGCCCAAATAAAATAAGTTGTTAAGCTACTTTTACATCAAGCATCTGATAATCTTGAACAAGCATCCCATTTATAGAATGTCAGGTTTTAGAGGATGACAATGTCTACAATAGCACAATGATCTTATGAAACAAGATATTTAAGTGATTGTCGAATGATGCACCCAGCTAATGTCCAAACCAAAATCTACAAAATCAGAAGAGCAGTTGCATGAATTTCAGCCAGAGCAGTTCAAGAATCACCCCATCTTGCCAGGATGGGGGCACATTTAATTCAACCTTCAAATTAATTAAACAATGTTCAAATATTTGAAAAAGAAGAACAAGAACAGCCCTAGCCTACATGGTTGGGGGCTTTTTCACATCTACAATCCTCTCCTCATCAGAAGTCAGTTTTCACCCAATTAGGGAAGAATCCACAAGGAAAGCGAACAATTGAACTATCCAAGGATTCCCTTTGGGTTACTATCCACCAGATAGTTCCAAGGAATTCTTCATATAGGAGAATGAAGTCTCCTAAAAGACACAAAGGGTGACGATCTAGAAGAAACCCTGACAGAATTCCATCATTGCATTATGCATCAGTGAATGTTATTAACACCATTACGGAAGATCCTCTAGAAAATAAGTCTAGTTAAAGGGAATCAGAAGATGAATTTCTTGTCCATAAAATGGTACACACCGAGGAAAATGAAGAAGGTGTGCATTCCCAAAATCAGAGGCTTACACATAACCAAGGTATGCCTTAAAATAACCAACTCCCCCTCTCTCCAAAAGGCATCTAATAATGGGAAAGGAAAAAAGTCAGATTGTATCTCACTTTTCCACTAGATAAGGTAAATATATTTCACTTGAAGAGATATTTACACAACAAGAAGAGGAAATGAAAGAGTTGAAAAGACTCAGCATAGAGTTACTTAGAAACAACATTTCTGCTAGACGATATCCCTATGTAAGTTCTCAACATCAAAATACTATAGGAGATCCTCAGAAAAGGGGATTTGTAGTAACTACAGATGTGGATAATGAATTCCCTCCATTGGGTATACAACCAAGGCAGGTATCAGCACCACCATCAGTGGTTTTATCGATCGATTCACCATCCCAAGTTCTAGTTTCTATACCTGCATAGGTTCCGGCTCATTCAGATGTTCCCCAAATTCTTATGAACAAAATTGAGTCATTAAAAACTCGATTTGAAGATATGAAGGAACGATGTGAACCCGTTCATCCAGAAAAGAAATCTTACCCTGAATGGGTGGATGCAATTCCTCCCTCACTAAATTTTGTGAATACCATAATCCCAATCTTTAATGGTTGGGGAGATCCGGAACAACAATTAACACATTTTTTTCTCATTGTGATCCTATGATGGGAACTTCTCAACAACAAGAAGCACTTAAGCTTAGGTGTTTTATGCAGTCATTACAAGGACCAACTTTTGTCTCGTATACAAGTTTTCAATCACGATAAATTACTGGATGAGAAGATCTCTGTCAGAAACTCCTTCTTCAATTTAGCTCAATGCTACCAAAGATGACAGTTTTTGATATTACTAATTGTAAAAAAAGGGAGAATGAAAGCATTTTAGATTTCATTGCACGATGGAAAGGATTAACATATTATTTATGTCTAGCACTCCCTAAAGAAGAGTTGTTACCAATCTGTGTGAAAACTCTGCATGACGAATTACACACACCATTGATCCCTGTGAAATAAACAGGAGGGTTTTGAGACCTTAGTTCAATCTCTCAACAGATAGAAGATTCTATTATAAAAACAATGGCTAAAACTCATGTAATTCCATCAGCTCCAGGAAGGAGGATTGGAAAGGAAGAAGCTACTATAGTCACACTCAAGTAGACACCTGTACCTGGTTCTACTTCAAAACCTTCATCATACTGAAGAGCTCACTTCCTGAGCATCAGCAGCAACAACCACCTCGTCAAGATGAATAAAGACATAAAAGGCAAAAAGAGTTTGAGTAATTAAAGAATAAATTTTATTCTTTAAGGAATGAGCAATTTCCTGGCCACTTCATCTCATCCTTAGAAAACAATTTGGTTCAATTTCCAAGGCCGAAGAAGCCAAATAATGATGGAGATGAAGATCGTCTAAATTATTGTCCCTTTCATCAGATATTGGGACACCCCATTCAAGAGTGCTTAGTTTTGAAAGACCTTATGAAAAATATGGTAGACTATGGAAAAGTGAAATTGAAAAGTTCATTAGCTCATGTAGCATGTGTTACTTCTACCAATCTAGAGGAAGAGGGAGAATGGAAAGAGGATAAAATTAAAAATGTGAAAAATTATGATGATTGGATGATCAGGAAAATGATCAACCAGACTCATGCTATTTTATGAACATAGTTGAAACAACCAATTGTGTCTTATACCACTCTTTCCACAGAAAAACCATCTTCATCAAAAGGCCATTCCTCAAAGAAGAAAAGTGATCATCAAGAAAAAGAGTAGTCAGAAGAACATGAGCTCGTATCAAGTCCAAAGTTGTCCTTGACATTGGAATATTTTATTCCACAAAATCACAGGAACCACCCTACCAAATGGTATAACTATAATTAATCTGTAATGAAGAATATTCATTAGATAAAGAATTGATCTTTGGTTCGGTTAATTTTATCCATTTAACGTTCCTTATGCCAATGGTGATTCTGATTATAGTGAGCTATAATTCCTTGTACCTAATTGGGGAATAAGAGGAAGTGGACAAGGTTGAGGATACAAGGGAAGACGTGGTAATTCCAGAAACCACCATTTTAACTCTACCCCAACTCGAACCATATATCCGGTAGAAACTCGTGGAATGGCCCTTCAGTGGGATCAATAGGAACAAGGAGTTCCTTACATGAAAGACAGGTTTTTTTCTGAAACAATTATTTTGGAAGAATTATTAGAAGCCACATCATCTTCTTCTCAGCAAATGAATAGACTTAGTTAGTCCAATTTACCAAAGCCAGAAGTATTTCCAGCTTCTTCTCTAATACAAATTACATCTATATCAGAAGCGTCAACTTCCAAAGCACATGAAAAAACACATTTTCATGCTAGAAAATAGACATTTGGACCAAAATTATGATGTCTTGAAACAATTGTTCCAAGTACCAGACAATTTATCAATTTTGGATGCTTTGAATCTGTCAAAATATCTTCGAGAAGTACTCATTGAGGCCTTGTTAAGTCCTCAAGAATTTATAACCAAAGTTGTTGCTGCTGAGGTTTACCGTATAGAGAATGATTCTGCAGAATTTCATGCAGTCATATCTTTTATAGATGAAGATGAAGACCATGTGGTAAATAGACATATCAGACATTTGTATCTGTTTGGAAATGTCAATGACATGGATATCCAACGAGCCTTCATTGATAATGGCTCCATGGTCAACCTCATTCCCGTTCATTCAATTCGTCAATTGGGCCTGACTGAATCTAAATTATCTCCTTCGACTTTAATGTTTCAAGAATATGATAAGAATGAACAAGAACCTTTGGGCAAGATTACACTTAGAAATTAGTTAGGAGATATTTTTTCTAATTCATATTTCATGGTTGTTCGTCAGGAGACAACCTTTAATATTCTTCATGGAAGGCCTTGACTGCATCAATATGTAGCCATACCCACATCATACCACCAATGTCTGAAATACTATTTTAATGGCCAAATTGGAACATTGTATGGTGACAAGGATCTGTTCAAAACATGTGAATATCAATACATTGAGGCAGAGTTTTATCACACAAAAGGATGGAATCCCATGATAATGGAGATAACCAAAGTTAATGCTCTAAATGGACAGGAAAAGATCCCAACAAATCCATTTATGAATTTCAGCACAGATTATGTGTTACCTATCAATCAGATTGAAAGGGTAAAACCAAATCTAAAGACTTATCCAGTAATTTCCATAATTTCAATTGCGGCAATTGAGCCTGACAACATGGAGGAAATTATTGATACACCAAGCAATGATAGAAGCCTGAATGGAGATGTTTTCATTTCATCTGTTGAACTACAACAAGCCTCTACTTCGTCAATCAGAGTAGAATAAATTTTAGCAATGCTAGGGGAGACAAATATGTTGATTCTTATTCCATAAATCCCTCTTTATTACTATAGGAAGACCCTTCATCATTAGTAGGGTTAGATATCATGGACACTTCTTTAGAATGGTCAAATACTAATTCCTCCCCTAAATCTGGGAGTTTTTCCTCATCATCTACTATGAAAATGAAAAAAAGAGGTAATAAATAATGAAGAAGAAGAGGAAGATCTCAGGGATTCTCCTCCAACATTTGAAGATGGTGTCTTTACCACCGTGGATGAACTCAGAGAAATAAATCTGGGTACAGAAGAAGATCCATGCCCCAATCTAATAAGTGTGGCCATGGCCTCTGAAGAGAAAGAGGTGTATACTTCCATTCCACAGTAACATCGAGATATATTTTTTTTGGAATTATACAGAAATTATAGGTCTTAATCATGATGTAGTCACCCATCATTTGGGTTTTCCAGAGGAACATCGTGGATTTAAGAAAATAGTAAGGAGAACACACCCAACTCATGCCTCTAAAATTGAAGCTGAAGTTGATAAGATATAAAGGATAAAATTTTCAGGGAAGTTCAGTATCCCAAATGGCTAGACAATATTTTCCCAGTGAAAAAGAAGAATGGGAAAATTAGATTTTGCATTTATTTCAGAGATCTTAACCAGAATTATCCTAAAGATGATTTTCCAGTCCCGATTACAGAAAATATAATTGATGCAACAGCTGGCTATGAAGCTCTTTTCTTCATGGATGGATAATATGGGTATATTCAAATCTATTTGGCCCCATAGGATGAATAATCTACATCCTTTATATCCCCTCAAGGTGTGTTTTGCTATCAGGTAATTCCTTTTGGATTAAAGAATTTAGGTGCAAAATACCAACGTGCCATGCACCATATCTTTAAACCCATCTTAGGGAATTTTTTTGAATGTTATGTGGATGATTTGGTTGTCAAATCCAGACAACATTCCAATCACTTGTCTGATTTGGAAACCATATTCAATAAACTTCGGCAACACAGTTTGAAGAAGAACCCCTTGAAATGTTCTTTCAGAGTAACCTTAGGAAAATTCCTTAGCTTCATTGTATTCCATCATAGTATCAAAGTTTATCATGAGAAAACAAAATATATACATAGTATTTCAACTCCTCAAAATTTAAAATAATTAAGAGTACTTAAAGGAAACTTGGCCTATATTCGGAACTTTATCGCCAATTTGGAAGGCAAGTGTTTACTCTTCACTAGATAAATGAAGAAGGGAGTCACCTACCAATGGACTGAATATTAACAAGAATCATTCAATACCCTCAAGAAATATCTCTTGATCCCACTAGTATTAATGTCATCTGTTGAAGGAAGACCACTTATTCTCTATGTCACAGCTTTAGAGCGATCACTAGGTGCATTCCTCGCCCAAAAGAATGATGTTGGGAATGAAAACAACGTTTATTATCTCAGTCTAACTATGTTTGATGTGAAAACTATGTATTAAAGTATTGAGAAGTGATGCCTGACATTAATCTTTGTAGTTCAAAAATTGAGACATTACTTGAAACATCATGAGGTCCAATTGGTATGTCGTAATAACCCACTCAAATTTATCCTCAGTTGTCCTATGCTTACAGGACGTTTGGAATGGTGGGAGGTTATTTTTCAACAATTTTATATCTAGTTTGTACCTCAAAAGGAAATAAAAGGCCAAGATCTTGCTGATTTACTTTTTGAGCATCCATCTACGGAAGATACATCGTTTAATACTAAGCTTCATGATGAATAGGTATTCTCTATTCAACAAAATTTCCAAAAATGGGAAATGTATTTAGATGGTACTTCTAGGAGTCCAACAGGAAAGAGAATGGAAAACCCTAAACTCAATAAGGTTGGATTAGGAATTTTTCTTATTTCCCCAAAAGGCAGCATTGTCTTATTCTTTCCTATTATTAGAAGTTGGTACCAACAATGAAGCAGAATATCAAGCTCTAATCGCATGTTTGGAATTGTCCCTTCAGCTGCAAATGGATCATTTAAAGGTAAAAGGTGATTCAGAATTGGTAATCAAACAAATTAATTGGGAATATTATATCATTAAAGAAGAATTAATTCTTTTTTGTTATTGTGTCAGAGGGTTAATGGCTAAATTTTCCTCAGAGCCGACATTGTCTTATTTCTCGTGATCACAAAATGATCAAGAAGATGCACTGGCTAACGCAACTACAGCCTTGGCAGATCCAAATTGGGATGAGACAATTATCAGCATAACCCATCACCGTGTGGTCTCACCTTTTGTTCAAACAAGAATAGAGGAAATTAATGAAATTTTCCCTATTTCTGAACCATATGGTCATACCATGAGATGGAGAACATCCATCATAGAATATACTCTAAATGGGGTACTTCCACCAAATAGGGATGAGAAAGAGAAGATTCAGCAATGAGCGACCAATTTTACACTTTATGATAGTCTAGTCCACCAAAAGATACTTTACAAGTGAGGCTTTGATGGAATTATCTTTAGATGTATTGATGGAGAAGAGACTGAAGCTTTCATGAAAGAAGTACATTTAGGAGCTTGTGGTGCCCACCAATCTGGGCATAGACTCTCCGATCAGATTTGAAGGCTTGGATACTTTTCTCCTTCAATGAAACATGATTGTACAGATTTCACTATAAAATGTCATCCCTATCAAGTGCATGACAAATTCATTCATCAAACCCAGAGTTTCTACATATAGATAAATACTCTTGGCCATTTTCCACATGGGGAATGGATGTAGTAGGGCCTTATCCTCCATCCACAGTTAAGAAGTTCATGTATATTCTCACTGTTACTGACTTATTCTCTAAATGGGCTGAGGCAATACCTCTCAAGGAAGTCAGAGCCAAAAGCATTGTTAGTTTTTTCAAAACTAATATCACCACTATATTTGGCGTCCCTCATACTATTTTTATAGACAATGGCACCAATTTGTTTTCTGTTTAAGTAAGAAAGTTGTATCAGAAACATAATATCCAGTCTAACCATTCATCTCACTATCATGCAGCGGCCAATGGACAGATAGAGGAATTCAATAAGACTCTAAATATACTCCAGAAGATGGTGGATAAAGATAAGAAATCATGGCCTAATAAACTTTTGAATGCTTTATGGGCTTATCGGACAACTACCCATACTGCTACCCAAGCAACTCCTTATTCATTGGTATATAGAATTGAAGCAGTTTTTCCAATTGAAATATATTTGCTTTCACTTAGAGTTTCAATATGTGTTCAGTTGTCTATAGATTAAAGATCTCAGAAATAGTTAGATGAGTTGGAAAGATTAGATGAGAAAAGACTGCATAATTTTCATCATTTAGAAGTCCATCAAAACATAATAGCGCGATATTTTAATAATAAAGTTCTCCTTTGTTCATTCATTCAAGGAGAATTGGTATTGTTCCTTAAGACTCTAATGATACCAGGAAAGAAACCTCCAAAACTTGAACCAAAATGGGAAGGACCTTATTCCACACATACGGTCTATTCAAATGGATCCTATTCCTTAATCTCAATGGATGGAGAGCTCATTACAACTTCAACTAATGTGAGATTTTTGAAGAAATACTTTGTGTAATTATAAAAATTAGTCCTCACTACAAGACTTTAAACTACATAGTACCATGTCCTTACTATAAGACTTAAAACTGCATAGACCTCATGTCCTAGTTACAAGACATTAAACTGCATAACAACTATCAGTGTCCATGTTGCATGACGTTAAAATGTGTAGCATCGTTTGTACAACTAACGTTTTCTCTATTTGACATGAGAAGATTCCATAAGAAAACATCATTGACATCATCACTACTCTTTAGTAGTACATGAGTCCCTCTCTCTCCTATGTCTGAGTCAGATCTATATAGATACCATGTTTCAAGAACTATGTATGTCTTGATTATCATTTTCAATGAGATACGTAGAGACGCGTGAATCTCCAATTTTGGGTCCATCCACAATAACAAAATCTTCTTATTTTCTTTTCTCCTAATGTATATAAATTGGATCTATACAGAGTGTTTCCTTAAGATATATGATTTGGTCCTTATACCATTTTATGTCTTAATATTTACCGTTCTCTCAGAACGTGTAAAAAATCCCCCATTATACATGTCAAAATCCATTATCATGAGGAATGATTGTTTAAATAACTACGTACGGCTTGATTATCATATATTTTGAGATATGTAAAGATACCTAAATCTCCAATATTGGGCCCAACCGTGATAAAAACCCCCATTTATTTCTTGTTTAAGAGTCAAATCTACATAGAGAATGTTTTAAGAACTATGTATGACTTGATTCTTTCCCCAGAAAGACATATAGCGACACTTGGGTTTTATCCCTTAATCCAGTTACAATATTTCTTTCCTTTCATATCAGTTCATTTTCATCCTTACGACATGATGTTAAACTATATGGAAATCTAATACCCCTATTCTTTATCTGTGTCACCATTGTATTATAGAAAATACCCTTACTAATCCTTGTTTCTCACACCGAGCATATCTCAAGTGACCTTAAGAATTGGATACAGTGCTTCTTAATATAAGTAAGGTGTTCTAATTCTTTATGGGGGCACAAATGTCCTCATTTCTTGACTTCAAATTGCACATCATAATATTAATCCATAAGAAATAAAGAAATTATCCATTTTACATATGACTCAGATCTATGTAAAGGATGTCAAACTCATGACTAATACTGGTTCAAATATTTCTCATATACATTGAACATAAACCCTTTCCATATTTCATACTCTTAATCATGAATATTTTCATATATTCATAATATTTATTACTGTTTCTGGTAACATGGTTTCTAATATCTAAGAGCTCTTTTTCTTGACTATGCAGCACATGCCCTTAGGCGGCCTTACATAAGTTGCCTACATAACAGGCCTACCAGTCAAAAGATGTCACTATTTGGCTACGAAGCATATTCCCTAGTTATCCCTGCATAATACAGCCCCCATAATGGGGTTTTCAAGTAATAGTAACTTCGTTCTTGGTTATAGTATCTTTTTACCTTGAATATTTGATGAAAATATACAAGAATTTGTATTTTAAAATAGTCATTCAAGTATACTTATACCATTATCTTTATCAAAATCGAAAGTCTTCAGAACCATGGTTTACACATTTCCCTCACCATGTGTTCAATAAAACATGAAATAACCTTGAAATCACCTAGCCACATATTATATATTGTTTCCATTTCTGGTCTTAGTTGTATGACCTAAAACTACAGACACCAAATCCCTTATGTTTGGGTCAGACCTTCATAAAAGTCTTATTCCTCCGATTCTCTGTGCATATTAGTTGGAAATACCCTTTCCATATTCAGGTACCGTTCTCCATAAACCAAACTCTATGCTTCAGAAAATCTGAATATTATAAATTTACTTCGACTTTTGGCAATATAACGTTACATTTCTAAGAGCTCTTTTTCCTGACTATGCAACACGTGCCCTTAGGTGGCCTTGCATAAATTGCCTACATAACAGACCTTTTAGTTAAGAGATTCCACTATTTGGCTATGAAACATATGCCCTAGTTGGCCCTGCATAATATATCCCCCATAACGGGTTTGTCAAATAATGGTAACTTCGTTCTTGGAAAATACTTCCTCTAATTCTTTTAGCCCTTTTCCCATATTATTCCTCAGTTTCAAAAATTCCCAAATCACAGTTTACATTTTTTCCTTCCATACCTGAATATGATAGTATATTTACAAACAAATTTTTCATCAAATTGAGAGAGTTTTCTCATAACATTGGTCAGATCTAAAGACATTAAATTAAAGCCACCCAATTTCCTCACTGCATGACTTAAAACTACACAATAAAATTTCCTCACTACAAGACTTAAAACTGCACAGTACAATGTCCTCACTGCATGACGTAAAATTGAAAAGTACAGTGTACTCATCACATGACTTAAAAATTCATGATATAATATCAGAAATTTCCATCTCTGATAAATTTTAACCATTACTCATACATCAAATTTGGATTGAAATATTTTTCCTATTCATGACTTATGTCTGTCTAAAATAGACATTTTTCATTCTTAAAATTTTTTTCCTTGGAAAAACCACCTACCATGGTCTTGAGTCATCCAAATCTTATTTTTCCCTTATCTATCAACAAAAAAATTTCAAAATTCAAAGAACTCTTTTATTTGACTATAAAGCACATTCCCTTAGGCATCCTTGCATAAGTTTCCCACATAACAGGTCTATCAGTCAAAAGATGCCACTATTTGGATATGTAGTATATGCCCCAGTTGGACCTGCATAATACATCCCCCATAATGGGTTTGTCAAGTAATGGTAATTTTTTCTTGGAATGGGATCCCCTTATGTTGATATAGGTTTTATATTTGGTGACCATAAAAATTGTGACTCAAGATTCCCCTTGGAAATATTTAAATAATATTAAAGTAATTCTTACACACATAGTTTTGTTTGGATTCTAATTTCAAAGTTTATGGTCAAAGCTATTTCGACCCTAAATATTATCCCATTATGCTTACTGGGCCCAATGTCCTAGGTAAAACAAAAGAAATTAATGAAATTGAAAACATAAATGATTAAAGACAAAATACTTTTCATTTATGAAATTTTTTACGAAGAAGAATCCACAAATTGGAATCTCTATCTTAAAGATATTTTTACAAAAGGCTTTCCACGTAATGCCTAATTTGCTTAAAAACTTCCTAAGACTCATCAACTTCTTGTTGGAGTTTGTTTATCTGACTATCATCGCTCTCTTCAGCTTGATGAAGTACTTCTTTAGCATCTACGATGGCCTTTGTACCTTCCTTCTGGACTTCTCCTAACGCGCTATGAAGCTTGTCAAGCTCCCCTGTAATGATATCTAACTCCTGTTGAAGGCTCAATTGCTGAATAGTCTTTTATTTAATTGTTTGCACTAGTCCCTTAAACTTTGCATTATGATTAGCCTCAGATCAGGACAGTGCCTCATGGAACTCTTCAATTTTGATAGACAGTTTGGCTTTTATCAAGTATTGTTGAAGATTTTTATCTTGCTCCCTCTTCTGGATAACCTCTTTCACCGCAGTATGAATTTCATAGTATTCAAAACTTCCAAATACAAGTGTGATAAATAGAGATGAAAGTCGAGGAATTCTTGAAGGTAGTTCCACAAGTGGCATCTCAGATATTATCTTCCAGATATTTTTCCATGCTTTGCGACGAGCAAGACGAAGAGTCTTTTGTAGTTCTGGGTCTGATTCAGAATCACTATCATAAAAAGGGGTATATTACGGGAATAATTCACATAAAGAAGTGCCTTTCTCTATTCCTTCTTGAACAATGGTTGCTCCACCTTCAAATGTTGTTTGGGCAGATGCAGAGGCTTCACCTTTAAACCTAGACATTTAAGTTGATAGCCCTATATGGTAAATCAAGAATCATGGTTATATTTAAGAGATAATAAAAGTGAATGTAATCACAATATCAGCATATCTTACCTAGAAGTAGGTCATCAGCTTGATAAGAATCCTCCCAAGTGTTCTCAGTTTCAGTAATTTTATTTGATGTCTCTGGTTAAGGAGTTCAATATATGCTCATGATTTTCTGAGTGAATCTCAGGAAGACCTACTACCTCAATATTCACTTGAGCCAATATATCTAGAATGGTAGGATTGAAATTAATATCAACACTTCCTTCTGGAACTTTTGCAGCATTAGTTTCTTTAGATTGAATTTCATATTTCAAATCAACCATGGTTAGCAAGTTAATCATAAGATGATTAACATGATGAATAATGAGAACTCATGTCCAGTTGATTATATACAAGGAACACCAAAATATTTTAAATCATTTTATATTTTAACATGTTCTAATAGTTCTTCAAAATACATGCCAAGGTTCATCACTTCATCCAATGAAATCTCATATCCCAGGTTAGTCTCACCCATGGGAACACTTGGCGTGTTTACTTCACAACCTTCCTCCGGCAACCGGTGACCCCGAGTAGCTTCATCAAAAAAAAATTGTGGGGCCAACATCAGTTGTTTCCAGATATTATGGTTCATGCGATGAACCTAAAAGTTTCATAGAATGTAAGTTATCTATTGTTGCATTGGATTCTTTATGAAATATTATTGATTTACCAGAAGCATCCTCTTCTCTGATAGCAGGCATCCGAGTAGTGATGGGGACAGATATTAGTTCCTTTGACTCCAATGACTCTTAAAGAACCACTGAATCTACATGAATTTGTGTTTTCTCAATAGCACCTTCTAAATCTCCTTGAGTCTTATCATTGGTTTCTTTCAAAGAATAAGCAGAAGAATCCCCTGTAATATTAAAAAGTTTAATCACTTTTTCATGAATAAAACTAAAATTCAAGATTATCAGGGAGACTTACCATTTCTAAGAAAGTTCTTAACTGTGGTTTTCTTCCTTAGATTCTTTTTTTCATCTTTTTAGGAGGGATTCCATCATCACCTAAAAAAATGGGTATCGGTGATCCAAGTACCCTCTCTATTTCCACCTCCATGGCCTATCTTCCCAGAGATATTTCTCCCAATTCATGGGGTGATCTGGTAGCCCCAAGAGCAATGACTCCAGGACTATATTGTGGTGAAGGAATTTCAGTTGTCTTTCCTTCACCTAACTATAAGTTAAGACAAAATTTCTCCTGATTAAAATTTTTTTGATTAAAATTCAAGTTTTAAAATAGAGGAAGATACAAAAGAAAGAGAACTTACATCCTCAGGATCTATAAAGTCACGCCATTCTTCATCCAATGAAGGATTAATCCCTTCAGTGGTACCATGATCTATCATATCCTTTACCCACTTTATGGTAGGAATTGATTGATCAGTGGAATATATGAGCATTTCCCACTCTCAAATATAGGTCCTTACCTCATTGGGATTATCCTTAAAAATAATGTCAGAATAAGCCTGCAAATCCCTTACTCCTGGAATATGCAGTCCCTCACACAAATCCATTCACATGGTCTCAGAATCACAGTATAAACTCTTCCATGTTCGAACAGCCTATGGTCTTATATATTCAGAATGCATGTCTGAGTTTTGTGATGAGGATCTTATAACCTTGGACTTAAGTTTTTTCCCATCACTAGTTATCACAGATAAAGGATTGGAAAATAGAACTCTCCACTCTTTAGAATTATGGTGACTAGATCGCCTTGATAAGACTTCAGTAGGGATTGGTGGATTGACTCTTTTTATCATATTAGGAGGGTTATACCTGGAACAAGGTCTCTTTGGTGTATTTAGAGCATCATCATCACCACTATCTGATTCTTTCAAATCGGCCCCAGATGATGAAGAATTATCTTCCAAGCAAAGGGGTTCCTTCCTGCTATTTCTATTTATCCCCACTTGGGGGATGACATGATTTAATACCCCTTTAGGGTATGATGAAACCAAGTTTTCAGAATATCAGATGGTTAATATGCTTACTACATCCGCAACACGTAAATTAAAAACTACCCCAGTCTTCTCGGTAGATGTCAACAACCATAGTTGTCGGGCAACCATTGGGTGTTTCTCTAGTCTGACATGAACGAGAGGAGATAAAGTATTCCATTGTAGAAATATGAATTGATATGCAAATCTATATGGAGCATAGGCCTCACATATGATTTTTCCGTCGATTCTGGTGGCCAACATGCCATCTCTACAAGCTAGCATATATGCTCTCAGTTCCAAACTGGTAGTACCATCATCAACAAATCACCTGGTAGGTGAATTCCCATAGTTAAAGAAATGAAATTCCTTATGCATGATCAACCTAACCTTGTTTTCATACGCATTCAAAGAAAAGGGTGAAATACTATAAAAGGCTTGAACTGACGGTAGGAAAGAACTTCCAAAAACCTATACTCCAATTTGTAAAGCATAAGTTCTAAAGTGAGTAGCAATCCATCCCCACAACACTTGGAATGGACCTGATATTCTAAAGAGATATTTTCATTTGTAAATATGTAGAAAACTCCTATGAATCATGGATAAAATAGGATTACCCAACCCTACCATCCTTTTCTCTGCTAGCTTCACTACAATAACAAAGGTTCTCAGCCACACACCTCCTTTGGAGTCTCGTACTGTTAATAAATATATGCTAATCCATATGGATAAGAAACCTGATAGATGTGTCTTTTCGGGAATTTTTTGGTTGATATCATATCCCCATTTTTCAAATTCTCCATCCTCCAATGTTGGCCAAAAGGTGTCTGGAGGTCCTCTCTTCTCTGCCCTTGGACAACTAGTTGGATGAGTGAAAGTGGTCCCCTTTTCCTTCTTTATTTAAACTATTTCCATCTATTCCTCTAGATGAATGTCCCTCCTGGTTTGAGTTTTCACAGTGATTGAATTCTTGAGTTTTTAAAATATTTTCACCAACTCACGAGTCAAATATTGTGTCTTTTCTGAGTCATTCCATGTCACCTTGGGAGGAATAAACTCGTCGTACATGTCTCCAAGGATTGGAGCTCCAGAAATTCTGTAAACTTCCCATAAACTGATACCTACCTCTCCATGTGTTAAATGGAAGGAATTAGTCTCTGGGATCTACTGACTTAATAACTCTGGCACGAAATCATAATTTCTATACACATAGGTTTTCCCAACCTAGGCATCTTCATAAATCCCAATGATTCTCAAATTATCTGCAAATTCTGAACATTTCTTTCGCACCCAGTATGCCCACATCCATGTGGGTTTTACACCTCCTCTTGGGTGGAAATCCAAACTTTTCTTCCAACCCTTGGACTTATCTATATGAGAATGTCAAAAGATGGATGAATAACAATGTGGATATATCTCGGGTGTGCGTGCCTTAAAATATGGAGCACACGGGCTATGATGCATAATATAATATTTCTCTGTTGTCCTAGCACCGAAAAATGAGCCCCCAATAGAAACATTGGCCGATGAGAAGTTGGTATAATCCTAAAACCAATAATGTGGGACATAGCTATTTGGATTTGTAATGTTAGTATCCTACAAATGTCCATAACTATACAAAGATAGATAGGTTCTCTGAGGAAAGTTGAAATGATACTTCTTCAAATATTTTGCTATGTCTGGAAGAGTGGTTTCACAAACATCGAAGTAATCATGACCAACGACATTCATCATGTCATAAATCCTCTTACTGAAAATCTCATCAGCAGTTCCAATTCTTTTGGGATCCATTTTAACCTGCAAAAAAGATAGAGATCATATTTTTAAAGTAATTTCATTTTATGTTTTAAAAAATAATGGAAAAGGCATTAAGCCACCCTAGTTCTAAACATGGATCACAAGTATAAGTTGGCGTGAAAGTATAAGTCGGTGTGCAAGTATGGAAACCCACTCATGGAATGCAGCTAAAAAATGTATAGAGGAAGCGTGAAGAAATAGAAGCGCCTGAATAGAAGACTTGCGCATCGAGAGTTGAGAATCTGGAAGTTGTGAATCTTTCTGTGGATGTGAAGCCCTTCAATATAAGCGACGAATATCACCATGCACACCATAAATCTTATGTTTTGCACACTTACACTCCCAAAGTTTACTTGATCACTGAATACTTGCACGCCCCATTGCCCTTATCTTTCTTCTTCATTACTTTACCTTAGTATAGAATCCTCTTTTCATTTCAGATCCAATTCTGAGGGGGGGGGGCTTTTGTTGACACTCCATTCCAGAAAAGAGTCTAAAAAATGGTAAAGGGAACCCCCTTAAAACGAAAATGGGAAAATACATGAATAAAAATCAAGATTTTCAAAGGAATGAATTTTGAATCACCGTAGTCAAACCAAAAAACCAGCGGAACAAAACCTACTTGCACGCCCAAAAATGTCATGCAGCCTGCTTGCGCACTCCTATCTGGCACGCAAGTCACTTTCTCACCCAGCTCATTTCTCCCAAGGTCATTTTTTGCCTATAAATAGACCCTTGGGACCCCCATTTGGAGAGACGAATTTCCTTGAAGCCTAATTGCTACTCTGGTCAGCATAGTACTTCACCCCAGTCTTCTGAAACATTCAAGGCAATTATTAAACACCTTGAGTGGAGGATTTAAATGATAATAATTGGACATAAGTCCTTTTAGTGTTTGAAAACCATAAAACTTGCGCGCCTAAATCACCAACCTATCTATGTTAGAAATACTTGCACGCCTCCCATTCTTCTCATAGGAACTTGAGAATCCCACTTCTTGGATTACCTATGAATACTTTTGAAGGGTAGAGCAAGGTCTTGCTCAAGTATTACTATACAGGTTGTTCGTCGCTTAAGTGAACATTAGGTCACCCAAGTGTACTTGCGCAACCATACATGCGTGCACTTCTCTACTTGGTCTCCCCTCTTTGATTAACTTATTCTCTTCACTCTCTTCAGTATAAAAGCCATCAAGACTTCCTCAACCATTCATGGAAAGACTTCTTCTTCATTGGATCCCTTTTATAAAAGGGATTCTGTTGATACCTCCACCAAAACCTCCTGAATTATCAATCCTTTGGGAAAGGCACATCAATGTGTCTCTTATTTGGGTTTATATTTCCACAGTTGGAGGTTTCCCACATTTGTTTCACAATGGAGTTAGGGTTCATGAAATGTTTGTGGGTTTTTATATCCATAGTAACATGGAAATTTCTCCCAGAAAACGTGTTGGGAAGTTTTTGGTTTGGAGGAGGGTTGGGTCTTGGCCTCTCCTTTCCCAAAGAGGTGACCCGGAACCTCAGGTCTCTAGTAGGAAAGTTATAGTTCACACTTACTTTTCTGCGTAAGCAATGGAGAAGTCGCCCTTTCCTACCCGGATAATTTCATCAGGGCAACCTTCCTAGTATAATCACCTCACCTTCATCCCTTCCTCCTTATATTGAACCATTCTACAATGTAAATAGAATAGAGGGGTGGCTTGTCGCCTCGCCCTCTTCCATGGTCGACGCGCCCTATTACATCAACAGAGGAGGAAAATCGTGAAGTGTCATTGTTGAATCTTTAACATCCTATTGTTTCTCACATAGATCATGACTCATGTGGGCTTAGATATATGTGATGGTTACAATATGCGCACAAACACTCATCAAAGGAACTATGAGAACTCTGATTCTTGTTCAAACCAGGATACGTTGGAAGTCGTCTCAAGGCTCGTGCTCACTAGGCATCCCCCTTAAGAAATAAGCCCCAAATTCATTCTTCAAATCATCAAGGAATACTTTTCAAGAAGTAATCCCAAACTCATCTTTCTCATAGGACCATACTCTCCTTTGAGATTTATCGAACTACATGGGCTTTGATTACCATTAATATGGGATATGTAGGAAAACTCCTTGTGGTTCAAACCCAACACTTCAAATCAAACCTGTTCTCCTTGGTCCATATTCCCAATAGGGTCTAATCCTACTTGGAAACCCATATCCTTTCCAAGTTCCTTAGGATACTTTAGTATAAGTCATACATTAAGTTTTGACCAAGCATCTTTCACTTAGAGGTCTTTATCACATGAAATTAAAAGGTATGATGTGTTCTATTATGTGACAACGAACTATGAGGTTTCTGATTACTTTCACAAGGATATGTAGGTAGCCCATTTGATAGGTAAAATCCTATGATCAAAACAATCTTTCATCTCCCTGGATGACAACAAATTATAGAGTGACCCACTGAGAGGATTAATGACCAGTATCATCACAATGATGATTAAAAGAATCTCTAATCAATATATTAGAGAATCCCATTGATGTAAATCCTCAAATACATTAATGTTTCCATTAATTAAGAACCTTGAATGCATACTGATGATTCTAAATTTTACACATACTAATAAGTGATTGTAAATTACAAGGGATACTTATGATATACTTGTTGAATTAATAAGGATTCATGAAAATATATTAAATTGAAAAAGAGAGTCTCAGAGTAGACAATAATTCCCCCTAAAAGGGTGTGATGAGTCCAACCTCCCATCCTCTCGACCAATTCATGTTCTTAAGTATCGTAAAGTTCAAACTTAATGAACGCCTACCTTAGGAAAGAAGGCCCCCTTTGGATAAATAACTGTTGGATGTTTCCAGTTCCATGAATAAATACAATATAAACAATCTAGAAGTAGTGATTCTTAAAACTAGAACACATATTTTAAGGAACTATGAAACAACCCTAAAGAGTCTTCTCACTAAAATCAACAATGCGAACTGGGTGCTCTTCAAAGGGCGAATCAGCCTCAAGCTCCACATATTCAACATCAATCACATGATATGGGTCAAGGTGATAGTAATGATGTTGTGACATATCAAAAACATCATTCATAGCACTATACCACAATGGAAGATCCAATTTGTACACCACCTATCTAATCCTCTCCACAACCTCAAATGACCCACATACATAGTCTCTAACTTTCCTTGTTTCTAAATTAGATGATGATCCAATCTTGGTGATTCCAAAAGGAACAGACATTCACCCACTTTAAAATCCATAGGTCGATGATGTTGATCAATATATGACATTTATTTACTTTGTTCTATAGCCATATGCTTTGTAATTATTTGAACATGCTCTAATGTATCTTGCATGATACTTGATCCCAAAAACTACAACTCTCCTAATTTCATCTAACAAAATAGTGATCTAAATGAACTAAAATAGATCACCTCATATGTTTCCATATGATTATTCTCTTGATAATTTTTTTTATAGGAGAACTCAACAAGTGCTAAGTGATTCTACCATGTTCTACAAAAATCTAGGATACATTCCTTCAACATGTCCTCTAATACCTAGATAGTGTGTTATGATATCCCATCCATATATGGGTGAAAAGATGCACTAAAAATCACATAGGTATGAATGTAATTTTGAAACCTATTCCATAATCATGACGTAAAATTTATTCCATGATCTGAAATGATACTTTGAGGAACCCCATGAAACTATACTATCTCCTAAACAAACAAGTCACCCAACTATCCAAGGATAAAATTATCATAAATATGAAAGAAGTGAGATAACTTTGTCAACCAGTCCATAGTTACACAAATCACATCATTCTTCCAAGGCATCCTTAGAATACCTACCAAAAAATCCATGGTAACATCATCCCACTTCACTTCGAAAATGTGCAATGACTATAAAAGTGTAGAAGGTCATTGATGCTCGGCCTTCACCTACTGATTGGTGTAGCATATTGCCATGAAAACTTCAATAAATTTTTTATTCCCTACCACCAATAATTTATATGAATATCATGATATATTTTAGTCAAACCATGGTGCACCACCTACTTCAAGGCATGAAACTCTTACATCATGTCTTCCTGTATAAAATTAGGCACAAAAAAGTTCAAAAATGTCAAAAATGTCATCTTAATCAATAGTCTAATCAGAAGGTGAATCCCCACCTATAAATACATCTCTCAAAGTCATAAATTATGAATCTTTATTACTACCTCCGATTAACCTGGTTAAAAAGAGAAGGATCAATAGACAAGGACATGAGTTTCATCAACTCATGCTCCTCCTAAATGCCTATATGCAACTCATAAAACAAATCCATCATCTTCTACTCAGAACTAGACTCATGAACTGAATGAGTTGAATCTTCCAACTCAACCCATATGCAACATTATTCCCCTTTATATATGTATATACTTGTTCAAAGTAAAAATATTTCATGTATTCAACCCATATCCACTTCTAATAATTTAAACCGTACAGGAAAAAATAAATTTGAGTATCTTATGATTAGTATAATAAACAAAAATCTCACCAGAAGATAATGTTGAAAAAATATCAAGGAATAAACCATTGTGTCTATCTCAATATCATGTGTAGGATAGTTCTATTAATGTGTCATAAATGTTTTTGATTCATACACCACAACTCGATATCCCTGCATCAACACTTCCCTATGTCCAATACCATAAACATCACAAAATGGAGTATAATTTTTACCTAATTTGGGTAATATTGGAATTATTGTAGAGGTTAAGTGATTATTTATATCCCAAAAATAATTCTCACATGATTTAGACCACTCAAACTTTATAACCTTATTATTCAATCTCAAGTGTGGCACTACCAAATGAGAAATATGTTTGATGTACCTTCAGTAGTAACCTGCTAAACTCACAAATATTTAGATATCAAAAAAATTCTTATGATTCTTCAAAGAAACCACTACTTGAAATTTCTATATATCTACTGATATGACTCCCTATGAGATGATCTAACCCAATAAATTAACCTTGTTTATCTATAATTGACACTTAGTTATCTTAGTGTATAACCGATTCTATCTCAATGTACTGAAGACGGTGTCAAGATGTGTGGCATGATTTTCATGATTTTGTGAGTACAAAAAGATGAAATATAAAAAAACAAGTACAAATTGATCTAATTACGGGTGAAATATTTCATTTATCAAATCCATAAACATGGAAGTAGTAGTTTTGATCCTGAATGATATTATGATGAACTCATACAAACCATACATGCTTCTAAAAGTAGTCCATAGTAGATTAGAAGGTCTCACTCTCAGATGATGATACCTTTAACTCTAATCTATCTTGGAGAACACATTGTCACCATTAATCTAGTAAAAAAGTATGCGAAAATGTATATGGGGATATTGATTCTTAGCCACCATCCAATTCAATTTCCAATAATTGACACACAACCACAATGTTCTATCAGGCTTCTTAGAAAAAAAACCATATAACCCCAAGATGATGTACCTGTATGGATAAAAGCTTTATAATTAAACTATTCTAGTTGAGTTTTAAGTTTATAAATCTTTTGTATTGCGATTATATATAGTGTAATAGAATTTGGATCTGCTCTGGGCACTAACTCAATCGTGAAATCAACCTCTCTCTCTCTCTCGAGTGGAAGCCCTAATAAGTCCTCAGGAAACACATCCTGAAACTGATATACTATGGGAGTAAATACATCATTCTCCACTCCCACATCATCAAGTAGAATACTTAGAATTGGGATGTGAGCTCACCTAGTTGTGGTTAAACTGGTCCAACATGACATGTCGGGATATCCCATTCCCCACGGTGAACATAGGTGTCACCCTTAGAAGACATGAAACTCACTATCCTATGGTAACAATCAATGTGATCCTGGTATGTAACCAACCATTACATTCCCAATATCAGGTCAAAAACTATCATCTCAATTATATACAAGTCCCAAAGGAGACGTTACCCACAAACCTCGAGGGTACACTACTTCCATTGATGGATACCCTCCGATCAAACCCCCAATGATGTGTGTATTGACATAACCCAAAACATATTATCCACTACCAAGATAAAAAGTTTTACAAAATGGGAATATATAAAATATTTTTAGTCTTTTATATAAAATAAATAACTAGTAAGAGTAGAAGATACAAGGATCATACCTGAGACAATAGACACTCCAGCCTCACCACCAATAGGTGTAGGATAAACTATATTTAAATGGATTGTACTTCTACCCCGTGATCCTTCCTGAGTCCCATAGGTTTCAATTACATAGTGATATGAATTTTTTTTACTAAGGTACCACTTCCCCCCTGACTCATACATCCAATGGAACTCCAACTTCCCGATTGATACGGGGTAGAAGACCCCCTATCGGTGCTCTATATTGGTCTAGGCCACCTCATCACTATCAATCAGTCATGGGTTTATATAGAAAGTTTTTATGAAACCCATAATTTGTTAAGATTTATATTCCACTATTATTCATGGATACTAACCATGCATGCGGTTCGATTTTCCACACTAATAGTAGAGCACTTGATTATTTACCCATGAGACTGATCATCTCCCTTAGCTACTTTGTCCCCCACTGCCCAGGTAGAAGTTCTTATAAAAACACCTCCTACTATCATAAGATGTACCACTAGATTACCCAACTAAAATAATCTTCCCACCACTAGAATCCTCATCCCGGTTCCCCTAAAAAATGAGATCCTAATCCACTACCCTAGAAAACCTCTTCAAATAAAAGATGTTTAATTCAGACTTGATCTCACATCTATGTCAATCTTGAAAATTCCTATCCATAGATACATCATATCCTTTCTAAGTTAGATAAAAAACTGAAAGTATGTGAATAATCCAACAAAATACATCACCAACATACTTCCTTGTGTCAAATGTGTTAGCTCTTTATCTTTCCTCTTCCTTAGGGTCTTGAGGTAAAAGTGTTTCAAGAACTTTCTTGGAATTTCTTCCAAGTCATGCCTTTCAACTGCTCATACTAAGCCCAAATATCCCACCAACACTTTTTTGGTCCTCATAACATGTAAGCTTCCAACTTGAATATATTCTTTGGAGGATTATCTAAGTGATCTAGAATCTTCTAGATAGACTCAATCTAGAAATATTCTACCTTAGGTCCACCAAATCTGGAAAAGGCCAGAGGGTGATGTTGCTGAAACTCTCTCATCAAGTCAACCATACTTAGCATAGGCCACCTTGGGTATCTCTCCATGAAATATATAAAATGGGTGGATTTATCACAAAATTTCTCTTCACCATATTACTCAGAAACAATGGGAGACCTTGCCTAACTACTAGAGGAGCATTATCAGTGATGTCCTTCTACCACCCAAACAGAAAACTTCATCATGGTTTCATCTATCTACAATTATAAACACACATATTATAACACATAACATAATGTTCACACAATTATGAAAAAGAGGGATCAAAACTATACATAAAAATGATACCCCACATACACTATCCCAACAAGCACAAATACTATACCATCACTAAACTCAACCATCCCTAACATAGTCCATGGATAGTATATGTTAAACGAAACTTAAATAATCATAATATTTTCATTAGAAACCATTTTAACCATTTCACTTTCAGACAACTTAAAATTTTCTCATTTAAGAACCATTTTAACCATTTCAATTTAACACTTCACAATTAAAACCAATTACAACTCTATAGTAGGAACTATTTTCTCTAATAACATAAATAAATAGAAAATCATTTTCATTTCAAGAACCTAAACATAACTTTATTTTCTCTATGTACCTAATATAATGCATTTTATATAAGTCCTGAGTGCCTAAAATGATGCATACATATAAAAACCTCATTACATACTAGCCTATGATTAAAATCCCAGAAAATAATAACATCACACAAAAAGTGCATCACCCAAGGAGAAATAACATACAATTGTAACAAGAAAACATCAATATTAACAATTCCACACTGGGTATATGGGTTTTCCCCCATACATGAGTTAGATACTCCTATAAATGAGCTTATTTATAATTTGTAAAACACACTAACCTCATTTATAGCTTTACCAAATAATAAAATAAAATAAAATAAACTCCTATAATACCACTTTATAATTTCCTTTTTTGGGTTCCACTAAACTGGTTCTCCAAGGTAGTGCACCATATAACCTCAAGCATTCTTCCCCATATTCCAGAGGCTTTCAACTAGTAGTGAGGGTCTAATGGAATAGGTGGAGAGACTATAATCTCTTTAACAATGTAAACCAATAGAAAAAATAAATATAAACATATACATGAAATAATTATAGATACCAAAACATCACATACCCCATTCCCAAACTGAGAGAGTATAAGAAAAAGAATACAATAAAATATAACATTTCATGATAGTCTAAAGTGACAAGGAAAAACAAAATAATTCACTAAATAAAATCCAAAAATGAGTCTTGACATCATGTATGGTCCCTTAATACATGCTCTATCTTGATTACCATATCATCCATCTAATATAAAACCCTTTCCCTAATCCCGACCTATTACTATGAATACTACTCGGGTTCCCAAAAGTGGTCTGAGCAGGGTGTGAGTAAAACTTAGTAGGCCACTAACAACGGTGTCTAAAGTAATATCTATTATAATAATAGTGTTTTCAGAGGATCAGTAAACAAAAATAAACAATAGATAAACTATGTTTCATTATTTAACAATATTTAAATTTACCATATTTGTTCTCAATTCCAAGTGATACCCATATCCATCAAACCTGCTTAATCCAATGCCGATCATATGAATCATTTGTCACAGGGGCTACTAGTTGACATATAATGAGCATCAGTCCAATTATCCAATCGGGATTCAGAATTCCAAGTTTGACCATCCCAATTATGATATGGAACACCATGTACATACCGTTGGAGTCAAGAACATCAATTCATCCTCTGAAACTATGATGCATCGGGGTGATTAGTCCAACATCACAACCAATTATTAGTCATAAAAAACAAGGGTCAAAACAAGTGACCCATTTTTCAAACAAAGAAAACACATATTCTCCTTTCCATTTATCAAATTTCCATGGTTCATTACATTCAACACATTATCAATTCCAATATCCACCCTATTTTAAAATTTAAGCATCATTAAAACCATTTTCACCCCTTTCAAGTAATTTAACCACATAGACTTTCCTCTTTAACCTTTTTTCAAAATTACCTATTCATAATCCATAATCATTTGAATTATTCAAGTTAATACAAACACCAATTTATTTATTGTTAACATACTAAATGAGTTATAATTGGTTTAATATCATAAACCCTCTAATTGATCATTTAACAACACAATTCTCATATTCAAGGGAGTGGCACACCCCATGGGTGGCATTAAGACAGATATACTACTCATCAACACATCAAATGAGGATTGTGAAAGGTCAAACACATCATTTAGAGACCTAATTTATCATTTCAAACCAAGGAATCTAATGTTCCTAACAACGAAAAAAATAAGAATCACATAAAAACGAATAATAAACAATAATAGAGGATGTAACTTATATACCACCTAGCTCAAGGTTGTGGACCAATGCCTACTCAACCTTGGACCTTGATTCAATACCAAACAACCTAAAATGTGAAAACTACGAATCTACTATAAAATAAGGGTTTCAGGTTTTTTTATGGAGAGAAAATAATTTAACCATTCTTCACCCACAAAATAGTATAAATATGAATGTTATACTTATCCATATCTTTGATTCGCATCCAAGGGTTATTCAAATGACCCAATATTGTGGGGGAATCACCCTTAAAAAAGGAGTGAGAACATGGTTCATCACTCTAGATCCTAGAGGTAGAAATAATTGGGAAATAAATCTTAAAGATAAAGTGAAAAAATAGGAATTTCTACAATTTTAAAGAGGTGCAAAGTTTGTCAGTACATTTGGCAAAACCATGCTCCAACAATGAGATACCCTCTATCTAAGAGGGGGTACTAACCACACGGTTTTCCAAGGCCACTTTTATGGTTTAAAAAACCATGCAGTGGCTGTGAAACCACCTCTATCCAAGGGCTCAGACTATATAGTATTCTAGAGGCACCCGAATAGTTCTGCAAACTATGAAATGCCCATGCACTCACCTCTGCTCAAGAGGGGTTACTGGCTACATGATTTTTCTCTAGAAAAACACATAGTTTGGGAAAAATATTTTTAAACCATGATTCCAACATAGTGATCCCCCTTTCCACTTTTTAATTCCCCAAACCTCTGAGACACTCCCAATACCCTTTATACTCATAGGAATCATTTCATTAACCACATTAAAATTTAAAATTACCAAAATTTAAATGATACATAACTAATTACACCCAATCTGCATCTAGTTTTCATCACCTCTATGTTTTAGTACACAAAATTTCCCCGCTTTCTCCATATACTCACTCAATAGGACTACCCCTTTCTGGAATTAGTCTCTTACCACACCATGTTCTAGAACTAAATGTGGTTAGATTTACCTTTCAGTGGGACATTTAGTGATGTTAGGAACCTGAATATTGGACTGACCATAATATAAAAATTTCATTTTCCCTTACTTATGAGCTAGATCTATTAAATAAATTCCCTATGAGATCCAAGGAGGATTTGGTATTCACATATTAATGGGATTGTAACTTTCCAATCATGACCGAATCAATTTGTAATTCTTATATCATGCTATAAGAACATCTTCTTTTAATAAACCAATTCTCTTGGTTCTAAGAAGCTCGAATCCACACTAAACTCACATGGTTATCATTATGAGAAACACCTTAATCCAAAGGATATATTTTTTTGGAGTATGAATATTATTCTTCTAATGTGACTTTATAATATTCCCTAAATGTGACCTATCAACAAGAGGCATCATATTCCTCAGGAGAAAATCCTATAATCTTTTCCTTCTTTGAAAACATTATAATGGAATATTCCTTTAGAATGCGGTCTATGGTCATACTCTATTTATCTTCCCTATATCACTTTCTCAGACCTGAGAATCCCGAGACAATGATTTATAGTATCTCTTCTCAAAACCCAAATGACATTGGAATCATCCTCACCCATGATATAATTGCTGAGGGATGAGAGACCTTCCTATGAATTCATTGTTCCCCATGAGCCTACTTCTTTCTCCTAATATCTTATTTAATACAATCCAAACCTCTAATTGATTATTATTTTAGGGTTTCTCTATTAAAATGGGTAATATGGACGGAATGAGTGTGGTGATAGCCAACCTTCTCCCACTATCCCCCTTTATTTGAGTATGATTTACATTCCATCGTTATTAATGATTATTCTATTCAAATGAGTCCTTACTGTCAATTTAAATAGAAATTGTAAAATGGAAAATATAAATAATAGATAGAATAAGAAAGAACATGATTATTTATTTTATGGCTAAAAAATAAGAAGATCATCAATAAGTTGGATTCCATCTCTTTTCTAAAGTATTATATAACAATATTCTATTGACATAGTATTTGAGTTACATGATAGATACTCGGGATTTAATGATACTCTATTGAAACTCAGATAATTTTTTAGCCTTTTATTCCTCAACAAGACAAAGATTTTCCATCTTAGTAGAAACTACATCTATTCCTCATACATTAAACTCCCCTAAAGACCAGTAATGTTGTAGGATTTCTCTCTTGAAAATATTTAATTCTTTTTAGAGATGTATCATTCATTGATCTACCTCATCAACTTGTTGTTGAAACTCTTCCAATTCTATAGAATGATTTAGTTATTCTTAAGATAATGTAGCTCAAAGATCAATATATTTGGTGAGAAAATTTTCATTGATGAGAAGTTTTTTGTGAAATTTTCTCCTCCCGCTGATGAATGACTTCCTTAATGGCATAATGTATTTCACAATAGTAAAACCCGCCATATTTTATTATGGTGAACATGATTTGATGTTGGTATTTTTGTGAGGATAGATCTTCCAAGGGTGTCTCTGAGGCCAACTCCACATGCCTTTCTATATAATTCAATAACACACATTAAATTCCTTTTGGGACTCAAATTTTACCTTATAAGAACTCATAAGGTACACATACCTTGAAATTGAATGATTCAAGGAGATAGCTTATATCACTCCCTCCAGAGTGATTTCATCCCCATCTAGTGTCCATGAAAAAACTGGAGTAATTTTTTTTCTATATTCCTAATGACTGAAGTAAATTCCACTAAAATAAATATAAAATAACATCATCAAAATTTTAAGATGATATATAAATATGGAAAAGGAATCAAACCAATTTACTTTATCACCCATTGTTTAATCATCTAATGGGACCATGTTAGATAGCCCCTGAGAATTTTCTTCTTCAGATCTGGCAGGAACATGAAAAAGATCATGAATGATTTTGTTTCCACCACCTCATATCTTCTTTGGAAATTCAAAATATTCCTTTTAATGGGGTTTATAAAAGGACCAATATTCTCCTTGATTGGACATACTAAATTTTTTCTATATTTTAAATTCAGTCACCTCAGCTTTTCCACCACCTAAAGCTACCTAACCACAACATATAGATACTTTAATATGAATTCATAGAACACATTCATGTCAGAAAAATAATCCTCTCTCTTCTTGTTAGTGAAATTGATAATCACCTTAAAGATAAAGATGAAAAAATTCTTCAGGAACTTTAACTCCTTAACATTAGATGTATTCTAAATGGGTTTCCTTGTTTTAGTGGTGGGATTCACTGGAGAAGAAGAAAATAAAACCTTGAATCTTTGTTTCTTCTCTATGAGAGGTTTTTTAGTGACTTGGTTTTATTACCAAGGGATTCAAAGAAAGTGGCATCATGATGGGTTTTAGTGATCTAGAGTGGTGATGAACCCTTTCCTAGGATTAATTAGTGGTCAAGATAAAAATATAGGGTTGTTGATCCTCTATGTTATTACATAGAAGAAGAAACACTAGGTTTTAAATACAAAAATCGCCCTACAAAATGACATAGTACCTTCCCTGTTAAAATTAAAATAACAAAAAAAAATCACAGGATTATAGATATATAATATTGATGCCACATTTAACCAGCCATATATTATTTAAAAAAATGATACTATAGAAATCTAATATTTAAATCATAGTGCATTTTAAAACTGACGTTAAAATTTCATTTTCAATTATAAAGTATAGGCCTAGATAATGTGATTTCAGTAGAATGAAATGGAATGACATAAAATTATCAATGTATAGTCAAAATACAAGAAGAATAAATAAAATAATATTTAAAAGTACTTATTTCATTATTATTTAAATATATATATAATATAGAGGAACATATGATGAACAATGTGTATTAATCCCTATTAACTAAGAATAACCTAATGGCTATAATCAATGATATGGGATAACTGATGGAAATTAATGATAATGGAAAACTACACTCATGGGAATAAAGGTCATGAGAATCATCAACCATGGGAAATTGATGCATCCATAATTATTTTTAGCATGTATCCTTAGATTTCTTCAATTTCATTGATTTATTTTTATCTTTCATTTAAAAAAAATTATGATAAAAAAACAAGTGAAACAAAAACAATTAAATTACATATCAATTTTAGATACCTCATTAAAAACTCTATTAAGAAAAAATTGTGGTAGTGAAATAATGAAATGGAAAAGAGCACAATATCATCAACCCCATGATTTAATCATGATAGAATTTATAGTCTTTACATCTTAATTTTAAAATTAAATTTCTAAAAAGTTACTTTTTGTAATGTTATTGTGATTAAATATTGAATATTATCACACAATCCAATTTAGGGAACCATTACTTTGAATATTTGGGTATTTTTTTAGGGCGAGATATCATTTATCTTATCACATTTGATATACCCATCTTCTAATTAAATTACAAAAGCACCATTATCTTCATCTTAACTATTGAATTATTCATATTTAATTCACAATTGTTTTTGATATGATTAATAACTCATCTCAACCAAACATGTTGTCTACTTACCTTATGAAGTTCAATCAAATCAACATGATTCGAGGAATATTTGAGAAATATTAATTTTGTAAAATGTTATCTATGGTCATTCCAAAAACTATGAATGAATATATAGTTTGATATTTGGTTTTATGTGGGTTAGAAAAATATCTTTCATTAGCATAAATAACCAATTTTCACTATAATTCTTGGAATAATTTATCATTTATACCCTTAAAATATAAACAAGTAAGAGAATAACATTATTGGATCAAAAATTTGTTGAATGACATTTGTTATCAACCAAACATGTTGTTTACTTGCCTCATGAATGACACCTTTCATAATTTACCAATACATTTTCTCTAGTATCCAAAATTTATTAAATACACATTTTATTGGAATTAGTAGATCATTTTTACTTGGAATTGCAATAAATTGATGTGAAAAATGTTTTTATGAATGGTAATTAAGAAATGGATACTTACATGAAACAAGATAATGATTCCTAGTAATGGTGATCATTTTGTGCACAATCTTAAAAGGACAATCTATGCTTTAAAACAAGAACCCTGAGAATGGTATTTAAGATTTCATGACGTAATTAATTCATTTGGTTTCAAAGAAAACATTATGGACCTATGTATATACTAGAAGGTCAATAAAAGTAAATTATTATTATTTTTTAAACGTAGTTTAAATTTTACTTGATATAAATAATACTGTTTTTCTATATGATTTGAACAATTCCTCTCAAAAAATATTTCACAAGAATGATATGGGTGATACATAATATGTCATTGTCTTAGATATTCATAGATATTAGTTGGGAGGCATCACAAGATTGTCTCAATAAAATACTATGAACTAAGTATAAAACCCATTGTTAAGGGAGATAAATTCAATATAAACCAATCATATAAAAATGATTTATAATGAGAAAAAATAAAATACACCTAGTATGCTTCTTCTATTGGTAGTTTAGTGTATTCTCAGGTCTACACAAGTCCCAACATTTCATTTTTAGTAGGAAAGTTGAGGAGATATAACTATAATCTTAGAATATAACACTAGAAGTCTGTGCATAAAATGGTATTAAGATAGAAATAGGGGACTAAAGAGTATATGAAAATATAAAAATAAGCTGAAAATTCATAAGTTATCAGATACACCGAGTAAAACTTTTTTGGTTGTGTTGATTCAAGAAAATCAACCTTAGGTCACATATTTAGGATGGATAATAGATTACTGTCAGGGAGAAGCGTCAAACAAACACTAACAATGAATTTTATTATAGAAGTTGAGTTTGTTTCATGTTTTGTGGCCACTTATCATGGTGAATAGATAAAGAGTTTTTTTCAAGTCTTAAATATATGAATTCTATTTATAGACCATTAATTATATATTGTTACAATTAAACTATTATATTTACGGATAAGAATAAAAAAACGGTAGTCAAAGTAAACACATTGAAATTAATTACGTAGCAGGAAATGAACTTGTTAAAGATAAGAAAATAGCCATTCAATATATCATCAATGAATTAATGATTTTAGATCCTTTAACTAAATTCATTCCTCTATTTAAATTCAAGGTTCATATAAAAAGACTACAATTAATTTATACCCTATAAATTTTTATTGTACAAACAAATTTTATTCAAAACACCTTATATATATATAATTTATATATTCGGTTTATTTATTTACATTCATTACCTAAGAAATATTTTAGGTCTATAGAATAAATCCTGAGGTTAAGTTTATTCTTATGGTTATTTAAGATACATAATACATTATGAATCATGGAAGGAAATACTCATTATTTAGAGGGCATACTGTTATGATCCATGTATTACATTTATTATTAAAGATTGAGTTTGGTTTCATATATTCTAATTAACTGGTATAGACCATGTGAGAGAATGTAATAAATGGTCCATAAAATTAGTTTCAATATAATTAATTATGAACCGTAAAATTAATTTGTCCAATTAAGTTAATGAAACAAAATAAGGTCTATAAAATCAATCATTTTGATGGTAATAAATTACCTGTGCATTGACTCTCTTTGTCAATAGAGTTATTTGGGGTGCGTTCATGATGATAGAACCCAATATAAAAATAAACCCCCTGTATTAATCAAATAAAAGGGAAATACACCTTCTAATCCTCGATGTTGAGTATTGAAGGCATTAATGTTTTGATTCCACATTTTTCTATGTTTTTTTTCTATAATGGATGGAGGAACGTATCATTTTATTTTCTAACAATGAAATAAAATGATACTAGAATATTTTTTTTATAAATTAGATAACACATAATGCATCAAATTCATTATAATAAGGCATAATATTATATAAAAGGTACATATGCATATGTCTATTCATATCCTTTAGGTATAAGTAAAACATACATTTATATTTAATCATTGAATGATAAATAAAATTTCTGTTTATATTTAATTATTCAAGAAAAATAAATTCTTCATTATATTTTCATATAAAAATCATATCAGTATTCAATGAAAGATATTATATTATTTATTGTGGGTATTTTCGTGAATATGTAAAATATTTTTAAAATTTAATATTTTAACTTTTGGATAATTAATTCAAAAATAAAATAAAATTCCTTGTAATTTAATGACCAAATGTTCCACTAATCTATGAAACTCTTAAATATTTTTCATATAGTTTAAAATATCTTGATAATAATATGATTAATATAAATGCATTAAGTTATACAAACCAATGAATCATAAAAAACAATTTTATATTCATCCTTATGTGAATATTTATTTAAATGGATTTATTATATATGTATTATTTAGCTCAACCCATAAAATAATTTATCTAATTATGTGATAATTTCAAATTTTTAAATATGATTTAGGCATTTTGAACCATTAAATGATTTACATATAGATATTCTAATTAGTATTACCACAAATACAAAAAATGAAAAGCAATTGGGAGGAACCTTTTTATAATAATATCATCAATATTTAAAAGTCTTAATACGTTGGATATCCAATCCAAAAATTCATATGATAAACATATTAAATATTCCATTAGTTATTTTTAGACAATTATTTTGATATTCACATATCTCAAAATTAATTATTATTTATGAGTTCTGAAATAATTTATAAATATAATTATATCATCAAAAATATTTAATGAGATCTTGTAATTTATTTGGTACTAGTTCTAGTTTTGTTACAAAATCTAGAAAAAAAATATTTATATTGATATATTTATTTTCCACATTAGGGAAAAAATTAATTTATTACTTATGATGACCAATGATTTTATATAATCATTTATACACACATTTTATATGTATAATAATCTAATTTGATAATTAATCTTTGATACATTATATCCAAATAATTAAATTAAGTGTTGTGAGTAACTTATAAATAATTCTGATGGAGCATTTTATATAAGGCTACTGATGCTAAATACTTATTTTAATCAACATAATATATATATATATATATATATATATATATTCACCAATAAATAATAACACATGTGACCATTTCATATTTCCACCACTCATATAACATTTAAATAGTTCATATGGTAGGTAGGTACACTCATATATATTTCATAATTGATACTTCATATAAATATTGAATTTTTATTTTTCAAAATAGCTGGTGATAATATAAATAATTTATCTTTATTACAATTAACCCATGGTATTTTTTCATATAGGGACATTCATAATATCATGATTAGAATTATAAATTCTCTTACAGGTGAATATTTGTGAGATATACATCCATTAAATAAATTCATGGTTCTCCTCAAAGTGGATCTCTATACTTTTATCAATAATATGATGTTCATTTATACTTTTCTCAATATTTTTTCATCATAATTTATCTTGTATGACCCAAATAATCATGTCATATTGTTAATTTATGATGTTTAGTATCTTCTCATTTAGTAAAATTGATCCACCACCAATACATGTTTTTTATTTTAATGAAAAACTTTTTTTGGATGAGTGTTAACCCTAAAAAAATAATTAAACCTCATAGGATTGTATAACCCAACATAAAATAAAAAACCCATAAAAATAATATATAATTTATATTTCAAACTTCAAATGGAAAAAATCTGAAACCTTCACTCTCACCAGTGAGAAATGAAAATAAAAAATAAAAAATAAAAAATAAAAAATATCAACTCTATACATTTTGTGTAGCTAGATACTAATAGATTAGACCCCTATATCTTCACCAATTTCATCATTTTTCAATTAAAAGTTTCCAAACTATCACCATCGTATGTCATTTTTTCCACCGCCACTCGTCGTCTGTAACTTCATAATTTTTGGAAACACCAAAAAAATTATAGAAACATTATTTCCAGAACAATGTTGATGTTGAAAAGGGGACAAGAAAAAACAAAACCACTAAAACCAAATCATATGAGCTCACCACCACCAAATTTTAATAAAAACTGAAATAGAATGAACATCCATCGAGATAATAGAGAAACAAAAAAATCTCCAAAATCAATTATTTTTACCTATTATGAATACTTATTATATAAAAAATATGTCAACACCTAATTCATCCATTGTATTCTTATGACATTCATTTTCAGGAATATCTTTAAATCTCAATATATTTTATCGATACATAAGTTAAAAATAAATAAGTATTTATTTTAGTTGGGGTTTTGGTTGAGTGGTATGTCAACTCTATAAGACTAAATCAGGTCTAGGTTTCAATATTGGATGACCTCAATTTGGGTATATTTTATAGTAGTTTATTCTTGAGAAGGGGTGTTGGGATTAGTTTTGGTTTTGGAGCGCTGGTGGTGACGACACAATTGGAGGGTTTGTCGGCATTTGTTTTGGTGATGGAGTGTTGTACGATTTGATGGAGGGGTGATTCGAGATGAAATTATATGGACTTGAGTGGTGAAGATGAGCCTAAATAATAGTGGTGGGGCATCTGGAATTGGACAAAACAAGTTTGATTGAGAATAGGTGGTCCGATGGCCAACAGATGATGAATGCCGGGGCGTGTGGATGGGCATGCTCTGTGGTGCATGAGACAAGTGATTGGTGATGTTTAGACAATGGTTCAGGTATTTTAGGCTATTTATTATTGGATTTTTGTGACCCTGGGCCTCTAGACCATGTAATAAGTTACCCTATACCCAAAAAATAAAGAGGGGTTACTTTATTTAATAAAATGGGGGGGGGGCAGAGAGGATTCCCCCATCTTGTTAAAAAAATAATAAAGGATTATTTATTAAAAGTTTTATACCACTAGGTAGAAATATATTCTCTCTTATAGAGCCTTCAATTAATATTTCACTTCCATTTAAGGTTGTTAAATGATCATGTACTGACTCTTCAATAGATTTGATTAATAATAAACATATATGATTTCTTTAGAATAATTCAATTAAAATAATAGTTATAACAATTATACTTTAAGATACAAATATAAGATCTTAAAAATATCCATTTATGGAGATTTAATATATTTAGGGTTAGAAATGAAACCTAAAAATACCACATTTATCATTATTATTATTATAATTGATAGTTATATTGGAAAATCATTAATTAATGAATTCATAATACTATGATAAAGGGTCAGGACCATCACCTAGAAGATATTGGTTTCTTTGGAACTTTTTATCTAATTTTTTTAAAATGTGTCTACTAGGGATTGGATCCCCTATCTATTTGAAGATAGATAAAAATGGAATAATAAGTAGTATGGATAAATCTTTTGGATTGATAAAACATTATTCATCATGGATATGATTATAAATCATAAATTATTTTTTATAAGCATATCAACTTTGAGGAATGAAGGAAAAACTAGTTGATCAAGATGCATGATTTCTCAAATATTAATGGTTGGTAACATAAATTTTATAATTTTTTCTTAAAAAATATCATTAACTTGTTGGAATGAAATAAAACCATTAAAAATACATTCCTAAGGAATGATTTTGAGAAATATTTTATTAGGATTCATCATTCCTAATAATTCATTATTATTTTTCAATTATTTTGTGCAAGACAACTTATTCTTTTTATAATAATGATCATCATTTAACTACTTTGGGTATTAAAATGAATTATATAGAAAATATTTGATCATAAAAGTTATGACCCCACCATAAACTATAAGAAAATAATGGCCATTTTAGGGGATGATATCGAGTTAATTATATGACTGCTTTGACCTGGGATGGGGTGGATCAATGCTTGATTGAGAGGGGGTGTTTATGGATGAACAATCTTCACATCCAGACACTACACTTATCTTGTATGGTTTCTAATGAGGTTTATTCATGTAACCAAAACTATTAATGAATCCCACATCTTTGACAAGCTAGATACCTTCTTTCCAAAGGTAAAAATTCACTGAAGTATCTTTCAAATGACACTTATGATCTCACATTAGTAAAAAGGATGGGAGTTTGGGATCATCATGCCATGTTGGGGGGAACTATTACATACTTTGGGGACCACTTATAGATTTAAGTCATGTTCATAAAGCTTTTCTAAATCCAACCACGAGACTGATTACCCTAATACTATCAATCAGCTATTAGCATATGGAAATGCGAATGTTTGCACATACTAGAGGCATCCAGTCGATGTGAACATATGTATTTATAAGAGTTTATCCATTGATGAAACCATATGTATGTGTCAAAGGTTCTCCATAATTGTATTTCTATTACTTAGCGATGATAGTTTATAGGTCACTGTGTTTTAAAGACACACATCTGAGTGTTCTTGATTTTATCGCCATCTAGGATGGCAGAGGTCATTTATGGTGTCGGGATTGGTCCCATAAAGGGGCTACCTATTAGATGTAGACTAAAATGTATATTTGCGATATTCATGTACACATGCATATGATTCATGATATATATATATATATATATATAATATTATATTACATATAGTGTACATTTAATATATGCATTTAGTGAATGTATTTTTCATGCATGAAAAACATGAATATATATATATATATATATTATTTATTTTCTATTGAATGGTAGCATCAATTACAATCAATTTATGAGTATATTAAATGAATTTCATTAATTCATCGAAACTGTTCAATGCATTATATCCAAACTGGCAGAAACACATATGATACATTGGAGGAGCCTCAATATTTAGCTATACAAGAGGATGAGATCCTCCTATTTGGGTGTTATATGTGATGTATATAAGCCTCTGTTAAAACTCTCTTCTTCACAAGAACTATTTATTTAATTTTTATAAGGTTCTAGAACCCTTCGGATATTGAGTATCATCGTGATATAATCATGGATTCAAGTATCCAGTGTATTCCCTCAGAGATAGGGTGCTTTTGTTCACTGATCCTCATGATCTCCCTTAAGAACTTTCCACATAAAGATGATGGAAGTTTATGCTTCTTTTTAATACCATGTACTCAGTTTAAAATATTTTTTATGTGTTATTTATTAAAGATAGATCTCATTTGTTTTGGGTTGTCTTCCACTATTTATGGTCATTAAATGATCGTACAAAACCCATCAGTGGTATTAGAGGTAGTTTATTCAAGAATTTAACATATTTAAATCCCTGGTTTTCAAAGGAAAAATAAAAAAAAATATTTTAAAACTATAAAATATTATAGACCCTTATGTGAGATGCGTAAAGGTAAATTTGATTTACCACTACACAGGTCAACTACAAAAAGGTCATACCCTTATGCATAAAGTCTCTGTAAGGGTAACCTTTATATTACCTTTGCACAAATGAGTTATGTAAATTTAGTACCCATATACTGTAGTATAGCCTAAAGGTAGATATGCAGTCACCCTTATGTGACACACTTATGAAAAAGTTCTGTGTAAGGGTAACCCCTTTGATTACCTTTATTCTTATGAGTTTTGTAGCAGTAGTTTCCTTACGCAAAGGGTTCCACATAAGGGTCATTTTATTTTACCCTTACATGTAAATGTACCTTATGTTTACCTTTACACTACATATGAAACATTAAAAATACCCTTATACAATGGAGTTGTGTAAAGGTAGTACCATTATACAAGGGAGATGCGTAAAGGTAATCTACATATTACCTTTACATAGTGATGTTCAATGAGGCTAAATAAAAGTAAGCTTTATGTTACCTTTACACATGCTATTAAAAACATAAATTACCCTTTCATAGAGAATTTGTGTAAGGGTAATAAGAGAATACCCTTATGTAGCATGGGGGTTCTATGTAAGGGTTAGTGGGATATTGTTACGAATTGTTTTTAAACATATTAAATGATTTTTATGGTTTATAAAATGTTTATAAATCATAATAAAAGGTATTTTGAGATATTTTAATTTTCAAGGTTTCTATAAATAAATAAATCAATTATAATTGATTAAATAAATGTTTATGAATCATTTTTACCAAATATCAAAGGTTAATATTTTAAAATACCTTTTGAAAAATTAAATAGCATGCCTTACGATCTATAAATAAAATGTTTATTTAGAAATCATAGGAGGTTATTTATAAAATGGTTATAAATTACAAAATATATTATATTTGGATTATATAATATGTTAATATATTAGATATTGAATTATAAAATGTTTATAATTCATGAAATATCATATAAATTCCATTGAATATAAAATATAAAGGGTTTTATATTGAACTAAGTATAAAATGTTTATATTATTAATAAAATATAAAATGTTGATATTTAGTATATATTTATGATTAGTTTATAAATGTATAATGATTTGGAAAATAAATAAATAAATTATTTATTTTTTAAATTTCCATGATATTCATGTTTCGTAGATATATTTTGAAATATGATCATTGTGTACACCCATTTATATGATAAATTCCTCATAGTATAGAACCTTGAATATAATACTAGTTTTGATACCATAAAATTCAGTTTTTATCTAACTTTACCTCTGTTATTACATTTAGTTTTGTGCTTGAGAATAGTTTTTGGTCATAATATGCACATATTAGGTGCTAGTGTTTTTCATAAATTGAATTATCTCTTGAGTAGAGTCTCCCCACAAATAGGGACCTGTGGTTAGACCACATAGTTTCCAAGAGGATTTTCTTGTCTAGGAAAATGAATGAGTCTAGCTTTGTGTCTCTCTAGGCTTACTCATGCGGAGTTTTTCAATATCATATAACTTTATTCCTTTACCTAAAGCATTAATGTACCTTATTCATATCATGTATATGGATATTTATGAATAAAATTGACATATATTTTTTGGGTGATTACCATAGATTTGTGAGTTTTGTAAAAAGTTACACATTAATGTAGTTTCAACATATTAATTTGTTGGTTTCGAAAGGGATTCCAAAACTAAGTGATTATAATATTGCATGCACAAAAAGAGAATAAAACATGAGAATATAATTATTACATATGAATTAATAGTTATGAATTTAATATTCATATTATTTATATTAATTTGACGATACTAAAACCCCCTAAAATACGAAGTTTGAGATTCCTTCCAAAGAAACACGTTTCAATCCATTAATCATACAACCTGGTAAGTCATACTAAAGATAGGTTCCCATGGATTATCTAATGTATGATGAGAAATTAGCAAGTGACTCTGGATTATTCTATTTGGTAGGTCATGCTAAAGGTGGGTTCCCATGGATTATCCTTGGTTAGATTTTTTGGAATTTTATTTATGTTACACTAGTGTGGAGACCCTAATAGGATTTGGTTACCGGAGGAATAAAGTTGATTGAGTTCATATAATGAATTTGGAAAATGGTTAATCTAATAAACTATCAAAGAATCATAACTATTATGATTGGGTTTATGCCATTATTAAATAGATTAGTAATGGGAGAAACCCTAAATAAGCCTCATTGATTAGTGAAATATTTATTTTGTCTCACAAAATAGATATGATGTAAGGGGTCAACATTTTTAGTGGGATCACTTTGATTAAAATTCCTTGATGAAAATATATAAGACATGATATTCATTTGATAATTTGTTTTGTTATAGATAAATACATAATAATCATTAAATTAAAATTTATATTAATCATTGTAATGAGAAGCTTAATTTAAGAAAATATTAATTATGGTATCTTAAGATAAATTCTTGAGCAAGAGAAATATTCTTTATGCCAAAATAGTTCCTTTCAGAGTAACCAAATGTTAAAGTTGTTCAATAAAAAAATTAGGTTGTTTATGGAATCATTGAATGATTCATTTATGGTTGTAAAGGAAATAGATAAGAAATTACCAAAGGAGTTTTAATCACATATACTTGATATGGTTAGGCATGTGAAATAATATTCAATATGATTAAATATTCTATTGACTCAAGGTTTCCATAATTTTTTTTGGTTCTAGAATTCAATTCTATTGTTCTGACTGATATATGATATCAACTTTATGTTCAAAAATGTTATAGAAACATATAAATTTCATAATATTATAATTAATTTAAGGATATAACTTGGTGATGGATTTAAAGTAATACAAAAAACTTGTTCCTACAATAATAAAATAAATGCTTCAAGTTTGGATTCATTTCTATCAGATGCGTTAAGAGATATTAAAATGGATTTTTTCTGGTTAGATAATCCATACTATTTTTATTTATGTAAATTTTATAAAAAATTTAATGAATTCAAAAAATGTTCACTAGATATTCACAATGTGTTAATAATGGATTAACTGGGTATATGATGTCTATTTTCTGGTACCGTATGGAAAGTACAAGTGGGTAAAAGTTCAAACCAGAATAAGAAATGTTAGTTGAAAAGTCTAATAATGTTTTTTTCAAGAAACTAATCAATGTAATTGAAACATATATATGTATGTAAGGATTATTAATAATTCATATGATTAGATTACCCAATATATATTATATTGAGTATCTAGAACTCTATAAAATGGCCATGTTAGGTATAGATGTTATAGAAATGAATTCTTTGATTTTGAAGGGTATATGATACAGAATGTATGTTTTAATTTATTTTGTAAATATACAGGATTTCAAAATAAAAGGAAGAATTGATTTATATTGTAGAATAAATTCATAAGATGAAGAAAAAAATATACTATATAGAGGATTTGAAGGTAAATGATTTTATCAAGCTCAATTGAATCTAAGTAAAAGATGTGTATCTTCATCTCAATTAGCTTATGAGATAAGAGAATATGTTTAATATTATGAATTTTTTATGAATAATTTTATGATTATTAATGGAATACACATGGTTTATGATTAATCAATTTCTGTAACATGATCAGAGATAAAGATATGGATAAAGTTGTTTATCCATGATAGAACTGTTTATCCAAATGTTTATTAAAATATAAAGGAATATGTTCTTTCCACCCATCAGTGGTATATTTTAATAAAGTTTGATTTTCAAATTAATATGTTCCAAAAACATATAAAACCACATATGAGATATAGAAAAGATAGTTTATTTGTTATATATTATTACTAAAAGGAAATAAATGTTATTTCATAATATAAATAAGTTTTTATTGAATCTTAGGAATATATTATGAAGAGAATATAGCATCCAATAGGATATTTTTTGTATATTTGAACATATAGAAGATCAAATTTAACAAATAAAATATTTTATCGAATTTAGTTTAAATGATTATTTACTTTATATCCTAAATATTTAAGACATGTGACATTAAATAAAAATGTAAACTCTTACATTCAGTTACTATGAGAAAGTGAATATCACTATTAAATAAATATTGTACTAGTATAAGATTGAGTGATTATTCACTTAATATCCTAAATAATTTTAGGATATGTGATTGTGAAGATAATTGTAAAGAGTATCATTTAGTTACCATAACCGGTGAACATCACTATTCCCTGAAGGTTTATACCAACTAATAAAAATATATATAACTTGGTATCCAAAAAGAGTTTAGGATATGGTGGTAAAGATAAATGTAAAGTGTTACATTAGTTACCATAACAATGTGGATTACACTTTATCCTAAAAGATTTTAGGATGTGATGGTATTGAGAACTTTAAATAGTTACATGTGTTTACCGTAGTGAAGTGAATATCACTTTATCCTAAAAGAGTTTAGGATATGTTGGATAAAAATATAAAATAGTTATATTGATTTCAAGGAAAAAGTTTTATGGAAAGGGTTCCAAAGATGATGATGGTGTACTTATAAATAAATCTAAGTGGACAACAGAAGATAAAATTATAACATTTGATGTTATGAAGAAAAGGATTATGAATATATGTTCAAGAGTTAATCAACATGAATGTGATTCCAAAGACTCACCATTATTAATACTATCTTTCTTTGTAAATGAACTCATTAAGAGGTTAGTGGGAGTATTTTATTAGATAGTCACATAGGGATGTGATAGTAATTAAATTGGATGCAATTTTCAAAAACCATTACTACAACAACAATATGAGAGTCATGTAGAATTTATGGATATTTAACACTTAAGAGATTTATAATAATGGTTGTAAACATACCATGTAATTATAATAACGGTAATATATACTTATCATTCATTCATGCTTGATGAAATTTTATTTCACATGAACGTTTGAATGATAATACTACCTCAATGTTTGACATTGAGTTGTCCCTATCCAATGATCAATGTGGAGTATTATGGGTTTTAATGATATGATAAAGTTATCATGAATAAAATCTCGTATTCAGTACAAGGAGTTGTATAAGAGATACGAATAATAGATTTATGAGGTAATAACTAGAGACTTATTACTTGGATTTATTCACTAAAGTATATCTCATGGAATTTCATATAGTCATAGATATACTTTGGGCTGTATGATTATGATCAATCCTTTTTTACTCAAGGATGGAAATATACCTAGCATGAGAACCTTAAAACATTAATACCCTACTTATTCTATTCAATATATGAACTTAGCTGATGAGGGGGTGGTAGCGTATGTTACAGATAATGTCATCAGTTAGAGTGCAACCGAGATAGGATTTGTACAGTTGTATGAGAAGAAAAGACATCTAGACCATGATTGAATTAGATCGATGAAATACATGGTCATGAATAGTTGTTTCAATTATGATCTGTTCAACTACATGACTAAGTGACATGTTATATATTATTAGATAAAAGAATGACATGTGATGTATTCATTAACTTGGCCAGTCTTTTTTAGAGAATTAATAAATAATGAGAGGCTAATACTAGATTGACATGTTTTATGTCTAGTGGTTTCTCGATGTCACTAAAAAAGAGATTATAAAGATATATATATATATATATATATATGATGTATATGATACATCTCATGGTTTTCATGTTAATATAGATAAATGAGTATGTTTGATGGTGACCACACGAGTCCCCTTAGTATATCGAGTCGCACCGATGCTTTTCTAGAGGTTTCTCTTTACTTACATCATTTAAATTGGGATTTGATAGTTGTTGTAAATGCAGCTAAGGCCCATTGCGTCACACAGTTAGGCCCCTAGAAAATGATAAAATTTTGCGCAAAGCATTTCTATAAAATGAAAATAGTTTTATGAAAAACCATATCTAAAAGAGTTTAGATGGATTCAAAGAGTTTTGATGTTTTCATAAAGTCCTTTTGGAATTTTAGTGCAAGTGGGAGATTGTTGGATTTACACTAAAATGTATATGCATAAGATATATGTACATATGCATATGACACATGATATATATATATATATATATACATATATAATATGATATTATATATTTTTTACATTTAATATATGAATTTGATGCATGCATTTTTCATGCATGCGATATATGAATAATATATATATATATATATATTATTCATTTTCCCCTGAATGGTTTCATCAATTACAATCCATCTAGTATCGAATTAAAGGATTTGTATTAATTCATTGAAACCGTTCAATGAATTATATCCCAACTAATAGAAATACATACAATGCATTGGAGGATCCTCGACCTTCTACTATATAAGAGGATGAGATCCTCTAGTTGGGGTGTTGTATATGATGTGTACAATCCTATATTAAAAATATATTCTTCTCAAGAACCACTTATCTCATTCCGATAAGGATCTAGAACCTCTTTGGATATTGGGTATCTTCTTGATACGATTTTGGATTCAAGTGGCTGGTGTATTCTCTCGGAGGTAGGGTAATTTTGTTCACTACTCCTCATGATCTTCCTCAAGCACTCTACATGGAAGGATGATGGAACCATGTGTATATTTTGAATACCAGGTACTCTATTTATAGTATTATTTATTATGTTATTTATTTAAGATAGATCTTCTCTGTTTTGGGTTGTCTTCCACTGTTTATGGTCATCACATGATCATACAAAACCAATCACTTCCTTGTATCCTTGTGAAAGGAATCTGAACCCATGTAGTTCAGTGACACTTAATGGGGGAATGTCACACCTTTTAAGGTCTTTTGAAGTGGATCAATCTATGTAGTTTAGTGTTATGTGGTAACTCTACTGAAAACAGGGCAATTGGGACGGGCTATTTGCGACAGGCTCGTATCCTATCGCAAATAGTACTTCAGAAAAAGTTTTTGCTATAAGAGAACCATCCCGTCACAAATAATAAGGTTTTTACGACGGGTCAGTGGTTCCTATCACAAAAGCCTTAACACGTGTTGCACGCCAAAATGTTGGAAAAGGGTATTTTCGACGAAATATACATCCCGTCGCAAATACTATGTTGACAAGTGGTCTTTTGCGATGGGGCCCATCACAAAAGACTTTCTAACGAGAGAGTATTTGTGATGGTAGTCCCGTCGCAAATAATCCCATCACAACTAATCTAACCTATATATACCCCACCCATTTTTCCCTCATTCCACTCAATTTTCTACCCCCCTCTCTCTCTAGTGGAAAATTTTCTCTCAAAATTTTTCATAGTATAAAATTTTAATTTGGGGCATTATTCACAGTATATATCCTTTGAAAGCTTTAGTTTTAAGGTATTTATCTATTTCTTTTATTTTTTACTTAATTCATTTTATTTCATTTTAGTTATAATTATTTTTAATTAGCTATAGTTAAATTAAATTAGAATTAGATAGTTTTATTTTACATCGTTTATGTTTATTTTTACAAATAATTATGTGTGATTAGTATGAATTAGTATTAGTTAATAGTTATTATATTAATTAGTATTAATTCGAATTAAATTATAATAATTAGAATTAAATTGTAATAATTAGTATTAAATTGTAATAATTAGTATTAAATTATAATAATTAGGGTTAAATTGCAAAAATTAGTAATAAATTGCAAAATAGTAATAAATTGCAATAATTAGTAATAAATTGCAACAATTAGTAACAAATTGCAACAATTAGTAATAAATTCAAATAATTAGTAATAAAATATAATAATTAGTAATAAATTGTAATAAATAGTAATAAATTGAAATAATTAGTAATAAAGAGAATCAATTAAAAATAATTTGCAATAAATTGTAATAATTAGTAATAATTATTAATAATTAGCAATAAATTGTAATAATTTGTTATAAATTGTTATAATTAGTAATAAATTGTAATAATTTGTAATAAATTGTAATAATTAGTAATAATTAGTAATAATTAGTAATAAACTCTAATAATTACTAAAAAAATGTAATAACTAGAAATAAATTGTAATTACTAATAGTAAATTGTAATAATTTTTAATAAATTGTAATAATTAGTAATAAATTCTAATAATTAGCAATAAATTATAATACTTAGTAATAAATTTCAATAATTATTAATAAATTGTTATAATTTGTAATAAATTGTAATAATTAGTAATAAATTGCAATAATTAGTAATAAATTATATTAATTATTAATAAAATTTTATAAGTAGTAATAAATTCTTATAATTTGTAATAAATTCTAATAATTAGTAATAAATTTTAATAATTATAATAAATTGGAATAATTAGTAATAATGTGCAATAAATAGTAATAAATTGCCAGAATTAGTAATAAATTATAACAATTAGTAATAAATTGTAACAATTAGTAATAAATTGTAACAATTCATAATAATTAGTAATAAATTGTAATAATTAGTAATAATTATAAATAATTAGTAATAATTAGTAATAATTAGTAATAACTAGTAAAAATTAGTAATAATTAGTTATAAATTTCAATAATTAGTAATAATTAGAAATAATTAGAAATAATTAGAAATAATTAGAAATAAACTGTAATAATTAGTAATAAATTTCAATAATTAGTAATAAATTGAAATAATTAGTAATAAATAGAAATAATTTGTAATAAATTGCAATAATTATTAGCAAATTCTAATAATGATCAATAAATTTTAATAATTAGAAATAAATTCTAATAATTATTAATAATTAGCAATAATTAGTAATAATTTTTAATAATTTTCAATAATTAGTAATAACTTCTAATAATTAGTAATAAATTGCAATAGTTAGTAATAAATTGCAATAATTAGTGATAAATTGCAATAATTAGTAATAAATTTAAATAATTTTTAATAAATTGAAATAATTATTAATAAATTTTAATAATTATAAATAAATTGCAACAATTAGTAATAATTAGAAATACATTATAATAATTATAAATAAATTGTAATAATTAGTAACAATTTGCAATAAATTCTAATAATCGACAATAAATTGTAATAATTAGAAATAAATTGTAATAATTAGTAATAAATTGTAATAATTAGTAAAAAATTAGTAATAATTTATAATAAATTATAATAATTAGTAATAAATTCTAATAATTACTAATAAATTGCAATAATTAGTAATAAATTGCAACAATTAGTAATAATTAGTAATAAATTGTAATAAATATTAATAAATTATAATAATTAGAAATAAATAATATCAATTAGTAATAAATTGTAATAATTATTAATAAATTATAATAGTTAGCAATGAATTACAATAATTAGGAATAAATTGTAATAATTACTAATAAATTTCAATAATAAGTAATAAATTGTGACAATTAATAATATTTTTTAATAATTATTTATATATTGTTAGAATTAGTAATAATTAGTAATAAATTCTACTAATTAGTAATAATTAGCAATAATTATCAATAATTACCAAGGAATTGTAATAAATTGTAATAAATTGGCCTAATTTCTAGTGGATTGGTGGCTCCCTTTTGCCGGACGCCTTTTCTCCTTGTAATTTTCTCCCACTAAAATCACTATGAAAAATCTATCATCATGTACGAATATCATTTTTTGTATGCACGATAATGGAGGTAACAGTGGCGAGGCCTTTCTACTCTCCATTACCGTTCATATGAAAATGGATATGCATACATCAGAGTGGATTTTTCATATTGATTTCAGTCGGAGAAAGTTCCTAAGAGACGATCCATTGAGAAAAAGATGTTATTTTTCCCAATGAATCATCTCCACTGTCTCTGATTGAAATCACTATGAAAAATTTGATAAGACATACAAATATCCATTTATGTGTGCATGAAGATGGAGAGTAGGGAGGCCTCACCGCGCTGCTCTCCATCTTTATGAATAAAAAAATGGATATTCGTACATCTGCACATATTTTTCATAGTGATTTCAATAGGAGACAGTGGAGATGAGTCGTCGGGCCAAAGAACTATCGCCAATCCACTGGATATTATGTCATTTTTAAAAAAAAATTATTAGTAAAAATTAACTGTATTTAATAAAAATTAGTGGTAACAGTATAAATTATTATAAGTTATTGTAGATTAGTATTAAATCTTAAAAAAATATTTTAAATAAGTATGAAATAATTTTTTATTATAATTTGATAGAAAATGGAATTTAATTGTCTTCTCTTTTTTGGATAGTGTTTTTTTATATAAAATTATTTAGAAAAACAAATTATTTTATATTTTTAGAGAAATATAGAATAAAAAGTCGACAATAATCATTATTAGATGATCACGCTTGGATTAATCAGTGCAAGAATCCAAACGGTTCTGGTTTAAATCTTATATATATTGAGGGTGTTAAAACTTAATTATCCATGACATCATCAAAACTAGAATTTGTTTCATAAGGGAAAATTAGGTTTCCTTATAAAAAATGTGCTATGAGGACCTTTGATACATTTGAAAACGTTGGAGGTCATTTGTTGTGTTTTTGTTTTCAACCAGATTATGTTTTCTGGTATCAACATTATGGACACAGTTCTGGAGAAGATATTAATAATTTGGTTCTAGATCCAACATGGTTTAAAAATTTAGTATATCATGTGGCAGGTCCGTATTTTTAATAAGCTGAAACTCAAGATGAAATTAATTTAACTCTTGATTTAGAACCATATAGATTTTATGAGTTGTTGAGGTCTACTGAGGATTTCTTATATCCTGGTTGTAAGATAAGGAAATTTGAAGCATTTTCTAAATTTATGGATGTTAAATCAGATAATGGAATGTCAAATATCTATTTTGATCAGATATTATAATTGTTAAAACACTGTTACCTGAAGGAAATGTGTTGCCTATAAAGATTATGAGATAAAGAGGCTGGTTCCTAATTTGGGTCTTGGTTATCAGAAGATTAATGCATGTTTAAATGATTGCATCTTATATTATAGTGAAAATGAGTCATTATATATTTATCCCACATGTGGACAATTGAGCTATAAAGAGGCTCAATAAGGGAAGTCTGGATTGATTCCTGTAAAAAAATTGAGATATTTCCCCCTAACACCCATATTGCAGCATTTATATATGTCTCAGAACACATAAGTATTAATGTAATGGCACAAAACCAATATTCTAAAAGGTAAAACCTTAAATCATACCTCTGAAGGTGATTCATGGAAAAATTTTGACCAAGTAAATCTATCTATTTCTTTAGAATCACGAAACATGTGAATGGGTATTTTTGTTGATGGTTTCTGTCTATTTGGTTCTTACGGTAGTTATTATTCATGTTGTACTATCTTTATAATTTCATACAATTTACCTCAATGGATATTGATGAAGGAACCATATATCTTTTTGACCATGTTAATTTAAGGAAATCCAAAAAATGATACTGATGTTTATTTGAAACCATTGATTAATAAGTTAAATTCATTGTGGAGTAATGGTGTTAGTACATTTGATGTTGCTGTGAAACAAAATTTCTTGCTGAAAACTACATTTATGTAGAAAATTAGTGACTTCCTAGAATATGGCATGTTATCTTGCTAGAGTACACATGGTCCAAAATCATGTTCGTACTATATGAGAGACATCAAAAAATTTATGCTCAACAATGGAAAAATATATTTTTTACTTTCATCAGAGATTACTTCTAACTGATCATCCATTTCGGAGGAATAAATATCATTTCAGAAAAGGAAAAATTGAAAGACATGGACCACCAACAATGATCTCAGGTGCAGATTTGAAATCAATTTTCTCTTCATTACCTCTCATCACCTTTAGACCAACAATAAACCAATAGAAAATTGATGTATTTAGAAAGGAATATAATTGGATAAAACAGATCATTTTTGGGATCTTCTATATTAGTCTGATTTGTTAGTCCATCACATGTTTTATGTCATTCATATTGATAAGAACTATTTTGATAATTTATTTCATACATCATTGGTTACACCAGGTAAGACCAAAGATAATTTAAAGGCACGATTAGATCTTACCCAAATTTATAGGTGACCATAACTTGAACTATTTGAAAATGTCAAATCATAGAAGTTATTGAAGCCAAAATCATCTTATACAATATCCAAAGATAATCTATTATTATTTTTCAGTGGATTTCAACATCGATACTTCCAGATGTTTATGCTTCCAATTTGGACAGATGTGTTAACAATGGTTATATTACAGGATTAAAAAGTCATGACTGTATTGTTATAATGGAAAGACTTGTTCTAATTGTATTAAGAGGTATGTTGAATTCTATGATTTTTGATGCACTAACAGACATATCATATTTTTTCCGAGACATTTGTGTAGTGAAAAGTGACTACGATGCATTAATCAGACTCCAAGAAGATGTTGTTTTAATTTTATGTAAACTATAAAAAATATCGCCGCCATCTTTGTTTGACATAATGAAAGATTTAATATTACATTTTCTACATGATGAAAAATTTGGAGGTCCAATACAATTATGATGGATGTACCCATTCGAGAGATGCATGGAGAAATTGAAGAAAAAAGTATGTAACAAAGCATCGGTTGAAGGTTCAATTGCATAAGCTTATTTGCAAGAGGAAATTTATTTTTTATTCTCTCATTACTTTCAATATGAATATCCCTCAAAACACAAGCATAAGGTCTGTAATGAGGAAAATATTCATGATAAAATGGAAATCAATTATTAGGTTTCAATCACCCCAAACTTGGATTCAATGGAGTTTATGATCGATGGATTTTATATAATGAGCATCACAGAGCTCATACATATGTTCTGATCAACAGTGAATAAAATACACCATTTGTATAGTGAGTGCTCATATAACTTAATATGTAATTTTTTTAGAGTAAATTAATCTTATTTTATTTATAGGTTGTATGATAATAAAATCAAGAAACAACTTCTACAAATTACATCAGCTTCTCTAGAAAAATGATGGCAAAAAAACTTTTCTTACTGGTTTAAAAACTAGTAACATAAATTATTTTTGGTTTAATATATATAATCAATTTATTATCATTTATATTGATAATTGTTTTACATTTTTTCAGGTATCTCAACATGATGATAAAATTAATAATCTATTGTGTGTATTGAGTAACCCACCATAAAAAATGGTTAAATATTATAATGCACATATGGTGAATGATTTTCAATTTCATACACATGCATTTGGGGAATAAGAAAAAATAGTGAATAGTGGCGTGTGCTTGAGAGGATCTCATCATAGAGAAACTTAAGTTGAATTTTACAGAATGTTGGAAGAAATTATTGAACTATGTTATCTGGGACAACATTACATAATAATATTTAAATTTTAGCAGTTGGATACTGAAAGTGGATTATGTGTTCATCCAACCCATGGAATCATTGATATTAAATATAAAAGTATTCTTGTAGTTAATGAATCATTTTTATTGGATCATCAAGAACATCATATTTATTATTCAAAATATTGTGCTAATTCAAGAGAGTTGAGTGATTGGTGGAACATAATAAAAATTAAATATTAAGAAAATCAGTTTACTCAAAGTGAATATGGTTCCAATGAAGTGGAAGAAATTGAAATTTTTCAAGTGATTACTCCAAATTCATCTTTTTCAAAAAGAGACATTAATATCGATGATGACACCCCACAATTAAGGGTCAATGGTGACGCTGAAGCTAATGATGTTACAAATTAATTTGAAATGATAAGAGATACTGAAACTGAAACTCATATAGAAATTGGTGATGCTGAATAGGAGTATGAAAGCATTGACATCATCAGATATGATGATGATGATGAAGATGAGGATGAAGATGAGCTTTGACATAGTTAAATGCTGGTTATAATCATAATCTATATATATATATATAATATTTGTTTTCAAATATTTTCTAAAAATAGACATTTCATGTTTCAGATGGATGAGGATTTGTTTCGTATGTTGGAGGGAGCTGATCTACCTTTGGACGGGTAGGCTGTTGGGTCATCTGACCCTTAAACTACTGGCAGTTCAGGGGATACTCAGAGGGGGTGTGGTCTTGCACGATTAATGATTCCTGACCTGATCCCCAATCAACATCCACGTCTTGGTTTTGATCCACATGTGCAGAGGTTTGTTTACCAGTGTATTTTAGTTAATTTTCAATAATTTATTTATATACTAATTTTTTGATTATTAGTTCTTTTTTCACATCTTTATGTATATAGCTACTGGATAGGGAAGCACTATAGTGTGAAATTATTTTTCTAAAGCACGGGTCTCATGGGATCAGATTCGTGTTGATGTGCAGCACCACATGTTCAATCATTGGCTGGTACATAAATAAATAATATTTATTTTGAAATTAATTACTCAGTATTATAAATTATATTTAGGGTTTATGATATCTCATTGATGAGCTAATGTGTGCATCTATCTATAAGGCATGGTAGGGGACTATGCATTAGCATTGTAGTCAGTTTTTACATAATATTAGAAGTAAAGAAATGGAGAAAGAAAGAGTGATAGAGTTTGATGAGTCTTGTCGTGCCTAATGACCTGATTACATTTCATCTCAGGTTTGGGATGGATTATGTTCAAACTGGTTGGGTGGTTGTTTTTATAGGATATCATCAGTTGGTTGAAAAAACTGAGGGAGATAAGAGGTGACACATTAAGCCAGTATTTATACACTCAGTACGCATAGGGTGCATAGAATATGTAATTTTTTTTAAATATTTTATATATCTTTAAATGTAAACGGTTTATTTTATATTCATATTGGTAGTTGAACAAATCTATATTTTAGAGTTCAACATTTATAGGAGGATGTATAGTGATCCAACCATTAGAGAGATTAGAGGTGCTCGCTAGCATTATATTGTGGTCTGTATATTATTTTGAGTTTAAAATTAACTTCAAATAATATTTTAACCATTTTACTTTTAAATTACAGTTTAAGGAATTATATGAGGCCACAACATCTCCGACATAGACTGAGAGTCAGACTGAGACTGATGCTCACACCAGTGCCAACTGATTTGACGAGACAACATGGATATAAGTGACCGAGTATGCCTTCGAGAAAGGTCGAGTTGTTTGTATCATCTCTTGGATGATGCCTATGGATTATTATGGTACCAATGAGATGTCGGTATCCAGCTCGGGAGGAGTTTGTGGGGAGTCATAATCATATTCTGCATAATATCTGGAGAAGTTGCGAGCTCAAAGTGAGCTTATAGAGAGTATACGTAGGGAGCAGGAGCAAATGCATCAATGGTAATAGCAGCAGCAACAGCATGAGATGCAGGATGAGATGCGTCGATGGATGCATCTATAGAAGCATGAGCAATTGGAGTATATGCTACATCTCACTCATGGTTTAGGGATGGATTTCCCCTCACCGTCTCCTCCAGCTCCTCCAAATGACCCGCCCCCTTATTCATCTGTTTATTTTTATGATAAAACATTTGAATGTAAAATTTGTTTGTAATATTAACTATTTACCTTTCTATATAGTGTGTTTTTTATATATTTTTTTTAAATATTAAATATTATCTATTTTATTTAGTTTTTTTATTATTTTATTACATTATTTAATTTATTTTATTTTATTAATTATTATTTTTTGATTATTTTATTTTGATTTTTTTTGAATATTGGGGTTTTCATTATTTTATATTTTTTATTACAATATTAATATTCATAATATTATATCATTAATAATAATAATATTATTATTATTATATTATCAATATTTTTTATTATTATTATATGAATATTATTTTATTATATAATAATTTACTTTATTTTACTAATATTAATATTAATAATATTTTTTTATTTTATTATTATTAATTTTTATTTTTTTTAGTTTTTTAATCTTTTTACGGTGGGCCCCATCGTAAAAAAATGTTTCAAAAACTCGACAAGGCTTTTTGCGACGAGACCATCGCAATAAAATTATTTAAAAACACGGGAAAACTATTTGCGCTAGATCTGTATACAATCGGAAATATTTGTTTTTGTGATAGACCATCGTAAAAAAATATTTGCGATAGCCTTTTCTGTAACGAGGAATTTACGATGGGGCCCCATTGGAAAAGTGTATTTGCGATGAGATCCCATCACAAATATCCCATTTTACATTAGTGTAAGGAAAACCGAGTGAATAGTTCCTAGTAATGGTTAGTGTGAGACTTACACATGCACGATCCATTTTGAGGTTGAGTTAGCTTGTAAAGTAATATAATCCTACCAAGGTAAGTGTGATCTCATTGGTAATATAGCATAAATGGGGAATATATGATAGCCACCCATAAGGAATATAAACCTCTAGGTGGGATTATGAGTTTATTTAGAATATAGATCGATGAGGATCAGAATGGAAGATTGATGTTGTTGGGTTTGAACCTCAAGGTGGAATTCTATGTATCCGATCGAAATAGGAATCCAATATCATGTAACTTGAAACACCCAATTTTAAGGTTATATGATAGGAGTGTTCCATGTGGTTTTACATCTTTTGATGAAGATGATGTCATGCATCTTAACTTCATGAATCTAAAACGTTAGCCACATAGTTTAAAATCATGCTATAAGGAAAAATGTGTCCTGAAAGATGAGACAATAGAAGATCGAGTGAGTCTTATACATATAAATCCTCCCATTTACACATAAGGGTGTATGATAGAAGGGTATAGGGTAGTCAACATTAATAGTTCCATTGTTTCAGCTTACACATACATTGTACAAGTGTGATCGGAAAATAGAAGGAATAAATTCCACATATTTCAGGAAGCATTTAAGAGGCCTACTCCTAGATAGATTAATAAAAGGGTGAATATATGTGTTATTCCAATTTTGGATACCTATTTCCTTAGGTGTATTTAGGCATCCACGAGGTTCCTAGACTAACCAAGATCGAATCAGGGTTAACCAAGTGTTGTTGCATGTTTCAGTGGAATTTTCACCGACATGCATAATATTAGGACCCCTATTATTAAGGAAATACTAGATTTAAAAAACCTTGTTGTAGCGACCCAAAGCTTGACGTACATAGACATTGCATTAATTTTGTGGAATACATAATACATAACAAAAAAAGACACCAAAGGACCATAATAGTTTAGTGTCTTTGGAAACTTGGAACGTAATCTTCTAACCATAGTGAAAGATCCTCAACATCTCCCATAAAGATCTTCCCCTTCTTGTTTTCTTACCTAAAACATTTCTTTAAATCCTGGGGAAACGAAAACATATAAAGGGTGAGATCAAATTCTCAGTAAGGGTAAGCATGGATAAAATAAAACAAATCATATACATTTGAACTTAAAAAATGAACATAATGTTTAAACATCAAAATCTTAGACAATGACATAAAACATGGAAGTACTTAAGGAATAGATCATAAAGAAACATTAATCATGATAAAATATCATGGAAATAAAACATGTGATTGTGGCAACCATTAAGCACATGATATGATTTCCATAGTAGCCAAGACATTGCGGCCAAGACTATCTTAGTGGACAATGTCCCTTTCTGAATTGAGTTCACTCATCATTCCAGTCCTGTATTACTGAACCGGATTAACTTACCATTCCATCCATGTCTATCTCATGAGATATAAATCTTTACCCAATGAATTGGAGGTAGATATAGGTCCCACCCATCTCATAATGAAATCATTCTTACTTGTGCCACAACATGAACATAAATCATTCATCATTACCCAAAGAATAAAATGGGTTTCATAAACATAATCCCATCATAACATAATCCATATAAAAAAATGGATATCATTTCATCATAATAAAAGTGAAACCATTTAAATCATAGAGACATTATACTTGAAATATACACATATGAAATAATGTCATCTTATATGGAAAATAGTTTTGATAAAACACTTGAAATGAATTTTTGAGGAAAATATCCCTTCTTCTTAAAAATCATTTTCTTTTCACAAAATGCGACACAATTTTAAAAGAAAAGAAATTTATTGAAAATAACAATGAAATCTTGTAGAGTAATCTTCTTTAAATTAGTCATTATGAAACCGTAAAAATCCATTCACACCGTATAAGTTAAAAATAACATTCTTCTCATACTTTTGTCAGAAATGTCAAAAATTTCCATGTGTGGTAAACAAAAGTAAGATTCCTATCATAACATGTGGTAAATTTCAAAAATGTGTAAAAAGGACTTTAAAAATACGTGAAACCATTTTTAGAAAACATGGGCATGGATGATAACAATAACCCCAGTAAATACTTACGAATAACAATATTGGATAAGAATGAGATTGGAATAGTTATCCCTTACCTTATGTCCGATATGCTTTGTATGTATCCTAAACTCCTGTATAATGATTTAAATAATGTCATTGACTTAATACAGAATCATATTCATTGTTATGATATCATATATAGTTTACTTATGACTTTATATTACCCATTCTTTTGTAAATTCGATGTAAAAGCAGTGATTTGGGTAAAATCATTTCATTTATTGTACGTGTTTCGACTTGTTGTTCTTGATATTATTACTTATATCCAGATTTACTTAATTACATAATGTAAAACATTATTTATATATAATATATATTCATAATATACATATATATATGATAGATCGATAAATTGAAGGCAATACACCATTTTTGGAGACGGTAGGTCGTACGTACGCATGAACACTGTTTTCATTTCCTTATTGAATTGAATGGAATTAAGTAGATGATATATATATATATATATATAAATAAAGTATCATTATTATGTCATATATCTCTTTATTATTCATTATATATACTTTATAATCATTCTTGAATGATTAACATGGAGAATGAATCTCATCGCGTCGTGGAGACGGTAGTCCGTACATACGCACGAGCGATGATATCATTCCCATGATCGTGGAATTGTATTAAAGCATATGTATAATATTTCAGAATAAATATCAATTTAAAACAATCATATATAGTTATTTATTTACACCATTATACCCATCCAAGTAAGGTGGTTTTTGAAAATAGATTACACCACGGCGTAGAGACGGTATTTCGTACGTACGCACGCGCGGTGATTTCATTTTCCGTAGGATGGATAGAAGGTGAAATAGAGTTTTTTCATATTTATAATAACATATCAGTATATAAGTAATACTGATGTTATTACTTTATAATTATACAACTAAATAAGAATAATTATAGGAAGAATGAAACTTGAGAAAATCGGAAGAAGAGATTACCTCTTCTTCGACGCACCTCCTTTAAGCTTCCTATTAAGAAATTAGAGTTGGTCTTTTGAGAATACTAGAACCTGCATAATGTTTCTAGGGAAGTGGAGAAGAGAAATGGTCAGGGGTTGGCCTATATTCAAGGCTCAAAGGGTGTGAAGAGAAGAGGGAAGGGGTGCCCTTTTTATAAGGGAGGAGAGGGGCACCTTTGAAAAAACTCAAAATATTATTTTATAATAAAGTCATATTCTGTTTATAATAGCACCAAAATGATTTATTTAGAATATAAAGTAGGTATGGGTAGAAATACTCTCAACCAATATATTTTAGACAAGTTTGTTTCATTATATTAACCTTATCTTTTAGTTTTAACTCTTAGTTAATTAGATTGACATTTACCATGTCACTTTGTATTTTTATATTATATAGTTAATAAACTTACCATATACATCCAAGGGATCCCCAAGTGGTCCAATAATGAAACAAATATCATGATATAATTATCTTGGCTGAAACTTAGATTTTTAGAAATATAATAACAATTAATAATATAATATTTGTTTTAAAAACTATTTTATGTCAATTTTGACACTATTTGGTAATTGATTTTTGTAAAAATTATAACAGCATGATTAGTTCTAAAAAAGTTAATTTAATCAATATCAACATGTCTTATTGACCTATAAAATTAGTTTAATTCATAAAAAGTCTCAAATTACATTTATTTGTGTATTTATAACATCAATTATGTTAATATTTCATTAATAAGTTAATTACTACATCATCATTGTGTCATAAATAAATTAAACTATTTAAAGTCTAAAAATTATAAATAAAATACCATTATGTAGGAAACTTTTTTATATTTCTAATTAATTTTTATAGTTGAATTTATCTTATGTATAACCCTATATTAAAAATGATATATTTATTAAACTTTGATTTTAACTATTGTAACCCTTCTTTAAATAAATTAATAATAAATGTCCTAATCTAATCCAAGTGGACCTAAATAGTAATATTTTATTCTTAAGGTTGTTTTTGGTCGAATTAAACTTATCCAATAGAATTAGGACATGTGTTAGGGTAATAATAATATCATTTTTACCCTTAATTACCATATTTACTTTTAACCGTGGTAAATAAAAGTAAAAAGTTACTATTCACCAAAAATTATTTTCATCTCATTGAACCACATTTTAGTCCTTGATATTAACCGTGTCTCTCAGATTTTCAAAATTCCACTCACAGAAGCGGTAAAATTATGTTTTATGTGATTTTCCAAATTCTTCTAGGAGGTGGGTAAAAGACGGTGAAAAGTTCAATAAAATTTTTATATATCTAAAATTATTATAAAATGACTCCAATGAATTACATTGAACTTATATAGGTATTATGTATAAATTTGACCTAAAATAAATTTAAATAAAATAAATAATTATTTAAATAAAAAGTCGGTTTTTAAATAGTAACCTAGTGTTTTCACTATTCATCAAAAATTGAAAGTTTTCAGAAAAATACCAAAAATATACCCTAGGCTAATTTCGATATTCAGAATCCAATAATGAAGTCCATTTTGAAGGATAAAATTTATAAAATTTAAAAAATTGGGTATTACTATTCATAACGGCTAGTTCATAATAATATTATAATAATATCTCGTTTAGTGAAACTCGGTATTGCGTATTACACACACTATCAAGGAAGGTCATGATTGCGTGTAATGCAAGCCAAGTCAGGGCTGCATGTAGTGAATGCACTGTTTGGTTTTGCGTATAACATAATCAAAACTTATTTCATTTTTACATTAAACAAAATCTATACTTAATGTTGCGTAGAATAATTTCCACAAAACGAACTTGAATTTGTGTGTAACACAAGAAAAGAATAGTGTTGCGTATACTGCAAGATAATATGGTCTTGCGTATAGTACAAGATAATCTTGGTGTAGTGTATAATAGAACACATCAAAATAATATATCTCATAAAATCTCAGGGTGTTACATTCTACCCCCCTTAAAATGAATTTCGCCCTCGAAATTCATCAGGGTTATAAATAGTTTTCTACTAGAAATTTTCTTTCATAGAAACCCACATCGTAAAAAGGAATACTAAAACTTAATTTTAAAAAATGAACTTTAGAAACAAAATGGATATCCAAAGTAACTCATCACTTGGGTTCCCACATAGGAGATCATAGGTGAAAATATGGATATAGAAGAGAAATAAAACCGTCATGTTCTGATAGAGAGTGGTAGAGAACATGGCTACGAAAAATCCAACAGTCACAAAGACTTAAAATTGTGATGATCTAAGGTACCATCTGATTCATCAGATATAAGAGCACTAGGACAACATTTTTGGTTTTCAAGATCATTTCCCTAATGTTGGAGAATTTTTGAATTAAAATAAATACTTACTTGTTTTTGGTACAATCTTACTATTGTTTATGCCTTGAACAATTTCCACTTCATCTCTTAAAGAAATAAAGTTGTATTTGTCTTCCGTGAAGTGTTAGCAGATCATGCGATAGAATGATACGTCATTCCATCTATCTCAAACAAAAGGATAGAAAAAGTATTAAATATACATAAGTCCATCTATAGTGAGATTAATCGTATATAGTTCCTAAAATGGACTTATACTTCATATATCATACCGCTTAATATAATAAAACTAGTTTCTACTAACTAAGGACTTCCTGTAGGCCAGTGATAGGTGATAAAGGCCTATCACACTTCGGTTGTGGGTTTGATTCCCCCAACCTAGTCCGACGCGACGGGTTGTCGCCCATCCTGTAAGTTTTCCTTTTTCTAAAACTAAATTATTATGACATTCCATAAATAATATCGAAAAAAGTTCTAGCCATAAAAAATTCTATCTGATGTCTAACTTAATCCATTCCAACCTTTAAGCTTATTGAAAATACTTCTATCTAATATTATAGTATAAAGAAAAAAATTACTATAAATGTCATCTGTTGAGCATGTGAATACCATACTTTATCCCCTATATATCATATGATATATCTTTTTGGTAACATTAAAAACTTGTGAATACCTTAATCATGTATTCTCTTTAAAATGAATACCCATTGAACCTTAGTGAAAACATGAATACTGTCAAAATTTAACACTTTCCACATACCAAAAACCCAAAATTTCTATATACTCAAACCATGATATAACTTTGTCCTTATATCATTCATGAGCTCATTTTATTTTTTCTTTATCCCTTAATTATGTGCATATCATCTTCTTTCCAAAAATATTTCAATCACTTTTCATGGTTTCCAGTACCATATAATTATTGAAAACCAATACATAGATATTCCAAAATTCCATGATACCATAAATGAGATTCCATGATACTATTTTGAAATCCCATTACATAAACACTTAATCATTACACAACATCATTGTCATACTCAACATCAAAAATAGTGATCGCATGTGACTTCCCTTTATCCTTTGCCTTAAGAGGTTGCTCACTTTTATCATCATTAACCCTTGGATTAGGGCATTGATAAGCATAATTCCCCATTTCCTTGCACTTGAAGCATTAAAGTGTTGGTGGTGCGTTCTCTACATTCTTTTCTTTATTCACATCAGTAGCAACCCTTTTTCCATTACTTTTACACTCAGATGCTCGATGACCTTCTTTTCCACACTTAAAACATTTTCTAGTCCTTTTAAAACAATCTCCACCATGCTTCTTTCCACACTTTGAGCATAAAGAAACATTCATCTTCTTTTCACCATTATTCTGAGATTTCTCCTTGAACTCCATCTTTCGTTTCTTGTCAAAACCTTGAGATGGATATGTAACACCAACTTCCATTTCTACCTTGATAGAAAAATGCACAATTTCTTCATAGCTACTGAAGTCTCTTATAGCTATTTCCCTTCAAAGACTTGGTTTTAAGCCACTCAAGAATCGATCAACTTTACTTTCAGGTTGGATGATAAAGCCAGATTCATACCTTGAAAGCCTTGTAAAATTCGCTTCGTATATACCAACAGATTCATCATACTTTTGATTAAGCTCAAGGAAATAATTTTCCATCTTTGTTCGAAGAATACAATGGAAGTACTTATTGAAAAATAAGTTCTTGAAATCATCCCATTCTATGGATTAAATTTCATCTTGGGGCCTCGTATTCTTAATTAGAGTCCACCGTTGATCTGCTTCACCTTCTAAATGGTAAATAGCTAGAATGACTTTTTCATGTTCCGAACAGAAAAGTATGGAAAATATCTTTTCAATGGTACTGATCCATTGTTCAGCAACAAGTGGATCAGAAGACCCACTGAAAGAAGGTGGATGTTGCCTCATGAAGGACTCAATAGAATATTGTTCCCTTCTCTGCTCATTTGGAAGTCCACAATGATTCATAGTTTGTGTAAGTATAGCAATAAGATTTTTCACTCCATCTCCCATAAAATTAGTTTGTTCATGAGGACAATCATTGCATTGTCCATAACATTGATCAACATGGTTCCTTCGGGTTCCAACCATTGTCTAAAACCCAAAAAGAATAGTGTGAGAGGAAAAAATCATGCTAAGTAAAACAACATAATAAAGGGGGAGTACCTTCCATATCTAACATCTTAGGTTTAATTCTAATATCTTTACCATAATTCTGGGACTATAACCTATACATATACTTAACCATAGGGATATCCCTAGACATACCTTAGAAATATCTCTAGGGATCTCACTAAAGTTTTTGCATCCTAGTTTCCAAAGGTTAACTAAACCTTTCCTCTGATACCAATTGTAGTGACCCAAAGCTTAATGTATATAGACATTACATTAATTTTTCTGAATACTTAATACATAACAAAAACAGACACCAAAGGACCATAATAGTTTAGTGTCTTTGGAAACTCGGAACATAATCTTCTAATCATGGTGAAAGCTCTTCAACATCTGCCATAAAGATCTCCCCCTTTTGGTTTTCTTACCTAAAACCTTTCTTTAAATCCAGGGGAAAAGAAAACATATAAAGGGTGAGCACAAATGCTCAGTAAGGGTAATCATGGATAAAATAAAACAAATCATATACAATTGAACTTAAAAACATGAACATAATGTTTAAACATCAAAATCTTGGGCAATGACATAAATCTTGGAAGTATGTAAGGTGTGTATCATAATGGAACATCAATCTTGATAAAATAGCATGGGAATAAAACATGTTATTGTGGAAACCATTAAGCACATGATATGATTTCCATAGTAGCCAAGACATTGCTTCCAATACCATCTTAGAGGACAAAGTCCCTTTCTGAATGGAGTTCACTCCTCGTTCCAGTCCTGTATTACTGAACCAGATTAACTTATGGTTCTAGCCATGTCTATCTCATGAGATATAAATCTTTACCTAATTAATTGGAGGGAGATATAGGTCCCACCCATCTCTTAATGAAATCATTCTTACTTGTGCCACAACATGAACATAAATCATTCACCATTACCCAAAGAATAAAATGGGTTTCATAAACATCATCCCATCACAACATAATCCATATAAAAAAATTGATATCATTTCATCATAAGAAATTTGAAACCATGAAAATCATAGAGGCATTATACTTGAAACATACACATATGAAATAATGTCATCTTATATGGAAAATAGTTTTGATAAAACACTTGAAATGAATTCTTGAGGAAAATATCCTTTCTTCTTCAAAATCATTTTATTTTCACAAAATGCCACACAATTTTAAAAGAAAATTATTTTATTGAAAATAACCATGAAATTTTTTAGAGTAATCTTTATTTAAATAAGTCATTATGAAACCTTAAAAATCCATTCACGCTGTATAAGTTAAAAATAACATTCTTCTCGTACTTTTGTCAGAAAAGTGAAAAAGTTCCCCGTGTGGTAAAAACAAGTAAGGTTACATTCATAACATGTGGTAAATTTCAAAAATGGGTAAAAAGGACTTTTAAAATACATGAAAACATTTTTAGAAAACATGGGCATGGATGATAACAATAGCCCCAGTAAATACTTATGAATAACAATCTCGGATAAGAATGAGATTGGAATAGTTATCTCTTACCTTATGTCCGATATGCTTCGTATGTATCCGAACCTCCTGTATAATGATTTAAATAATGTCATTGACTTAATACAGAATCATATTCATTGTTATGATATCATATATAGTTTACTTATGTCTTTATATTACCCGTTCTTTTGTAAATTCGATGTAAAAGTAGTGATTTGGGTAAAATCGTTTCATTTATGGTACGTGTTTCGACTTGTTGTTCTTGATATTATAACTTATATCCTGATTTACTTAATTAAACAATTTAAAACATGATTTATATATAATATATATTCAGCATATACATATATATACGATAGATCGATAAATGGAATGAAATACACAGTTCATGGAGACGGTAGGCCGTACGTACGCATAAACGTTGTTTTCGTTTCCTTATTGAATTGAATGTAATTATGTAGATGAAATATATATATATATATACACATAAATATAGTATAATTATTATTTCATATATCTCATTATTATTCATTATATATACTTTATAATCATTCATGAATGGTTGACATGGAGAATGAATCTCATCGCGTCGTGGAGATGGTAGTCCGTACGTACACACGAGCGATGATATCATTACCATGATCGTGAAATTGTATTGAAGCGTATGTATAATATTTCAGAATCAATATCACTTTACAATAATCATATATAGTTATTTATTTACACCATTATACCCATCCAAGTAAGGTGGTGGTTGAAAACAGATTACACCACGGCGTGGAGACGGTATTCCGTAGGTACGCACGCGCGGTGATTTCGTTTTCTGTAGGATGGATAGATGGTGAAATAGGGTGGTTTCATATTTATAATAACATATTCGTATATAAGTAACACAAAGTTTATTACTTTATAATGATACAACTAGAGAAGATGAAGTAGAAGAAGAAAGAAACATGAGAAAATCAGAAGAAGAGATTACCTCTTCTTCGACGCACCTCCTTTAAGCTTCCTATTAAGGAAGTAGAGTTGGTCTTTTGAGAAGACATGAAACTCCAGAATGTTTCTAGGAAAGTGGAGAAGAGAAATTTACAGGGATTGGATGAGATTCACGGCTCAAAGGGTGTGAAGAGAAGAGGGAAGGGGTGCCCTTTTTATAAGCGAGGAGAGGGGCACCTTTGGAAAAACTCAAAATATTATTTTATAATAAAGTAATATTCGGTTTATAACAGCTCAAAAATGATTTATTTCTAGATAAAAGTGGGTATGGGTTGAAATCCTCTCAACCAATAGATTTTAGACAGGTTCGGGTCATTATATTAACCTTATCATTTAGTTTTAACTCTTATTTAATTAGATTGACATTTACCATGTCACTTTGTATTTTTATATTATATAGTTAATAAACATACCATATACATCCAAGAGACCTCCAAGTGGTCCATTAATGATACACCTATCATTATATAAGTATTTTGGCTGAACCTTAGATTTTTAGGAATATAATAACAATTAATAATATAATATTTGTTTTAAAAACTATTTTATTTCAATTTTAACACTATTTGGTAATTGATTTTTGTGAAAATCATAACAACATGATTAGTTCTAAAAAAGTTAATTAAATCAATACTATCATGTCATATGAACCTAGAAAATTAGTTAAATTCATAAAAATTCTCAAATTACATTTATTTTTGTATTTATAACATCAATTATGTTAATATTTCATTAATAAGGTAATTACTACATCATCATTGTGTCATAAATATATCAACTTATTTAATGTCTAAAAATTATAAATAAAATACCATTATGTAGGAAATCGTTTTATATTTCTAATAAATATATATAGTCGAATTTATCTTATGTATAACCATATATTAAAAATTATTTAGTTATTAAACATTGATTTTAACTATTTTAACCCTTCTTTAAATAAATTATTAATAAATGTCCTAATCTAATCTAAGTGGACCTAAATGGTCATATTTTATTCCTAAGATTGTTTTTGGTCTAATTACACTTATCCAATAGAATTAGGACATGTGTTAGGGTTATAATAATATAATTTTTACCTTTAATTACCCTATTTACTTTTAACCGTGGTATATAAAAGTAAAAAGTTACTATTCACCAAAAATTATTTTCATCTCATTGAACCACATTTTTGTCCTTGATATTAACCGTGTCTCTCGGATTTTTAGAATTCCACTCACAGAAGCGGTAAAATTAAGTTTTATGTGAATTTCCAAATTCTCCTAGGAGGTGGGTAAAAGACGGTGAAAAGTTCAATATAATTTTTATATATGTAAAATTTTTATAAAATGACTCCAATGAATTACATTGAACTTAAATAGGTATTATGTATCCATTTTGACCTAAAATAAATTTAAATAAAATAAATAATTATTTAAATAAAAAGTGGGTTTTTAAATTGTAACCTAGTGTTTGCACTATTCATCAAAAATTGAAAGTTTTCAGAAAAATACCAAAAATTCACCCTAGGCTAATTTCGATATTCAGAATCCAAAAATGAAGTTCATTTTGAGAGATTAAATTTATAAAATTTCGAAAATTCGGTATTACTATTCATAACGGCTAGTTCATAATAATATTATAATAATATCTCATTTAGTGGAACTCGATATTGCGTACTACACACACTATCGAGGATGGTCTTGATTGCGTGTAATTCAAGCCAAGTCAGGGCTGTGTGTAGTGAGATCACCATTTGTGGTTGCGTATAACATAATCAAAACTTATTTCATTTATACATTAAACAAAATATATACTTAATGTTGCGTAGAATAATTTCCACAAAATGAACTTGAATTTGTGTGTAACACAAGACAAGAATAGTTTTGCGTATAATGCAAGCAAATACGGTGTTGCGTATAGTATAAGATAATCTTGGTGTAGTGTATAATATAAGACATCAAAATAATATATCTCATACAATCTTGGGGTGTTACACTTGTGGACCCTATATGGAAAGGGAGACACATGGGAGACACATTTCATTAAGGGAATATAATATTGAAAGAAGATCACACTGGTATGAATACCCTGACTCCATAAATTTAGGGGATTTGGAGAAGGCTTTGATAATTTGAGGTCTAAATGGAAAATTAAAGTAAAGGAATGACCAACCATCAAAGTCAGTGTGTTTGTGAAGCTTTATAATGAGAGAGGAAAACGTTGGTTTTCCACTGTAAAGGATATGAAGAATAATTCACCCAAACAATTATAGGGTGATTGAAAAGGATTCAACCAAGTGACACTTGGGTAAGTGGATGAGATCTTTTCCCAAGTGATGTTAGGGAGAAGTGATTATGGATTTTTCTAGGTGATACTAGGGTGAAGTTATAAGGAATTTTCCTAGGTGATACTAGGGTGAAGTGGTGCTCTAGGATTCATGACTTGTGTAAATCTTTTCCCTAGTCATTGGGGGTCTCCATAGATTCATTTGGAAGAGTGGTGAACAAATGTATGGTTAGTTATTGGTATTTTTCATTAGTGTTGTCGTACTAGGGAGGATGTGGTTCCTCACAAGGGGTCTTGGTGTGTTAGAACTTTGGGAAACTTAAATCGCCACTCTTTTGTTTAATTTCCTTTGGTTTGGGATTTAATAAACTATCTATGGGATTTTAGGAATTAGGTGAGAGACTAGGGTGACCAGAGCTTTGGGACATCTCCTTATCTTCCAAAAGGTGAAAATGAGGATCCCAATGACCCTATTTATAGGAAAAATCAGAACTCTAGGTGAGGGTTCTTTTACATTCAAATGATTCCCATAGGTGAAACCCATGTGAAGTACATAGTTCCGAAGGTGTCACATACAAGGTTAAGATGGGCACAATTTAAGTGTTTTAGAGAAGATTACATCACCCTTTACTATACCTTTTCCTTCATGTGTTTTAGGTATTCATTATTTAAGATCATTTTTCCTTTTCATAAATGGAGATCACTAAAAAAATTCCCCCTTAGAGTTGGATCTTATTGGAATAAAGAGGATTTAATCCTGAGGTTAAAGTGACAGTAACATAAATTAATTTTTAAAAAAATTATTTTTGACTTGAAACATGATTAGCTCACACTGGTGTTATATGCAAAAAGTATGTCCAAGTTATCTATGAAAATGTTTCCTGCTACCATTGTGCATAAACCGTCAATTCTTATAAATAGTAAATTTGAGGACCCCACTCTCTATATAACTTTTCTTAAAGGAATCTACTTATCAATGTCTATAAACCCTATTCTTCTGTTCTAGATTAAGGTATTCACTCTCCATTGGGTTTCACCCTGCCTTTAGCACAATTATTTTTGACATAGAGTTTGGGTGAATATTTTACACAAGGTCCTACCTTCAGTTATATACTAGGGTGAGTGACATAAGAATATAAATTAGGCGAAGTTCTCAATTTTGGAAAATTAGTTGGGAGAACTACTTGGGAGAGAAAATTTGGACTTAGCCAAATGTCCTCATGATTTTTAATGTTTTTTATTTTCTTCACATGATTACTTATCCTTATATACATAATTAATTTATAATGAACCATAATGTTTTTATTTTATAACTCTGATGGTTATGAACATGATCCATGTTTTAGATGTTGAGGCTTCCACTATAATTGAAGAAATGGTTGAGATTATTGAACTAGAATACTACCACTAATGGAACATTTTCCTATTACATCATTCAAGGAACGTGAATAAGGATTATATAGAGTATCCCATTTGTGAATTTCTTCCACTATATGGTCATAATATTTTTATGGACCTGATCATCCCAAGATTAAATGACCACATGCCGCACTCTTGGTTTAGATATAATGAAAACATTGCTATTGGTAATATTTATTCTAAGGGTACCAATATCAATAAAGGGAAAATGTTCTCTGTTTGCATGGTGCCACATAGTGTGAGTGATATTGACATGAAGAGTCACATTTTTGAGTCGAAGACACATTTCTAGTTTTCCATTATTTATCTTTTCGCCATTGATCTATCAAAAGGATACAATGAAGATAGGGACTTTCATGTAATGGGAGGAGTCATGTATAAATGGATGTGGGATTACTAGGTTTGTAATATGTGTACTAACTTTAAAGCTGAGCTTCATGGGATAACCATTCTGTTATCAGTTTTAAAACATATATATACAAACACCCTTACTTAGTCCTATAGTTGTTGATATGATAGATACATCATACCAACACTTTTCATAAGGCTATTAACACTCCACTTTTTTTTAAATGAGGATAAAAAGTTTAAAGGTATAGTACCTTACGTATATGGAGGAGGAAAAAGGAAATTATTTTTTAAATTTATTTTTATCTACGATAATATCATTTGTTGTTTCTTATACTTAATTGAAGATATGATATAATGATATTATCCATGTTATTTATATGGATATCTTATGATTATTTTATGATGAAATGTTTTTGAAACCAATTTCTATTCTAAGGATTATTCTATGATGGAATGATGAATTTTTCTATGATCTCATGAAACACACATATATATATTTCATTATGTGATAGGTGGTTCCATTAAATCCCTAAAATTCTTTGGGTATTGATTTAAATCTAAGGAGATAATATGGAATATAATTTAGAGTGAACCTAGTTTAGTAAGGGACTATGTACACTAAGATAGTCTTGGGAGTAAATGTTAACTATGTAAATGTTGGAATAGGGTGTGAACCCAATATACTATGGGACTCCATCCATTTTGATACCCTTGTTATTGAAACTTTATAATAAAATTATTTTATATTATTATGATTTTTCAACAATTCATATGACATGATATCATGCTTATGATATTCTCTCATTGATGAAGATTGCATAATGATGATTCCATACTCATATCTTTTAAAATGTCAATGCTTTATAGAATGACTTGTGATTTATAATCTATGATTGATTAGGTGTAAATTTTTTTAGTTATTATCATTCTATAATACCATTATATTTTTATTTTTATGTTAATTTATTGATATCTCCCATGGTTACCCTTACCGAGCATCTGAACTCACTCTATCTTATGTTTCTATTTTCCCTAGGTTATGAAGAAAGGTATTAAGTAATAAATGTATAAGAAGTGTACTATTAAAGGAGAAAATTTAAATACATAATGAATATATTTCATGAAATAAGATGATTATTTAATTAGTCTCTAAATACATTAAACCTTTATGGTTCTAGGGAGTGTATTAATGTGAAATGTATTGAATATTCATATAAAATGATGGAATATTTATGTATGTTATGGTTGATTTTACTCAATGGGTATCAAAGTGTGGTTTTTTATTTTTTATAGATTAGGTTATGGGAAAAATGATAATAAAAACTAATCAATCCTATTATGAATATAAAGTGATATAGAGTAAACAAAAAAGTATCATAAGTTGATAATAATCTGTCCTAATTTATGACATCTCCAAAATTATTTTCATAATTATATGATTTATAACTCTAATTATTATAGATTTATGCTTACTCTATGCCTTTTATTTTTATTTAATGGATATAACTAGGAGGAATAATGTTAAAAATGATTGTCTTAGATAATGAAAAAATTTCCTCTTGAAAAAATGATATAACAGGTAGAATGAAAAATATTATTTCTATTATCACACAATTCTCTCAAGACATGAATCATGCTAATATTCCAAATTAGAATAAGTTGGGAAACACACAATTTAATCTTTAATGATGAAACATATACCTTATTTTAGTGGGTCCTCTGATCTAGTAGTTATTAATATATAGACCAGTACCATTAAAATTATATTTTTTGTTATCCAGTGATCAGAGCATGAAAAATTTTTTCTATAATTATTTCACTTTGAAGGAGAAGAAAATCAATGGTTCTTAATAATATGAGTAAAGAGGAATAAATTGACTCCATGGAATGTGATGAGTTTAAAAGGTAATTTTAAGTATGTATTTTTCCCTAACTCTATAAATGAAAATTGAAAGTGAATTCCTAAAGCTTAAGTAGAAGAATGATGAATCTATTGATACCTATGAGGAAAATTATACAAGACAATAAATTTTAACTTATTGTTTAATCATTAATCATAAAAACAAAATTTATCTATTCTTATATGGATTAAAACTAGGTCTATAAAATAAAATACCCATAAAGGAATTTAGTAGCTATGGAGATATCATTCAATGTGATCTCAAGGTAGAAATAAAGAGTGGAGGTTCCCATCATTATCACTATTTTGATAAGAAGTGAATGATGGAGTTTCAAGGAAATTATAAAAATAAAATCCATGGAAGAAAGAAAGTGAATATTAAATTATGTTAAAACTTTCTAAAGAATCATGGGGGAATTTTTCTTAAGGTAATTAATAAATGTTTTAATAGTGGAAAAGAAAAACATCATGCATGTTAATGTCAAAGAGATATAAATAGGAAGTATAATTAAATTAATGTGGAGAGAGTTCAACTAAAAATACCACCACACACACAAAATATACAACTAAATGGAGTATTGGAATTCTTCCAACTAGTTCTTGAATCCAAGGGTTAATGATGAGATTCTTCATTAACAACATATTATGCTAATAGGTAATGGGAAAACTCATGTGATCACAACCACTAAAGGTGGTCATGAAAACAAAGTTTTGAAAGGTACACTTATCATCCAATATAGAACTAAAAATTTCTTATATAACTCCAACCACTCTTTTATTACTAAATAATTTTCTGAGGATATCACATAATATCTAAATGATTAGATATAGAATTATTGTTGAAAACTCCTAATGGTATAATGATCTCTTCTCAAGTATATTTCCTCTCTTCAAAAGAGGTTAGTGGGAATGTGATTCCTATAAATCTTATGATTATACCTTTAGTTGAAATTGATGTGATTTTAGGTATGGATTTTTATCTATATATAGATACCATATCTATTTTCAAGTAAGGGATGCCATGTTTAATATACCAAATCAACCAATGATTTTCTATTAATGTGAATATGAACACAATCTTACAATAGAAACTACTTCCATAAAATGGATCATATTACCAATTCAAGAGGTTTATTTATCTAAACTGGTTCGAGAGAAACTCAAAATTTAGGATATTATTATTTTTGGAAGTATTCTAATGTATTTAACATACTGACCTGATATCCACTCAATCAGTTCCTATTATGATGGGTCACATGGCCTCAAGTGCACCTCCCCGTATGCCAGAGGCTACCAACTAGTAGTGTGTGTGAGAATATAGATTTTCAATAAGGTATGGATCATTTAAATTTTGGTCTAATTCTTTATTTTGGACCTAATATGGATGCCCAATGAGTTAATAGAGGTTATAAGGGTTTATGGGGATTGTTCAGAGCTTGAAACCCCAATCGGTGGGAAAAGTGCACTGGCCAAATGGTTAGAAGAAAACGTGTGATCCAATCTACACAGTTTCCCTAATCATGTGGGTTTAGACAGAGTGGTAAGGAAGGGTGCATAGTCTACCATAACCAAGCGCCCAAGGTAGAACACCCATGTAGGTATCTCAGAAAAATGTAGCATATCCTTCATCATGATTGGTACACAGTTTCTAAACCCATGCGGGCCTAACCATGTGGGGTCCCCTTGAGGTAGTTCCATGCGCATGGTTGGGGCACAGTTTGGAAAAAAATTCATCCAAACCCTGAACCCCTATTTTTTTGGGTGAAATAAAAAAATTTCCCCTATTTTATATTAAACTCTCCCAACTTTTTTTCTTTTCTAGCAACATGGATCCCTCCATTTTCATGTTTGAGATCCCAAATCCCTCCTCTATAGTATTAGATCCTATTTATTTGTCTGATTTCTGATCAAAGATCCTTTGGTCTCATTGGATTCCTATAGGTAAGCTCTTTAATCATCTTGCTCAGTTTGTTAAATATATTCTCCATGATGAAGTTATTTTGATTTAGGCTCATATTCCATATTTTTAGGGAATTATTTTTTCTTCAGATTTCTTCTAACTTAGGAAAAAATAAAGGTTGATACTAGATGAGAAGAGTTCTATAGGCTTGAGGTAAGTGTTCTAGAGCACATCCTATAAATGATTATCATGATGTTTGAGGTTGAGACCTCAATATTTTCCTCTCCAAGTAGGGTGCTTCCATAAATTATTCCTTGGTGAACTATGTTGGTTTATTTATGACACCATTTGGGTGTGTGGCTTGGCCCTACTAATGGTAAGACCCTTTAATTAGACAAGTTATGAATTTATCACAGAAAAAATGTATAATTACCACTTGAACCTTATATGTAATGTGTTTAATTTAATTAAATGATCTTTACATGTAAATGATAAGTATATTATATGTATCAATTGGAAAAATTAAATAAATTGGTTGCATGTCAGTATCACACCTTTCCATACTAGATGGAAGGTTGCAGAGTGAACCTAATTAATGAATTATTTAAATTATAAATGGTTACATGTCCTTTATAATCTTGTCACACTAGTGAAAGGTATGGAGTGAAAGAAATTGACTTATTATGTGACATGATTATTACATGTCCTAATTTATTAAAGAATCAATTATAAGGTTTCTATTTCATACAGACATGTTCGTCTTTATAGAAGTGGTTAGACTCAAGCCAACCTTATATTCCTGAGGGAATTCCTTGATCACTCAATGATGCCATTCTGATCTAAGGAGTAAATTTTCAAAGGAGATACCCAGCTTGTAACTTTTCCCTTGTTTACTATAGGATACCCAACATGACGATTTATGATACCTTCATTGTCTTTCAAATAATTGGATAACTTAGATACACTCCTTAGACCCAATTGGAACTATTTACAGTGAAATAACTTGGGTGACTCCCCTTATATTACACAAATTCTACCTTATAACTAAGCTACAGGTTATTACTGAGTGGTCTTGACCCATTAGGTCTAGGATACCCTGGTTATTACCTTGGATCCTCTTCATTATTATCATTTTAAAGTATTCCTTGGTTATTACGTTGGATTCTTTGTTACCATTATCACTACCCTAGGATGTCTTGGTCATACCTTGGATCTCATTACATCAATTATAATAAACTAGAACATAATTAATTGAATGATTAAATGTTCAAACACTAGCTGTGGCTAAAGTAGCTATTAGGGTATTTATATTTCTGTACTGTCTTTAAATTTATAAATACATGCACATAGTTTTATTTTATATTACACATTATCGATGGTATATATTCCATTAGTGGTGGCCTACTGAGATTTATCTGACACACTATCTGAGACTCCATTGGTACCTAGGTAGATTACATGTATGCAAGTGTTAACAATGTGAAGTGCCCCACTTTGGAAACCTGGTCTTGATTTCTTGCATTAGGATGGATCTTGGTAGTAAATAATCAAACCAACACTCAAGATACTAGATAGTTTTTGGATTCTTTTTGATTATTTTTTATAGAATTTATTTACCTATGCCGTGTATAACTATTTTCTAGTTTTGTAGATACATGACATACATTATCATCATATTTTTTATATGATTTAGTTTCCAATTCTGGGTTTTATTATCAATTTATTTTGTTGTTTACCATTTCTATCTAATTCCACTACAGATGGTTACTAGTCTAGATTTATAGTGTCTGTTTTGGATCTTCTATTAGATTAAATATGCTTCCTCTATTTATCTATTATTAATTATTCAATGTACTACATTCTAACATGATGGAATAGTCTTCCCATAGACACACCCTATACCCTCAATTCTAGTTGATGGGCTCTAACATATGGGGAGTAATGCTTGAGACCATGTGGTGAACTAAGCTCAGGGAACCCATTAGTGGTACCTAGGACTAGGATATCACAAAGTGGTATCAAATTAGTTCCTTTCTTGATTTAATATTTTTATAAAATAGAGAGAAAATAAGGAACACTTTGTAACTTTTTTATAATCCATGATTGGGTGTAGCTAACCCATGTTTGGGGTAAATGCCGAGTTTCCTGAAATAAGAATTTTTTTCTATAGTATGCTCATTATAGTTGATAAGATCTCACCATTAGTCAATGCACATACTATGTGATGTTAATTATTATTATGATTGAGGATTTAATTTTTACCATCGTCCCAATGAGATAGGTGAAATGAATCATCAATCATGCATCACGATAGGAACCTAGAAATTCACATGCCATGTATATTCCATGCCATATATATTCATTTCACTACTTTCACTTTCCTGTAATTCCTATGACTGTTGAGTGATCCATTCTTGTTATATGTTCTTGTGCTCTAATCATTTTATTATAGTGTATGGATTTTGATATTTAAATTTTCATCATCAATAAAATAGTTTTTCCTATATAAGTTGATGGAAGAATGTTAAATAGATGGTTTTTACCCATTACAACTATCTTCCTCTAGTTACATGAACATCTCTTTGGCTATGATTGAGTGATTTCCAGTTTCAATTCATGAGGTCTATGAGCCCTTGTGGATTGGAATGGGTGATTGAAAAAGTAAAACCATCTTATATTACCTATTACATTATGATAATGAATGTAGGATTGGATAAATAGAAAATAAATCGGTATTGATTTTAGTGATAAGGTGTATGGGGCCTTATTCACTAGGAATTGTGATCTATTTTAATAAAAACTTGATATATATTTATATAATAGAATGAAAACATAAAAGGAAAATATTGATTTATAAAAATGAAAGGGTTGAAAAAAAATAAAGAGGTAGGTATATTTGACCCTTCACCTCTTAGAAATCGAGTAAATTAAAATCGAACACTTACCAATACCTGGCCTTATAAAAATGTAGTTGGGGTAGTATATCTTTGACAGTGATCCCTATTCTTACATTATTCTTCTTTTATTGCTTCTATCTGATTCCAAATATTTTTTGAGGCATGTGATTGGAATTTTTAGAGCCATAGCACCACGACATCCTCGATTCATGTTCCATGAGGGTGGCGCCGACCATACTCCAGAGATAGTGGACCCTGAGTCTCTAGTTTTACCGCCATGAGTTCCACTCAAGGAACTAACTATTATACCAAAACCGGGAACTAAATCTCATATTCATGAGAGTTTACTACATCTGATATAGTCCATGCATGGTGATCCATGACCTGAACCTACTATGGCTGAAATGACTCATGAGTTCCAACAATAGTATCATACCACTTCTTTAGGGTATGGAGGCCCACAGGCTGATGAGTCTTGAATGGAGGCCACTATTTATATCATTGATAATATGAATATTCCTCTAGAGTGGAGGGTCAAGATTTTCACCTATAAACTTCATGATTCTTCCAAGCATTGGTGGTATGTGATTACCTAGGATAGTTGTCATCAGAGCATGGTTTGGGACAATAGTCAGACTGCCTTTATGATCACTTCTTTCCTAATACATTGATTGATAAACAAGATAGAGAGTTCAAACATCTATAGTAGGGTTCTATGTTAGTTATGGATTATTCAGTGTGTTTTATTGAGTTATAGTGCTTTTTACCACTTCTAGCCTTTGATGAGATATCACGTGATAGACATTTCAAGGATGAGATCCAGTATGCCATCCATACCCAGGTGAATTTTTGTTACCTACCTACATTCTATGATATTAATAATTAGGCTCTTATCACTAAGTGAAAAATGAAAAAAGGTGATAGTACTGGTCACATATGTTCAGTGCTGAGATAGGGCTGTAGTTCTTCTGGTAACAGGAAATGTTCCCTTGAGGTTTCTCGATAGAGAATTGGCGGTCAGAGTAATAGTAGTTACAACTCTATTATATTCCATTGTTGTGCACAAAAGGGGAATAAAAAACCTTAGTGTGATAGAGATCCAATGGAGTGTCTCTCTTATGTCCATATAGGGAATCATCAGATATTTTGTCAGGCCTTTCCATCTTCTTCCAATGGAAGAGGTTCCGCACCAGATCCACCTTTAGGGGCATGACCTTTTACACCGTGTTTTCCAGGTATTTGGAGTATCACTGGTTGGAATGGAAAAATAGGAGTTCATGGACAAGGTATCTAGACTTCATATTATAAGCTCTAGTAGAGAATACATTCTTAAGGTAGTCCAACTATAGCAACGGGTCTTCAATCAGGTCAGTTTCATGTTGTATATGTGATACCCAATGATCAGAATTCAAGACAATCTACAATATGGGGAATTATTCTAGTATATCTACTATTGTATCTAGTTTATTTGACATAGGTGATTCTCACTCCATTATCTATTTATCAACTGTGGAAAGTATTAGTGTGTAATTTTAGTATTATTGTGTTTTGATGACCCTAGAAACATCATTGGGTGTAAATTTTGAGAGAATATGCCAATGCAGGGACTTCCCCATCAAGGTAGGAAGTTTCCCCTTCTTATGGGACCTCTTCAACCATGATATGATGGGATTTGATTTCATTATTGGGATGGAATGGATGGTTTTATACCATGACTTTTTGGACTTCTATCACAAGAAACATTCATTTACATCACCATAGGGTAGTAGTTATCTCCACAAGTGTGAGTGGGATGTCCAAGCCAATAGAGCTAGACCAGAGCATCATGGGATATGTGGAGTGACCAGCCATATTTCTAGTATTTTTATTGAAGAATAAGGATTGCATCAGATTTATTTTCCTACCATAGTAGATAGTTTTTAGGATGTCTTTATGAACAATTCTTTCGGATTAAATTGTAGAGACCCGAAGCCTGACGTACATGGACATTACATTACATTTGCGGAATACTTAGTACATAACAAAAACACACACTAAAGGATCGTAATAGTTTAGTGTCTTTGGAAACTCGGAACGTAATCTTCTAATCATGGTGAAAGATCTTCAATATCTCCCATAAAGATCATCCCTTTTTTTATACCTAAAACCTTTCTTTATATCCTGGGGAAAAGAAAACATAAAAGGGTGAGCTCAAATGCTCAGTAAGGGTAAACAAAAGAAATATAAATCACATCATATACATAAGCACATAACTTTTGGAAATCTTAACCTGCAAAAGAGCTCATAATATCATAACATCGGATAAATCATATAAGTGAAATGTAATCCCAATAATCATAACATAAAACATGAAACTTTGTGGCATACACACATAATCATAGAGAATAATTTCTTGTTAGTCAAGACTCATTGCCAAGACTATCTTAGTGGACAAAGTCCCTTTCTGAATCGAGTAACCCTTGTTTCAGTCCTGTTTCAATGAACCGGTATAACCTACCATTCCAGCCATGTCTATCTCATGAGATATAAAATCTTTACCCAATGCATTGGAGGGAGATATAGGTCCCACCCATCTTATAATGAATCCTTTCTTATGTGTGCCACATAATCATAAAACATACATCATCGCATAACACATGTAACAAAAATGGGATTCTTGAAACATCATGACATCATAAATCAATTCATATAAGATAAAAGAATTCATAAAAATATTTCCATCACAACATAATAAAACCAATGTAATAATATGGATAAAAACAGAACCCTTTTATTATCTTAGATGGAAAATAATTTTGATAAAATACTTGAACTCCATTCTTGAGGAAAATATCCTTTTTACTTCAAAAACATTTTTCCTTTCATAACATGTCATACGACTTTAAAATAAAAGAAGTTGATTAAAAATAAACTTAAAAACTTGTAAAGGAAGTTTCTTGGAAATAATGGTTTAAAAATCCATTCATGCCGTATAAGTTAAAAAAAACATTCTTCGTACTTTTGTCGGAAAAGTCAAAAAGTACCTCGTACGAAAAACGACAAAAGATTCCTTTCATATCTTTTACTAAAAACTCACCGAAGGGTAAAATTGGATATAAAATATTGTAGAAGGATGGAAATAATATTACATATTGATGGAACATGGATGTGGATGGTAAAATACACCCCAGTAAATAATTACGAATAAACAATCTCAGATAAAAAAAATGAGATTGTGATATTTCCCTTACCTTAGGTCCGACTTGCTTTGTAAGTGTCCAAACCTCCTGTATAATGATTTAAATCATGTTATTGACTTATTCTAGAATCATATTCATTGTTATGATATCATATATGGTTCACTTATGACATTATATTACCCGTTCTTTTGTAAATTCAATGTTAAAGAAGCGTTTTGGGTAAAATCGTTTCATTTATCTTAGGTGTTTTGACTTGTTGTTCTTGACATCACTATTACTTATATCATTATTTACTTACTTCCAGAATATAAAATATGATTTATATATCATATATATTCAGTATATATATATATAATAGATAGATAAATAAAATGAAAAACACCGTTCATGGAGACGGTAGTCCGTACGTACGCATGAACGCTGTTTTACTTTCCTTATTGTCTTGAAATGGAAGTAAGTAGATGACATACATATATATATACATAAATCCAGTAGCTTTATAATGTCTTATATTTCATTATTATTTCTTATATATACTTTATAATCATTCTTAAATGGTTAACATGGAGAATGAATCTCATCGCGTCGTGGAGACGGTAGTCCGTACGTACGCACGAGCGATGATATCATTTTCATAAATATTGAACTGAATTGGAGTGGATTATTTAATATATCAGAATCAATATGATGTTGTAATAACTATGTATAGTTATTCTTTACACCATTATACCCATCCATGTAAGGTGGTGGTGGAAAATAGATTACACCACGGCGTGGAGACGGTATTCCGTACGTACGCACGCGCAGTGATTTCTTTTTCCGTAGGATGGATAGATGGTGAAATAGGGTTGTTTCATACTTATAATAACATATCAGTATATGAGTGATACTGATGTTATTACTTCATAATGAAACAACCTAAGAAGAAGAAGTGGAAGAAGAAATAAAGATGAAAGAATTGGTAACGGTAATTACCTCTTCTTTGAAGCGCCTCTTTGAGAACTCCTCTTAGGGCACTAAAATTGGTCTTTGAGGAAGACCAGAACCTCTAGGATGTTGCTAGGGAAGTGGAGAATAGATTTTGGCAGGGGTTGGCCGAGCTTGAGAGCTCAAATTGGTGTGAGGAGGAGGGGGAGGAGGTGTCCTTTTATAGGGGAGGAGAGGGGCACCTTAGGAATATCTCAAAATATTATTTTATATTAAAGTCAAAATCGGTTTATAATGGTTCCAAAGGGTCTTATTTCGAAGATAAAGTGGGGAAGGGTCGAAATCCTATCAACCAATATGATTTAGACAAGTTTAGGGTATTATTTTAACCTTATCAATTAGATTTAACTCTAAGTTAAATAATTTAACTTTTACCATGTCTTTTTGTTTTCTTTCACTATATGGTTAATACACTTACTATAACATGCCAAAAGAACTCCAAATTGTTTATTATTAATATATATATCCTTATATAAGTCATTTGGCCAAACCATAGATTTTTAGGAATAAAATAACAATTAATAATATAATATTTGATTTAAAAACTATTTTGTGTCAATTTTGACACTATTTGATATATGATTTTTGTGAAAGTCATAACAGAATTATATGTTCGAACCAAGTTGATTAAATCAACACTAATATATCATAGTAACCTAGAAAATTAGTGGAATTCATAAAAAGTCTTAAATTACATTTATTTTTGTATTTATATTATCAATTATGTCAATATTTCATTAATAAGATAATTACTGCATCATCTTTGTGTCATAAATAAATTATATTATTTGATGTCTAAAAATTACAAATAAAATACCATCATGTAGTAAATCTTTTTAGATTTCTAATTAATATTTACAATCGAATTTATCTTATGTATAACCCCATATTAAAAATGATTTACTTATTAAACTTTGATTTTAACTATTTTAACCCTTCTTTAAATAAATTAATAATAAATGTTCTAATCTAATCCAAGTGGGCCTAAATGGTCATATGTTATTCCTAAGTTTGTTTTTGGTCGAATTACACTTGTCCAATGGAATTAGGACATGTGTTAGGGTAATAGTAATATCATATTTACCCTTAGTTACCCTATTTACTATTAACCGCGGTAAAAAAAAGTAAAAAGTTACTATTCACCAAAAAATTATTTTTATCTCATTGAACCACATTTTACTTACTGACATCAACCGTGTCTCTCGGATTTTTGAAATTCCATTCACAGAAGCGGTAAAATTAAGTTTTATGAAAAATTCAGTTTTTTAACTACCACTTAGTAGTTTCACTATTCATCAAAAATTGATGTTTTTCAGAACAGTGCCAAAATTTCATCCCAAGCTATATTTCATATTCAGAATTCAAAAATGAAGTCTATTTTACCAAATTCATTACATAAAAGTTGCATTAATTAATTTTATAATTAAATCCCGCTGTTAAAACAAATAGCGTGTTTTTAAGATACAATATCTATCAAAAGATTGACACTTGTTTATGTCTAGTTTAATTGTGAAATTACATCCAATGACCAACATTGTATTAAATTGTAAAAATATATTCTAAATATACTTTAAAACCACTCAAATTAATGATTTATCACTATTAATTATTTCGATTAAAAAAAGATGTTTTTAATTATAATTTAGTAATTTTCACTATTCATCAGAATATGAAAGTTATCCGAAAAGTACCAAAATTTCACCTTAGGCTAAATTCGATACTCCGAATCCAAAAATGAAGTCCATTTTGAGAGCTAAAATTTCTAAAATTTAAAAAGTGGTTATTACTATTCATAACGGCTAGTTTTAATAATATTTTAATAGCAGATCATTGTTTCGTAAAACTCAGTATTACGTACCATACACGCTATCGAGGAAGGTTGCGATTGTGTGTAATGCAAGGCAAGTCAAGGATGCGTGTTGTGCAAGCTCCTTTTGGTGTAGCGTACAACACAAGACATTAATAAAATTAAAAAGAATATTTTTCATAAAATCTCGGGCTGTTACATTCTACCCCCCTTAAAATGAATTTCGCCCTCGAAATTCGTCGGGGTTATAAATGGTTTACTATTAGAAAGTTTCTTTAATAGAAACCCACATCGTAGAAAAGGAATACCAAAACTTGGCTTTAAAAACTAAAGTATGAAATGTAACGATTACCCAAATAAACTAATCACTGGGTATCCACATAGGTGAAAATATGGATATGGAAGAGAAATCTAACCATCATGTTCTGATGGAGAGTGGTATAGAACATGGCTATGGAAAAGCCAGTAATCACAAATCCATAGATTTGTGATGATATAAGGTACCATTTGATTCCTCAGGTATAAGAGAACTAGGACAACATTTTTGGTTTTCAAGATCATTTCCCTAAAGTTAAAGAATTTGAATTAGAATAAATACTTACTTTATTTTGGTACAATCTCACTGTTGTTCGTGCCTTTAACAATTTCCACTTCATCTCTTAAATAAATGAAGTTGAATTTGTTATTCGTGAAGTGTTAGCAGATCATGTGATAGAATGACGGGTCATTCCATCTGTCTCAAAAGGTTAGCAAAATTTATATACATAAGTCGATCTATAGTGGGATTAATCATATATGGTTCCTAAAATGGGCTTATACTTCATATATCATACTGCTTAATATAATAACACTAGTTTCTACTAAACAGGGACTTCCTGTAGGTCAGTGGTAGGCGATAAAGGCCAGTCGCACTTCGGTTGTGGGTTCGATTCCTACAGCCTTGTCCGAAGTGATGGGCTGTCGCCCGTCCTGCAGGTTGTCCTTTTTCTAAAACAACATTACTATAACATCCCATCAATAATATCGAAAATATTCTATCCTTAAACAATACTAACTTATGTCCAACATAATCCAGTCTAATCTTTAGGCTTATACATAATACTGCAGTCCACTCTCATAATATAGTGACAACGATTACCAAAGATTTAATACTGTTGTTGATCCCCACATATCATAAGATATGTCTTGTTGGTCACATTCCAAACATTCAATGTCCTTAATCGTGTATTCTCTTGAATACCTTAGTGAAAACATGAGTGCAGTTAAAATTTAACACTTTCCACATACCAAAATCCTCAAAATTCTATATACTCAAACCATGATATCACTTAGTCCTTATATCAATCATGAGCTCATGAATACTATTAAACATTTCATTTTCTCGTCTTCATTATGCGCATATCATCTTATTTCCAAAAAATATCTCAATCACTTTGAATACCACATCAATAAATATTGCAATACTCAATGATACAACATTATTTTGGAATCCCATTACATAAACACTTAATCATTCCACCACATCATTGTCATATTCAATATTGCCAATAGTGATCGCATGTGATTTCCCTTTGTCCTTTGCCTTCAGTGGTTGCTCATGTTGATCATCACTAACCCTTGGATTAGGGCAATTATTAGCATAATGCCCCATTTCCTTGCACTTGAAGCATTGAAGTGTTGGCGGTGCGTTCTCTGCAGTGTTTGCTTTATTCACATCATTAGAAACCCTTTTTCCATTACTTCGACACTCAGCTGCTCGATGACCTTCTTTTCCACACTTAAAACATTTTCTAGTCCCTTTAAGACAATCTCCACCATGCTTCTTTCCACACTTTGTGCATAAGGAAACATTCATCTTCTTTTCACCATTATTCTGAGATTTCTCCTTGAACTCCATCTTTCGTTTCTTGTCAAAACCATGAGATGGATATGTAACACCAACTTCCATTTCTACATTGATAGCACAACGCACAATTTCTTCATAGCTACTGAAGTCTCTTATAGCTAATGCCCTTCGAAGACTTGGTTTTAAGCCACTGAAAAATCGATCAACTTTACTTTCAGGTTGGATGATAATTCCAGAAGCATACCTTGCAAGTCTTGTAAAATTTGCTTCATAGGTACCAACAGATTCATCGTCCCTTTGCTTCAGTTCAAGAAACTCTTTCTCCATCTTTGTTTGAAGAATACGAGGGAAGTACTTACTGAAAAATAAGTTCTTGAACTCGTCCCATTCCATGGACTCAATTTCATCCCTTTGCCTCGTATTCTTAACAAGATTCCACCATTGATCATCATCTCCTTCCAAACGATACACTGCTAGGATGACTTTATCATGTTCAGAACATTGAAGAACTGAAAATATCTTTTCAGTAGTACTGATCCATTGTTCAGCCACAAGTGGATCAGAAGACCCACTGAAAGAAGGTGGACGTTGCCTCATGAAGGACTCAATAGAATATTGTTCCCTTCTTTGCTCATTTGGAAGTCCAGAATGATTCATAGCTTGTGTAAGTATAGCAATAAGATTTTTCACTCCATCTCCCATAACATTTGTTTGTTCAGGAGGGCAATCGTTGCATTGTCCATTGCATTGATCAACACGGTTCCTTCGGGTTCCAGCCATCGTCTAAAACCCAAAAAGAATAGTGTGAGAGGCAAAAATCATGCTAGGGAAAACAACATAATAAAGGGGGAGTACCTTCAATATCCAACATCTTAGGTTTAATTCTATGATCGTTAGCGTAATTCTATTACTATAACCTATACGTATACTTATCCCTAGGGACATCCCTAGACATACCTTAGAAATATCTCTAGGGATCTCACTAACATTTTCGCATCCTAGTTTCCAAAGGTTGACTAAACCTTTCCTCTGATACCAACTGTAGAGACCCGAAGCCTGACGTACATGGACATTACATTACATTTGCGGAATACTTAGTACATAACAAAAACACACACTAAAGGATCGTAATAGTTTAGTGTCTTTGGAAACTCGGAACGTAATCTTCTAATCATGGTGAAAGATCTTCAATATCTCCCATAAAGATCATCCCTTTTTTTATACCTAAAACCTTTCTTTATATCCTGGGGAAAAGAAAACATAAAAGGGTGAGCTCAAATGCTCAGTAAGGGTAAACAAAAGAAATATAAATCACATCATATACATAAGCACATAACTTTTGGAAATCTTAACCTGCAAAAGAGCTCATAATATCATAACATCGGATAAATCATAGAAGTGAAATGTAATCCCAATAATCATAACGTAAAACATGAAACTTTGTGGCATACACACATAATCATAGAGAATCATTTCTTGTTAGTCAAGACTCATTGCCAATACTATCTTAGTGGACAAAGTCCCTTTCTGAATCGAGTAACCCTCGTTTCAGTCCTGTTTCACTGAACCGGTATAACCTACCATTCCAGCCATGTCTATCTCATGAGATATAAAATCTTTACCCAATGCATTGGAGGGAGATATAGGTCCCACCCATCTTATAATGAATCCTTTCTTATGTGTGCCACATAATCATAAAACATACATCATCGCATAACACATGTAACAAAAATGGGATTCTTGAAACAACATGACATCATAAATCAATTCATATAAGATAAAGGAATTCATAAAAATATTTCCATCACAACATAATCAAACCAATGTAATAATATGGATAAAAACATAACCCTTTTATTATCTTATATGGAAAATAATTTTGATAAAATACTTGAACTCCATTCTTGAGGAAAATATCCTTTTTACTTCAAAAACATTTTTCCTTTCATAACATTTCATACGACTTTAAAATAAAAGAAGTTGATTAAAAATAAACTTGAAAACTTGTAAAGGAAGTTTCTTGGAAATAATGGTTTAAAAATCCATTCATGCCGTATAAGTTAAAAAAAACATTCTTCGTACTTTTGTCGGAAAAGTCAAAAAGTACCTCGTACGAAAAACGACAAAAGATTCCTTTCATATCTTTTACTAAAAACTCACCGAAGGGTAAAATTGGATATAAAATATTGTAGAAGGATGGAAATAATATTACATATTGAGGGAACATGGATGTGGATGGTAAAATACGCCCCAGTAAATACTTACGAATAAACAATCTCGGATAAAAAAAATGAGATTGTGATATTTCCCTTACCTTAGGTCCGACTTGCTTTGTAAGTGTCCAAACCTCCTGTATAATGATTTAAATCATGTTATTGACTTATTCCAGAATCATATTCATTGTTATGATATCATATATGGTTCACTTATGACATTATATTACCCGTTCTTTTGTAAATTCCATGTTAGAGAAGCGTTTTGGGTAAAATCGTTTCATTTATCTTAGGTGTTTTGACTTGTTGTTCTTGACATCACTATTACTTATATCATGATTTACTTACTTCCAGAATATAAAATATGATTTATATATCATATATATTCAGTATATATATATATATAATAGATAGATAAATAAAATGAAAAACACCGTTCATGGAGACGGTAGTCCGTACGTACGCATGAACGCTGTTTTACTTTCCTTATTGTCTTGAAATGGAAGTAAGTAGATGACATACATATATATATACATAAATCCAGTAGCTTTATAATGTCATATATTTCATTATTATTTATTATATATACTTTATAATCATTCCTAAATGGTTAACATGGAGAATGAATCTCATCGCGTCGTGGAGACGGTAGTCCGTACGTACGCACGAGCGATGATATCATTTCCATAAATATTGAACTGAATTTGAGTGGATTATTTAATATATCAGAATCAATATGATGTTGTAATAACTATGTATAGTTATTCTTTACACCATTATACCCACCCATGTAAGGTGGTGGTGGAAAATAGATTACACCACGGCGTGGAGACGGTATTCCGTATGTACGCACGCGCGGTGATTTCTTTTTCCGTAGGATGGATAGATGGTGAAATAGGGTTGTTTCATATTTATAATAACATATCAGTATATGAGTGATACTGATGTTATTACTTCATAATGAAACAACCTAAGAAGAAGATGTGGAAGAAGAAATAAAGATGAAAGAATTGGTACCGGTAATTACCTCTTCTTTGAAGCGCCTCTTTGAGACCTCCTCTTAGGGCACTAAAATTGGTCTTTGAGGAAGACCATAACCTCTAGGATGTTGCTAGGGAAGTGGAGAATAGATTTTGGCAGGGGTTGGCCGAGCTTGAGAGCTCAAATTGGTGTGAGGAGGAGGGGGAGGAGGTGTCCTTTTATAGGGGAGGAGAGGGGCACCTTAGGAATATCTCAAAATATTATTTTATATTAAAGTCAAAATAGGTTTATAATGGTTCCAAAGGGTCTTATTTCGAAGATAAAGTGGGGAAGGGTCGAAATCTTATCAACCAATAGGATCTAGACAAGTTTAGGGTATTATATTAACCTTATCAATTAGATTTAACTCTAAGTTAAATAATTTAACTTTTACCATGTCTTTTTGTTTTCTTTCACTATATGGTTAATACACTTACTATAACATGCCAAACGAACTCCAAATTGTTTATTAGTAATATATATATCCTTATCTAAGTGATTTGGCCGAACCATATATTTTTAGGAATAAAATAACAATTAATAATATAATATTTGATTTAAAAACTATTTTGTGTCAATTTTGACACTATTTGATATATGATTTTTGTGATAGTCATAACAGAATTATATGTTCGAACCAAGTTGATTAAATCAACACTAATATATCATAGTAACCTAGAAAATTAGTGGAATTCATAAAAAGTCTTAAATTACATTTATTTTGGTATTTATATTATCAATTATGTCAATATTTCATTAATAAGATAATTACTGCATCATCTTTGTGTCATAAATAAATTATATTATTTGATGTCTAAAAATTACAAATAAAATACCATCATGTAGTAAATCTTTTTAGATTTCTAATGAATATTTACAATCGAATTTATCTTATGTATAACCCCATATTAAAAATGATTTACTTATTAAACTTTGATTTTAACTATTTTAACCCTTCTTTAAATAAATTAATAATAAATGTCCTAATCTAATCCAAGTGGGCCTAAATGGTCATATTTTATTCCTAAGTTTGTTTTTGGTCGAATTACACTTGTCCAATGGAATTAGGACATGTGTTAGGGTAATAGTAATATCATATTTACCCTTAGTTACCCTATTTACTGTTAACCGCGGTAAAAAAAAGTAAAAAGTTACTATTCACCAAAAAATTATTTTTATCTCATTGAACCACATTTTACTTACTGACATCAACCGTGTCTCTCGGATTTTTGAAATTCCATTCACAGAAGCAGTAAAATTAAGTTTTATGAAAAATTCAGTTTTTTTAACTACCACTTAGTAGTTTCACTATTCATCAAAAATTGATGTTTTTCGGAACAGTGCCAAAATTTCATCCCAAGCTATATTTCATATTCCGAATTCAAAAATGAAGTCTATTTTACCAAATTCATTACATAAAAGTTGCATTAATTAATTTTATAATTAAATCCCGCTGTTAAAACAAATAGCGTGTTTTTAAGAAACAATATCTATCAAAAGATTGACACTTGTTTATGTCTAGTTTAAATGTGAAATTACATCCAATGACCAACATTGTATTAAATTGTAAAAATATATTCTAAATATACTTTAAAACCACTCAAATTAATGATTTATCACTATTAATTATTTCGATTAAAAAAAGTTGTTTTTAATTATAATTTAGTAATTTTCACTATTCATCAGAATATGAAAGTTATCCGAAAAGTACCAAAATTTCACCTTAGGCTAAATTCGATACTCCGAATCCAAAAATGAAGTCCATTTTGAGAGCTAAAATTTCTAAAATTTAAAAAGTGGTTATTACTATTCATAATGGCTAGTTTTAATAATATTTTAATAGCATATCATTGTTTCGTAAAACTCAGTATTACGTACCATACACGCTATCGAGGAAGGTTGCGATTGCGTGTAATGCAAGGCAAGTCAAGGATGCGTGTTGTGCAAGCTCCTTTTGGTGTAGCGTACAACACAAGACATTAATAAAATTAAAAAGAATATTTTTCATAAAATCTCGGGCTGTTACATTCTACCCCCCTTAAAATGAATTTCGCCCTCGAAATTCGTCGGGGTTATAAATGGTTTACTATTAGAAAGTTTCTTTAATAGAAACCCACATCGTAGAAAAGGAATACCAAAACTTGGCTTTAAAAACTAAAGTATGAAATGTAACGATTACCCAAATAAACTAATCACTGGGTATCCACATAGGTGAAAATATGGATATGGAAGAGAAATCTAACCATCATGTTCTGATGGAGAGTGGTAGAGAACATGGCTATGGAAAAGCCAGTAATCACAAATCCATAGATTTGTGATGATATAAGGTACCATCTGATTCCTCAGGTATAAGAGAACTAGGACAACATTTTTGGTTTTCAAGATCATTTCCCTAAAGTTAAAGAATTTGAATTAGAATAAATACTTACTTTATTTTGGTACAATCTCACTGTTGTTCGTGCCTTTAACAATTTCCACTTCATCTCTTAAATAAATGAAGTTGAATTTGTTATTCGTGAAGTGTTAGCAGATCATGTGATAGAATGACGGGTCATTCCATCTGTCTCAAAAGGTTAGAAAAATTTATATACATAAGTCGATCTATAGTGGGATTAATCATATATGGTTCCTAAAATGGGCTTATACTTCATATATCATACTGCTTAATATAATAACACTAGTTTCTACTAAACAGGGACTTCCTGTAGGTCAGTGGTAGGCGATAAAGGCCAGTCGCACTTCGGTTGTGGGTTCGATTCCTACAGCCTTGTCCGAAGCGATGGGCTGTCGCCCGTCCTGCAGGTTGTCCTTTTTCTAAAACTACGTTACTATAACATCCCATCAATAATATCGAAAATCTTATATCCTTAAACAATACTAACTTATGTCCAACATAATCCAGTCTAATCTTTAGGCTTATTCATAATACTGCAGTCCACTCTCATAATATAGTGACAACGATTACCAGAGATTTAATACTGTCGTTGATCCCCACATATCATAAGATATGTCTTGTTGGTCACATTCCAAACATTCAAAGTCCTTAATCGTGTATTCTCTTGACTACCTTAGTGAAAACATGAGTGCAGTTAAAAGTTAACACTTTCCACATACCAAAATCCTCAAAATTCTATATACTCAAACCATGATATCACTTAGTCCTTATATCAATCATGAGCTCATGAATACTATTAAACATTTCATTTTCTCGTCTTCATTATGCGCATATCATCTTATTTCCAAAAAATATCTCCATCACTTTGAATACCACATCAATAAATATTGCAATACTCAATGATACAACATTATTTTGGAATCCCATTACATAAACACTTAATCATTCCACCACATCGTTGTCATATTCAATATTGCCAATAGTGATCGCATGTGATTTCCCTTTGTCCTTTGCCTTCAGTGGTTGCTCATGTTGATCATCACTAACCCTTGGATTAGGGCAATTATTAGCATAATGCCCCATTTCCTTGCACTTGAAGCATTGAAGTGTTGGCGGTGCGTTCTCTGCAGTGTTTGCTTTATTCACATCATTAGAAACCCTTTTTCCATTACTTCGACACTCAGCTGCTCGATGACCTTCTTTTCCACACTTAAAACATTTTCTAGTCCCTTTAAGACAATCTCCACCATGCTTCTTTCCACACTTTGTGCATAAGGAAACATTCATCTTCTTTTCACCATTATTCTGAGATTTCTCCTTGAACTCCATCTTTCGTTTCTTGTCAAAACCATGAGATGGATATGTAACACCAACTTCCATTTCTACCTTGATAGCACAACGCACAATTTCTTCATAGCTACTGAAGTCTCTTATAGCTAATGCCCTTCGAAGACTTGGTTTTAAGCCACTGAAAAATCGATCAACTTTACTTTCAGGTTGGATGATAATTCCAGAAGCATACCTTGCAAGTCTTGTAAAATTTGCTTCATAGGTACCAACAGATTCATCGTCCCTTTGCTTCAGTTCAAGAAACTCTTTCTCCATCTTTGTTCGAAGAATACGAGGGAAGTACTTACTGAAAAATAAGTTCTTGAACTCGTCCCATTCCATGGACTCAATTTCATCCCTTTGCCTCGTATTCTTAACAAGATTCTACCATTGATCAGCATCTCCTTCCAAACGATACACTGCTAGGATGACTTTATCATGTTCAGAACATGAAGAACTGAAAATATCTTTTCAGTAGTACTGATCCATTGTTCAGCCACAAGTGGATCAGAAGACCCACTGAAAGAAGGTGGACGTTGCCTCATGAAGGACTCAATAGAATATTGTTCCCTTCTTTGCTCATTTGGAAGTCCAGAATGATTCATAGCTTATGTAAGTATAGCAATAAGATTTTTCACTCCATCTCCCATAACATTTGTTTGTTCAGGAGGGCAATCATTGCATTGATCAACACGGTTCCTTCGGGTTCTAGCCATCGTCTAAAACCCAAAAAGAATAGTGTGAGAGGCAAAAATCATGCTAGGGAAAACAACATAATAAAGGGGGAGTACCTTCAATATCCAACATCTTAGGTTTAATTCTATGATCGTTAGCGTAATTATATTACTATAACCTATACGTATACTTATCCCTAGGGACATCCCTAGACATACCTTAGAAATATCTCTAGGGATCTCACTAACGTTTTCGCATCCTAGTTTCCAAAGGTTGACTAAACCTTTCCTCTGATACCAACTGTAGAGACACGAAGCCTGACGTACATGGACATTACATTACATTTGCGGAATACTTAGTACATAACAAAAACACACACTAAAGGATCGTAATAGTTTAGTGTCTTTGGAAACTCGGAACGTAATCTTCTAATCGTGGTGAAAGATCTTCAATATCTCCCATAAAAATCATCCCTTTTTTATACCTAAAACCTTTCTTTATATCCTGGGGAAAAGAAAACATAAAAGGGTGAGCTCAAATGCTCAGTAAGGGTAAACAAAAGAAATATAAATCACATCATATACATAAGCACATAACTTTTGGAAATCTTAACCTGCAAAAGAGCTCATAATATCATAACATCGGATAAATCATAGAAGTGAAATGTAATCCCAATAATCATAACGTAAAACATGAAACTTTGTGGCATACACACATAATCATAGAGAATCATTTCTTGTTAGTCAAGACTCATTGACAAGACTATCTTAGTGGACAAAGTCCCTTTCTGAATCGAGTAACCCTCGTTTCAGTCCTGTTTCACTGAACCGGTATAACCTACCATTCCAGCCATGTCTATCTCATGAGATATAAAATCTTTACCCAATGCATTGGAGGGAGATATAGGTCCCACCCATCTTATAATGAATCCTTTCTTATGTGTGCCACATAATCATAAAACATACATCATCGCATAACACATGTAACAAAAATGGGATTTTTGAAACATCATGACATCATAAATCAATTCATATAAGATAAAGGAATTCATAAAAATATTTCCATCACAACATAATCAAACCAATGTAATAATATGGATAAAAACAGAACCCTTTTATTATCTTAGATGGAAAATAATTTTGATAAAATACTTGAACTCCATTCTTGAGGAAAATATCCTTTTTACTTCAAAAACATTTTTCCTTTCATAACATGTCATACGACTTTAAAATATAAGAAGTTGATTAAAAATAAACTTGAAAACTTGTAAAGGAAGTTTCTTGTAAATAATGGTTTAAAAATCCATTCATGCCGTATAAGTTAAAAAAAACATTCTTCGTACTTTTGTCGGAAAAGTCAAAAAGTACCTCGTACGAAAAACGACAAAAGATTCCTTTCATATCTTTTACTAAAAACTCACCGAAGGGTAAAATTGGATATAAAATATTGTAGAAGGATGTAAATAATATTACATATTGAGGGAACATGGATGTGGATGGTAAAATACACCCCAGTAAATACTTACGAATAAACAATCTCGGATAAAAAAATGAGATTGTGATATTTCCCTTACCTTAGGTCCGACTTGCTTTGTAAGTGTCCAAACCTCCTGTATAATGATTTAAATCATGTTATTGACTTATTCCAGAATCATATTCATTGTTATGATATCATATATGGTTCACTTATGACATTATATTACCCGTTCTTTTGTAAATTCCATGTTAAAGAAGCGTTTTGGGTAAAATCGTTTCATTTATCTTAGGTGTTTTGACTTGTTGTTCTTGACATCACTATTACTTATATCATGATTTACTTACTTCCAGAATATAAAATATGATTTATATATCATATATATTCAGTATATATATATATATAATAGATAGATAAATAAAATGAAAAACACCGTTCATGGAGACGGTAGTCCGTACGTACGCATGAACACTGTTTTACTTTCCTTATTGTCTTGAAATGGAAGTAAGTAGATGACATACATATATATATACATAAATCCAGTAGCTTTATAATGTCATATATTTCATTATTATTTCTTATATATACTTTATAATCATTCTTAAATGGTTAACATGGAGAATGAATCTCATCGCGTCGTGGAGACGGTAGTCCGTACGTACGCACGAGCGATGATATCATTTCCATAAATATTGAACTGAATTGGAGTGGATTATTCAATATATCAGAATCAATATGATGTTGTAATAACTATGTATAGTTATTCTTTACACCATTATACCCATCCATGTAAGGTGGTGGTGGAAAATAGATTACACCACGGCGTGGAGACGGTATTCCGTACGTACGCACGCGCGGTGATTTATTTTTCCGTAGGATGGATAGATGGTGAAATAGGGTTGTTTCATATTTATAATAACATATCAGTATATGAGTGATACTGATGTTATTACTTCATAATGAAACAACCTAAGAAGAAGAAGTGGAAGAAGAAATAAAGATGAAAGAATTGGTAACGGTAATTACCTATTCTTTGAAGCGACTCTTTGAGACCTCCTCTTAGGGCACTAAAATTGGTCTTTGAGGAAGACCAGAACCTCTAGGATGTTGCTAGGGAAGTGGAGAATAGATTTTGGCAGGGTTTGGCCGAGCTTGAGAGCTCAAATTGGTGTGAGGAGGAGGGGGAGGAGGTGTCCTTTTATAGGGGAGGAGAGGGGCACCTTAGGAATATCTCAAAATATTATTTTATATTAAAGTCAAAATCGGTTTATAATGGTTCCAAAGGGTCTTATTTCGAAGATAAAGTGGGTAAGGGTCGAAATCCTATCAACCAATAGGATTTAGACAAGTTTAGGGTATTATTTTAACCTTATCAATTAGATTTAACTCTAAGTTAAATAATTTAACTTTTACCATGTCTTTTTGTTTTCTTTCACTATATGGTTAATACACTTACTATAACATGCCAAACGAACTCCAAATTGTTTATTATTAATATATATATCGTTATCTAAGTCATTTGGCCGAACCATAGATTTTTAGGAATAAAATAACAATTAATAATATAATATTTGATTTAAAAACTATTTTGTGTCAATTTTGACACTATTTGATATATGATTTTTGTGAAAGTCATAACAGAATTATATGTTCGAACCAAGTTGATTAAAGAAACAATAATATATCATAGTAACCTAGAAAATTAGTGGAATTCATAAAAAGTCTTAAATTACATTTATTTTGGTATTTATATTATCAATTATGTCAATATTTCATTAATAAGATAATTACTGCATCATCTTTGTGTCATAAATAAATTATATTATTTGATGTCTAAAAATTACAAATAAAATACCATCATGTATTAAAGCTTTTTATCTTTCTAATGAATATTTAAAATCGAATTTATCTTATGTATAACCCCATATTAAAAATGATTTACTTATTAAACGTTGATTTTAACTATTTTAACCCTTCTTTAAATAAATTAATAATAAATGTCCTAATCTAATCCAAGTGGGCCTAAATGGTCATATTTTATTCCTAAGTTTGTTTTTGGTCGAATTACACTTGTCCAATGGAATTAGGACATGTGTTAGGGTAATGGTAATATCATATTTACCCTTAGTTACCCTATTTACTATTAACCGCGGTAAAAAAAAGTAAAAAGTTACTATTCACCAAAAAATTATTTTTATCTCATTGAACCACATTTTACTTACTGACATCAACCGTGTCTCTCGGATTTTTGAAATTCCATTCACAGAAGCGGTAAAATTAAGTTTTATGAAAAATTCAGTTTTTTAACTACCACTTAGTAGTTTCACTATTCATCAAAAATTGATGTTTTTCAGAACAGTGCCAAAATTTCATCCCAAGCTATATTTCATATTCAGAATTCAAAAATAAAATTTATTTTACCAAATTCATTACATAAAAGTTGCATTAATTAATTTTATAATTAAATCCCGTTGTTAAAACAAATAGCGTGTTTTTAAGAAACAATATCTATCAAAAGATTGACACTTGTTTATGTCTAGTTTAAATGTGAAATTACATCCAATGACCAACATTGTATTAAATTGTAAAAATATATTCTAAATATACTTTAAAACCACTCAAATTAATGATTTATCACAATTAATTATTTCGATTAAAAAAAGTTGTTTTTAATTATAATTTAGTAATTTTCACTATTCATCAGAATATGAAAGTTATCCGAAAAGTACCAAAATTTCACCTTAGGCTAAATTCGATACTCCGAATCCAAAAATGAAGTCCATTTTGAGAGCTAAAATTTCTAAAATTTAAAAAGTGGTTATTACTATTCATAACGGCTAGTTTTAATAATATTTTAATAGCATATCATTGTTTCGTAAAACTCAGTATTACGTACCATACACGCTATCGAGGAAGGTTGCGATTGCGTGTAATGCAAGGCAAGTCAAGGATGCGTGTTGTGCAAGCTCCTTTTGGTGTAGCGTACAACACAAGACATTAATAAAATTAAAAAGAATATTTTTCATAAAATCTCGGGCTGTTACATAAATCTTGAGAGAGAGGTAGAGTTCATGATTGAGATTGTTTTAAAAGTAGCTCCAATGTACATTTCTCTATACAATATGATACCTAAAAATTTACAGGAGGTCAAGTGATAGTAGAAGGATTTAGCAGCCAAGGGTTTCATCTGACCCAACATTTTTTCATAAGGATCACCCATGATTTTCACCAAGAAGGAGGATGTGATATTACATTTATGCATGGATTATCATCAGTTGAACTAAATTATAGTTAATAATCGGTATCCACTACCTTGTATATATGATATCCTTGACTAAATCTATATATCTTGGGTATTCTCAAAGATCGACATGAGATCGGGCTATTTTCATGTGTGATCCAAGCCTTCAGACATACCTTATACAAATTTTCATAGTAGGTATGGTCTATATTAGTATCTCAATATTCCATTAGATCTTATGAAAGTGCATTCCATTTTCATGGATTTCATGAATATGGTTTTACACCCCCATTTAGATTCATTTATCATAGTATATGTGGGTGAAATCAGAGTGTATTTTCACACTTGTAGAGACCATGATAAGCACCTTTAGATCATTTTGAATACACTGAGAGAACATAAGATTTATGATAATATTTCTAATTTCCACTTCTAGATCAAAAAATTTCACTTCATGGGTCATATTATCTATGAATCAGAAGTGTCCATTCACATAGAGAAGGTGAGTGCTGTGGTTTCCTAGGAGCAGCCTAAGAATGTGTTTGAAATACAGAGTTTCTTGGGTTTGGATAGATATTATGGGAATTTCATAAAGGACTTATCACACCATGATGCACCTCTTATTGGTATTACAAAGAAGGGTGTCAAGTTCCTATGGAGTGCATGAAACCCCTTCAGGAGATGAAAGGAAGGCATGTTTTGGAACCTATTCCGATTCTTCCAGAGCTTGGAAGAAAATAAAAAATGTTCTGTGATGGATCCAACACCGGGATAATAATAATTATTATGTAAGAAGATAGAGCCATTGTGTATGGATCTCAACAATTTAGGCCTCATGAGAGGAATTAACTGAAGCACAACCTTGAGATAGTAGTTTTTGTCCATGATTTATATTTCCAGAGACACTAACTGACAGGTGAGTGTTTTGTGGTGTATAAGTACTATAGACACACGTACTTTATGTACATGGAGATTAAATTAATTTTGTGGAATACTTAATACATAACAAAAACAAACACACAAGGACTGTAATAGTTTAGTGTCTTTGGAAACTCGGAAAAATAATCTTCTAATCATGGTGAAAGATCTTCAAAATATCCCATAAAGATCTTCCCCTTTTGTTTTCTTACCTAAAACCTTTCTTTATATCCTGGGGAAAAGAAAACATAAAAAGGGAGAGCTCAAATTCTCACTAAGGGTAAACATAGAGAACATAAAACAATCCATAAACATTTGAATACAAAAACTTGAACATAAAATCTGAACATCAAAATCTTGAGAAGAGACATAAATCTTAGAGGTACGTAAGGCACATATCATAAAGGAATGTTAATCATAATAAAATTTCATGGGAATAAAACATGTAATTGTGCCAAACCATTAAGCACATGATATGATTTCCATATTAGCCAAGGCATTTCTGCCAAGACCATCTTAGTGGAAAAAGTCCCTTTCTGAATCGAGTTCACTCCTCATTCCAGGCCTGTATCACTGAACCAGATTAACTTACCATTCCATCCATGTCTATCTCATGATACATAAATCTTTACCCAAAGCATTGGATGGAGATATAGGTACCACCCATCTCATAATGAAATCATTCTTACTTGTTCCACAAAATAAACATAAATCATTCATCATAACCCAAAGAATAAAATGGGTTTTATAAACATCACCCCATCATAACATAATCCATATAAAACAAATGGATATCAATTCATCATAAAAAAATTGAAACCATGTAAATCATAGAGACATTTTTCTTGAAACATAATAATACTAAATAATGTCATCTTAGATGGAAAATAGTTTTGATGAAACACTTGAAATGAATTCTTGAGGAAAATATCCTTTCTTCTTCAAAATCATTTTCTTTTCACAAAACTCCATGAAATTTTAAAAGAAAAGGATTTTTCTGAAAATAATCATGAAATATTTTGGAGGAAGCTTCATGAAAATAATGCTGTATGAAATCTTAAAAATCCGTTCATGCCGTATAAGTTTAAAAAAACATTTTTCTCATACTTTTGCCGGAAAAGTCAAAAAGTAACTCGTATGGTAAACCAAATAAATATTCCTTACATAACATGTAGTAAAAGTAAAAAATGGGTAAAAATGAATTTAAACACACATGAAACCATTTTTAGAAAATAGGGACATGAACGATAAATATAACTCCAGTAAATACTTATGAATAAACAACCACAGATAAAAATGAGATTTGAAAAGTTATCCCTTACCTTAGGTTCGATATGCTTCATACGTATCCAAAACTCTTGTATAATGATTTAAATAAGGTCATTGAATTATTAAAAAATCATATTCATTGTTATGATATCATATATGGTTCACTTATGACTTTATATTACCCATTCTTTTGTAAATTCCATGTTAAAGCAGCGTTTTGGCTAAAATCATTTTATTTATCATACGTGTTTGGACAAGTTGTTGTTGATATTATTATTAATTATATCACGATTTAATTAATTCCAGAATGTAGATCATGATTTATATATCATATATATTCATTATATATATATATATAATAGATAGATTAATGAAATGAAATACACCGTTCATGGAGACGGTAGGCCGTATGTATGCATGGACACTGTTTTCCTTTCCCTATTGACTTGAATGGAAGTAAGTATATGACATATATATGTATATATATACATAAATAAAGTAGCTTTATCATGTCAAATATTTAATTATTATTCATTATATATAATTTATAATCATTTTTGAATGGTTAACATGGAGAATAAATATCATCACATCGTGGAGACGGTAATCAGTACGTATGCACAAGCGATGATATCGTTCCCATAATTATTGAATGGAATTGGAGTGGTTGATATTAAATTTTGATTTTAACTCTTTTAACACTTCTTTAAATAAAATAATAATAATTGTCTTAATCTAATCCAAGGGGACCTAAAGGTTAATATTTTATTCCTATGGTTGTTTTTGGTCGAATTACACTTATCCAATAGAATTAGGACATGTTTTAGGGTAATAATAAAATCATTTTTACCCTTAATTACCCTATTTACTTTTAACCGTGGTAAATAAAAGTAAAAATTTACTATTTACCAAAAATTATTTTTATCTTATTGAACCACATTTTACTCCTTGATATTAACCGTGTCTCTTGGATTTTCGAAATTCCACTCACAGAAGCGATAAAATTAAGTTTTATGTAAATTTTCAAATTCTCCTAGGAGGTCGGTAAAAGACGGTGAAAAGTTAAATAAACTTTTTATATATCTAAAATTATTATAAAATGACTCCAATAAATTACATTGAACATATATAGGTATTATGTATCAATTTTGACCTAAAATAAATTTGAATAAAATAAATAATCATTTAAATAAAAATTTGGTTTTTAAATAGTAACCCAGTGTTTTCTCTATTCATCAAAAATTTAAAGTTTTCAGAAAAATACCAAAACTTCACCCTAGGATAACTTCGATATTATGAATAAAAAAATGAAGTCCACTTTGAAAGATAAAATTTATAAAATTTCAAAAAGTGGTTATTACTATTCATAACTGCTAGTTCATAATAATATTATAGTAATACATTGTTTAGTGAAACTCGGTATTGCGTATAACACACGCTATCGAGGAAGGTTGCTCTGGCATGAAACACAAGCCTTGAATAGAATTTTTTATACTTCATAGAAATTAATCTTGTTGTAGCGTACAAGACATCAATGAAATTAAAAAAATATTTCTCTTAAAATCTCGGGGTGTTACATGCTACCCCCCTTAAAATGAATTTCGCCCTCAAAATTCTTCAGGGTAATAAATAGTTTACTACATGAATGTTTCTTTCAAAGAAATATACATCGTAAAAGGAATACTAAATCATAATTTTAAAAAGGATCATTAGAAACATAATGGATACCCAAAGTAACTCATCATTGGGTTTCCACATAGGAGAATATAGGTGAAAATATGGATATGGAAGAGAAATCTAACCATAATGTTTAGATGAAGAGTGGTAGAGAACATGGCTATGAAAAAAATCCAACAATCATAAAGAAATGAATTTGTGATGATATAAGGTACCATATGATTAACCAGATATGAGGGCACTAGGATAAAATTTTTGGTTTTCAAGATCATTTCCCTAAAGTTGAAGAATTGCTGAATTAAAAGAAATACTTACTTGATTTTCATACAATCTCACCGTTGTTCATTCCTTGAACAATTTCCACTTAATCTCTTAAATAAATGAAGTTGAATTTGTCATTCGTGAAGCATTAGCAGATCATGTGATAAAACGGCGGGTCATTCTATCTATCTCAAATAAAAGGTTCAAAAAAGTTATTAAATATACATAAGTCTATCTATGGTGAGATTAATCGTATATGGTTCCTAAAATGGACGTATACTTCGTATATCATACCACATAATACATTGAAACTAATTTATACTAACCAGGTACTTCCTGTAGACCAGTGGTATGCGATAAAGTCTTGTCGCACTTCGATTGTGGGTTCGATTCCCACATTCTTGTCTGATGCGACGGGATGTCGCCCGTCCTACGGGTTGTCCTTTTTCTAAAACTATACTATTATAACATTCCAAAAAAATAATATCAAAAAGTTCTAGCCTTAAAAAATAATATCTGATGTCTAACATAATCTATTCTAATCTTTCGGCTTAGACAAACTCATTGTATAAGGAAAAATATTGATAGAGAGGTCATCTACCAAGCATGTAAATACCGTCATTTATCCCCATATATCATAAGATATGTCTTGTTGGTCACATTAAAAACATTAGAATTCTTTAATCATGCATTCCATTGAAAAATGAATACCCGTTGAACCTTAGTGAAAACATGAATGCAGTTAAAAGTTAACTCTTTCCACATACCAAAATCCCAAAAATTCTATATACTCAAACCATAACATCACTTAGTCCTTATATCAATCACGATCTAATGAATACTATCAAACATATTATTTTCTCCTTATCCATTAATTATGTGCATATCATCTACTTTTCAAAAATATTTCAATCACTTTTCATGGTTACATGTACCATATAATTATCGAAAATCACAATAAACCATTACATAGATATTCCAATGTTCCGCAATACTATAAAAGAGATTTCACAACATTATTTTGGAATCCCTTTACATAAAGACATAATCATTCCACCACATCTTTTTCATACTCAAAATTGCTAATAGTGATCGCATGTGACTTCCCTTTGTCTTTTTCCTTAATCGGTTGTTGATGTCGATCATCATTAACCCTTGGATTTGGGCATTGGTTAGCATAATTCCCCATTTCCTTGAAATTGTAGCATTGAAGGGTTGGTGGAGCATTCTATGTAATATTTTCTCTATTCAAATAATTAGCTACCTTTTTTCCATTACTTCAACACTCAACTGCTCGATGACCTTCTTTTCCACACTTAAAACATTTTCTAGTACCTTTTAGACAATCTCCACCATGCTTTTTTCTACACTTTGAGCATAAAGAAACATTCATATTCTTTTCACCATTGTTCTGAGATTTCTCCTTTAACTCCAACGTTAATTTCTTATCAAAACCATGATATGGATATGTAACACCAACTTCCGGTTCTACCTTGATAGCACAATGAAAAATTTCTTCATAGCTACCGAAGTCTATTATCGCTAATGACCTTAGAAGACTTGATTTTAAGACACTGAATAATCGATCAACTTTACTTTCAGGTTGGATGATAAATCAAGATTCATACCTTGCAAGCCTTGTAAAATTCGCTTCAAATATACCAACAGATTTATCATCCTTTTTATTAAGCTCAAGGAACTCCTTTTCCATCTTTGTTCGAAGAATACAAGGGAAGTACTTATTGAAAAACAAGTTTTTGAACTCGTCCCATTCCATGGATGCAATTTAATCTTGGGGCCTTGTATTCTTAATTAGATTCCACCACTGGTCTGCTTCACCTTCTAGACAGTAAACAACTAAAATGACTTTTTCATGTTCTCAACAGCGAATTATGGAAAATATCTTTTCAATTGTACTAATCCATTGTTCAGCAACAAGTGAATAATAAGACCCATTGAAAGAAGGTGGATGTTGCCTCATGAAGGACTCAATAGAATATTGTTCCCTTATTTTCTAATTTGGAAGTCTAGAATGATTCATAGATTGTGTAAGTATAGAAATAATATTTTTTACTCCATCTCCCATAACATTGGTTTGTTCCAGAGGACAATCATTGCATCTTCCATTACATTGATCAACACGGTTCCTTCGGGTTCCATCCATCGTTTAAAACCAAAAAAGAATAGTGTGAGAGGAAAAATCATGCTAGGAAAAACAACATAATAAAGGGGGAGTACCTTCAATATCTAACATCTTAGGTTTAATTCTAATATCATTACCTTAATTCTAGGACTATAACCTATACTTATACTTAACCATAGGGAAATACCTAGACATACCTTAGAAATATCTCTAGGGATATCACTAAAGTTTTTGTATCCTAGTTTCCAAAGGTTAACTAAACCTTCCCTGTAGAGACCCGTACTTGATGTACATGGAAATTCCATTACTTTTTCGGAATACTTAATACATAACAAAAACAAACACACAAAGACCGTAATAGTTTAGTATCTTCGGAAACTTGGAAAAATAATCTTCTAATCATGGTAAAAGATATTGAACATCTCCCATAAAGGTCTTCCCCTTTTGTTTTCTTACCTAAAAACTTTATTTATATCCCAGGGAAAATAAAACATAAAAAGGGTGAGCTCAAATTCTCATTAAGGGTAAACATAGAGAACATAAAACAATCTATAAACATCTGAATACAAAAACTTGAACATAAAATCTAAACATCAAAATATTGAGAAAAGACAAAAATGTTGGAGGTACGTAAGGCATATATCATAAAAAACATCAATCATGATAAAATAGAATGGTAATAAAACATGTAATTGTGGAAAACTGTCAGGCACATGATATGATTTCCATATTAGTCAAGGCATTTCTTCCAAGACCATCTTAGTGGACAAAGTCCCTTTCTGAATTGAGTTCACTCCTCGTTCCAGTCCTGTATCACTAAACTGGATTAACTTACCATTACAGACATGTCTATCTCATTAGATATAAATCTTTATCCAATGCATTGGAGGGAGATATAGGTCCCACCCATCTCATAATTAAATCATTCTTACTTGTGCCACAAAATAAACATAAATCATTCATCATAACCCAAAGAATAAAATGGGTTTTATAAACATCATCCCATCATAAAATAATCCATATAAAACAAATGGATATCAATTCATTATAAAAAAAGTGAAACCATGTAAATCATAGAGACATTGTACTTGAAACATAATCATACCAAATAATTTCATCTTAGATGGAAAATAGTTTTGACAAAACACTTGAAATGAATTCTTGATGAAAATATCCTTTCTTCTTCAAAATCATTTTCTTTTCACAAAATTCCATGAAATTTTAAAAGAAAAGGATTTTTTTAAAAATAATCATGAAATCTTGTGGAGGAAGCTTCATGAAAATAAGGCTTTATGAAACCGTAAAAATCCGTTCATGCCGTATAAGTTTAAAAAAACATTTTTCTCATACTTTTGTAGGAAAAGTCAAAAAGTACCTCGTATGGTAAAACAAAGAAAAATTCCTTACATAACATGTAGTAAAAGTCAAAAATGGGTAAAAAGGACTTTAAACATACATGAAACCATTTTTAGAAAACAGGGACATGTACGATAAATATAACCCCAATAAATACTTATGAATAAACAATCTCAGATAAAAACGAGATTGGAAAAGTTATCCCTTACCTTAGGTCCGATATGCTTCGTACGTATCTGAAACTCCTGTATAATGATTTAAATAATGTCACTGACTTATTAAAGAATCATATTAATTGTTAAAATATCATATATGGTTCACTTATGACTTTATATTACCCGTTTGTTTTTAAATTCCATGTTAAAGCAGCGTTTTGGGTAAAATCGTTTTATTTATCGTACGTGTTTGGACATGTTGTTGTTGATATTATTATTACTTATATCATGTTTTAATTAATTAAATAATTTAAATCATGATTTATATATCATATATATTCAGTATATATATATATATATATATTATAGATAGATGAATGAAATAAAATACACCGTTCATGGAGACGGTAGGCCGTACGTACGCATGAACGTTGTTTTCCTTTCCTTATTGACTTGAATGAAAGTAAGTAGATGACATATATATGTATATATATATACATAAATCCAGTATCTTTATCATGTAATATATTTCATTATTATTCATTATATATACTTTATAATCATTCTTGAATGGTTAACATGGAGAATGAATCTCATCACGTTGTGGAGACGGTAATCCGTACGTACGCACAAGCGATGATATCATTCCCATAATTAATGAATGGAATTGGAGTGGATGATATAATATCTCAAAATCAGTATGATGTTATAATAACTATATATAGTTATTCTATACATCATTATACCCATCCAAGTAAGGTGGTGGTGGAAAAACAGATTACACCCCGACGTGGAGACGATATTTCGTACGTACGCACGCGCGGTGATTTCATTTTCCGTAGGATGGATAGAAGGTGAAATGGGGTAGTTTCATATTTATAATAACATATCAGTATATTATTGATACTTATGTTACTACTTTATAATTAAACAACTAAATAAGAAGAAGTTGAAGAAGAAATAAACTTGAAATAGTCGGTAGAAGAGATTACCTCTTCCTCGACGCACCTCTTTTATGCTTCCTCTTAAGGCACTAGAGTTGGTCTTTTGAGGAGACCAGAACCTCTATAATGTTTCTATGGAAGTTTATAAGGTAAATGGACAGGGTTTTTCTGAGATTTAAGGCTCAAAATTGTGTGAAGAGAAGAGGGAGGAGGTGCCCTTTTATAAGGGAGGAGAAGGGCACTTTAGGAAAAACTTAAAATATTAATTTATAATAAAGTAATATTCGGTTTATAATGGATCCAAAGTGACTTATTTCGAATATAAAGTGGGTATGGGGCGAAATAATTCCAAAAAATAGGTTTTAGACATGTTTATGTTACTATTTTAACCTTATCATTTAGATTTAACTCTAAGTTAAATAATTTAACTTTTACCGTGTTTTATTGTTTTCTTACACTATATGGTTAATAAACTTACTATAACAAGCCAAACGAACCCCAAGTGGTTCATTATTAATATATATAACATTATCTAATTCATTTGACCGAACCGAATATTTTTAGAAATAGAATAAGAATTAATAATATATTATTTGTTTTAAAAACTATTTTATGTCAATTTTGACACTATTTGGTAATTGTTTTTGTAAAAATCATAACAGCATGATTAGTTTGAAAAAAGTTAATTAAATCAATAATAAAATGTCATGTTAACCTATAAAATTATTTTAATTCATAAAAAGTCTCAAATTACACTTATTTGGGTGTTTATAACATCAATTATGTTAATATTCCATTAATAAGGTAATTACTGCATCATCATTGTGTCATAAATAAATTAAATTATTTAATGTCTTAAAATTATAAATAAAATAAAATTATGTAGTAAATATTTTTTTCTTGATAATTAATATTTATAGTCGAATTTTTCTTATGTATAATTCAATATTAAAAATGTTTTAGTTATTAAACTTTGATTTTAACTCTTTTAACTCTTCTTTAAATAAAATAATAATAAGTGTCCTACTCTAATCCAAGTGGACATAAAAGGTAATATTTTATTCCTAAGGTTGTTTTTGGTCAAATTACACTTACCCAATAGAATTAGGACATGTGTTAGGGTAATAATAAAATCAGTTTTACCCTATTTACTTTTAACTGTGGTAAATAAAAGTAAAAAGTTACTATTCACAAAAATTATTTTTATCTTATTGAACCACATTTTACTCATTTATATTAACCATGTATTTCGGATTTTAGAAATTCCACTCACATAAGTGATATAATTAAGTTTTATATAAATTTTCAAATTCTCCTAGGAGGTGGGTAAAAGACGGTGAAAAGTTCAATAAAATTTTTATATATCTAAAATTATTATAAAATGACTCCAATAAATTAAATTTAACTTATATAGGTATTATATATAAATTTTGACCTAAAATAAATTTAAATAAAATAAATAATCATTTAAATAAAAAGTCGGTTTTTAAATAGTAACCTAGTGTTTTCACTATTCATCAAAAATTGATAGTTTTCAGAAAAATACCAATAATTCACCCTAGGCTAATTTCAATATTCGGAATCCAAAAATGAAGTCCATTTTGAAAGATAAAATTTATAAAATTTCAAAAAGTGGGTATTAGTATTCATAACGGCTAGTTCATAATAATATTATTGTAATACCTTGTTTAGTGAAACTCAGTATTGCGTATAACACATGCTATCGAGGAAGGTTGATCTGGCGTGCAAAAAAAGCCTAGAATAGTATTTTCATATACTTCATGCTAATACGGTGTTGCGTATAGTGAAAATTAATCTTGGTGTAGCATACAAGACATCCATGAAATTTAAAAAAATATTTCTCTTAAAATTTTGGGGTGTTACAAGTACCACAAGATACTCAAATATATATTTAAATAACATGTATTGAATATTATATAGTGAATATGTGTTGAATATCTTTATTCCATTGACATTAAGATTGCCTATATGCACAGAAAGTGAAATATGACTATGGATGAACTGAGTATGAAAACTTAGGCACGTTCCATTTAAGAAGCTAGTGATAAATGGAAATTGATGACCCTATTTTATAAGATGAATCTAGATTTTCCTGAGATTCATGAGAATTATTATCTGTTATCCTTGACACTAACCTCTTCCCACCTTATAGGGTAAAGATTTTGAAATTTATAGATCCCGAAGGCTTGGTTCTCTGGGAGAGTATTTTAGGATAGGACCCATCTCTGGATTGGTATATAGATAGAGGCAACATCAAACTTGTACATGGGTGTGTTTGGGTTCCTACAAATATGACATAGGAACTAATGAAAGATTCCCATGCTTCTCGATGGCCAGTTCATCCAGAAATATCCAATATGTATCAAGATATGTGATGCTAGTATTGGTGAACTGGGATAAAAAATCATATAAAAGGATTTATCCCTAGGTATTACACCTGTCAGTAGATGATGAAAGATCACCAATGAACTACTAGCTTGTCACAACCACTTCCATTTTTGGAATGGAAATGGGAAGATGTTACTATGGATTTTTTAGTTATTTTACTGAGGTCATCTCGAGGTAGCGATGCAATGTGGGTTATTATGGTTCAACAGATGAAGGTAGACCAGTTCTTTCATATCTAAGAGAATTTATCAGTTGATGAGTTGGGAAGACTATATGTCTATGAGAACATACAAATACATGGGGACCCTAATTATTTCATTTTAGATAGGTATATTCATTTTACTTCGAGGTTCTTGAAGTGATTACAGAAGGATATGGGTACACTGGTGCTTCCAAGCATAGCCTTTCACACTCAGACCGATGGATAATTGAAATAAATGATATAGGTGTTAGAGGGAATGATCTGAGAATGCATCTTCAATTTTGGTGATTCTTAGGAGAATCATATTCGTTGAATCGAGTTTTCATATAAATCAGGAGATGATTTAGAGGGATCCTTATGAATCCTTGTATGGAAGGCTATATCTTTCACCCCTGTGTTGGTTAGAGGTAGGAGGGGCAATGGTACTAGGTCATCATCTTGTACATGAGACTTTGGAGAAGTTATATTTGATCATAATGTGTATGTCTATTGCTCATGCTATATGGAAATCTTATTTCAATCCCCACTGATGACTTCTGAAGTTCATGGTCAGGGATCATGTTTTCATATGAGTATCACCCATACTTGAGTATGTATGGATTCATGGGAAAGGGAAGCTGCCACCTAGTTTTGTAGGGTCATTAGAAACTCTAGAAAGAGATGAGCCTATTTTCTATTAGTTTTTACAACCTTATAGGTACCTTAACATACATAAATTCTTCCATGTTTCACATATTCACCGTTATCATGTCGAAATTGATCATATTTTTTATCTGGAGGAGGTTAAGTTAGATGATGATGCTTTGTCTGGGGAGTATCTTATACGCATTATTGATTAGATCATGAAGGATATTGGAGGAAAATATGTCCCTTTAGTGTTGGTTCTATGAAAAAACGGTCATGTATAGGATGATACCTGGGATTAGGAGGCTGATGTACAATCCCAATGGGTTGATCTGTTCTCAAACAGTGTTTCACCACCCTTGGAAGGTTAATTCAGGGATGAGTTCCTTAATGGGGGGAAGACCGTAAGAATCCAATTTTTTACTTAGTAACGGATCCTTTATATTTCAGTTTAATTATTTATTTTGTACCTAATATGGATGTCCAATGAGTCAATAAAGGCTACGGGGTTGTCTGGGGCTTGTTTAGAGCTCATAACCCTAGCTGGTTAGAAAAGTGCACTGGATGAACGGTTATAATAAACCATGAGAGCTGGTCCACATGGTTTCCTTAACCATGTGGGGTTCAAAATAGGGTAAAGGTAGGGCGCATGGTCTGCCTTGACTGTGTGAATAAGGATTTAATACTATGTGGGTATCTCAACAAATTGTACAAGAGCCTTTAATACGGTTGGTTCAGGATTTCTTATATCGTGTGGGCCTAACCATGCAAGGCCCCCTTATGGAAACTCCATTCACACGGTTGGCACACAGTTTGGCCAACCATGGGGCCAAACTGAATGCCCGTGTTTTTTTGGGTGAAATAACCAAATTTTCCATAATTTATATTAAAGTCTCCCACCTTTTTTTATTTTACATTGACAGGGAGCCCTCTTGCTTCATACTTCAGCTCGTAAATCACTCCTCCTTAGTACTTGATCTTATTAATTCATCCAGTGTCCAATCGAAGATACATTGGTATCATTGGATTTCTCAAGGTAATATCTAAAATCATCTTTCTATATTCATCATTTATCTTATCCATGAAAGAGTTTTTTATGAAAGTTCATATGCCCTATTTCCAGGGCGTTGATCTGTTCTTCAAATCTTTTTAGATCCATGCTAAATTAAAGGATGATACTGGAAGAGGAGAGTGTTATAAGCTCGAGGTAGGTGGTCTATGACTCAACCCTCATGTATTTCTATTTTATAAACTTCCATCATTGTGTGCACACCAATTTCATCATGAGATGATTATTTAATTCAAATTCCTTGATTATAATCATCATGCTTGTATTCTAGAGATCTTACTATAAATGATTATCATTCAATTAAAGGTTGATACCTCAACATTTTCCACCATAATTAGGGGTTTTCCTAAAATTTTACCATGGTGACCCATGGGTGTTTACCTATGACACCGTTTGGGTGTGTGGCTTCACTATGTTAATGGTGGGCCCTTTAATTAGTTGTGTTATGAATTTCGAAGGGTAAGAATATGTAGTTTTCACTTGACCCTTCTAAGGTAAGTGTTTAATGTTGTAATAGTGGTGTCATAGAACCAACTATAAAACACTTTTAATTACCATATCATGTGTATAATTAGATATACATGATGTATTCTTACCATTTTACTGTAGACATTTGGGTGTACACTATTTAATGGTAATGTCCATAGATTATTTTTCATATCAAAAGGTTATGGAAGTTCTCGAATATAGTGAGAACCTCGAGATACTATGATATTAATATTTAAAAAAGGTCCTATGGTCAAGATAAATCATACAGATTGGACATAGTTAATGTTTTGATATTAGGTTATGGAGGTTTATAAGCATTGAGACTTCTTCTCATGAAGTCCACACTTAGTGATCTCTAGTAGCGAGATAATGAGGATAGAACTACCAATTGGAACACCACATGTTTCAGGTGTCATTGGTTATTTCTATCTGCGAACATTTGTATTGGTCTCCTAATTTAGATCATTATCAATGTGTTCCATTTTATCTTATACTTGGATACAAGTAAAAAAACCATGATAATGAATTGTGGCAAGGTAACTTGTGTTAGGTGCACCATTGGTGGTATGTAATAGGTTTATTGGTCAAGAAAGGATTTTTCGCTTCCATATTGAGGAATTAATATATCTTGGGGCTTGTTGATCCAGATGGTAGTACCTTCACAAGTCCTTGAAAAAGGTAGTCGAGGGTAAATCCATCCAGTTAGATCAAAAGATAATAAATCAAGAAAAGGGTGATGAAACAAGTGTGCATCGTAGTTTATGAGATATTTAAAGACAAAGAGATTATATTACATAGTGTGTATCCGTATGTTGGTTGTCATTGCTATGACTATCCTTATCTCTTTAGTACCCTTTATGGGTTTATAGACTCTACTCTCGATGTGTGAATATTAGTCACTAATATTGAGATAAGGGACTAGAGGGTCACAAACAATAGTGTATTCAAGAATCCACTATATTCTAGTGAATATGCATTTTGGACATGGTGGGACCCTCCATAGGGTATGAGTGTTTTCCAAGCAATCAATCACCGATGAATAAATAAATTCATTATTATTCAATTAAATAATAATTGTGTTGAATTTATTTATTAAAAGTATTTACATGTTATGTAAAAATGAGAAAATATTATTCAAATGAATATTTTATTCCAGGATAATTTTCTATTATGTGGGAATTATGAGTTGAGTTAATAACACAATTTGATCATGTAATATTTTTAATAAATATTATAGGAATGTGATAAAATATAAATAATATTTATGAAACATTTTTGTTTGTTATATTTATTTATCTAATGGACATTAAATTAATGGGGGTTTGGAAACCCGTCAGGGTATTTTGAAAATCCACTAAAAATATGTGGAGAGAGGCTCTCACTAGGAACTATTCATGGATAGTTCATCGAAGCTACTCTCTCCTCTACCACTTTCTAGAGAGAGAGAGAGAGACTCTTGATCCAAGCAATCAAATCGAGTTCATCTCCATGCATCGAAGGTACATTGATGCATTGATCATCAGGGCATTAAATGAATCATTGGATATCTATGATAACACTTTAAATTCAACGATCGACATTCCTTCAAATTCTTGGAATGTGTGTGGAAAATATAGATAGCTTCAACTTTAGATATTTTGAGCAACGACCACCATCAATGATCTCTAGGCTTACACTCTTTGGTTTAGAACAATGTATGTGTTTGTTTTAATTTTTGTTCTCTATATAGTTCACACGATATTGTTAGATCATACAAGGGATCTGATTGCATGAGACAATAATTTACATCCACTCATTGATGAAAAAATTTAAATCCCTGACTCACCGGCTTCTTCTACACACTCCAGTACCATCAATTTGTATCAGAGCGATCAAACAAATTATTGTGGCCAAAAAAAATAAGTTGTATTAAAATTAAGTAGATGGTATTAAATTGGTCTCAACAAAATAAACTTAGATTCGATTCAAGCTCGAACGACCAAGTTACATCCATCCAAAATAAAAAAAATATGGGTCGAAATCAATGGTTTTAATGGGAATTAAAATTTAAAACATATAGATGTTTTGTGATAAATTAATGATTTCTATAAGTGAATCGAGGCATTCCGACCAGTGTTGGATGGATCAATTTTTTTTTATGGATGGATAATAATTCCACATGATGTTTAATTTGTTTAATTGATAATAATAATTCCTACTTGAGGCTGCACCACGCACGAGATCCTTCTTACCAACACATTCTCCCATGCCGTCCACTTTTCCAGCACCATTCGACCCTCTTTGGGCTACTTCTGCACACCCTCTCTGCAAAGATGGAACCCTCCACCCTCCTATCAGTGGTCGTACCCCATTGTACACCAAGATTGACCCCACTGGACACAGAGGCTCCATCGGTGCCTCTTCCAAGATCCGCTACTGACTAAGGCTAGATCACCCAATACCGGCTACCCACGCTGCTCCTGAGTCTGGCCACCATGTGTCCTTCCTTTCTCTTCCACCATCCACAGTCAAGCCATACGACTCCCTTGTTGCATCATAACTCTTCACATGAATATGGAATTTTACCGCATTGGGGCCGAGAAAATCTGCTCGACCTTGAATGGTGCTGGATAGGCCCACCTAGCTCGGACTGGCCCAACACGGGCTTTGAACAACCCAAAATAGGACTACACGGGTTTAGTGCGACCTAAATTGGGCCTGCGCGGGTTTTTGAGGCATGGGTTAATTAAAATTCGTCTAATTAATTCATTTAATTTTATAATTAAATTAAATTAATTAAACCATTAATTTTGTTTTAAAGAAAATAATTTTACTACCTCGAAAAAATAAATTTAATTTAATTTATGGTAAATAAATTAAATTAATTAATTATTTCAATTTTTGGCATTAAAATTAAATTAACTAGGGGACCAAATATAATTAAATTATTGAATTTAATTAATTAATTTAATTTATTAAATACCATAATACTTTAATTTATTTCAATTCAATTTTTATCACACATTTATTTTACCCGCTGAGTAGTCCGGAGCAATTTACTAACCTTTGCATGTCTTTTTATTTATCTTAATTAAGTATTTATTACCTATGCTTGGTGATTGTAATAAGTAGTTAATTAGATGGCAGACACCACATCATCTTCTTTTCAGTCAAAATGTATATAGGCCAGAATGAACAATATACGTATTTGTATTTTGTACCTTTGATGAAGAATATATATAGTGTGGACCTCACCAAGATGAGGCGGTACACTAGACGCAATATGGACCCCGCAAAGATGATGTGGTACTATAGATATTTTGTAGACCCCTCGAAGATGAGACAACACGCTAAATAAGAAATAAGCATACAAAATGGGGACAAGCTGCATCACGAGTCAAGCTACCACTCAGGTATGATACCCCTAGGTTATGGTTAATCCATTGAGTTTAAATGGGTCAACCTGGTTTAGATTCTCAAGACTAGTCGGGTAGTTGATTTCTTTTATGAATTTACTTATTATTTTATTAATTTTATGATAGTGGGAAAACATAAAATAATATATAACAAAATTCCTAAAGAAGCTATGTGTTTTTTTCTATCAATGTTTAGTTGTGAGTGAGAAAACATATATTAAACTAGATTAAAATATATTGATTACATTAGTTGAGAAAAAGTTCCAAAAGACCACATAGAAATATTAAGTCATTAACTACCCTCCACCATTTGAATTTGAACAAAATTGAGTGTTTAGGATGCTCATTAGCCAAAGTTGAGGGTGACTCTTACTACTGGGGAGTTCTTATGAGAGTGATGAGTTGACTTAACTAAAGTTGTATAAAATAAGTAAGAAAAGTTAGCTTGTTGTAACTTTTGAGGAAAGTATTGATAAAATCAAGTTTATGATTTTAGAAGCTGAGACTTCACTCAACAGATTAAGGGAATATGAGTTAATGTAGTTGGATAATCAAATTCCTACATAGAACCCTCCGAGTAGTGGCATAAACACAGATTGTAGAATATGAGGCTAAGTTCAAGTATCCTTTCTACTAGAATACTCAAGTGATATAGAATTCTGATTATAGTATAGAGGATTCCTCGAAATCGATAAAATAGTCGGAGAAATTTAATTATTTAATTAATTATTCAATATTGTCAAAATCAGCAATCAATATAAAGGAGATAATCTTCTAGAAATTATTTTTATATAAAATGGAATGTAATACCACAAAAATATACTACGGAAATATTGGAAAAAATTAAATTTCCGAAATAGCATGAATTCCCAAGTGTCATACATGCACTTCCTCATAATAATACAATGTAATATATTCAAGGTGTCGGTGTTCCCAATACCTGTTGAACTACCTCAGGAAGAGAGGATGTAAAAATTATTACAGGAGACTCATGTATGTGTCATATGAGGGTTATTTTATAATCCCATCATCAACATATGATGCTATTTGCGGTTACAAAATCATGAAATGGATGATGAAACATGTTGTCTCATCTTCGAGAATATTACGAGGTGAAAGTGAAGCAAGATATAAATGGTGATAATTACACTGGCTTTTTGTAAATATGAACTACCGATCAGAATATTTCAAGGAATCCCATTCTTACATATTTTTCACCCAATTTCTCTAGTTTCATTTAATATTACAAAAAAAATGATGGAGTAAACAATTCATTACCTTTTAGGAAAGTTTTTCCAAGCAATAAGAATATTAAAGACTGATTAATCTTTAATTCTTATGGTGAAAAAGTTTGAAGACAAGGCGAAAAGGTCAATGGAAAGAGTGATTCCAAAGGAACCTTCGAAACATTCTTCAAAGAAAGAGGTATTAAATGAAAGGTTATTTTCTTCACATGTCATGAAATAATATTTATGGAATTTTAAATGCAATGGATTGAATTATAGATTAAATCACTCACTTATTCTTTAGTTTATATTTATCAATTAATGTTTATAACATGATTCATGGGTATAAAATACAATATTCCAATCACATATGTGTATTTGAATAAAGTAACCAAGTAATTAATGGAAAAATTACTAGAATTAAGGCGTGTCCTCCATGTGGATGAGAAAGGGAGATTCTTATGTTAGTGGTGAGAAATACCTAACTTATATTTTCTAATTAATTATTTAAGAAAAAATATTATTGAGTATAACCAAAACATTTATCTCATGTGTCCAGTTCACATAAGGAGACATTATTCCATGTCTAGGAATGAATTTTGTTCATGGTGTATCATACTAAAAAAATAGTTCAGTGGTACATGAATCATTGGAAATACTTGATGAATGTAAAATGTAAGACTTATATACCCAGTCGTAGAAAGATAATTCTTTGTCAAGAGAAAATAAAAGTGGGAATCAATAATATATGAAGTATGGTATTTACAATCAATAGATCTAAACACCTTAGTTATTATTGACATATATACTTATTTAGTTTTGAAAAATAAACCTTTAGAAATAAAGGTATTTTACAAATCTTTGTGAATTAATTCAGCAAGAGAGTGTGAACTGTTCTAAAGTTAAACTAGGGGTAAATATACTACATATGATTCCTTTAAGTGTTTTATTGAATGGAAAAGTGAATTTTGGTATATCTATGGTCAAAATATATAAGGTGATTCTGGCCAATATGCCAAATAATATCTTGACCAAGAATTTATCGATCAATATAATGTATCATGGAGTAATTCCTAACCACAGATTACCTTATCCACATCACAATAATGATGTTTATAAGAAGGATTGATGATGTGTATTACATGTTAACATTGATCAATAAATTTCAGCATGGAGTAATTCCTAAATGACCTTTTTATACATTAGATTCATGATGTAAGTAGTATCAATGTTGTAACTTGCAGTAAATTGAATTATATTTCAAGACGTGATTTGAAAATAACTGTGATATCCCATAACCATATGCTAACTATAATGAAAAATGGATATCATATGCATCATAGTATAATGGAAATAGATTTTGTTTTAAGGAAATGTGTTTAGATGCAAAGAATTTTTTAGGTTATAAACAAACATGCATAAAAAAAACACAATGTGAAACTAAAGTAATTATCCTAAACGTTACTTAGGATATTACAGAAATACATAAGATAAAAAATTTGTAGTCAAGTGATAGAATAAATTTCTATAAAGGGTTAACATATCTACTTGAGATAGTATTTGTAAGATTGAGTTTTTTTGGTCAATATCATAGGTGCACAAGTAGTTGTAATAGGAACAAGTTCCACAAGAGGTGTGGAAGAGGAATGTTATAGAGACACATATTGTGTAGGAAGGTTGAAACCGTAGAGATGGTTTTATATTCACTATGGACGGTGATAAATTATTCATTGTGAATAATAATTCATACAAGTAATAAGTATATAGTGATTATATATGATTGAAAATATAAATTAAAATTAAATAATGAATTCCATGTATAAAAGTGAAAAGGGACTTACTATTTACAATATTTGGTGGGTATTCATGTGAATTGATACATGGGAGATAAAAGTGTGTTACTAATAAGTCTTGATTGGTTATACATAGTCATTATGACAAAATATATTAGAATTTGACATTTTATAGCTGATTTTATTATCAAAATAATTTGAAATTGGATTTCAAGAGAAACTTTCATGGAAGGTGTCTATATAGCGCAACCAGAAAGGGATGGTGACACCATAAGATACCAAAAAGAGTTGCAAGTTACTGAAATCTAGTTTAGGATTATATTAAGCAACAAGATAGAACATTCATTCGGAATAAATATTTTCTTCTTGTATACTAGAGGTTATTGGGATCCACATAGTTTTCCAAGAGAAATATGTTTACTAACATATGGAAAACAAATATTCATCTTACAGTTAAGACTAGGATGAATGTAATTTTATGGTGATTGACTTAAGGAAGATACCTAAGTTTTATGGAATAGGATATTCCACAGTAGATCTTAAAGTTTTTTGGAACTTGTAAATCATACATATACCAACATTGTATTGAAAAATACAAGTTGGAACAATCCAAGAGAATAATTATTACCTATATCACATGGAATAAATCTCTCTATGTAGACATGCAAGGTCATAATAGGAGATTAAGTGGTGAGTTAAGTTTAATACCCTTTAGTAACAGATCAATGACGTATACCATGGTATGTGTATGAATTTATATTTCCAATATATAATTAATAGTAGGAAAATTTTAGTTATATCCAGGAGAATTGAAAGTAAAATAGTCAGTTTTTACTTGGGATAGTACAAAAGATATATACTGGGTTTATAGAGAACATAGGATACTAGTTATGGTGGGACACAAAATAGTCTTACATTGGATCAATTTGATATATTATCATAGTTTGGATAAGTTTTCAAGAAATAAAAGCTCAAAAAATCTAGTGGTATCCATTCCTATAAAAACCGAGTACGTTGTAGATTATGAGGAAGCTAAGAAGAAATTATTAAATGCAATGATTTGTTCCAGTTCATGGAATCACACCTACCAAGTAATGTATTATCAAAATGAAAATTATGTTAATAGTACTATCCATGATTTCATGTTTTGATAGTTGAAAAAAGAGATATTCTTTGGGATTCTATATCTAGAGAAGTTTTACTCAAAGAGACAAGGTTGCACATAGTAGAACAACCACATGAAGAAAACATGGCATCCCCAAAAACTAAATCAATGACTTAGCAGAATCATGATCTGTATTATGTGAGGGCTAACAAGTTTGGTTAGAAATATGGCTCATGTTAAAGTGAGAGTTTTCTAATAGTGGGTTCCCTAGAACAAACTATATAGTACTTTTGATTTCCATATCATGTGTATAATTAGATATACATGATGTATTCTTACCATTTTAGTGTAGATATTTCTGAATCTACTATTTAATGGTAATGTCCATATATTAGTTGTCATATCAAAAGGTTATAGAAGATCCCATGCTATAATGAGAACCTATAGATACTATGAAATTAATCTTAAACAAAGGTCCCCTGGTGTATATACATCATACTGACTAGAAAAAGTTGATGTTTGACTATCAAGTGCTGCGGGCTCATAAGTATTGAGACTTTTTCTCCTAAAGTTCTTACCTGGTGATATCTAGTAGTGAGATCTTGAGGGATGACCTGCCAATAAGAGAAGCACATGTTTTAGGTGACATAAGCTATTCCTATCCACAAGCATGTGTATTGGTCTCCTGAGTTGAGATCATTATCAATGTGTGCCATTTGACTGCATAGTTTGATGCAAGTAAAAAACCATGATAATGAAATAGTGGTGAAGTAGTTTGTGTTGGGTGTGTTATTGGTGGCATGGAATTGGTTGAATGGTCAGGAAAGGATTTGTCACTTCCATGTTAATGAAGTAATATATCTCAGGACTTGTTGATTAGGATGTAAGAACCTTTATAAGTCCTTAGACAAGGTAGTAAATGGAAAATCTACATAGTTAGATAAAAAAATAATAAATTAAGAGAAAGGTGTTGACAGAAGTCTGCCTCCTACTTTATTAGATATTTAAATACAAAGAGATTATATTACACAGTGAGTGTCCATAGGTTGGTTTTCATTGCTATGATTATCCTAATCTCTTTAGTGTCCTTAATGGCTTTCTATAATCTACCCTAAGTCTATGAATATTATTCATTGCTATTGAGATAATATCCTATAAGGTCACATTCAATAAAATATTCATGAATCTACCCTATCCCAGTGAGTAGTTATTTTGGACAAGGTTGACACCACCATGGGGTTTGAGTGTTTTCCACATCATTGATCACTAAAGAATAAATAAATTCATTATTATTCAAGTAAAGAATAATTGGGTTGAATTTATTTATTAAAAGTATTTAAAAATTATCTAAATATGAGAAAATATTATTCTAAAAAATATTATATTCTAGGTTCTTTTAATATTAAATGGGAATTACGATTTGAGTTAATGACTCAGTTTTATGATGTTATATATTTAATATATATTATAGGTATGTGATACAATATAAATAATATTTATGATGTAGTTTAGTTCATCATATTTTTTTAGTTTGTGGACATTTAATTAACAGGGTATGATGAACCCTTCCAGTTATTTTGAGAATCCATAATAAATAGGTGGAGCGAGGTTCTTAGTAAGAACTATTCACGGAGAGTTAATCAGAGCCTCACTCTCATCTATGACTTTTTAGAAATAGACTCTTGATCTAGGTGATCAGATTGATTTCATGTTCATGTGTTGAAGTTACATCGATGTGGTGATCGTCAGGGCATCGAAGGCATCGTCAAATATCCATAATAAAACCCAAAATCCAATAATAGATGCTCCTTTATATTTTTAGAGCACGAGTGAAAAAAATAAAGGGTTGGATTTAGATCCTCTGAGAAATGATCACTAACGATGAGATTCATTCTTTTGTTCTTCAATTTTGAACAAAGTATGCATTCATTTGAAATTTTGTACTATATATAATTCAAATGAGATAATTGGACCATACCAGGGATTATATAACCAAAGAAGAAATGTTCCATCATTCCAACAATGAAAAATTTTAAATCCCCAACCCACTGGCTTCCATTACACACCCAAGTATCTTAATTTAAATCAATTGAATGATCTTTAAATTTAAATGGAATGTATAATATATGTATCACATCGTTAAATTTAGTGTAATGATATGACTTGGATGCATGTATTTAGCACAGTTTTCCATTATTTATGGAAGGAAGAGGAGTGCACCAAATTAATGATTAAGTCTTTAAAATTCTAAATGGTTTCATGTACTTGCTAAACCTTTTAACACTAATGAAAGGTATGGAATGAACACAATTGACTTATTAAATTGAATGAGTATTACATTGGTTAATTTAGTAAATGAATCAATTATAAGGTTCCTATATCATATGGATCTATTTGTCTTTATAGGAGTGTACAGACTTGAGGAAGCCTTGAATTAGCAAGGGAATGACTTGAGCACTTGTGGATTCCAGTTCGATTCAAGGAGTTAGTTTCCAAGGTAGATGACAACCTTAAAAATTTTCCCTTACCTACTAGTGGATGTATGGTATGACACAGTATGATATCTTTATTATATTTCAGATATTAGGATGCCTTGGATACACTCCTTGGATATAGATTGACATTTTTGGACATGTGGTTCCATGGATACACCCATTGGGCCTAGTTATTGCTTATTCCATTTTACATTGGATGAGATCCTTGAACTCGGGTTTAACTATTTACAGTGGAATGCCTTGGGAGATGCCCCTCAGATTACATGAAGACCCCCTTATAGCTAGTATAAAGGTTATTATTGAGTTGGACTGACCCCTGAGGGCAAGTATTACTTGGTCATTACCTTGGATACTCTTCATTATTATCATCATCAATGATTCCTTGGTTATTATATTTGATTCTTTGTTACCATTATTATTATTATAGGATTTCTTGGTCATACCTTGGATCCTCTTACATCAATTATAATAAACTAGAAGATAATTAATTGAATGATTACATGTTCAGACACCAGCAGAGGTTTAAGTAAGTGTCTATGTATTTACATTTCTATACTATCCTTATATTTATATATACCTGCAAACTATTTTATTCTATATTACATAGATTGTATGGTATATATGCTATTGTTGGTGTCCATATAATATTTATCTCAATCCCTATATAGGCCTCCATTGGTACCTAAGAAGATTACATGTATATAGGTGTTGATAAGAGGAAGCATCCCTCTTTGGACAATTGATTATCATTTCTTGCATTAGGATGGTGTTTGGTAGCAGATGACTGAGTGAATGCTTAGGATTCCGGATAGTTTTTATCTTTTTTTTATTATTTTTTTTTGGAGTGGAAACTCAAGAGAGGGGTAAATTGAGTCCCTACATAATTTTTTTAAAACTTTATGATAAATATCCCCCAATTTGAAAACAGCCCATTTAATTAAGGAAGTAGAGATATACATGTTTAATTGGTCAGCAGGTTTCTGAAAGGGTGATTAGTCCCCACTTGAATTAGTGTAAAACACTTTTTCAACTTTTGAAACCAGTTTACAAACTAAATACATACACACACTAACTAGAACTAACTATCAGAGTCAATGTAAAATAGTTTTTTGTTTTTGAAATTATAAGTATTGGAAAATAGAAAAACAGAGTATCACAAAAACTTAGAACACATTAGAGTTAAACAAGATGTTCAGTATCAAGCTGAGACTTAATCCTATCCACTTGGTGATCACCTTCCACCAAGCAATTTATATTAACAATAAACATGATACACAACCTTTATCAGGATTTACAATAGTTTTCACAAACTTTCCAGGGCTCACACCCTCCACCATAGTTCTTCATGGGATAAATGCACAACCAGACCACACATGGGATCTTCCACAATTCTTTATGGGAAACAAAAGAATAAAGAATTATTGGTGTGAGGATTTTCAGTATCCTCCAGTTCAACCACAATAGAAAGTGTGTATAACAGACAAAAACACACATCTCAGAAATGTAAAATAAAATAACACAATAGATCTAATATTATAATATTGAGTTTAGAAAGTTCTATGTGTTTGTAGTTCAGCTCTTGACTCCTTGGAGTGACGAAATTGCAGTTTGAGTATTTCTATGGAAGTTGTCCTCAAAACAGAGTGTCACAACTCTAGGTTCTAGCATCCAAGTACTGAGTGGTTCTACTTCCTGGTTTGATAGAGAATTGAAGAAGCACAGAAGGTAGACATGAATTTTTCTCCCAAAATGATATTCGTGATGCTCTTCGGTTCACAATGTAAGTGCTGGATGGTTCTTTCTTGTTCTCTTTGATCTAGTGAGTAAGCTCTTTCTCATGCATTATTATCTCTTATATTTTCTTCCTCGGTCTTCAATTTTATATTTGAGGTCCGACAATAGGAATAAGTAAACAATGTGCATTATTCCTCATACCTCATACTGTCTCTAAATATAGTCTCTTGATATGTATACAATCAGCATTAATTAATGTTAGAAGCATTAAATTTTCCAAATATGACCTTTAAAATAATATTAAGAATTTGAAAAGATATAGAGTAAAAGAGTGAGCATTGGTAGACTGGTAGTGGTATCTTTCTCAATAATAGGCTTCAACAGTAGGCTTCATCACTAGACTGCATCGATATCCTTCACCGGTAGCCTTCATCGGTAACCTTCTATCAATGACCTACTATCAGTGACCTTCATCAGTAACCTTCCATTAGGGACCTTCTATCAGTGACCTTTATTGGTAACCTTCTATCAGTGCCCTTTTATCAGTGACCTTAATCGGTAAACTTCCATCGGTGACCTTCATTGGTAACCTTCTATCGGTGACCTTTATCGGTAACCTTCATCAGTGACCTTCTATCGGTGACCTTCAACTTAGATAATTTTTTCATTTTAAGCTTAAACGATAGAGAAATAAGATTAAATATACATAGTTATCACTCGATAGAAACTATAAATATTAATGAAATATTATTATCATGATAAAGAATCAAGATTTGGGATTATGAAAATAGGTGAGTCTAACAATCTCCCCCTTTTTGATAATCACAAATCATGTCAGTGAAAATTTAGATTTAAGTATTATTGAATTAGGGTTAAGCACATTTTATAATATCTTTAGAAGTGGGAGTGTACATATATTTTGGATCATTAAAATTGAACCATGTTTATTGTGTAAATTATAGATAGTGTATATATGCAAGGACACCAGTCAACTTAAATATTATACCCCTTTGTGATTAATAAAAAGAATGTAAGACAAAAAGAGAAAAAAAGGGATTTTATTATTAATGAAGCAAGAATAAAATATTCAAAAATGTTACAAAGATCCCTATAAACTAAGACATCCCATATTAAATCCACATCAGATATGTACAAGGGAGCTTTTTCTTTAAAAGCTAAGGAGGCAGGTCCAGAAGATGGAGGGATAGGCCAAGGTATGGTAGTGAGCAAGGTAGGAGGAGCTACTGCAGAAGCATCAGTAGAACGATAGTGAGTAGATCTCTAAGGAATCATAGGGGTCAAGATTCTGATGGCCTATGAAAGATTCATCAATAGGGAAACACCGGTAGAGCTTGAGGTAGCTGAGGAAGAAGGTAATGATGGAGGAACAATAATGGGAGTACCATCCACATGGAGGAAGGGTAAAAGAAGATTTCTGAAGTCCATAATAATGCTTCCTCCGTGTTCCATAGCTAAGATAAATTTATCCTTATTCTTCATGAATTTCTACAAGGTAGGATTCAACTCTCTATGTCTTCTAACATAATCCTTAAAAGCCTGAGTGACAGGTGGGATCCTCAAGTTTTCCAACAACAACATGAAGTGACCATCCATCTAATAGTGTACACCCTTTTTTAATATAAATAAACTTTCTATTTGATGGCCTTCTGATATTGAGAAGATCCCATTAAATAATCTCCCACAAGATTATGAATTTATATGGTAGTGGAAATGACATGAGTCATAGACCGAGGGTCTGAGGTATTGGCACTAGATAACTTCTACAGTTTTTCTCTAACAGCTGACCTAAAAGATTCCAGATCAACATGAGGAGTGGCTGAAGGGGAATCAGATGCACACAGAGGTGCCATTTTAAAATCCATTGTCTCCTTAAAAGACTTGGTTAGACCACAGATTAGCCTCTTCACATCATCATCCTATCCACTCACATGTACCTCCATAGACTTCTTAAAGTACTCAAACATAGTGACCATCTACTGAATAACACTCTTAACATACTTAAGGTCTTTGTCCAATTAAACCATTGAAGCCATATAGAAGTATAAACTCATAGTGTATTGTTTCACAGATTCCATAGATTCTACCAAGTTTTTGACCTGATTCTGACATTCCTTCACTTCATGTAGAAAATTTGAGTGAGAGTTATAAATTACTATTTCTAAGGAAGATGCCACAACTTCTTGATTTAGAGCCACCGTTATCTCTATCCCAATAGATATCTCATCAAAGTATCTATTAGTATTTTAATGATTCTAAATAATCATTCTTCACATAATCATGAGGTAGAATAATTACTAGCTGCAAAATAGTAGTCTCTGAAACAGAAGGAATTAGAAGACTTCTGTTAGGCTTGTCATCACCAGAGTCTCCATAGTCTATGCCCAAGACCACGAATCCAGGGTCTTCTAGCCAATCTTCTATTCCATGAGAAACAAAAACTAAAACTGTGGAAATAGGTTCCTCCCCCTCACTTAGATCATTATACTGATCAATTACATCCATCTATGCTATACCTCTTTGATCAAATGCATGAATAGGAGAGTCCACTACAACTTCTTCTACAGAATCTTCAACCACTACCATCGCAATTCCAGCTTCAACCGATTCATCAACCTCTTAATATAAAATCTCTACCATTTTTGTATATACTATTAGAGGACTGAGATGTAGAAATTTCTCTTCACATTCATCGACATTTGTCTAAAAATAATCATGATTAGATTCAGTTTCCTCCTCCTCCTACGAGGTCTCTCTAATGTCTCTTAAGACATTTTCTTCTCCTTCTTCTTCCCTCGTTTCCACATTATCACTGTCCCTTGGAACAATATCTCTTCTAGGAAATATTTTTGGTGGTCTAGGATCACCAAATGATATAGTATTGGCAATAGGACTTGAGGGAAGGTTAGTATCACTCTTGTAATCTATAGGAGAATACTATATTTCTTGCACAAAAACAGACTCTTCTTCTTCATCTGAATACCCTCACTCTCCTTCATTAGGCTTTAAACCTGGATCTCTCTTATTCTTTGGACTAGTGGGATGGGTAATAGGATTGAATTCTTCATACAGTTTTGCCTCATCATTCACCCATCCCCTTTTCCAAGGGTTCCAACTTATCTTCATAAACTTGAAAATAATCTTGGTAATGCAGAAGTTGTCCCTTACAACAAATATTTCCTACTTATTTACAGCAACTCCTTTTACTTTCAACATAAAGGATATCAATTTGGAATGAAAAAAATAATTTAATTTAGAAATAGGCTTTTTCATATCCTTTAATTTAATCATCAGCAACCTACACAGATTTATCATCTGTACATGCTTCAACAGATACAAAAGAAACATGTCCTGATACTTCAAGGTAGAAACTTCCCCTATCATAGGACTCAAAACATGATGAACCGACTTAAAAACAAACTTGTATTCTCCTTAAAGTTTAGTATCAATCACTTTCCTAGGGATTCCATTACCTATCAGTTCATCCAAAGATTCTTCATAATAGAAGAACTCACTAGTGGGAGGAAACACTCCAGAGTAGTAATCAAAAATCCCTTCACGTGAGAATCTTAAACATTCATCCCATTCAATAAAGGAGAAGCTCACACTTACTACATTTACCTTTTAAGACATTCGTTTCTCATTATCAGATTGTTTGAACTTCATAGACTCATAAAATTCCTTCACTAGATTTGGGTAATAAGGTCCATTATTATTTGTAAATCATTCTATCCAATCCCGAGATTAGAGTGCCATCAGCACTAGAGACCTGCTCGACAACAGCCATTCTAAACATAATTATTTTTCTACCATGATTCCCCTCTTCAAAAAATGTGGATTGATCAGCTTGGACACTACCTTTCTTCCACTACTAGACCCAGTTCGAGGTTTCTTAGAGTTTGGCGCATCTCCTTCATCAAAAACCATCGATGTCTTCAATATTTCCATGCGATCTGAAGTGGTTTGAGGGTTTCAACAGAAGGTTAGGTTCCAAGGTTAGGGAGCAAGAGGTTTGAGAGAGAATTGAATTAGATCAAAATGTGGTTTGTACTTTATTTTTATCATTTATGGATTGAAAAACAAATCAAGTAAAAGAAATAAATAATACTAAAAATGTTTCATATTCTAGAAGAAAAACACAATGTCCTGAAAAGGTCGACTTTCGGTAAGGTTCCAACGGTGAGGTCCAACAGTGAGGTCCTAACGGTGAGGTCCTAATAGTGATGTACAACGGTGAGGTCCAATGGTGAGGTCCAACGATGAGGTCCGTCGGTGAGGTCTAACAGTGAGGTCTAACGGTGAGGTCCAACAGTGAGGTCCAATAGTAAGGTCCAATGGTGAGGTCCATCAGTGAGGTATAATGGAGAGGCCTGGAGATAAGGTCCAAACTTAACAGTTTATCATACCTAACTCATGTTTGATGTACTTTAACCTCTCAGAACTCAAAGGCTTTGTGAATATATCATCCAATTGGTGTTCAATGCCAATGAATTCAAGAGTGATATCACCTTTTTGGTAATGATCACTCAAGAAGTGATGTATCACATCAATTTTCTTTTACCTAAATTGAGTTACTAGATTTTTAGAGATGTTAATAACACTTGTATTATCACAGTTTATAGAGACATGTTTGAATTTATATCCATAGTCTAGTGAAGTGTGTTTCATCCACATAATTTGAGCACAACAACTACCAGTAGATATATATTCAACTCTAACAGTGGATAATGCAACAAAATTCTATTTCTTACTACACCATAATACTAGTGACTTGCCCAAAATATGACATGTTCTAGAGATACTATTTATATCTAACTTGAAACCAGAAAAGTCAGCATCTAAATAACTTATTAAATCAGATTATTGTCCTCTTGGATAAAATAGTCCTAAAATTGTAGTATACTTGAGATATTTAAAAATCCTTTTAATAGTAGTTAAATGAGATTTTTTTGGGATTGTCTTGAAAATGAGCACACATGCATACAATGAACATAATATCAAGTTAGCTAACAGTAAGGTAGAGAAGACTCCCAATCATACCTTTGTAATTGGTTTGATCCACTGATTTACCAGTTTCATCAGCATCCAACTTAGAAGTGGTAGTCATATGTGTATCACTATCTTTATTACTATCCAAACCAAAACATTTAAAAATATCCTTAGTATATTTACATTTATTTAAAACAATTCCATTTTTATTTTGAAGAATTTAAAATCCAAGGAAAAATTTAGGTCCCCCCATTAAACTTATTTCTAATTCATCTTGCATCATTTTTGAGAAATCAGTACATAAATAATTTTTAGAAGATCCAAAAATAATTTCATCTACATAACTTTGTACAATTAAAATGTCTTTATAAATCCTTTTAATAAAAAGAGTAGGATCAACTATTCCTTTAGAAAAACCTTTTGAAATAAGAAAATAACTAAGTCTGTCATACCAATCTCTTGGAGCTTGTTTTAAACCATATAGGGATTTAGAAAGTTTAAAGACATGATTTGAAAAATTGGGATTTGTAAAACTAGGGGGTTGTTCAACAAATACATCCTCAACTATGTACCCATTTAGAAATGAACTTTTTGACATCCATTTGATAATGTTTGACATTCAGATGAGCTGCATAAGAAAGTAGTATCCTAATGGACTCTAGTCTAGATATAGGTGAAAATTTTTCTTCATATTCTATTCCTTCTTCTTGAATATATCCTTGTGAAACTACTCTATCCTTGTTTCTAACTATGTTTCCAGATTCATCAACTTTATTTCTAAACACCCATTTAGTGCCTATAGTCAAAGTGTCTTTAGGTCTTTCTACTAATTCCCAAACATTGTTTCTTTCAAACTGATTTAATTATTCTTTTATATCCATTAAAAAAAATTCTTTATTTATTGAATCATTAATATTTATGTGTTCAAGATATGAAAGAAAGTATTTATGTTCAACCTGGTTTCTTAGAGAAGCTCTAGTTCGTGTTCCTCTATTTATATCACCTACTACAACATCTAAAGGATGACTCTTGAGGGTTCTAATACCTCTAGAAGGATTTGAACTAGACTCTTCATGGTTGTATATAGGTTCAGATTCACCATCCTTAGATTCTTGAAAATTTCCAGAACTAGTTGTTTTCACTAAGGGTTCACTATCTTTGTCATTAAGGTCCAGAATTGACATATCTTCCTCAATATGTTCAACGGAGGTTTTGGGTTCTTGTGGATCAATCTCATCAAATTTTACATGAATTGAGATTTCCACACATCTTGTTATCTTATTGAATACTCTATAAGATCTACTAGAGATTGAGTATCCTAGAAAAATTATTTCATCACTCTTAGAATAAAACTTGTCAAGATTATCCTTAGTGTTAAGGATAAAGACTTTGCAACAAAACACTCAAAAGTAATTAACCACATGATTCCTATTATTCCAGATATCATAAGGGGTTATATTAAAAATAAGTCTAATTAAGACTCTATTGATGATATAACAAGCTGCATTAACAACTTCATCCCAAAAATAGATAAGCAAATTATACTCATTTTTCATAGTCCATGCAATATCTTGAAGTGTCCTATTTCTTCTTTCTACAACTCCATTTTGTTAAGGTGTTCTAGGAGTAGATAAATTGTGATTATAGACATTATGTGATAAAAAAGATTCAAATTACTGATTTTCAAACTCACGGCCATGCTCACTTCTCAAGGTCTTAATTCTAAGTCCACTAAGATTTTCTACAGAATTGGAATATTTAATGAAGTAAGAACATGTTTAAATTTTGTGAGCTAAAAAGTACACCCAAGTATATCTATAGAAATCATCTACAAGAACATAAACATAGTGATTCCCATTTCAAAATGAAACTCTAGATGGTCCAAATAGATCCATGTGAACAAACTCAAGCGGTTGATAAGTGGAAACTTCTTTCTTTGGTTTGAAATAAAATTTGTGTTGTTTTCCTTTTTGACAAGGATTAAAAACTCTTTCATGTGGAAATTACAATTTAGGTAAGTCTCTATCTAAAACATTCCTAGTTAGTTTCCTAATTTAGTACACATTTCAGTGTACTAATCTTCTGTTCCATAACCAGAATTCCTTATGAAAAGCATTTAAACAAGAATCATTTTTCTTAGATAAAGAGTTTAAATCAATAACATATACATTTTCATTTCTAAAGGAAGTGAATATTAAATCATATTTAGAATTAAAAACATCTAATGAATCATTTTAAAATTTAACATTGAAACCATCATCACACAACTGAGAGATACTAAGTAGATTTTACTTTAACCAATAAAAAAAGTACTATTGAAATTAATATAGTATTAGGGTTACCAATTTGGCCTAAGCTGACAATATTACCTTTATCATTATCAACAAATGTGACAAGTACACCATCAAATTTAATTAGGATCTTGAAGCATGAATAGTCTCCTATCATATGTCTTGAACATCCACTGTCCAAATACTATAGATTTTTACAGAAGCTCTTTAAATAATTTTCCTGCAAAATAGATTAAGCAAAGGGAAACTTTGGTACCCAGATTTTCTTGGGTCCAGAGAGGTTAGAAAGTAAATCTTCGGGAACCCATACTTGTCTCACTAGTTTCCTATAGTCAACATATATGTTTTGAGGCATGAATACTTTGTTAGTTCCTTTATAGAAGTGTTTTTCAAAAGGTGGTCCAGAACTTGAACTATTAGTGAACTATTCAAATTTTGAAAAAAATTTATTTTTAATAGTATTTCTCTCTTCTGGTTGATATCCTAGACTAGTTGTGTATTTTGGAGCAATCTATTTCTCTTGAAACTGAGTCAAGGTATCTCTACCTGTAATAAACTTCTCAAGATCTATTTTTAATTGCTCATTCAATAATTTAAGTTCAATATTTTCTTTTAATAGCTGAGCACATTTTCCTTTCTCAATATCCAGATCAGAATTATAATTATCATTTAAAGCATGCTGTCTTTTAAACAACTTATATTTATCCTTGAGTTCATTAAATGTATCCTCAAGAATTCCACAATATTCAAATAGTTCATCCTTAGTCATATTGTTATCATTATTTGATTCACTTTCATTCCCAGAATAGTAAGAATTATTTATAGGATAATTGGGTGTTACCTCTGATGTTTCTTTCATGAAACATAGGTTTTCATGTTTGTTCTTTTCAATATCAGAATTCTCAGATCAACTAGATCTATCTTCTAAAGCACGCCAATTAGATTTCATAGCCTTTTTATATCTCTTTCCCTTGTCTTCCTTTTTATTCTTAAATTTCAGTTTGGGGCAATCATCCTTCACATGGTTTTTTTGTTTACACTCATAGGAGACTATCTCATTTGTGTTGTCATTCCATTTTATGTCCTTTTCCACAGTCCTCTACTATTGTACCTTCTTTTATAGTTTTATTTTCTAAATAACTTCTTCTTATGATAGAAGTTTTTGAATCTCCTAGCAAGATGAGCCATATCATTATGACCTTCAGAAGTTGAATCTTCATTGGTGGAAGTGTCTACAAGATTTTGAACCTTTTCTTTAAATTTTCTCTTTGAGGTATCAGTCTTGAATGCTATAGATTTATTTCTCGGTTCTTAATTCACTTCTTGATTTAACTTAAGCTCTTCTTCATACATCATAAGTTTTCCAATTAGTTCCTTCACTGGTAGCTTCCATATGTTACAAGAATCTTGAATAGAAACAGAAGTTCCTCTCCATCTATCAGATAGGCATCAAAGAAACCTCATAATCCAATCCTTTCTATCCACTAGTTTTCCAAGCAGACTGATGGTATTTACTATTTCATTGAACATGAGATACATTTTAGATATAAGTTCATTTGGCTTAATTTTAAAATTATCATATTTAATAGTGAAAGTATTTAATCTCATTTATTTAACATTGGTTGTTACCTCATGAGAAATAGCCAAAGTATCCCAAATTTCATATGTAGTTTTACAGGAAGATATTTTATTGAATTCCTCATCACCTAGAGAATAGTACAATGCATTCATTTATTTACAGTTATTGTTATATGTAGCTTTAGTAAACTGAGACCATGTGTCCCTAGAAGTAACATGCAAGGAATGTTGTTCTTCTATTGTGTCCCAGATTTCAGGAGCCATGATCTCTAGATACATTTAATTTTTTAATTTTCACTAAGTATAGTTATTACCATTAAAGAAAGGTGGTATGTTAGTAGCAACAACCTCAACCCTGTTATCCATTGTTAATTATAATTTAAAGAACTGAAAATTTAGATATGATAGAAATTTTAGGATCTTTATGATACAACTAAAATCACAGTTGAAAATAATTTATAAACTTTCACAATAGTTTAGATGATATAAATAAAATTTATCTATCTAATACAAGATGTTGGTCAGAGTGGAAACTCAAGAGGGAGGTGAATCGAGTTCCTACTTAAAATTTTTGTTAAAAACCTTATGATAAAGATCCACCAATTTGAAAAAAACATAGTTAATTAAGGCAGTAGAGATATAAATATTTAATTGGTCAAAAAGTTTCTCAAAGGTTGATTAGTCCTCAGTTGAATTAGTGTAAAACACTTTTTCAACTTTTGAAATAGTTTTACCGAATTAAACATATACCCACACTAACCAGAACTAACTATCAGAGTCAATGTAAAACCATTTTCTATTTTTGAAATTATAAGCAGCACAAAATAGAAAAATAGAGTATTACAAATACATAGAACACAAAAGAGTTAAACAAGTGGTTTAGACTCAAGATGAGACTTAATACTCTCCACTTGTTGATCACATGCCTCAAAGTAGTTTATATTAACAATAAACCTGATACAAATATTGTATCATACTTTACAATAGCTTTCAAAAACTGTCCAGGTCTCACACCCTCTACCACGGTTCTTCATGGGTTAAATGCACAACCAGACCACACATGACATCTTCCACAGTTCTTCGTGAGAAACGGAAGAATAAATAATGATTGGTGTGAGGATTTTCAGTATCCTCCAGTTCATGTATAGGAGAAAGTGTATGTAACAGAAAAACAACCACTTCTTAGAAATGTTAAATAAAATAACAAAATAGTGATAATATTATAATATTTAGTTTAGAAATATCTATGTGTTTGCAGTTTAGATCTTTACTCCTTGGAGTGATGAAATTGTAGTTTGAGTCTTTCTCTAGAAGTTGTCCTAAAAATATAGGGTCACAACTCTAGGTTCTAGATTCCAAGTACTGAGGGGTTATGCTTCTTTGTTTGACAAAGAATATAATAAGCACAGAAGGAAGACATGAATTTGTTCTCCCAAAATGATCTTCATGATGCTCTTGGGTTCAAAATGTAAGTGCTGGATGGTTCTTCCTTGTTCTCTTTGATCTCAAAAGTAAGATCTTTCTCATGAATTCCTATCTCTTCTCTTTTCTTCCTCAGTCTTCTACTTTATATTTGAGGTCTGACAGTAAGAATAAGTAAACAATGTGCAGTCCTCCTCGTACCTCATACTGTCTCCAGATATGGTCTCTTGATATGTCTAAAATTAGCATTAATTAATGTCAGAAGCATTAAATTTACAAAATATGTCTTTTAGAATAATATTAAGAATTTGAAAAAGTATAGAGTAGAAGAGTGGGCATTGGTAGACTGGTAGCAGTAGCTTTCCCAACAGTAGGCTTCAATAGTATTCTTCATTAGTAGACTTCATCAGCTTCCTTCATTGGTAGCCTTCATCGGTAACCTTCTATCAGTGACCTTCTATTGGTGACCTTCATCGGTAACCTTCCATCGGTGACCTTCATCGGTAACCTTCTATCGGTGACCTTTATCGGTAACCTTCACCGGTGACCTTCTCTCGGTGACCTTCTACTTAGATAAATTTTTCAATTTAAGCTTAAATGATAGAATAATGAGATTAAAGATACATAGTGATCGCTTGATAGAAACTATAAATATTAATGAAATATGATTATAATGACAAATAATCAAGATTTGGGATTTTCAAAATAGGTGAGTCCAACAATTTTGTATAGAATGTATTTCCTACAGATATTTATACCTATTTTACAATCTTGTAGAGACATAACATACATTTTCATATGCTTTTTATATGATTCAATTAACAGTGTGTATTATTATCATTTTATTCTATTGTTCACTATTTATGTCTGCTTTCACTTCAAAAAGTTGTTAGCCCAGTTGTATAGTGCTTGTTTCTGCTATTCCATCAGATTACATATGATTCCTCTATTTATCTATTATTACTTATCTGTTGTGATACACTCTAACATGAGGGTATAGTCTACCCACAGACACACTATATTCCCTCATTGATTGTAAGAACCCGGTTCTCCTTTGAGGTATGAATTCATTGTTTTTGGTTAATTCTCAGTTTAATTGCTTAACTTTATCATAATATGAGTGCCCAACTAGATTATGGGTGTTTTAGAGGTGAATGGGGCTTGTTCGAAGCTCAAAACCAGATTTTGGGCTCAAAATGGTCTGGCACACGGTTAGTGGAAATCGTGTGGGGACGACCGCACTGTTTAAATAAACCATGTGAGACTAGACATAGGGGGTGTATATGATACATGGTTTGAGGAATCCATATTAGAGGAGGTTCACACACATGAAACCAATTCTGCAGTCCTTTTAAAACTTGAAAGTGGATATTCACATAGTTTGTGTATGGTTAGTAAACCATGTGGGTGAACCATGTGTGTGCCTTTAACCTATAGGAATTCGTGCACAGTCGGTGCACAATTTTCCAAACCATGTGCCTAAACTATGAGAACCTATTGTTTTGGAGAATTTTATAATTTTTAGTTAAATTATAAATCCTATTAAAACATAAATTAGGTTTTCTCCCCCACAAATAAATTCTCATTCCTTTAGGATCCCCTCCTTGGTTCTTAGGATAAAAATTGGGATATCTCTTCCATCCAAGCTCTGATTAAAACACGGTTTGTATCCTTGGATTCATAATGGTAAGTTTTAAATTAATTTTTATTCATTATCGATTCTTCTAGATATCAATTGTAATATTTTTATTTAGGCTAATATAACCTCCATCTTCATGCATTATTCAAAATTATCCTAATTTGGGCTAAATCAGTACTTGATACTTGACGAGATATATAGTACTAACCTAAGGTAAGAGGTCTCATGCCTTTCGCTTAATACCATACCCTTTATATATGATGTTGTTATGCACACCCAATTTTCTAGTGTCACATAAAATAAAATTAAACCCCTAGGCTTTCTAGGCATGTTATAAGAATTTGAATAGTCTTTTTCATGCTTGTTATAGGTTTTGAACCTTGAATTAATGAACCCTTTGGGTTTGTTGTCTATAATGTCCATTTTGATGGCTTATGCATTTGACCATTTATTCCCTTTAAATGAGCCTTTGTATTTCTGTGGTTTTAAATGGGTAATTGGATTTATAATGAATTGATGAATTGGTTGTTATATGAATTTAATTAAAAGGGAAGGGATGAATGGAATGACCCTTGGCCCTTGGTTTGGTAATAATGAAGTTATGATTGAATTGTCAAATAAATGAATTTCCCAAGTTAGTTAAGACCTGACTATGTTATGAGATTTCTTGTATAAGCTATAATTTCCCTTATTATTTATTTTACCATGCCATATAAATGATATCTAAGTCATGTAATAACTTGTTATGAATGTGAATCTTGTTATATTGAATATACCCATGTGAGTAATTGAAAGGCCAATCCTTTTTTGGTTGTCCAATGATTAAGTGAACTTTTTAGGTGAGATTGATATTAGATTCTATTGGTTTTGACCTTGGCATGTTAAATGAAATATTTGAAAGGAATTGAATTGATGAAAATTTTAACATCCATGGGTCAATCATAGATCCAATTTAGGGATTCCATAGATGGACTCAATGTGATGAACCTATTAATGCCTTGGGTGAATCATAGATCCAATTGAGGGATTCCAAGGATAGACTCAATGAGATAAACCTATTAATTACTTGGGTGAATAATGGATTTAGTTGAGGGATTATATGGAAGGAATCAATGACCTGAAACTTCTTATATTTCGAGTGAGTCATGGATCCAAATGAAGGATAGTATGGATGAACTCAAGAGGGAATTGAATCTTTATTAAATGGGTGATAATCCAGATCCCTTTAGGATAGACAATGGCAGAATTGATTGGCAGGACTCTATACCTCACCTAGAGAGATATCGAGTTCCTAAGAGGTTCATCGGGATGAGATTTTAGGGTGTTGGTGGATATCATACCTGAGAGATACTTGAATTCCATCTTAGGAATTTCAAGGATGGGCATAGTTTGATATCATACCTAGAGAGATATCTTAATTCTAGCTTAGGAAAGATATGGATGGGATCATGTTCCGATTTGAATTAATAATAATATATTATATGAACCATCTGATAAGACAAAGTACAAGATTGGATTCAACCTTGGCTCATATACCTATAAATGACCTTATGAGGCATCTGTTGTGATATTAACTATATAAGGGATGTCATTCTTAAGCTGGATTTCGAGACTTTTAAATTCAATGAGATTGAATTGCAAAATGAAATTGATTAAATGAGATGGATATTTAATTTTGAGTAATCCCTTATTTATTTTCATACTAAATGTACCCTTGTTATAAATATTAACTAACTTATTGAAAGTTGGGTGGTTGAATACTAGAATTATATCACACAACCTATTTCGGTCACCTTTTTCAGCCCAAATAGACTATGATTACATGTGTTAATAATGGTAAGAACCATAATAAATGTACCTTATATGCTGCTTAGGAGAAAGAGAGCATGGTACCAAGATGAGGATTGTGATTATACATAGATTATTTTGGCCTTTTTTTAATTCTGGGACATGTTTTTATATGATTTTTGTGTTACTATTTTGGCTATTTTATTAGAAACATGTGACATGTATCATCGTCCTGTGTGTGACATGACTTCTGTCTTGATTATACCGTCCATATACCATTGTTTATTTCTTTTGTATGATTTATTACTTCCTTTATTAAATTTTTGTTGTATTTTTTCTATGTTACACTCTTATAATGAGGGAATATTATCTCCATTATCACACCTAGGACCTCACTGCTAGTTGGAAGCCTCTGGCATTTGCGGATATGCACTTGATGCCATGTGATCAATTGGGATCAGAGCATTACTGAGGGGAATCCGGGTCTAGGATGTTTCAATGTGGTATTAGAGGATTTATTTTCTAGTTTTCATTATTGTTTGTAGACAATGGAAAGGTATAGGAAGGAAATGGAGTTTATTAATGAGTCATGCCTAGGAGTATCTAAACTGTGTATAGGGAAAAGCCAAATTGCCTTAAATTTAATTGTTTTTTCTAGATCATGACTATTACAGTTGATTTGATTCCACCGTTGGGTGATGCACTTGGTTTAATCTGTTATTATTGATATGGATTTGGGTTTTATTCTATTGAAACCCAATGAGATAAGGGAATTCCATCTCATGCATCATATAGGAACCTGCTAGAATTCACATGCCATGCCATTTAAAATGAATTACTAGTTTCATATTGTTGTGATAGGTTTCATGATATGTATTTCTATTTTTGTGATAGGTATATTGAATTTCACTATGGTATGAGTGAAATGGACACCATGATTTGGTCCTTGGGGAGTATGGCTCCTCATGGATTGGAATTTGGTGAACCATGGTTCAACCTTCTTAATTGAATCATGAAAGAAATGTGAATAATCAGAAATTAAAATGGAAATTAAGAATGAATATGGGAACTCTATTGGAAATGAATTCAAGTAAAATGAAATGTAAGCTTGAGTTGTGTAAATTAAATAACTTGACTTGGACCAACCTTGGTAGTGGGAAGTAGGTAGAATCTCTTTGTTGTACCTAAATTGTTCGACACCTAGACCTGACTCATGAGGTAGACAAAGGGTGAGTAATTATAGAGAAAGGTTTTTACCTATCCTATTTTGATATCAAAACTTTTTAGATACAAACATTGATAATGATCAGGAACTGAGGTGTGTGTTTGGAATTATAGAGGTATTTTACCATGAAGACCTCCAGTTGATGGAAAGGATGGTGGAAATGATCATACCCTGAAGGTGGTAGGCCATGGGATACTAGTGGATCCTCCAGTCATATCATTTGTGACACCAAGAGTTTTATGAAACAATGATGTTAAGGAAGAGTTATTCAATGAGTTCTTGTGATTAATATAGTCTGTTAAAGGAGCTCCGTGACCAGCCCCGACTATGGAAGAGTTTACACGTGTGTTGCAAAAGTAGCATCCACCCATGTTTTCAGGGGATGAAAGACCATAGGATAAATATTCATAGATAGAGGACATGTTTTCTATCTTTAATCACTTATAGAGGCCTCCTATGATGAGGGTAAAGCTCTCTATGTACATGTTATGTGATTTCACCATGAGATGGTGGGATATTATCACTCAAACCGATCATCATCTGGAGATGGCCTAAAAGGATTTTCATACAACCTTCTAAGATTATTTATATCTTGAGACTTTGAGCACTGATAAATCCCAATAGTTCTACATCTTGAGCATGGAGTGATTTCATTCATGGATTATTCAGCCTGTTTTACAGAGCTCTAGTGATTTACACTTATTCTTCTAGGTGTTGAGCTATCTAGAGCAAGGAGATTTGAAGATGGTCTCATATTTGACATCAGATCAAAGGTGAATGTATTTTGGCTGACTACCATTTTCAGAATAGTGAATAAGGCATGAATCATAGAGCGTAACCTGAGAGAGGATGGGGGTGAGAGCCTAGGTGGTTCAACATCTTGATCTGTTACTGCTTCGACCTATAGTAGGAAGTTATGTCTAGATATTCCATGAGGTGATATTAGTAGTCATACCACAACTTCAGGTAGCATGGTGAGGTACTAAAAATTTGGTAGGTTGGGAAATTCAAGGCTACAGTGTCTGAGGGACCCAGTTGAGTGCTGAGCTTGTAGTAAGATGGTCTATGTGTAGAGTTTCTACAAGATGTTTTCACCAGCAGATATCAAGAGAGGGTCTTCATAGACTCCACGTATAGGAGTAGGTTTATAAGCTTTTAATCAGGTAGGGAGCTATGGTACAACTAGATGAACCGGACGACGTGGTGGTCATGGTCGTTGTAGCTAATGTATCACCCCGAGATTTTATGTGATAAATTATTTTCATTTTCTTTGATGTCTTGTGTTACACATAATTTCAATTTCTTTTGATAGAATTAAACACTGTGTATAGATTTTGTTCAACGTAAAAATGAACTAATATTAATATTGGATTATTTTATACGCTACACAAGAGGAAGCTTGCACTACACACAATACTGACATGACTTGCGTTACATGCAAGACCGACCTTCCTCAATAGCTTATGTAGAACGTAATAACGAGTTTCATGAAACAACGATATATTATTAAAATATTATATAAGCAAGATGTTATGAATAGTATTAGCCAAAATTTTAATTTTACGAAATTATCATCCATCTTACAAATTTTCTAGAACATTGTATGATAAAAAAAATTAATTTTTTATGAAAAAATTACTATTTTTTCAAAAAAATATAGTTTTATCGCCTTTTGATGGAGCACCCATTTTAAATATAATTTTTGACACATTTATAAGTTCAATTTGAAAAAAATAAACATCTTATTTTGAATCAGGATATAAAAATTTATGTTGGATAAATTTTTGATATTTTACTAATAACATTCATATTTTGATGAATAGTAGAAATACGCTAAATTTTACTTAAAAACAACTTTTTTCATCGAGATAAATTTTATGGTTAAATTATAATATTGACTGGTTTTAAAGTATAAAGAGAATATATTTTACCATTTAATATAATTTATGTGATTTCCATTAATTTTACATTGAATTCGTAGTTAAAAACATTTCAATCTTTTGCAATGTTTTAACTTTCAAAACCTGTTTTCTGATTTCAACAACGAGATTAATTTTAAATTAATTAATAAAACATATATGTATAAAATTTGAAAAAATATATTCCATGCTTGGAATCCATAGGTCTAGAGTATGTTAATAGGATACTTTTATTTTTGGGCATTATGAATTGGAAATACAGTAAATTTTATTTACCATAGTTAAAGGTATATCATATAATTAAGGGTAAAAATAATATTATAAAATTACCCTAAAACCTATATTAATATAATTGGATGATTATATTTATCCCTAAAACATACTTGGGTCGAAAAGGTATCTATTAGAACCCACTTTAATGAGATTAAGAAATTCAATTTACTTTATTTAACGAAAAGTGAAATATGTTTCACTCAAAATTTAATAATTAAATTATATTTAATATAATGTTATATAGAATATCAATTCAATTATAAATACTAATTTGAAAGATAAAATGTTTTTATTTATCATCGTAATTTATTTTTTATTTTTAATAAATATATATTTACCTTAATATCTTATACATTAATGATGCAGAAATTATTTAGTTAGTGAATAATCAATAATATAGTTTTTATTAAAATAATAATACCCATAAAAAGGTCCAAAAACTTGACAAAACCATATTGGTAGATTATATATAAACCATAATCATCCAAGGGTATATTTTTTGACCATTTGAAACTTTATAAAAGATATTATGAAACTTATATTATTTTATTTTAAGAGATGTCAAAGTTGTCACCTTCATAATTTAATAAATATAACATTTTAAATGTTGGGTTTTTTACAATATAAATTAGAATGAAATTATTCTTATGAAATATATTAGATATATAATCATCATAGTATTTTATTTTTAATTTTTATGTAAAAAATTAGTATATTAAATAATTATATAAAAATGTTGTAGTAATTATTTTATTAAGAGAAATATCAAATAAATGGTTTTAAAAATATTAAAATAAATATTATATGAACTAATTAATGTTATCCAAGAATTTTATAGATGATTATGATATGTTAGGAATATACTAAATATTTTGGTTCAAATCTATCTTTTGTGTGGATTTTATTTAAATTCAAATAAATGAATAGTGTCAAAATTGACACTATTGATATTTTATAAAAATAAAATATTATTAAATTGTTTAAAAATCACAAAAATTTTAAAAAATTACAAATTGAAACTTATATGGTCTAAAATTGTATATAGTATCCAATTATGGTAAATTAACAACACATAAGTAAGTATTTATAACCATTTAAAATTTAGAATATTATTACCACAAATAAAATTAAATAGATTAAAGAAGGACAATTCAAAATGATAATGTTTAAAATAAATTAAAAACATGTATTAATTTTATTTTTTGATGAAATTAAGACCCTATATCATTTAATATTCTAAGTTGAGTCATTTTGGAGTTTTTTTATTGGTTTGATTTTATTACAAATTAATATTTTTGAGGTTGCCAAAAGTGCCCCACTCCTCTCTTATAAAAGGGAACCTCCTACCTCTCCTCTTCACTCTATTTTGAGCCTCCAAACGTGGAAAAAACCTACCCATTTACCTTATCCACTTACCTATAAATATACTAGAGGTCTTGGTCTTCTTCAAAGACCAACTTTAGTTCCCTAAGATGAGGTTTAGAAGAGGCATGTCGAAGAAGATGTAATATCCTTTACATATTCTTTCAAATTTTATTCCGTCTTCTACTTCCCCTATATGAGTTGTTTCATTGTTAAATAACAACTCTAGTATCACTTGTATACTGATATGTTATTATGAATATGAAACAACCATATTCCATCTTCTATCCATCCTATGAAAAATGAAATCACCACGCGTGCGTATGTACAGATTATCGTCTCCTTGTCGTGGTGTAATATGTTTTTCACTACCACCTTACTTAGATGGTATAATGATGGAGATAATAAATATATATTAGTTTTATGAAATTATACTAATTCTGAGTTATTATACACCATCCAATTCAATTCCATTCAACAACTATGGGAACAATATTGTCGCTCGTATGTACATATGACTTACCATCTCCACAACATGATGAGATTCCTTTTCCATGTTAATCATTCACGAATGATTATAAAGTATATATAATATATAATCATGAAATTTATGACATAATAATTCTACTAGATTTATTTATTTATATATTTCATTTACTTACTTCTATTAAATTTTACAAGGAAACGAAAACAACGTTTATGTGTACGTACGACCTACCGTCTCCATGAACGGTATATTGCATTACATTTATTGATCTATTATATATATTTATATACTAAATATATATAATAAATAAATCATTTTTTACATTCCATAATTAATTAAATCATGATATATGTAATAATATCAAGAATAAAAAGTCCAAACACATACGATAAATAAAACGATTATTACCCAAATTGTTGCTTTAACAAGGAATTGACAAATGAACAGGTAATATATGGTTGTAAGTGAATAATTTATGATATAATAAATATTATTATGGTTATGTTAAAGTTAATAATATGTTTAAAACAACTATACATGATTTTCTAATGTGTATAGAAGAAATTGGACCTAAGGTAAGGGAAAATCTTGCAATCTTATTTTTATCGAGATTGTATATATTTAAGTATTTACTAAGGTTATATTTGTCATCCATGTCCATGTTTTCTATTTTTTCATAAAATTTTTAATATTATTCCATGTATTTTTAAGGTCAATTTTACCCTTTGCTGAATTTTTCCAAATGGTATGGAAGGAATCTTTCTTTCGTTTACCCTACGAGGTACTTTTTGTCTTTTCCAGCAAAAGTATGAGGAGAATGTTTTTTTAACTTATACAAGATGAACAGATTTTTATGATTTCATATAGAATTATTTCCATGAATATTACCTTACAATTTTTCATATTAATTTTAAATTAACTTATTTTATTTTAAAATTTCAAAACATATTGAGAAAGGAAAATGTTTTTGAAGAAGAAAGGATATTTTCCTCAAGAACCAAGTTCAAGCGTTTTATCAAAATTATTTTCCATATAAGATGATATAGGGTTATGTTTCTATCCCTATTATTAATTTAATTTTATTAAATTATGATGGAATTATTTTTATGAAGTTCTTTTATCTTATATGGATTATGTTACGATGATATGATGTTTAAGAATCCCATTTTATTACATGGGTTATGCTATGATGTATGAATTATGTTTTTGTGGCACACATAAGAATGGTTTCATTATGATATTGGTCAGACCTATATCTCCCTCCAATTCATTGTGTAAATATTTATATCTCATGAGATAGACATGGCTGGAATTCCATGGCAGCAATGCCTTGGATACTATAGAAATCATATTATGTGATTAATGGTTTTACACAATTATATGTTTTATGACAATTATATTCTATCATGGTTAATTTTCCGTTATGATCCATTCCTTACGTACTACCAAGATTTATGTCATTGCTCAATATTTTGATGTTTAAACTTTATGTTCATGTTTTTACGTTGAAATGTTTATGAATTGTTTTATTTTCTCCATGTTTACCCTTACTGAGTATTTGAACTCACCCTTTTTATGTTTTCTTTTCCCCAGGATATAAAGAAAGGTTTTAGGTAAGAAAAATAAAGGGGAAGATATTTATGGGAGATGTTGAATATCTTTCACTATGATTAGAAGATTATGATTTGAGTTTCCAAAGACACTAGACTAATACATTCTTTGGGCGTCTGTTTTTTTTGTCATGTATTAAGTATTCCACAAAAGTAATGTAATTCCCATGTATTCTAAACTTGAGTCTCTATAATTGGTATCACAGTGAAGGTTTAGTCAACCTTTTGAAAAAGGAATTCAAAAAAATTAGTGAGATCCCTAGAGATATATCTAAGGTATGTCTAGGGATGTCCCTAAGGTTAAGAATAATCATAGGTTACAGTCCTAGAATTATGATAATGATCATGAATAACCTAGTATTAAACCTAATATGTTAGAGATTGAATGTACTCTATCTTGATTATGTTGTTTTCCTAGTTTGATTGCTACCTCTCACTCTATTCTTTCCGGGTTTTAGGAAATGTCTAGAAACATGAGGATTCAAGTTAAAGGAGAATATGATAGACAATGGAATGATATTCTTCATGAGAAACCAAATTAAACGGGATTTGGAAAGCAAAACATCGTTATTATTCCTAATCATCAATCTCATAATATGATCAATAATATCAACTTTGGTAAGTTTCCAGACTCATCTAATAAGAGAAAGATGGATTTTCATGATGATTATAGAGGAAATAAATTACTTTTTCCCTCATGTAAATCATGTGAGAAGAGGAAACAAGAAGAATTTTTCAAAGGAACTGGAAGATGCTTTGGGTGTGGAAAAGAAGGACAAAAATCCAGTAATTAGAAAGGAAAAGGTTCAGTTAACACAATGGACAAGGATAATAATAATTATAATACATCAACAATGGATAAATGTTTTAAATGTGGAATGTATGGGCATTATAAAAATCTATCCCCTGAGGGAAAATCTCATGAGGAGAATCTGCTTGATCAAATGGGTAGTATTTATGTTGCTAATGATGAAGAGACTAAAAATGATATATGAGATGAAAGCAGTGTTGAGGAATAACATGATGAATCTTAGTCAATGGTTTAAGATGGTCGTGGAATGATTGCTTGTTTATCAAGAGTAATTTTGTATAAGTTATTTAATGGTACTATGGAATAAAGAAACATATAAGGATAGTTACACTATTGTTTTTCCTTAAGTATTTGTAAGTATATGTTGAATGGTACTGGTAACCCTGAAAGGTTATTCAGATATTTCTGGAAAGCACATGATATGAACATAATGAAGGGATAAGGAGATAATTATATGTTTGATAGTATTAATGAGCTTATGACTGGAATAATGACAAAGTGAAAAAATTGTTTGAGTATATAGAATTTTTGGGATTTTGGAATGTGGTAAGTGTTAAATTTTGACGACATTCATATTTTCACCAAGGTTCTACAGTAATTTATGTTTCAAGAGAATAAATGATTAAGGTATTAAGGTGTTTGTAATGTGACAACCAAGAACTGCGAAATTCGATATGGGAGAAAAATGTTAAGTAGTTTTAGTTCACCTCCTTCTAAAGTTTTATATTTTCTGTTTTTTGAAGGATTTTAATGTTATCCATTTATGAATAGTATAATTTTTATTCTGGTAGAAGTTTATTAGTTTAATGTATTATCTCAATATATGTAAAATTAAGCATATTTAATAATTTGTTCTTAACTTTTTTTTGAGATAGATAGAATGACCTATCATTCTATCCTATGATCTGCTAACAATTCAAGAATGAAAAATTCAACATCATTTCTTTAAATAAGAGATGAAGTGGAAATTGTTTAGGGAATGGCCAATGGTTATATTAAACTGAAATCAAGAAATTATTTCTCCTTATTCAAAAATTATTCAAGTTTAGGTAAATGGTATTGAAAACCAAAAATGTTATCCTTGTACCCTCATATCCGATGAATCAGATGGTCCCTTAGATCATCAAAAATTTATGGCTTTGTGATTGTTGAATTTTTCTTATCTATGTTCTCTACCATTATCCTTCATAACTTTATGGTTATATTTCTCTTCAATATCCATTTTTTCACCTATGTTCTCCTATGAGTTACTTTGGGTAACCGTTATATTTACAACGTTCCTTTTTAAAATGACGTTTTAGTATTCTTTTTTACAATATGGATTTCTATGAAAGAAAATTTCATGTAGAAAACCATTTATAACCCAGAAAAATTTTGAGAGAGAAATTCTAATTAAGGGGGGTCGAATGTATCCCCCCCAAGATTTTATGAGATATATTATTTTTAATTTCTTCGATGTCTTGTGTAACACATAATTTCAATTTCTTTTGAAAGAATTCAACAATGAGTATAGGTTTTGTTCAATGTAAAAATAAACTAAGATTAATATTGGATTATGTTATATGCTACACCAAAGTAATCTTTCACTACATGCAACACTGATATGGCTTGCGCTACATGCAAGAGCAACCTTCCTCGATAGCTTGTGTGGTATACAATAACGAGTTTCACTAAACAATGATATATTATTAAAATATTATATAAACTAGATGTTATGAATAGTATAAACCACATTTTCAGTTTTATAACATTATCATTCATCATACACATTTTCTAGAACATGGTATGAGAACAAAATCAATTTTTTCTGATAAAATAAGTATTTTTCAAAAAATAAAGTTTTACCGCCTTTTGATGGCTTACCAATTTTAAATATAATTTTTGACACGTTTATAAGTTAAATTTGAAAAAATAAACTTCTTATTTTGAATCAGGATATAAAAATTTACATTGGATAAATTTTTTATATTTTTCTGATAACTTTCATATTTTGATGAATAATAAAAATACGCTAAATTTTACTTAAAAAAAACTTTTTTTTCATTGAGATAATTTATATGGTTAAATAATAATATTGAATGGTTTTAAAGCATAAATATAATATTTTTTTTCCATTTAATATAATATATGTAATTATGATTAATTTTACATTGAATTCATAGGTAAAAACATTTCAATCTTTTGAAATATTTTTACTTTTAAAAACCGTTTTCTCATTTCAGCAACGAGATTAATTTTAAATTAATTACTGCACCTTATGTGTATTGAATTTTTAAAATTGGATTCCATATTTGGAATAGGCAGGTAAAAATTATTTTAATAGGCTACTTTTATTTTTGGGCATTATGAATAGTAACTATAGTAAATTTTATTTACCAAAGTTAAAGGTAAATCAGGTAATTAAGGGTAAAAATAATATTATAAAATTACCTTCACACTTGACATAATATAATTGTATGATTATATTTTACCCTAAAACATACTTGGGTCGAAAAGGTATCTATTGGAACCCACTTGAATGAGATTATGACATTTAATTTATTTTATTTAAAGAAAAGTGAAATATATCTCAATCAAACATCAATAATTAAATTATTTTTAATATAAGGTTATATAGAACATAAATTAGATTATGAATACTCATTTGAAATCTAAATTTTTTTTTCTATATCATCATAATTTATTTGTAATTTTTAAGAAATATATAATTACCTTAACAACTTATACATTAATGATGCAGAAATTATTTAGTTAGTGAAAAAACAATAATATATTTTTTATTAAAATAATATTACCCATAAAAGGCCCAAACACTTGACCAAACCTTATTGGTCGAGTATATATAAACCATAATCATACATGGGTCTACTTGTTTACCATTTCGATCCTTATAAAAGAGATTATGATACTTATATTATTTTATTTTAAACGATGTCATAGTTGTCACCTTCATAATTTAATAAATAAAACATTTTAAATTCGTGTTTTTTAGAAGATAAATTAGAATAAAAGTATTATTATAAAATCTATTAGATTTATCTTCATCATAGTATTTTAGTTTTAATTTTTATGTAAAAAATAAGTATATCAAATAATTATATAAAAATGTTGTATTTATTATTTTATTAAGAGAAATATCAAATAAATGGTTTTAAAAATAATAAAATAAATATTATATGAACTCATTAATGTGATCCACGAATTTTATAGATGAATATGACATGTTAGTAATATATGAAATATATTTTTTGAATCTATTTTCTTTTTGGATTTTATTTAAATTCAAATGAATGAATAGTTTGAAAATTGAAACTTTGGATATTTTATAAAAATAAAATATTATTAAATTTTTTAAAAATCACAAAAATATTTAATAATTACATATTTAAATTTATATGGTCTAAAACTTCATAAAGTATCCAATTATGGAAAATTAATAACTCATAATTAGGTATTTATAACCATTTAAAATTTAGAATATTATTACCATAAATAAAAATAAATAGATTAAATAAGGATAAATCAAAATGATAAGGATTAAAATAAATTTAAAACATGTCTAGATTTTATTGGTTGATGATAATACAACCCTATATAATCTCATATTCTAATTTGATAAATTTTTGAGTTTTTTTATGTGGTGTTTTATTTTAATATAAATTAATATTTTTGAGGTTTCCAAAAGTGATCCTCTCCTCTCTTATAAATGGGCACCTACTCCCTCTCCTCTTCACTCCATTTTGAGCATAAAAACTCGGCCAAATACTATAAAATTACCTTCCCCACTTCCTTATAAATATAATATAGGTACTCGTCTTCTTTAAATATCAACTTTAGTTCCCTAAGAGGAGGTTTAGAAGAGGCACGTCGAAGAAGAGGTAATATCCTTTACCGATTCTTTCAAACTTCTATCTTCTTATACTTCCTCTATGTGAGTTGTTTCATTATTAAGTAATAAATATAGTATAACTTGTATACTGATATGTTATTATGAATATGAAACGACCATATTTCATCTAATATCCATCCTATGAAAAATGAAATCACCACGCATGCGTACGTACAGATTGTCGTCTCCACGCCGTGGTGTAATCTGTTTTTCACTACCACATTACTTGGATGGGTATAATGGTGGAAATAATAAATATATGTTATTGTTATGAAATGATACTAATTATGAGATATTATACACCATCCCCATAAATTCTTTTCAATAACTATGAGAATGATATTGTCGCTTGTACGTACGTATAACTTACTGTCTCCATAATGTGATAAGATTCCTTCTCCATGTTAATCATTCAAGAATGATTATAAAGTATATATAATAAATTTTCATAAATATAAGACAAATAATTCTAATAGATTTATGTATATATATATATATTTCATTTACTTACTTCCATTCAATTTAATAAGGTAATTAAAACATCGTTTATGCGTATGTACAACCTACCGTCTCCATGAACGATGTATTCTATTCCATTTTTTGATCTATTATATATATTTATATATTGAATATATATGATATATAAATCATTTCATAAATTATGGAAGGAATTAAATCATGATCTATGTAATAATATCAAGAATAACAAGTCCAAACACATATGATAAATAAAATGATAATTACCCAAAATGTTGCTTTAACATGGAATTGACAAATGAACATGTAATATAAAGTCAAACGTAAATAATTTATGATATAATAAATATTATTATGGTTATATTACAAGTTAATAATATTTTTAAACCCATTATAAAAGAGTTTCAGATATGTACAAAATAAATTGGAGCTAAGGTAAGGGAAATCCTTGCAATCTCACTTTTATCCAAGATTGTTTATACTTAGGTATTTACCGGGGATATATTTATCATCCATGTCTATGTTTTATAAAAATGTTTAATATTATTCCATGTAATTTGAAATTAATTATTACTCATTTTTAACTTTTACCACATTGTATGGACGGAATCTTTCTTTTGTTTACCATACGAGGTGCTTTTTGACTTTTCCAGCAAAAGTACGAGGAGAATGTTTTTTTTAACTTATACGGAATGAATAGATTTTTATGATATCATAGATAACTATTTTCATGAATATTCCCTTAAAAGGTTTCATGTTTATATTCAATTAACTTATTTTCTTTTCAAATTACACAACATATTGAGAAAAGAAATTTTTTTTGAAGAAGAAAGGATATTTTCCTGAAGAACTAAGTTCAAGTGTTTTATCAAAATTATTTTCCACATAAGATGATATAGGGTTATGTTTCTATCCCTATTATTACTTTTATTTGATTAAATTATGATGGAATTATTTTAATGAAGTCCTGTTGTCTTATATGTATTATGTTATTATGGCATGATGATTAAGAATCCCATTTAACTACAAGGGTTATGCTATGATGTATGATTTATGTTTTTGTGGCACACATAATAGTAGTTTCATTATGAGATTGGTGGGAGATATATCTCCCTCCAATGAATTGGGTAAATATTGATATCTCGTGAGATACAGATGGTTGGGACAACAAGTAAATCCAGTTTAGTAATACAAGGCCGGAACGACAAGTAAATTCAGTTAAGTAATGGACTTCGTCCACTATTATGGTCTTGGAAGCAATGCCTTGGCGATTATGGAAATCATATTATGTGCTTAATGGTTTCCATAATTACATGTTTTATTCCAATTCTACTCTCTCATGGTTAATTTTTTTTTATGATTTATGCCTTATGTACTACCATGATTTATGACATTGCTAAAGATATTGATGTTTGAACCTCATGTTCATGTTTTAAAGTTCAAATGTTTATGGATTTTTTTATGTTATCCATGTTTACCCATAATGAGTATTTGAGATCACACTTTTTATGTTTTATTTTACCTTGAATATAAATAAATTTTTTAGGTTAAAAAAGGGGAAGATCTTTATGGGAGATGTTGAAGATCTTTCACTCTGATAAGAAGATTATGATCCTAGTTTCCAAAGACACTAAACTAATACGGTCTTTGAGCATCTTTTTTTTTCATGTATTATGTATTCTGAAAAATTAATGTACTGTTTGTGTACACCAAGCTTGAGTATCTATAGCTAGACCCTAGGTTCACAATGACTGTAGGGAGGATCAGCTTAGGGTATCCAGTCAGTGTCACAAGGCCGTAGTACATGCCCATAATATGTAGTGTAATAGGTCTGCGAGGTGCAGGACCACCGAAATTCTACTTTTAGAGGTATTATTCTAGTAGCCTCCAATTTAGCTTCTGACCTCTTTGATATAGGTGCTTCAAATAAATTTATATCTACGCCCATTTTGGAGAGCCTTAGGCTCAATGTTCTACCATCTGAAGACATCCTGACTCTTGACACTCCTTTGGGAATTAGAAAGTAGGGTGTAAAATAGTATAGAGAGTTCCCCCTCAATATTGGTAGGTGTTATTTCATATGGGAACCCTTCATCCTTGAGATGATAGGATTTGATATCTTTCTTAAGATGGATTGGATTGTTCCCTTCCATTCCTTCATAGACATATATCACTGAAGGGTGAGATATACATCAATATAGGGTGGAGAGTAGATTCAAAAAGCTGAATGGGATTTCCAGGTGAGCTGAACTAGACTCGAGCATCATGGGATGGGCATGATGATATCCCAAATTGTGAGTTTATGTCTAGATGATTAGGGACATGTCAGACTGATTTCCCTCTAGTGGTAGATCATTTTAGGGATATCTTCCTAGAAATATTTTTTTGATTTCCTCCAGTGAGATAGGTATATTTCTCTATCAACCTATTTCATAGAGTTTCACTGATATCCATTCCTCCTACAAGGCTGGATACAACAGATTTTCAAGAGCTCAAGAGGAAGCTAGAGGATTTAGAGGAAAAGGGTTTCATCCGAAGGGGTTCACCGATCCTTTTTGTGAAAAAGGAAAATGGTACCCTTAGGATATGTGTGGATTATAGGAAGTTGAACTAGTTGATGGTTAACAACTGGTATCCTCTTCCATATATAAATAATCTCTTCGACCAACTCCATGGAGCTGGGGGTTCCATCCATACCTCAATTTGTTTGTGGTGGTTTTTTTGGATGATATCTTAGTGTATTCTCATAATAGACATGACCATGATACCCAAATTGAGATCATTCTGATTACACCGAGAGAGCATCAGTTATATGATAATCTCACAAAGTGATACTTCTAGATGGATCAGATACACTTCTTGGGTCATATCATCTCATAGATAAGAGTATTAGTGGATCTAGAGAAGGTGGATCAATTGTTTCTTAGGACAATCCTAGGAACATCTTTGAGATTCATAGTTTCTTAGGGATGGATGTCTACTAAAAACCTTTCATACAATACTTCTCACACTTAGTTGCACTATTGATAGGCTAGACAAAGAAAGGTGTGAAGCATATATGGTCAAATTCTTGTGAGACTAACATTCAAGAGTTGAAAGGTAGAATGAATTTAACATCAATTCTAATCTTTCTAGATCTGGGTAGGAGTGAAACTGTGTACTATGATTCATTAAGTATTAGTCTAGGAGTAGTTCTTAATTAGGGGGATAAATTTGTTGCATATGGGTCTCAGTAGTTTAGGCCACATGAGATAAATTACCCAACGAACGATCTCGAGTTAGATATAGTTGTTCATGCATTGTGATATTGGATACATTTATTAATGGGAGAGGGTTTTTTTGTGTTCACAAATCACAAAAGACACAAGTATATATTTACTTAGCATGATCTGAATCTGAGGTAGAAAATTTGGATCAAATACCATTAGTATTTTGACTTCGGGATTTCCTACAATCCTGGGAAGTGAAATGCAGTAGCCGATGCACTGATTAGGTGACTCAAATAAATGTAGTTCAATAGGATAATAGAGAGTGGTAGCTCATGGATTAGTTCTTGGAGATCCACTTAGAGGTGAAAGACAGTCAGAGGAATAATTTCCTTTCATATTAAACTATTAGCTCTACCCTATTGGATAGTGTTAGGATGGGGCATCAATAAGACATAGAAGGCCTAGTTCTATGAGAGAGTGTGGTAAGTGAGGACCCTCCTCCTGGTTGAACCATATGCAAGGATGATATGGGTCTTAGTAAACATACGCAAGGAGATATTATGATATTTTCAAGCTTCAGTTTGGGAAGTTTATCTTGTTGTTATCAAGATGTATCAGGATTTACATCATTAGTATTGGTGGTTCAAAATAAAAAGAGATATAGCTAGTTTTTTCACGAGGTGTTCCACCTGTCAATTGGTGAAGGTGGACCACCAGTGACTAGCTGTATTTTTACAAAAAATTACCTATTCCTAATGGAAGTGGAATGATGTCGCAATGGATTTTGTGACCGGTTTACTGAGGTCATCTTGAGGTAGTGATTCTGTATTGGTTTTTGTTGATAGGCTCATGAAGATTTCTCACTTACTACCAATTGAGGAGTCATTTTTAGTTAATTGTATTGGGAGGTTGTATATCAGTGAGATAGTATGACTACATGGGTCACCTCATTATATCATTTTATAAAGGGATACTTGATTTAATTCTTGATTCAACAAATGGATATATAGGGAGTTGGTTACTTAGGTGCTTCTGATCATGACATACCACCCCCAGAAAGATGGGCAATCAGAGTGCATGATTCAGGTGCTTGAGGGAATGCTACGATCATGTGTTCTGGACATTGGGCGGGGGGGGGGGGGGGGGTTCTTGGGAGAGTCTTATACCCCTAATTGAATCTTCCTATAATAATATCTTTTATGATATTATTTAGATGGTTCTATATGATGCTTTGTACAACAGGCCATGCCGATAACCCCTATGTTGGTTAGAGGTATGATAGACAGTTATGCTAAGACCTCATCTTGTTCAGGAGACCATAGAGAAGATGTAGTTGATTTTAAATAGGATTCATACTGAACAAACTCATCATAAATCATATTCCAATTGCTACATAAAACCTCTAGAGACAGAGGTTGGGTATTGGGTTTTCTTATATATTTCACTGTGGTTGGGACACAAGGGGATTAGGATACAATACAATATTTTTCTGAGATATGTCAGGACATTTTAGATTCTAGAAAGAGTAGTGTTGGTAGTATATCAATTGAAGTTACCTCAGAGTTACTGGGATATGCACGACATCTTCCATGCTTCTTAGATGTGATGTTACTATTCAGACCCATCACATGACTTTCAGCCTGAGTATGATGAGTTGTATGTAGATGCGTCATTGAGGATCATCCTATACGTACTATGGATCATACTACGAAGGTTCACTGAGGATGGTCCATTCCTCTAGTATTAGTTCTATGGGATTGTGGACAAGTACATGAAAAGACTTGGGAGTGGGAGGCCGATGTTTGATTATAGTTTCCATAGTTGTTCTCAGATATTCTTGATCACCATTGAGAAGGAAATTTAGGGATAATTGTATTTAAAGGGGAATTTTGTAGGAATCCAGTTATCCTCTGAAGTATAGAATCATTATTTTCCATTAATTATAAATTTAATTTCTTAAATATGTCCTAATATGAGTGTCCAACCTGATCATGTGTGTTTTGGAAGTGTTTTGGGATTGTTCGGAGCCTAGAACCAGGTTTTGGGATGAAAATGGATTAGCACATAGTTAGTGGAAACTTTGGGGGGGGACACATGATTTGAAAAAATCGTACAAAGCTAGATAGAGGGGGTGTAAACATTGCATGGTTTGTGGAAACCATACAGGAGGAGGCTCACACCCGTGCAACCAGTTCTAATATTTTTGTAGAACTTGACAGTGACTGTTCTCATGATTTGAAGATTTTTAGTAAACAATGCGGGTAAACCATGTCGGTACCCTTGGACTATATGAATACATGCACAATCAGCACATGATTTTCCAAACTATGTGATCCTAATATTTTGTAAATTTAATAATTTTTGATTAAATTAATAATCCTATTAAAACCTAAATTTGGTTTTCTCCCCCACACACAGTAGCTCACACCTTTGGGATCTCCTCCTTGGTGACAAGGGTATAATTTGAGTGATACATTCCATCAGAGCTCTGATTTAAATGCGATTTGTCTCCTTGGATCTGTAAAAGTAATATATAAATTAATTTTTAGTTGTTATTTATTCTTCTAGATATCGATTTCTCTATTTGGATTTAGGCTCATATGCCCAAATTTCTCATTCTTTACCCATTGTTAATATTTCTCGTAATCTAGACGGAATCAGGACTTGATACTGGATGATCTATATGGAACTAACCTATGGTAGGTGGTCTTGTGTCTTTTTCTTAATGTTGGACCATTTATATATGTCATTTTTCTACGCACAAAATAGTTGGGTGTCACTTAAAATGAAATTGAAACCCTAGACTTTCTAGGCATGTTCTCAGTATTTTAATATTTTTTCTCAAGATTTTTATAGGTTTAGAACCTTTAATGAACCACCCCTTTTGGTGTGTTGGATATAATGGCCATTTTTATGGCTTTTGTATTTGACCCTTGATGACCTTGAGACGTTCCTTTGTATTTCCATGGGTTTAAATGTGTAATTTTATTTATAATTAATTGATGAATTGGTTGTTATATGAATTGAATTAAAAGGGAAGGGATGAATGGAAGGACCCTTTTCCCTTAGTTTGGTAATAGATTGGTTATGATTGAATTACAAAAAAAACGAATTACCCATGTTAGTTAAGACATGATTATGTTATGAAATTACTTGAATAAGATGTAATTACCCTTATTATTTATTTTACCACATGAGATAAATGATATCGAAGTCATGTAATAGCCTGTGATTCATGTGAATCTTGTAATACTGAATATTCCCATGTGAGTAATTGAAATGACAATCCTTTTTAGGATATACAATGCTTGAGTCAAAATTTTAGGTGAGATTGATATTGAATTGTTTTGGTTTTGACCTTGGCATGTTAAATGAAATGTTTGAATGGAATTGAATTGATGAAATTCTTAATATCCTGTGGTTAATCATGGATCCAATTGAGGTATTACATGGATAGAATAATGTTGTGAACCTATTAATGCCTTAGGTGAATCATGGATCTAGTTGAGTGATGCCATGGATAGAATCAATGGCCTAAACCTATTAATGGCTCAGGTTAATCATGGATATTATTGAGGGATGCAATGGATGTACTCAAGGACCTAAACCTATTTATATGCTGAGTGATTCATAGATCCAAATGAAGGATACCATGGATGTAATCAAGAGTTCATTGACTATTAACTCCATTGGTGATACTCAGGATCCCATTAAGACTATTGAGGATGAACTCGATTGGTAGGACTCTATACCACACCTAGAGCTATACTAGGTTCCTAAGAGGTTTTTTCGGGATGGGATTATAGGGTGTCGGTGGATATCATATCTGGGAAACACTTGAATTCTAGTTTATAAATGTATTGGATGGGCATAGTTTGATATCATACCTAGAATGATATCTTAATTCTAGCTTAGGAATGTCATGGTAGATCTCAAGTTCCAGTTTTAATTAATAATAAAAGACTATATGAACCATCTTCCAAGCCAAAACACAATCTTGGAATTAGGTTTTTCTCATATCCTTATAGATGTCATTCTGAGGCATCTGTTGTGCTATTGACTATACGGGGGATGCTGGGCTTGAGGAGGATCTTAAGACTTATAAATTCAATGAGATTTAATTGCTAAATGAAATTGATTAAATGAGTTGGATGTTTACTTTTGATCAATTACTTGTTTATTAACACATTGCATAAAAAATTGTTATGCATATTCAGTGACTGATTGGCATAGACCTTGGGTGGTTGCCTATTGGGATTATATCTCACACCTTGCTTGGGTCATCTTTTTATACCTAAACATATTATGTGATTGTAGGTGTTGATAAGGGAAAGTTCCCTAATACATGTACATGATGTAATTCTTAGAAGCAGAAGAGCCTCAGACCAAGCCACGGCTTTTGATGCTACTAGTATTCTTTTGTTTTTTTTAATTTTGGGACTTGTGTTATATATGACTGTTGTGTACCTATTTTGGCTATTTTATTAGAAACATGTGACATGTATCATCATCTTGTATGTGAAATTACTTCTTGATTGTTTATACTATCAATATTATACTATTTATTTCTATTTTATGGTTTACTTCTTCTGCTATTGTACTATTTTTGTATTTACCTTGGGTTACACTCTTCTAAAGAGGGAATAGTCTCCCCACTATTACACATGGGACATCTCTACTAGTCATAAACCTGTAGAATTTGGGGATATTTTCTCGAATCTATGTGGCCAACTGGGCTTGGTGCACTATTTATTGGTATTCAGGTCCCGAATGTTACACTTCTATTCAGGTGCCTTTGGAATATGAGGAGGCACTATTGAGGCCATGTGGACAACCGGTCTCAGGGAACCCATGAGTGGAACCCAGGATTGGGACATCACACCGACTGTGTAAGGGTGGTAGATTTGGGAGACTATACCCTCATACTAGAGTTGCACAAGAAATATAAAAAATAAATAGAAAATAGAGGAAGCATGATATAAACAAATAGAAAAGTAGAAATAGTTATAACAAAAAATACAGAATCATAAATAACTAAAAAACTATAATGATAATCAAAATATAAAAAGATGAGTCAGAAATAATGATATTATGTCATGTTGATATACAAAAAGTGGAAAAGGGGACATTCATGTACAACCTGTTATAAAAAAGAATAAAAAGGACAAGAGAATAATCCATTATCATAATGAGAATATGCTTCATACTCTACTCCCATAATCCAACTATATTTAAAGTAGATCAAGAATTTGAATTAGAGAACTTTCCCTTATCCATTCTCGTAGACAGGTAATATTCTCAGGTACTAAAGGCATCCTGAGAAGAGTGTGAGATAAAATCAATAGGACACCACCAAAGGTGTATATAAATAATCCAATAGTGTTCATATCTAACAATTGTATTAGTTTAATGAGCAATAAACAAATCTGAACAAATAATTATCCGCCTACTAAGGTTCCTACTAGACACCAATCAAGATCTACCTAATTTGACATAGGATAGAATATGAGCATGATAAGTAACCATATATATTGTAATAATATATATAGTATAATTATATACTGTATAAACGTATATACACTAAGTATGTGAGGACATAAGTACACTTATATATGGATACTAGGTGATAGTAGGACCTTGGGAATAACTCAAGTGTCCATAACTAGTATAATGAGCTATAAGATCCCACAAAGGGTGGATGCCTTGTATATCATAATGAATGTGAGACATCATGCACATCATTCGAGATAGGTGGGGTGAGTTTTCATGCCCAAAACCTACTACATAGGGACATGGATCATCATTCCCATCACTAAATAAAAGCATTACGGTGAGAGATGTTATGCTCAACACCTGATACAAGGAAGATTGAAACGTCACATTCAATAAGTCCCTTATCCTTAGTCTATAGAAAATATCCATGGAATAGTAATAATAATAATAATAATAATCATTAGGTATTAACTATTTAGGAATTATAATCATAAAGGCCAATATAACCAAGGAATCACAGTTCATATAATCCATATAAATCAAATCCTTCAACATAAGGGTTAGCCTTTCCACTTAGTGTCATTACTTATAATTAATCCATTTAATTAATTAACCATTGAAATTATATTCAAGGTATATATGAACACTTAGAAGGTGTTCTGGTCCATTGGACAATTATATAATGGAGGGAAATTCCAAATCCAAGCCAAGATAAAAAATTAGAAGGTGTTTTGGTCATTTAAACAATCACACAAGAGAGGAAAATTAATTTTTCACTCCTAAAGGGGTGTAAATAAACAATGTAAACAACCTTTAATCAATAATAAAAGGTACATGGGAATATAAAAACATGATTATATGTGTTCTAAAAATAAATAACTCATTTACATGAAATGTGAGACTATGGACGGTGTGCAGCACAATGAAAAATCTTTGAATACATGACAAAATTTAGGGAAAACAAATATACCACATGACATAGTTCCATAGATGAGTTATATTTAAATATTAGATTATATTTAAAGTATAATGGAATAAAAAAATAATAGTCCAATACACTGAAAATATGGAAAATGATATCACAAAAAAACAGCATAAGATATGGGAAGAGAAACTAAAAATAGAAGCAAGAGGATTAAAGAGATTACCTATAGCTATCAAAATATTTTGATAGTGATTAGTTTTGATTCTAGATGAGGGAGTTACCTCGATCCCTAGTTGAGAATGAGGAAAAGATATCCAAGAGAAAAAATGGGATTGTTCTATTTACTAGAGAGGAAACAAGAGAGGGGTGAGGATTTAAAATTAATTACAGAAAAAATCATAAAATCACCCTTCCTAATAAGGTCGCATGGTTTTTCCACATGGTTGCCCAAACTATGCACTAACCAAATTTCCTAAACTATCTAAGGAGGGACCCCGGATAGGCTAGAACACAGTTTATATTACTATTCATAAGCCATGTGAAGTTCAAATGTCATGATGAATGGAATTTTTTCTGAGTGTGCACATCTTATCAAACAGTTTTAGTAAACCATGCAGCCTTCAACAGTCCACTGAGTACCCTAAAAGGTTACACTGCACGGTCAGTACTAACCATGAGCTAACTATGAAGTCCACTATATTTTCCTAATTCTTGGAGTTATAGGCTCTGAACAAGCCTTGGACCCTTCCAAAACCTTCTACAGGCCATATGGAACATTACCAAGATAAAAAAGGGTTTAAATTGAAAAAAGTAATCCATACCACTAAGAACAGGCGAGTTGTTACAACCTCCCATCCTTAGAGAAACTCATACCCAAGTTGGTCTTCAGTGGGTAAAGAGATATTATCTTAGAAAAGCATTGGACATTAAGCTTGTATATCATCCTCCCTCTCCCAAGACCCGTTTTATACTCATTCGTGCTTCCATATCACCCATACTAAAGGAACCTAATTACCTCAAAGTGTCTTCATGATTTGATCCAAGATATACATTAGGTACTGCAAAAAACAAGAATCCATATCTAACATAACCTCATAAAGTTTTAAAACATGAATCAGGTCTGGATAATATAGATGAATATGAGATACATGAAATACACCATGACTAGGTTGGTGTCGCTAAGTAACTGCTATCCAGTAAGATGCAGGCTCGATTAATTTCAAAACCACAAAGGGTTCAACAAACTGAGGAAAAATATTACCATGTCTCCAAATTCATTGATGCCCCAACCTAGGAAAAACTTGTAAAAAACATAATTTATGATGTCAAACTGATGGGGTCATCGGTGTAAATTTTCAAAAGACTACTAACTAGACTGAGAAATCAATAGGCACTTTCCGATCAGTTGAATCTTCTCTAAAGTATCCTAAACAAGACATGGCCCATGTAAAGATTCCCCCCAATATCTAACTAGAACATAGGTGATTGATAAGTCCTACTATTTAAGGATTCATAAGGATCCATCTTAATGGTTTCCTAAAATCAATTATTATAAGAAAAATCAACTAGGGGAATGTGTTTCTGTGAAGAACCCCAAAGTCAAGGAAAAATGCATGGAAAATGTTCTCTAACTCCAGAATTGTGCGCACTGTATATCCTTTAGTATATCGTTGATAGGCCGTGCTCATAAGAAATGGTGTACCCAAGGCCTTCTACAACCACTTCCAGAACCTAGATGTGAATCAATCATACTTATCATATTTGATAGATCTTATAGATCTATGAATACGTACGATATCCCTGATTTATAGCCTCCGTAGATCATCTATTGAGAAGGTCTCTCGAATAGGTAAGAAATATGCGACCATAATCAAACATTAAATGATGAACCAAACTATGTCATTTCCACAAGGTGATCTAGGTAAATCAGTCACAAAGTCTATAAAAACATCATCCCATTTCCAATGAGGAATGTACAACAACTATAAAATTCTTACTAGTCACAAATGTTTATCCTTCACCTACTGATATGTGGAACACTAAGTGATAAATCCATCTATATCTCATTTCATACACGACCACCAATACTAGTAACACAAGTCTCGATACATATTGGTGAAATTGAGATGTATTACCCAATCTAAGGCATGAAATTACTGCATCAACTCCTCTCTGATTTTTGTTGGGACACAAACATTTCCACAATAGCGTAAGGTATCATCCTCATCCATGGTTCAAATAGAATATGAATCATAATCTATGATACCTTACCTTAGGAATAATTCCTCGGGATATGATATTTTCCTCATTCTCACCCATTCCAAAAGGGAAGAGGTCACTTATAAAGCTAAGAGGATAGTCTAACCATGCCCCCATAAAAATTAACATGCATCTATAAAAACAAAAACATGAGTTTCCACTCACCACTTGCCTTATAAACTTTCTTTATCTGAGTCTTCTGTATCAGAGCATCGACTACGATGGTAAATATTTTAGGCTTATATTCATGATTAAAATCAAAGAATTATAGTAACTGAACTCATATTTTCTTCATGATATTCTAATCATGTTGGGTAAGGATATACTTGATGCCTTTGTGATCAATGAATAACAAATAATTATCTCCAATTAAATGGTGTCACCTATAATATAAATCATGAACAACAACAACTAGATTGAAGTTGTTTGTTGAGTAATTACACTCATGGGGCCTCAACTGACAAGACTCATATGCTAGGACTCGCTCATCCTACATCATAATAACACCCAGTCTAACACCAGATGCATCATAGTAAACAATATAGATCCTATTTTGATCCAATAGATTATGGATCAGTACTGAAGTAAATATTCTCTTTAACTCTTGAAAGTTTACTTCAAAATCTTCTAACTAGATTAATTTCAATCCCTTTTTCGTTAATCCAAAAGAGCTGATGCTAGGTGTGAGGAATCCTGTATGAAGTATATGTAATACCAAAATTGCCCCATGAAACTATGTATGTCAAGGAAATTATTGGGATTCTACTAGGAAAATAAAACTCTCACATTATTCGGGTATACTTATACCTCTAACATAGAGATCTCGAGACGTAGGAAGTGGAATTTTTCAATCCAAAAGTAGAATTTATTGAGCATAGAAAAATATAGTTCTCTGGTAGTGTATTCTACATGATCTCAAAATGTTTCTAATGATAATTTCAAAAAAAATAATACCCTAAAATTTCATCCAAAAAAACCAACATGAATGAATCCAGATATGGATGAAAAACATGATTCATCAAATCCAAAAAAACATCATGTTATTTCATGAGACTGAATGATATGACCACGTACCCGTAAATACCATACCAACTCCAGAAAACTATGAGAGGTATGTCTGATGGCTTGACACCCACCTATTGATAGCTTTACCTCAAATCAATCTTTAAAAATAATCTTTATCCTCATAGATGATCAAAGATGACATCTATTCGATACAGTGGATACTAGTACTTTACTATATTCTAGTTAAAATTCCCTGAGAAAGACTTCTTTCCTGGAACTGCATAACTAGAGCCTGATTACCTCTACCTCAACCACCACATAATGCTAAGCAGCTAGTGTTATTATAGTTACATAATTGATGAGTCACTACTGTACCCACTCTGGAACATGGGGTAGGTGTAAATCCCCTCTCGCTAGGTGACAACGGAAAATTCTTGCATAAGCACTAGATATAACCCATCATACCACAACCTATTAATTTTTTAAGATCCTATAAACACTAGGGTTTTGTATGTCCCGAATATCTGCAGTGGTGACCTATTAAGAAGATGTAATCACAAGCCCTCTGACTACTGCTACCCCTGTTAGAAACCATGAAACATATCTTTAACCCACTACTAGAAACACTACGAGGTCTGGGTGTTGAAAAAAATCTGGTTCCCAAAATCTTCTTACCTTATATTACTCTTAATAATGAGTTCCTAGTTGACTATCTCAGAAATAGTGGTCAACTAGAAAACATTTAAATGTGATCCAATGACGTATATGAGCCTATCCTCAAATTTAATGGTAGTCATAAGATCATCATAGATAAATTTGGTGTGAACTATTACAACTCAGTGAGATGTGTAGAATACTCCATTATTGGCAAAGATCCATACTGTAGGTGCATTAAATGTCTATCCTGGCCATACCTCAAAGTATAATGAATGAATTAATAATAAAATATCATATTGAAGTCTATCTAGATCATATCTCAATGTCAGTCTACCTAGTTAATGACATCCCACCATCGTTTAGAAGAACCACATAACATATAAGAAGTGATCTTGACCCTACACTTTGGAGGCATCTCTAGATGCTTGAAAATGTAAATAATGGACTATATCCATGAATATGTATCATGTTGTTCTACGTTCCTAAAAAATGGGGGAGGATTCTTCTAAAAAAACTATTGAGTTAAATCTACCATAGTCGAGGTAGGATGAGGAATCCCTTACATAGATTTCAACAAGTGGAAAATGCCTTATTGAAATTGGGAATCAATTCCCATATTAAGAACAATAGGTGCTGCTGTAGATATCCCTATAAGAGGGATCAAGGGCATTTCAAGGCCCACCACATCTGGTATATAGTCATCACTACATTCCTGGAATACAACTCATGAATTCCATGGTGAAATGATTCTATAATGCAAAATGAACACCTCAGAAGATAATTTAGTAGTTGAAAGAATTATAGTTAGATATAAGGATAGATACACATCCTTCCTAAATAAACGGTCACACCTCTGTTGTTGCTCCAATAGATAGGTATTGGTGTTAATAAATACCCTATAGTCCATAAGTACATAAGAGACACACCCAACTACACACTACTAATGATGGTGCAAGGTATAAGTCTCATTTTAGATGATAAGGGTTCCAGTATATAAAGTTACAATTGCAAGGTATAGAGGAAAACACCCTTAAATTTACAATTGGAATCCCATTTAGTGGTACTTTTTTCTTTTAAGGTTTTAAATTCATCATTATTCATTATCTTGTGTATCAATACATATGTATATATATCACAATTAAGAACCAGTAGGTCCAGAACCCACATCATCATATAATTGGTTAATTAATGTGTCATTACTAATATACATGGGAATAGACCATTTATATTAATTTATAAACATTAATCAATCAAGTTATATTCTCCCTATAAGAAACTTTTTCACATTTTTGTATATAATAATCATGAACTAAATATATGTAGTCAGAAAATGCATGCATAACATAGACATGGAATGAAAACATGAATGAAATATCTGTCCTAATGTGCATATATGATGAATGAAATGACACACCCACATTTCATTGGGAATAAAAAAAAATAAATCTCATTATAATAACACCAATGATAATAATATCAAAAGACATGTGCATCAACCAATAGTGAAGTCGTATCAATGGTAACAGGTAAAAACACGAATTAAAATAACCCATCCCAGGTAATTTGGATTTCCCTTATATGTGGGATAGCTACGCCCATACAGAGGCTCATTACCAAATTCTATTACATACTAGTTCCCTTTATAATACCCACACTGTAATAAAAAAGGAAAAGAGAAGCTCTGATACCACATTTTAACATCCCATCCCGAGATTCACTCCACATGTGCCTGAGCTGGTGGGTCACATGGCCTCAAGTGTACCTCCTTGTATGCCAAAGACTACCAACTAGCAGTGAAGGTGTAAGGGTGGTAAATGGGGGTGACTATACCCTAATATTAGAGTAGCACATCCGATATAATAAATAAATATACAATAGTAGAATCATGATTTAAACAGATGTCACAATAGAAACAAATATAATAACAATTGCAGAAGGGTAAATAACTAAGCAATTGTAATAATAATCAAAATCCAAAAGGCTGAGTCATATATAATGATGTCATGGTATAATGATATACAGAAAGGAAAAATAGAGGATATAAATATACAACATTCTATAAAAAATACAAAAAATATCAAAAGACTACTCCAATAGAATCATAAACATATGCTTGGTCCTCTGCTCCAATGTTCCAACTATATGTAAAGCAGATCAAGCATCTAAAGTAGGGATATTTTTCTTATCCATTCTTGTAGACATATGATCTACTAGAGTACCAAAGGCAGCCCGATTAAGGTCTAAGATAAACTCGTTATGCCACCACCAATTGTGTCTATTAATAATCTAGAAGTGTACATAAATAAGCAGTTTGAAAGTATAATGAGTTATAAAAAAAGCCGAACAAATACTTACCAGCCTACCTAGGTTCTTACCAGACACCTGGATTATGATAACTGCTTCAACATAGATTGAAATATAAGTCTAATTAGTAACAATATATATAGTAATATATATATAGTATAGTTATATACCATAAACATGTATATTTACTAAGTACATGAGGACATAAGTAGGCATATACATGGATACTAGGTGATAGATGGACCTAGGGTGTAACTCAAGCATCCATAACTAGTATAATGATCTATAGGCTCTAGAAATGGGTATATTTTATAAATATAATAATTAATGAAGTATATAATTCTCATAATTTGGGATAGGTGGGGTGAGTCATCTTGCCCAACACCTGATATAGAGGAACATGGAATGTCATGCCCATCACTAGATAAAAGTATAATAGTTAGGGATATCATGATAAACACATGATGTAATGGAGCATGAAACTTCATTCTAAATAAGTAACTTATCCATAATCCACAAACAATATCCATGGAATAAAAAAGAAACAATAATAATTATAAGGGATTATCTCTTTAAGAATTATAATGATCAACCCCAATTCAAAAATGCCATCACAGTTCATACCATCCATATAAATCAAAGAATGCATCACACGACATGGGATTTACACCAATTATAATTCATTATTATTAATCCACTTAATTAATTATTTATGGAAATTCAAGCTGACCAGGGTTGGATTAGTGGTACCGTGTAAGGCAGCCACCCCTGACAATAAAACTGGCATAGGTTCGTGTCTCGCCATGCTCAAATTTAGCTAGGGGTGTTTGGTGTGCAGGTGGTGAATGAGATCCAGGAAAGGCATGGAGTTGAAACCACCTATACCTCATTACCTAATAATACGTTTTTTGATTGAGGCTAGCTTAATAGTAGCTTGTAAGGCAGCTACTCCCTAGCAATGGAATTGGTGTAGGTTTGAGTCTCCCTATACTCGAATTTAGCTAGGGTCATGCATTGTGAAGGTGGTGGATGGGGCCCAAGATAAGCATGGTGTGGAAAACACCTATACCTCATTACCAAACAACATGTTTCATAGTTGGGGTTTTGATTAGTGGTAATACCCTCCGTAATTTTATATATAAAGACAGGGGTTCAAATTTAATAGAGTGTAGGTACTGTAGAAGCACTATAGTAGGGGTAGTGTAGCCGGATTGTAGAAACAATGGACACGGTAGTAGTAGTGAGCACTATAGCAGTAGAGAGGACTATGTGATGTACTGTAGCAGTGGTAGTACTATAGTAGGAACTATAGCATCTAGGGGTACTGTTGCCGTACTATTCAAAGAATGGGCTTGGGAAAAATTTTTGTGCCTATGGGACATGTAATGGGATTCATGGCCATTGTGAATTTATGCCATATATATATATAATGTAATAAATCATGTAGTTGGGTGGTTTTCCCTTTGGGGGGGGGGGCTATGACCCACCTTTCAGGCCTGTGTGTGTGCAGTGTGTTTGTGTTTAATGTAATTGTACCCCCAAGAACCTAATATAATATAAGTAAATTGAATTTAAGGTCAATCCAAACACTTATAATGTGTTATGGTCTATTGAAAAATTATATAAATGAGGTAAATTCCAATTCTAAGTTAATATGGACACCTAGAAGGTGTTCCATACTTTTAAACAATTACACAAGGAAGGGAAATTAATGTATCACACCCAAAGGGGTGTCACTAAACAAGGTAAACAACCTTTAATCACAAATAAAGGGTACAAATGTGTATAAAAACATGTGTATATGTATTTTATAAATAAATAAATCATATAAGGGAAATGCGCGACAATAGACAGCGTATGGAAGAACAGAGAAACTATGAAAATATCACAAATTTTAGGGAAAACAACTAGAACAACAACCTTAGAGCCATAGACAAATCCTTATCCAATATAGACTTTAGATTTGTAGTAGAACATAAGAATAATAAATAATGATCCAACACTCTAAAAATAGGGAAAATGAGATCACACCAAAATAGAACAAGATATGGGAAGAGAAACTAAGAAAGAAGAAAGAAGATTAAGGTGCTAACCTCTAACTATCCTATTGAGAGAACAATACCTCAAGGTAACATTACAATGTTTTTGGGTTGAGTGTGTTTGTTGAAAAAGAGGGTTTCAACGGTAAACTATGGAGTCCAGAGAGATTATTGAAAAACTATGTCGACAAAGGTCCAAGACAAAGGAATAGAAGCTATGGAGGGGGCACAAAAATGTTATATACAATGTGGTTCTATTTCCTAGGATTTTCCAATTTTTTTGGGTAAAAAAATTGGAGAATGGATAAAGGTGTTTTTGGAAAAGAAAGTTTCACACAAGAATCAATGTGGTTTGTAATGTTTCATGCAAGGAATGTTTTGGGATCACTACATCAAAATATGGAAAAGGAAAGAAGTCTGTGAAAGATTTGAATTTCACCAAAGATGAGTTTTCATGAAAAAGGCAGAGTTGTGTGTGCCCTCAAAATAAATATGAAGTGATCATCAAGAAAGAGGCTTACATGCCTAATGTGATTTTAGTTCAATTAATTACACACTAAGGTAAATCTTACATTCATAAAGGAAGATGAGAAAGAATGTTGTACACATGGTCGACTGGGTCTATATTTAGGTGACAACCCCCCTCACTCAAGAAGTTCAACCCATAGAGAAATTTAAGGCTCTAAATTGCGTAATAAGTGTATGAAAAGGGAGTTTCATGCAAAAATGGAGTTTTGTGAAAAAAAAAAACATTTTTTTAAAAAACACAAAAGTTTCATGGATGTTGGTTTTCTATGACAAATTCAAATGTTTCATGAAAAGTGATAATGTTGCATGCAAGACACTCAAAGGTTACGTAGAAGATATAAGTTTCCTATTAATACTATGGTAAAGGGGTATTCATCGGGTGGATGAAAGTTGAGCTTGATACACTAAATGAGGTGTAAAACATACTTGTTCAGGATATAAAATTATATTTTTTTGAAGGATAAGTCAACACACTTCAGTTAAGAGAGACGTGAGATTTCAATTTGTGATTGGTTGTAATCCAAGAGGGATAGTGAGTCTGCTCCAAAAAATTTTAAACATCAATTTTTTTAGTGGATTTGTTACATCAACCAATTACTGTTTTATTCTTCTTGTACGTAGAGTAGAGAGGGTGAACCAAGTAAAAAGGTTGTGTCTTATGCATGATTTCATTTATGATAATATATTTATATGAGAAAGAGAGATAATATTATTTTCTTTAATAATGAAAAAGGATCTAAAGGGTAAGTCATTTTAATAATTCATACCCTGATTCACCCCCTCTTAGGGTATTTAACCTAGATAGGCTAACATATCTAATTCTTCCAATGCCTATCCTTTTGCTGTCAAGATGAGGGAGTTATATTGATCCATAGGTGAAGAAGAGGAAAATCTATTCAAGAGAAGAAAATGGGAGTTTTCTATTAGTTGGAGAAGAAATAAGTGGGGTGTGATTTTAAAATTAAATAGGTAAAAACTGTAAAATCACCCTTGAAGACAAGGTCTCACAGTTTGGACACACAGTTGGCCAAATTATGTGCCAACCGTGGTTCGTCTATTGTCAAAGGAGGGATACCACATGGTCTAGGTGCAAGATTTACCTAATCATGTGCAATCCATGAAAAGTCTCACTATCACCATGTATAAAATATTCACATGGGCGTATACCTCACCTCACATAGTTTTAAATAAACTATATGATCTCTTGTAGGCCACTGATTTTCCTACATAGTTATTCCACATGGTTAGAACTAACCATGCACTAACTGTAAAGCTCACTCTATTTTCACAATTCTTTGAGATCCAAAATCCGAACAAGCCTTAGACGCTTCTGAAACCATCCTTGGTCCATAGGGGACATTACCAAGATTAAAAAGGATTTAAAATGAAAAACAAATGTACCATAATAATGAGAAAATATATGAATTTATAATTTATTATTTATGATTTACCTAGACTTACCCTAAACCAGGAAGTTGAGTTTTCAATATAACTCCTACCAAATGATTTTCCTATTTAAAGGACTCCTTATAGAATTTATCTTACTATGTTTTAGGAATTGAAAAATAAAATCTAGTAGAATCTTGGTAAGGGATACATTTTTCTAAGTAAATTACCATGGGGTTAACCTGTGATTTTTTCTAAGAATAATGATGGGTTAGTGAGACTTTTCATCTATTATCAATAAATTAATAAGATCACTATTAATAATAATTATCCATTACCCAAAATAATTATTTTTTGATTAATTGTGATAGGATTAATACTTTTCATATATTGAACTCTGATCTAGATCTCATTAGTTGATGGTTATAAAGAGTACATATCCAAGAAAACGTTATATATGATGTATGAAACTATGAATTTATAGTGATTCCATTTAGACTTACCAATTCCATAGATATATTCTTGGATATAATGAATATAGTCTTTATATATTATCTTGATTAGTTTATAGTAGCCTTTTTAGATGAAATTCTTATATATTCTAATAGAAAAGAAGATCATAAAAATTATTTTAGGATTGTGTCGATGACCTTGATATAGTAGAGGTTTTATTCTAAATTTAATATATTTAAATTATGGATATAGAAAGTATCATTCTTGGACTATGTGATCACATGCATCGGGATATCAGTAGATCCTTAAAAGATGGATGTCATTTAATTTTGGCCCATACCAATGACAGTGATCAAAATCTATAGTTTCTTAGGTGGATGGTTACTAATGGAACTTTTTGAGAAATTTATTATGACTATCAAATCCATTAACCAAGTTGATGGGGGTAATGGCATAAAGTTCTTTTAGATAGATGAATGTGAAAAAAAATTCAAGGAACTGAAGATAAGGTTGGTTAATGAACCTATAATCATACGACCCTATATTTAATAAGAGTTTATGATCAATAGTGGTACAAAAAATAATGGAATGTGATGTGTTATCATGTAGAATTACATGGTAGTAGGTTATGTCTCAGGCTAATTAAAGACTCATGAGAAAAATCACCATACTCATTATTTGAAAATTACTAGTAGTAATAATTTCATTGAATATGTGAATGTATTATATATATGATGAAAGGTATGACATATATATGGATAATGAAATATTAAATTATATTTTCACAAAGAAATATCTGAATATTTTCCAAATAATATGGTTGGAAATAATTAAAGGTTATGACTACTCAATACATTACCACATTGGGAAAGTGATCAAGGTGGCTAATACCCTTAGTTAGAAGGACCATGCTATTTTTTCCATGATGAGGATATGAAAAGATCCAATAATTGTGAATTTGTAGATAATGGACCTTGAAATCATATGTAAAGGAGAAAGATCCTATATTTCCCAAATGAATGTTCAATTATCTATTCATGGGAAGATTAAAGTGGTGTAGAAGAGAGATGTGGAGTTAAAAAAGAAGATAAGGAATTATCCTGAGTTTAGTCATGATAATTATGTAATGGTAAGATTTATAAATAAATTATATGTATCGTCAATACCATAATTGAATAAGGAGTTATTTGATGAAGCTCATAGTTCATCATTATCAATTCATCATTAAAGTATGAAAATTTATTGAGATATTAATGATATTTTATAGTTGCAAAACATGAAGATTGATATTATAGAATATGAATCATGGTTCTTGGTATATTAGTAATTTAAATAATATAGGCAAAAGTCTAAGGAGGTGTTATTACTATTACCCATACCAGAGTGGAAATAGGAAAACATCACCATGGATTTCATCATCAGACTCCACAGGGAATATGAAAGGCATAATTCTATTTGGTTTATAGTCAATTGCCTTATGAAATAAGCATATTTAATTACTATGAGATAATATTTATTCATTTATTAGCTCACCGGGGTATAAATTAAAAAATGGAAAGGTTTCATGGAGTACCACTCTCAATTGTATCTGATCGAGATCGAAGGTTCACCTCAATGTTCTAGAGAAGTCATCGATGTATTTTAAACAAAGAGTTGAGATTTATCACTGCATATCATCCTTAGATAGATGGTTAGTCTTAGAGGACTATTAATACACTATAATATATTTTGAGATCAGTATCTATAGATTTCAATTTATGTTGGTATCAACACCTTCCTCTGGTTGAATTTTCTTATTATAATAGCTTTTACTCAAGAATTTAGACAAATCCTTATGTTATAATCTATGGGAAGAAGTTCAAGACTAAAAAATATTGTGAGTAAGTAGGGGGAACAATCTATTAGGATCTAATATAGCTAAACGAAATGGATGAGAAGGTTAGATTGACTCAATAACACATTAGGATAGTTCAGAGTCAGCAGAATAGTTATGATGATAGTTGTTGGTGATATCTAGAGTTCAAAGATGGCGATAAAGTGTTCCTATGAATATCTCATTGGAATAAGGTTATGATATTTGGAAATATAAGGAAGATGATTCTTAGGTATATAGGTCCCTATGAGATTCTTGATTACATTGGGATGGTATCTTGTCACTTGGTGCTTCCTCTAAACCACTTCCATGTTCATGATGTGTTACTTGTATCTATTTTGAGAAAGTACATACTAGATCCAAAAAACATAATAAACTAAAAGGTCATACAATTTGAGGATGATATTTCTCATGAATTAAAACCATTTCAAATATTTTATAATAGGTATAGTGTTATATAAAACAATACTACTCTCTTGGTTATGGTTATTTAGAGGAATAAAAAATTTAAGGAAGCTATATAGGAATCTAAGGATGTGATGAGGCAGAGGTATCCCCAGTTTTTTATATCAGAGTAAAATAATTTTTAGATAAATGGGTAGAATGTAACATATTGATATTTTATGATATATTTATGTTTGAAAAAGTGTTATTTCTTTGATACCTTACTTTACACACAATACCAAGTTTAAGGGAATCGTGATATACTATTGAAATATTATTATTAAATGTAACTGTTATCACATAACTATTAGATTTGAGGTTATGAATAGAAATAAATAAATTATGGAATTTTTTTTATTTATATATGTGTAAAATGAATTCATTGGTTATACATTTTTTAATTGAAAATAAAATCATTTGAAATTAAAAAGATATTTTTCTATGAAAAACTGTTTTCATGCATGTAAAGTGTTTTTATATTAATAAATTATGAAAATAAGTATTTAGGAATGATTTTAATTAGATTTCTAGATAATATATTCCATAAAATATTCTAAAATTTAAACAATTGTTTTTTCCAAGAATGTAATTGGAATGCAATTTGCGTTAGGCTTAAAAATACATTTCTCTAAAAACTGTTTTTGTTGTGTTTTTATGCTTATATTGAAAATATTTTATGAAACTTATAGATTTTTTTTATATTTTTTCTCATATTTATAACAATCATGTAAAATTATTTTATTGAGGACACTTTTATTTTTTTTCATAATTAATAGTAATAAGAAAACATTTATCACCCCAGTTAAATGTTAAAAAGGGTTAACAAGGGTGTTAAACTGAAAGATAAGGTTTAAAATATCACTTAAGATTGTAGAAATTAAAATTTTCAATGATATTTTAATCTTAAATTAATTATTTTCTAACTTGTGGCCATTTGGTTCCAATTTCTCATGAATGTGAGTTTATTATATTTTAATATTGTATGTTTGTATAAGTTTTCCTCCCACCTCACTTATAAAAGGGGGGTCCACTCTCCCTAACTCTTTTTGTACATTTGTATCCTTCTATACCAGACTAAAAATTTCCAAATAGTATCCCAAATTCATTCCCTATATCTTGGAGATTCTTTTATTCCAATAGGACAACCTTTTGAGGCTATAAGGTGTAATCCAAAAGAGGTTTCTGAAATAAGAGGTAATTGTCCTTACTGATCTATTTTGAGTTTCTTTCTTCCTTAACCTCATAAAAAATTTATATAACCATATTAAAATTAGAAAATAAATATATTTAATCTTAGTAATTTTTTTGTTAATGGTATATGTATTTTATACCACATTTCCATCCTGTAGGAAATGATATCCTCATTCGTAGATACGTGTTAACTACCACCTCCACAAATCGATGTGATTTGTTTTTCCATGTCCTCCATACATGGTTTATTCATATGAATGGCTTTAATTAATATATATGATATTTATGTGATTATTATCATTATTTAAATATTTATTATTATTTATATTTATTTCTTTCCATTTTTTAAAAAATGAAACCATTACTTGTGTATATGTACAGACTCCCGTCTTCACGAGGTGATGTAATTGATTTTTCATCACCACCTTATATGATTTATTATAAAAGTGTATATAAAAAATATTATACTAATAATATATTTTAGATTCTTGAGATTATTAAATCATGACCAAGGTTCAAGGAATATAACTATCAAACCAAAATATGCATGGAAAACAAGCCAGTTTTCCCAACAATGTGGATTTTAAAGAATAATAATTAATAAATGGATAATTGAAAATTATAAATGGATCATATATTGTAAGGTAATTATAAATATTGTTTTTTTATAGATTTATAATAAGAATAAATTTATTATACAATAACTTATGAGGACATATGAAGAATCTCATGTTTTTAGATATAGGTTTATGTTACAATCTCATTTCTTGATTGGATTGTCTGTGATAAATTTTCACTGAGGGAAATTATATAGTCCTTATAAATCAAACCTCATATATTTTCATATCCTATTATTATTCCTATAATTTTCATGTATTAGTACCATTTTTCTCTCTTTGTTACTTAAAATGATTGACAAAATATTTTTAAAAAAAACTAACCTTATTCCCTCTTTGATCGATGAAAATTTTCCTTTATATCCATGATCTTTGAAAAGTTTTAAAGAATATTGTTTTATATGATCAAATTATCATTTAAATTAATTTTAATCAATATTTTACATTATTTTCAATGTTTTAAAATGAATCATCTTTTCATTTTTCCAATGAGGAACTTTTATAGTTTTTACTAAAATTGAAAACTAATATTTAAATTTAATGTTTACCGAATAAATGAATTTTCCCATATCCATGACCATTTTTCATTTATAGATCCATTTAAAAGTTTAAATGTTTATTTTCAAAGAAAATATTTTTCTCAACACTATAGCAATTTTTAGTTAAAAATATACCAAAGGAAAAAAAATATTTTCCTCTATTTTCAATGAAATGTTTGAATTCTCTTTTAAAGGTATTATTCATATGTGTCCAAATACATGGACATTTCTTATGATTCACTAAGGATATTATCTAATGATATTATCCATGTTATTTATATATATTATCTAAGATCATGTGATGAGTAAATTCTTTTGAAACCCATTTATTTTCCACTGGTTATGATATGATGGAATGATGAAGGAATCTATGATCTTGTGGTACACATATGTATGTTTTTCAATATAAAAAATATGGGTCCATTAAATCCCTCCAATAAATTAGGTAATGATCAACATATCAAGAGATAATATGGATTATAATGGGGATTTAACCCATTTCAATAAGGTAATTATCCCACTATGATAGTCATAGGAGTGAACCTTGACTAAAGAAATAATATAATATTGAGTGATCCTAATCCACTATGGGAATATTTAAACTATGATAGTCTTGGTATCAATCCTAGAATAATGAAAGGATTATATATATTTTTTATTATTCCAAAATCCTCATTAAATGTTCTTATGCTTATGAAATACTCCCATGTATCACGATTGAATAATAACAATTCCTCACTCATTCCTTTTGAAATCTTAAAGATTTATTCCATGAATCATGATTTATGATTTATAATTGATTATGTATGAACATTGTATGTTGTGATCATGATTTCATAACCTTATATTATAATTTTATATAATAATTTGATTGATATCTCCCATGTTTACCCTTTCCAGTCATATGATCTCATCATTTCTTATGTTTCCATTTATCCCAGTTTATGAAGAAAGGTATTAAGTAAAAAAATGTATAAGAAGGGTGACATGAGGGAATAAATTTATGGGAGATATTGGAGATCCTTAATTAAATAAGACAATTATATATATTTTCTCTAAGAACACGAAATAGATATGGTTTTGGTGGATTTATTAATGTGAAATTTATTGAATATTAATATAAAATAATGAAATATTTATGTATGGTATGCTCAAGTTACCTAATTTTTATCCACGTATAGCTACTCATACATTCTAGATTCTCAGAGTATAGAATAACCAAGATGATAAATACTTCACATGTAATTTTCCTTTATGGATGATCCCATCACATCACATTCCCCTCAGCTAATAGATAAACACTTCATATGTCTTATCAAGGTATGGTTATAAACTTCCTTAGTCTATCTCATTTAAGGGACTATATGTTATACTTTTCATATGAGATGAAAATTACAATATTTGTTAAGTTATAATTATTTAAATGATTAAAAACATACTCAACCCCCTGACTATCTATGAAATAATGCATACATGATAAAGGTATAAATTTAAAAAGGTTCTCATACTAGCTATCTCATCAACGTTAAGTAGTAATGAATTCCAAATATGAACCATCAACCACTAGAGTAAAAAATACACAGTGTATGACACTCTATGTGGTATACTTTGCAGGTCATCCAACTCCAAAAACCTGTTTTGTGCATCATGATCTTATTTTGTATCCCAAAAATAGAATATCACTTATTACAACCTTAAAATTTTATAACAAACTATAATATTACTTGAGGAATAATAGGTTAGGATAATTTAAATTCATACTTTGATACTATCATTTTTATTCATGATATATATATACACACACAACCAACATGTAAGATTTATAATGTTGAGAGTATATTTTTTATAACATGATACGTTTTATATTCTTAAACTCTTTTAAGAATATTAAAAAACCATAAATAACAACTTTCCTTATCATATAACATATGCCAGACTTCTCGAACAACCTTATATCTTCTATAAATTTATAGTCTTTTTAAACTCATTACATCTCCATGTAACCATTTGATATAATCCTCCCACTAAACATTTATGTGATTAACATCTACAAAGAAATTCTGTTTCAATAATGGTGAGGCTTAGGAATTTTTTTCATAATGATCATTTAATTGAACATGATATTTAAACTCCATAACATTGAAATTTATAATTTTATGATGTTAATAACAACTGATGTCTACTTATAAATCTTATAAGTTCATCATCATTATCATCCTATGAACATCTTCCCATCAAATGTTTTACTTGAAATATTTTAGTAACTTTTGAAACTATTTACAAAAGTATTTTACTAATATGCCCAAAAAATTTTAGGATATATAACTTTCATTCAATTTTTGTTCCTAACATAATTATTTATTTTTTATTCTTGAAATTTTCTATGTCTATTTTTTTCACTAGCTTCTTAAACATTCTATTCATTTTATAATGTCATGATAAGATAAAAAATATTCTTTTTTATTAAGAAAAACCTCTTATTTACTTTTCATCGGAATATTTAACAAATAAAACATTGAATCCATATCTTATATCATATTCTATTAATTTAAAAAAATTTATTGAAGAGAATATTATTCATCCAAATTATCCACTGATGTTGGGATAAAATCCCTTATGTTTTAATTAATATCTATACAAAAACTTGTATCCTAGATAATTTTTTTATCCTTATCTTCTTCTTTATAATGTTATTAAATTTGATGAATCATATAACATGTGTATTGAATCTATCTACTGATATTTTTTATAACTATAATATGTCAACAAAAAAAATTCCCTTATCATATAAGATAATGGGATAACTATACACATATATTATTTAGATCTATCTAATCTTGATATTTGTTTTCATTTAAATTCATGATTTGGAATCCATTTGATTCATTAATTTAATAAAAACTACGATCTACTAAATTTTTCCCATGATTTAAAGCCCCTTTATATTAAAATATTATTAAAGTATACATTTGGTACCTTATACCCTTCAAAATCAGATAATTTATTTCTAAAACATTGATACCAGACATAGAATTTCTATAGATTTTATTAAAATCCTTCATGTACCATAGTAAACTCCATCATGTGAAATAATCTCCTCACTTATAAATCTTCCTTTAGGTTTAAATAAACTTTAATAGGTACTTGAAAAAACATTTTTAGACTTTTCTACTAAATATTATTATTTTTGATTGAATTTTTACTCACTTGTACTATCACCACATCACCAGAGCCTAAACATTACATGCCATATTCAATTATTCTCATAACTTTGATAAAATAGGGTAAACATTTCTTAGAAATATTTATATTGTAGGAAAAAATTACAATGATTATTTTAGAATGAATTAAAAATCCATGACTAGAATTTTCAGAAACACAAATTTCCCCAAGTCATTAGAATATTCAATCATATTGAGTTCCCATGTACATTTTTCATATAACTCCTTTGAAACCATAATTAACTCATCCAATGATTCTAATAAGAATCAAGAATTAACTATTTAAAAAAGTCAACTATAGGTTAGTAAGGAAGTGGGTTTCCTGACACATCATATATTATTATTTATTAATAATAATTCATAATATTTATACTATTCTAATGAGTTTCTTAAATTAAAATTCTCCTTTCTCTATGATTGATCTCAAAGTTATGTTTGATTATAATAATGATAATTATATATAACTGAAACCATTATTATTTCTGTATCATGTTTTAATTTAATTTAATAAAAAATTTTATTATATGTGATCCCACTAAAATTAAGGACCCTTTTAAAATACATCTTATCCATTACTAGGACAAGCTCCACATTTCACAATGACCTACCCCAGTTACGAACATAAATAACACATGACTACATCTAGTATACAATTGATAATGCATTTTTTAATTTAATATTTTGTTGATAATAATTGATATAATTATCCACATTGATATTTTTTTGAAGAGGGAATTTGTATTTGGATCTGGAATTTATAAATTACATAAAAATTGTTATTTTCCCTCTTAAGTTCAATCTAATATTTTTTCCATAACATGTTACATGGTATGAATTTTAAATTTACGTTTTATGGAATGATTATATAGTAATTAGGATACTTTTTTCATTATTAAATTTTAGATAGATTTTAAAAACTCAACCTCTAATGGTACCCCTCCCAGTCAGGTAGTGAAGATAAGGAGTGAACCCTCAAGTCCTTCCTCCTATAGACCTCAAATTGGTGACTAACACTAAGGGACTAAAACACTCCAATGGAATGAATTTCCCTCAATATGAGAAAATGATCAATAGAGAAGATAAAAACCCACAAAAAAACTCCATCACAAAATATAGAGAAGCCAAATTGTTCTACATGTGTATGTAAAGAAATATAAATAAATTATCCAAAGTAAATAACAAAAAGAAAACTAAGGAAGTGAATCTACAAAAATTCTGATAACCAATATAGTAATGCCCAAATTGGTCCCCATAAACCTCTTGGAAACCTAATAAATAATTTTCTACATAAGATTATCATAACATGTATACTCATTAGGATCATACCCATTGTCTCTCGTGAATAAATGAATAGAGCATACTAATGATCTTGTGAAAAAACAACATAACAAATAAACACCTAGATAGGACATCTATCCATCCCCAACATCAATATTGCTCACTCACTAATTAATGAAACCAAGTAGTAAGATGATAATAATAATAATAATAATAATAATAATAATAGAGAATTGATAAAGGTTCCCAAATCTAATTTTACATTGAGTTTCTACTCTCATGCCCCAACGTCAAACATAATGTGCTCCCATCCCTTGCATGTCATCTCATCACCACATATAAATCCATCTTGGACATGGGTCAGGTTGAAACCCTACCTACACCTACCTCCCACAAGGCACAATATCCCATGATGGTATCGATTTCATTATACACATGTCCCTTTACCCGTTGTATCCTCACATATGTATCTAAAACATAACAACCAAGGAAGTAGGATATCATGAACATTAAGGATGTAAAACTTTTTCTCTTCTCCTACCATGATTATCCCCACTATATTTCTCATTCACTCATAATCAAGCATTTCCATGAATTATTCCATAATCAAAGGCAAGGTTCTACCAAATACTATTCTATTTCTTAATACTTCCACCAAAAGAAGAGAGAGGTATAGGGGGACATTAGTCATCCATTATTCACCATCTAAATGTTGGGGGAAAATACCCCTAGAACTTATGGGTGTCAATACATGGTATATTGGAATCAAAAGCTGTGTCTTGGACCTCAAAACACATGATCATCATTGGGTGTAACGCCCTGACCCCAGAAGCTCGAGGTTATAGCCTTATTTTATTACATTGGTATAGATACAAGGAGGATACATCCGGAAGGAATGATCATTTAAGTAGTTTTGGAAAGAAAATACACACAATAGTTCAAAATTAAAACTCTAAAAAATAACAACATAATAAATCCAACTAAAAACCGATATAATCTTATATTTACCCTGCAATTCATTCATAGTATAATTATCCACGTAACCTGGAAGGATAAAAAATAAGAAAGGGGTGAGATCAAATGCTTATTAAGGGTAATAAATATAGTGGATGATATCATAAACATAAACATCAGGCATGGTTAATAACTAAAAACACATGCTTTAAAAATGAACATAAACACATTATGGAAGAAATAAGATCTTAATAAATAATTCCATATTAAAGAATAAGAAAGGGTATTATACTAGTCAAATAACCTCATGAACATTCAGTTACAAGTTTCATAATGATGGAAATTAATATACTAGAAAATCTAAAACATACCATCAAGGCCTCAGCCAAGACATATAAAAACGATTAAGGCCTCATCCAAAACCGTATCTAAAAATGGGCAAGGCCTCAGCCAAGTCCATATCTGTTTGTCTCATGAGACCTTTTGATGTATCTAGGGGATATAGTGGGCCCCAACCATCACTTAATAAGTCAATTTCATTCCTCATATGAATGGGTATCAACATAGACAATATACACATTCATATTGAATCTAACTTATGAAATGTTAATAACTTTCTCCAATCATTAAACATAAACACTAACCATTCGAAGGAATATGGTGAATAGTTTCAAGATAAAACATCTGTAGTCAAAGTAATCATAAAATATTAAATAAAACATGGTGGATGATATCATAGGAGATAAACCTCAATGAATTATATAATTCAACAAGGGATATTGACATAGATGAAGGTACTTTTAAATGAGACCATTGAATAATTCTTGAGGAAAAAATCCTTAAACATTCCAAAGTGTCCATAAAACCTTGAAATATTCAAATCATAATCCATTATAATATCATGATAATAAGGACACTATTGATATGATATACCAAAGCTAATTACATACAATATAAGGAATAAATAAGTGGTGAATAATGCATATATCTTATAAAATTTAATGGGAGATTAGAAAAGTCATTTTTTTTACTTTGGAAAGAAGAGTTCTTTTGAAAAATAATTTGTATTTGTCATGAAATCAGATTTTAAACATGTATATCCTATAAAATAATATTAAATTTCCTTGAAATTATATTTTAGTCTTACGTAAAGTCTTATTGAGGTGAAATCATTTAAAAAGTGTTTTTAATGAAACTTTAGAAATAAAGAATTTTAGTGCGGTTTAAGGAAAATATTAATGGATTTTAAAGTGAAAAGGAATTTTTTCTTTCATAAAACCAGAAATAAACTAAAATAACTTTTTCATGTTAAAATTATTGATTTTAGAAAGGTAAATTTGGAATAAAAAATATTATAGAGTGAACTTCAAAATAGGTATGAATTCGATAAGTTCCTTGAGTCTGGCTTGCATTTCAGAATAATTTTTGAAATATTCTTTTAAAAAATGTAACTCACCATAAAATAAAGACGAATTATGGTTTAAAAACATATATAAAACATCCAAACAGAATTTTTAGGGATTAAATAAGAATAAATAATCATTTCATTGAGGTTAATATGGAATAAGAGAAACTCTAATGAAAATAGAGGTTTGGGTAGAAAATACTTACAACTTTGTAATAAATTGAATCATATGCCCAAAAATTAATAATCATAAAAGTATACATTGAATATCATGAAAATAAATATATTCATGATAGTAAATATCAATGGGATGTATACATACACCACACACAATAAATATTATCGAATACGGAATATCTCACAAAATTGGAAGTGAGACGATGAAACCCCATACAAACATTTCGGAATGGTAACAGGTGTTCTTATGAGGGTTTAATGAGTGGTAAAAGGGTATAACTTCATTTATATATAATAAGGGTATTATGGGTGAGGTTTTAAAACATACCCCATAATTATTAATTAAAAATAAAAGGACACAACATAGGGGGAATTTTTGAATAAAAGTGAGAGATAAGACCCCTTACCTTAAATCTAAGGGTGTTCTTTGCTTGATATTAATAACCTATATAACAAAATTAGGTTCATTAATTAATAATTAAATAAACCTTTATACTTTTTTTGGTTTATTATGACTTTATTAAGTTCATTAATGATTCTTATATGGGTTAAGGGATTCAATTTCTTTGTTCGTGAGTACTCGTTTTCATATTATTCATGATCAACTCACTTATAAAAGAGTATGGTAGTTCATTTAATGTCGGAATTGAAGTACAAAATTTATTTTATATGTTATTAATTAATACTCATAAGATTAAATATTTATAAAATTATTTTTTTTATTTTAATTTAAGGTGAACCATTATATAAAACATTGATGATAAATACTTTGATTAATTTGGTGATTTTTCTCACAGTTACCTTGTTTTGTATTATTATTTTACATCATGAGTGCATAAGGATTATAAAACATTAAATAAGATAAAATAAATATATAATAGTATTCTTAAACCATAAAAATGGGTTCATGACCAGATTTTAAGAAGGTAAATTAAATTGAATGCATCGTCATCCTCAAATGTGATAAATCAACACATCTCAGATGTTTTTTCATTTTTAGCATAAATAAGGGGGAAAGGGAAGTCAAAGACCATTGATCCAATTAGCATAAAAAAATTCTAGTAAATTTATGGTACTAAATTTTTCGTACAATTTGGATGAGGATAGGTTAGGAAATAAAATAGAACAAAGGAACATTAAAATGTAAGAGAAAAAAAAGGTTATTTTACCTCTTGAATTAACCATCCTTGAGAGCTTCTTAAGGGATGCGTATTTTTTCTTTTCATGACAACAAAGTATTTTGGTCATGGGGGAGAATAATGGGAGGAGATTTTGGAATAATTTAGAGAAAGAACAAGGCTTTATAGGAGTGAAGAGAAGAGGGTGCAAGAGGTGGTATTTATAGTGGAGGGGAGGAGGCACTACAAAAAAGTGACCTTTACCAACAGAAAATTACTGATGGACAATATTGTTGGATTTTGTGGCCTAGAAACAACTTCTTTGTACTTTATTAATTAAATAAACATCTTGTCACATATTTATTTTTCTTATGCGTGACAATGCATGTGATAATGTCCCAAGGATAGTTGTTGCATTAAAGGGTCATAGTGGATCCCTGCTATGATCAAAACCCAGAAGTGCCATAACATTGTTCTTGAATATATGTTCTATGGACAAATGATGTTATTTGAGGGGAAAAATAATACAATCCATTAGAGTGAGGAATAATAAAACATTGAGGCACCTTTTCATGGTGTGTTCCCTTAGTAATATCCAGGAGGATATTATGAGAACGAGACCCACCAGTAGGAAATCCACATTTCATAGTGTCATTGGATGTTCCTATCTACGGACATGTGTATTGGCCCTTAGACTTTAAGATTATTATTAATGGCCATTACAACTTGAAAACTTAGATGTATTGATGAAAACTGTGATGACACACTGTTCGTAGAGAGGTAGGATACGTTGGGTGTGTCATGAGTAATATCGCATTAATAGATAATGCAAGAAAGGATTTGTACCTTATGTTCCACAATGGAAGTAGATATCTCAGGTGATTTGATAGAATTGATATAGCTTAAGTAAATCCATGGGAATGGTAAGGAATGGGAAAGTTGAATTATTAAAAGTCGAAGAAAGAATAATCGATCACATGGGTTGATGGCACTAGCATGAAACCCTATTGATTAGAGATATTGAGACAAAGGGATTATATTACAAGGTAAGTGTTCGTATTAGGTGACACGTCATTTCATCGTTAACATCATTCTCTATGGGTTCCTTGGCGTGTTTCTAGACACTAACCTTGGAATTTTGGCAAGCTCCACCTAATTCCATTGAGAAAGAGGCCTAGAGGGTCACACCCTAAGTGTATCCTTGTATCTCAGTTAAATATTAATTTAACAAGTTAAATAAAGATTATTCCCGACTGTGGTTTAATAATTATTTAATGATTCCTGATCACATTTATTTCGACACTAGTTATTCGAGAGAATATATTTTGGGAGAAATAATATATATTTATTAGTGAGTAATGTAGTTACATTTATTTAATAAATGAATTACCATTACTCAAGGACTAATAATTTTTGTGGAGGAAATAAAGAAAAATGGAAAATAAAAGTACACGTCGTGTGTATTAAATGTAAACGCCGTGTAGTTTTATGGAAAATGAGTACACACCGTGTATTAATGATTACACGGAATGTAGTTTTTCCAGTCACGATCTTGAGGAAATAATATCGTTTTATTAAATGATATTTATTACAATTAGCGTGGGCGCATGTCAAGGAATTAATCATTTGACATGGGGGTTTTAAATAATGGTTAATGAAATAAATAAAATGCGTAACACATTTAATTATTTTCATAACACTATAACCTCAAACTCGATTATAAATATCCTCACAACTGAAACAATTTTCCATAGGGAATCATTGGGCACAAAAATTCAGGAGAATTTTTTCAAGGCCGAAATAACTACTTTCTGCAAGAACACTCTCAAGACCACGAGAGATCCTTCTCTATTGGATCAAGGCGATCGAAGGCGGAGATCGTAAGGAAAGGTTCTTCCATGATAGAACCTAGATATCCCTTCAGCGATGTCCAGAGATACGTGGCACATGTGTGGATCACCGCTAGAGGAATCCTACACTTGGATTCTATGATGCAGTGACAAATCACAAGATCATGATTGGAGATATCAATGAAGAAAGAATTCCACCAAGGTAATTCTTGTGAATTAATTAAATTAATTATAACCAACATATGAGGATCCTATCTCTATGGTTCTAGGACTCCCTCTTTTGTTTTTTGTTCTTCATTCTATTCTGAAGCTCCAGAGTTTTATATCATGACAGATCTCAGTTTGAATGCTGTTTAATGCTAAACTCAAAGTTGGGAAAACCCTCCAACACGCTTCCGCTGTGCCCAAAACCTACAAGTGGTATCAAAGTAGTCATATCGTTGATTATAATTATTTTTTTTTGGTGATTTATGCATTTAATAATTTAGTTGTTTCAATTCAAGTTAATCGTTATTTAAATCTAAATCTCAAGATCTGTTCCTCCTCTATAGTTTCTCATTCACCATACATAAACTAACTTTTCTGTTAATTTATGATTAAAATAAAATATAGGATATCTTCTGGAGTATCCAAAAGTTCCTGGCCATACAACCTGAGAATACACCACATGTATTCGGAAGTACACGTTGTATAGTCTAGGTTCATGCATCGGACTGGTCTGCCAAATCAAGCTGTGTATTGATCCTATCTAAGTCATTTATGACACCGTGTGTTGACTAGGAACAGGAGGCACATGATTTCTGGATTACACGCTGTGTGGTCCAATGAAAATGGCCTATAGTACCTTTGGGTTAGGGTTGGACCATGTACCTTGTACATGGTTTTCCCGGATGGAAACCGTGTAACACAGAAACTACACGGCGTGTGTCCCACTGAACATGCCGTTTACTCTGAAATTTTTTGAAGTACATTAACATGTTGTGTCCCTGGGCATGTACTTCGTATGGATGGTGAAGAAAAGTACACGCCGTGTATTTGGAACTACACGCTGTGTACTCACCCAAATTACGCAGATTTATTAAAATTTATTATTATATTATACAAACCCTTGAGACGTGTACCATGGTGTAGGCGTAAAGTTGAGGCATAACACATGATAGGTGTTTTATATAAATGTGTTTAATTTAACATCTGTGTAATGAACGAGAATTCACCCAGTCTCCTCCAAGGTACAAGTTACGTACAAGGATAATTTTAATTTATTTAAAATTATGATTGATGAGAATCCCAAGGAAATTTAGAAAAGGGTTTAATATAAAAGGATTGATTAATTAAAAATAACTAATTGATTCGAGCGTGATTTATCTTAAGTAAGAATGATTAAAGAATTGAATGCTAGTTTTATTTATGCGTAAATATCGTTTCATTTATGGATGATCATGATCTAGAACAAGACATTTTTATGTGAATGTTTTATTTTAATATTTATTTAAGTTAAATTTGTTTTCCTGCGAGTCTTCTCCTTATTAATATATAGGGCAAGCATTCCCAAGGATTATTTTATGTAAAAACCCCTTTTACCCCTCACCTGTGTGTGAGATAAATGCATATGTAATGGATGGATCTCCCAAGCTAGTGGAGGTGGCTCATGTTAGGAGCCAAGGTGAAACCAATCCAAGGAGATACAAAGGTGGACAGGTGGAAAGCTGTAAACACAAACCCAAAAGGTTCAAAGTGTTTCTACCCTAGGTCTTGGGTTATCTTATCAACCACTAGATAAACTAACCAATAGAAAAAATCTCATGATCATGCCATTTATTTTATTTTTGTCAGTTACATGGTTTATTTATTGTGGGTGTGTTGTCCTGATCACACAATTAATGAATTAAACAAACATGCAAGATGGAACTAAAATAACACCGGCTTATGTGTAAATATTATCCTGACATGGTTAATCACTTAAGTATATCCCACATAATATTAACAATCATGTAATCAAAGATAATAAAATTGAAATTTACGTATAGGGATAAAATCCATCAAAATAAATATTAAGTCGGTATAGCCTTCCATAATCTTGGTTAGAATCGAACCATAGTTCAAAGTTCTTGACCAACCCTAGTTGGGGTGCTTTAAATTATCAGATAATTCTAATTCAAGATTTTGGGTTGACTTAACTTGTTTCACATCAAGGGTTGACTTCTATAGTAGGACTTGGTGTGACCAAGAGGCAAAGGTTGATGAAATCAAAAAAAAAAAGGATTTCAGGACTAGGGAGTCCACTCAGCGGATCAAGGAGATGTGAGTTAATGCAGTTTTCATTTAGAATGTCTACCAAAAACCCTTGAAGTTGCTTGACCAACCCTAGTTGGGGTAATGCAAAGGGAAATATAGATCCTTTCCATTAGAATATTTAAGAAGCAAAACATTTTGAAGTCAATGGTGAGTGCTATTGGATTTAGATAAAATAGTGGGAGAATAATAAGTATTAATTTATTTATTTGTACCAATTTTTTTAATAAAGTACTAAACCTCTGCCCATCTTAATTTGTAGAAATGGAAAGAAAATGACTTCAAACATATCATTGCGAACCATACTCTAGAAGTAAAACATTCTCACCAGCACCAATTTCCAGGAGTGGAAGAGGCTTTTACACGCCATCCTTCTCCACGAGAGGAAATTGTATGTTCTAGAAGAACCTATTCTAGTTGCGCCTGGAAAAAAGGGTAGTGATGAAGAAACATCTCTCCATACGAAACACATGGATAATTCCACATATGTCCAGTGCTTCATGATATCGTCTATGTACAATGAGCTCTTGAAGTAACATGAAAACATGGTCGTGTATAACATGATGTCTCACCTTAAGGATCTCTACCATGAGAAGGAGAGACATGAGAGGTATGAGATCTACAATGCTTTGTTTACAAATAAGTTTGGAGAGTCTGCACCAGTTGGGCCTCATGTAGTCAATATTATTGGCTACATTGAACACCTGGACATCTTAGAGATTAAATTCCCAGATGATTTGTGTATAGATCTCATCCTATCATCACTACCCAAGACCTTCTATAGCTTTATAGTCAACTAAAACATGAGAAACAATGATAAGATTCTATCAGAACTTCTGACCTTGATTCTCCAGGTAGATAAGGACATGGGACGTGACAAACTCGCAGTCCTTATGGTGAATAGGAAAAGGAAGGAAAAGGAAAAGGGGACAATGACTTATAAACAATATGAAGCCCCTGAGAGTCATCTCGCTAAGAAGGGGAAGATCTAGAGGTAGGGCAAGGAATGGGAGGTGGTGTGTTTTGCATGTGGAAAGTAAGGCCACTGGAAGAGGTACTGCACCCATAAGCATGGGGATGCTAAAGGTACATTCGTTATCGAGTGTAATCTTTCTATTTCTACACATTGGGTATTAGATACATCCTGTGGGGCTCACATTTGTATTCAAATGCAGGAACCAAGTCGATTTAGAAAGATTTCCAGAGGAGACGTGGATCTTTGAGCTTCCAATGACGCAAGGATGGCTGCATTGGTTATTGGCGATTACCACCTCTTATTGCCAATGAGCATGATTTTTGTTTTACAAAACTGTTATTATATGCGTAGTGTTACCAAGAACATAATTTATGTATCTTTTTTGGATATGGATGGATTTATTTTCATGTTTGGAAATAAGGGTTTTATTTTTTATAAGAACAATGTATGTTATGGTATTGAACATTTAAATAATGTTTTGTATTTATTAAATTATGAAAACCAAGTATTGGAAATCGATAATGAAAAAAAATCCCATGACTCATACATTACCCAGTTGTGGCATCACTTTATCAGTCATGTAAATGAGAAGCGCTTGACAAAGCTTTGTCAAGATGGCTATTTAGACTCTACTGAGCTAAAACCACTTGATAGATGTCACACTTGTTTACAAGTAAAAATGACCAAGACGCCTTTTGGTGGACAGGGTGAAAGGGCCACAGAGCTTCTAGGATTGGTACACATGGATGTGTGTGGAACATTTCAGTAGAAGCTAGAGGTAGATATTCTTACTTCATCACTTTTACTGATCATTTGAGTAGATATGGATATGTCTACTTAATGAGGTATAAGTCAAATTCCTTAGAGAAATTTAAGGAATTCAAGAATGAAGTAGAGAATCATCTTGGTATGAAAATAAAGAAACTTTGATCGGATCGAGGTGGAGAATATCTGAACCAAGAGTTCATCGATCTTCTATGGGAGTCTGGGATTCTATCTCAGCTCACTCCTCCTTATACACCACAGTGGAACGATGGTAGTGAAAGGAAGAACCACACCTTGTTGGACATAGTGAGGTCGATGATGAGTCATGCAGATCACCTATTATTCTTTTGGGGATATGCATTACAAACTGCAACATACACATTAAACCAAGTACCAACTAAGGCGGAAAATGGAATTACCTCTGAGATATGGAATGGGAAGAAACCCATTTTGTCTCATGCATGTGTATGGGGATGCAAGGCATTTGTTAAGGCCTTCTCAGGCAACAAACTAGCACCCCAGATCATGAGATGTATCTTTATAGGATATCCGAAAAAAATGAAAGGATATTACCTCTATAACCTTCAAGACAAGAAAGTGATTGTCCCCAAATAAGCCGTATTTCTTGAGAGGGAGCACATCCTCAAGAAGGATAGTGGGAGAAAGATTGACTTCAATGAAGTTGATGCTCAAGATACATAAAAGTTGGTATAGGAAGAAGTTCCACAGGTCCTCGTGGAAGAGGTTCTAGAGACACAAGTACTGGGTAGGAGCTCAAAAGAGGTAAGGGAACCAAAGAGATTTGGTTTCCTTGTAAAACCCCAAGCTTCTACGGTACTCTTCTCTTTGAATAATGCAATAGCGTGTGTTGTACGCAACATCGAGTTCTAACACACCACAACCAATCAAACTAGCCATTATGAATAGTAATACCCAATTTTTGAAATTTATAAATTTTATTTTTCAAAATGAATTTCATTTTTTGATTCGGAATATCGAAATTATCCTAGGGTGAAGTTTTGGTATTTTTCTGAAAAACATCATTTTTTGATGAATAGTGAAACCACTAAGTGGTAGTTAAAAAACTGAATTTTTCATAAAATTTAATTTTACCACTTTTGTGAGTGGAATTTCGAAAATCTGAGAGAAACGGTTAATATCAAGGAGTAAAATTTGGTTCAATGAGATGAAAATAATTTTTGGTGAATAGTAACTTTTTACTTTTATTTACCACAGTTTAAAGTAAATAGGATAATTAAGGGTAACAAAGATATTAATATTACCCTGACACATGTCCTAATTCTATTGGACATGTGTATATTGACCAAAAACAACCTTAGGAATAAAATATTATCATTTAGGTCTACTTAGATTATATTAGGACATTTATTATTATTTAATTCAAAGAAGAGTTAAAAGAGTTAAAATAAAAGTTTATTTACTAAAACATTTTTAATATAGGGTTATACATAAGATATATTCGATTATAAATATTCATTATAAATCTAAATAGATTTCCTACATAATGGTATTTTATTTATAATTTTTAGACATTAAATAATATAATTTATTTATGAAACAATGATGATGCAGTAATTACCATAATAGTGAAAAATTAAAATAATTTATATTATAAATACACAAATAAACATAATTTGAGACTTTTAATGAATTAAAATAATTTTATAGGTTAATATAACATGTTAGTATTGATTTAATTAATGTGTTTCTAAGTAAACATTCTGTTATGATTTTCAAAAAAATCAATTTTCCAAATAGTGTCAAAATTGACATAAAAGCGTTTTTAAAACAAATATTATATTATTAATTGATATTAAATTCCTAAAAATATAATTTTCGGCCAATAGACTTATATCATGATAGGTGTATCATTAATGGACCACTTGGGGGTCTCTTGGAGGTATATAGTATGTTTATTAACTATATAATATACAAATACAAAGTGACATGGTAAGTGTCAAACTAATTAACTAAGAGTTAAAAATAAAAGATAAGGTTAATATAATGACCCAAACCTGTATAAATTATATTGGTTGAGTGGTTTTCGACCCATCCCCACCATAATATTTAAATATTCCACTTTTGAGCCATTAGAAACCAAATATGAATTTATTATAAAATAATATTTCTAGCTTTTCCAAAGGTGCCCCTCCCCACCTTATAAAAGGACACCACTTCTAACCAATTCTTCACACCTTCAAAGACTTTTGGTTCGGCCAAACCCTGCCCAAATATTCTATCAACTTCCCTCAATTCAACCTAGAGGAATTAGTTTGATCAGAAATCCATCCTAAGGATTCTTTTTGATCAAATGAAAAAGAAGAACCTGAAGAAGAGGTAATGTTTACACCACCCTCTTTCAAGTTCTTTTCTTCTTCAACTTCTTATTTCTTTTTTATTCCCATTCTAAAATAATAACTCCAGTATCTTATATATAGTATGATGTTATTATAAATATGGTACAACCATATTAAGTATTCTATCCATCTTTTGAATGACATGTCACCATACGTGCGTACGTACGGCTTACCGTCTCCACATTGTGGTGTAATTGTTATTCAAAAAATTATTATTTGGATGGGTATAATAATTTTGTGTAATTCATGTAAATAATAAATATAACATGATAATGATTCTGTATATATGATATACCATCCAATTAAATATTATTTTAATATCAAAATAATGTTATTGTCGCTCGTGCGTACGTACGGACTACCGTCTCCATGAACGCGATGAGATTCATTCCCCATCATATCCATTCAAGTATAATTCTCATTTGATGATTAATAATAATGTTTAAGGACTTTATATAATTATTTATATGAATAATATACAACCTATCCATAACAAACATGGCGTACCTAACAAAACATATAAAATAAAATGAGTAAGTTAACACCCGAAACAATGATAATACTAAGATATTATTAACAAATCACTATTAAAAGATCATATATGATATCATATTAATGTATATGATTCTTGTATAATTTAATAACAATTATTTCACCATTATACAGGAGTTAAACCTACCCCCAACCAAGGAAAAGTACAAGGTAAGGGTTTATTTCGCAATCTCTTCATTATCCGAGGTTGTTTATACATAATAATCAACTGTGACTTCTTTATCATCCACATACATGTTTCATAAAAATGTATTACAAAACATTTTTACTATTTACAGGATTATGGCTTAAATTCATTTATACCCTTGTTTGACTTTTTATAAGAGTTTTATAATGGAATATTTCCGTCGTTTCCCAAACAAGGTCCCTTTTAACCTTTTCGACAGAATTAAGGTAAGAATGTTTTTTAACTTATACGGCGGGTGTGGCTATTTTCCACCATTATAAAATTTTTGAAGCTTCCCTTACATGCTTATAAGAATATTTTCAAAGTAAATGTTTTATTTAATAATTATGGTACTTTTAAATGATTAAAAAAAAGATATATTTCTCTCAAATAGTTTTGATTTCATCTATGTCAACATCCTTTGATGGATTTTATGCTTATTTGAAGTCTATTAATTATGATATAAAACTTCCATATTGTATTGATGGTTTTGTGATATTTTTGGCTGTAGATGTGTTATTTTTATGCCATTCATGGTTTATGAATAAAGTATTGACATTTCGTATTCTAGTTTTAATACGAATGTTTATGTTATGTTTTAACCTGTTCATATGAGGAATGCATTGGACTTAATAAGTGATGGGTGGATCCCGCTATAGCTCCTTGATGCATCGATAGGTCTCATGAGACAAACTAGTGTCTTGGCACAAGGCCTTGACAAAATCTTATTTGTAGTCTTGGCACGAGGCCTTGGCTATGTGGTTATGATAGTCTGGCATTATGAATTCCATCATTATGAAAGTGGTTATTGATATTGCATGTGATTATTTGATTAGTATAATATCCATGTGAATAAGTAAATGAAATTATTTAATTTTATTTTTTCCATACTATGTTGAAGTTAAATTTTAAAAGGATTTTGTTTTAGTTATACATTGCCTTAAATGTTTATTCTTATTTAGGAAAGTTTCTGCTATATTGTTATCCTTAATGGGAATTTGACCTCACCCCTTTTATATGTTTTATTTTTCCCAGGATGTGAAGAAGTAATTTATGAATGAACTGCAGGGATAGTATGAGGGCATAAGAGTGTGGACTATGGAGACTATATTGTTTTAGTTTTCATTTTATGGTGTAATGCAATCTTTATTAATGTATCTAGTTATTCCAAGTCTACTAAACTAATTGGTCTTTCCAGACTTGATCTTTCTTGTGATCATGCCAATGTTATGTAATAATGCACCAACTCCGAGTATCTAGGGTCGGGGCATTATAGTTGGTATTATAGGAAGTTTAGTAAAAACCTTCGAAGATATAATTAGATAAACTTCAATTAGAGCATATAGATTTAAGATGGAATTTGAGGATTAGTATAGAAGAACTTCCTAGAATTTTGGTATTGTAGAGATTTTGTGAGTATTCCACTAAATACATCCCTGTCTGGATATGAGCAGGTAGAGGCATCTCTAGCACAGATGTACCTAGGGTAAAACCTGAAAACACCGCTTTGGGCTAGACTCTAACGGGAACTGGTGCACGACAACGGGCCTTGCTGTACTCTTGGTTACGACACTCCCGGTGGATATGCTTAGGATAACTCTCATTTTCTTTAAAAATAATTATGAAGGGTTTATGAGTATATACTTCCTCAAAGATTTTTTTTATGATTATGGATTATATCCATAAATAGTTCAATTTATGTTTAGTGTTTTATAAGTATGGAATTATATATTTTGATTCATAAACTGATCTAATTTATGGCATTGTTTAGAAATGGTGCCTAGTGGATGAAATGAAAATCGTATTAATGCATGCACTCCATGTAAGGATTTCCCTCCTACTTAAGATAATTATAGTGGCATTGGTGATGCAACTGGTGCTGATCAACTAATCACCATACTGGGACAACTCACTCAGGTTATGAATAATAACCTTACCCGTATGGAGCACCCTAATCCACAACATGGAGGATCAATGTTAGATCTCTTCATGAGGCAACAACCACCAAAATTCAATGGGAGTACAAATCCATAGGTATCTGAGCAATGTATAAGTTCCCTAGAGAAAATATTTTAGGCTTTGGGAAGTAGTGAAAGGGAAAAAGTTATCATGGCAGTTTACCGCCTCACTGAAGATGCTGATCAATGGTGGTCATTGATTTAAAACATGAAGGAAGATGATGAAGTATCAAATATGGAATGGAGGGAGTTCAATGATATGTTATTAGAACAATACTTTCCTCATGACCGTCAAGCAGATATGGAAAGACATTTTCTGAGTTTGAGACAAAAGGAGGATGAGAATGTCACAAAGTATGAGGCTAACATTACGATGTTAGCAAGGTATGCTGGAGATTATATATGTAACCCAAGAAGTAAGATTGATCTTTTCTTTGATGGGTTAAAACAATTTCTCTATCGATCATTAGTCTCACAATCCTTCTCGTCGTACGAAGACATTTTCTCATGTTCTATCAATATAGAAAAGGAATTCTCTAAGTCTTATGACTTTAAAGCAAAGCAAGAGAAGAAGAGATTTGCTGATCAATCTGGGAATGAAAATAAGGGGAAGAAGGGAAAAGTTGAATATCCAACCTGCAGTAAATGTCGGAATAAACACCCCGGTACTTGCTTAAAAGGAATGGGAGTCTGTTACAAGTGTGGTGAAAAAGGCCACCAATCTCGTGATTGCAAGGGGATGAAGGAAGCTACCGATGTCTAATGCTACAATTGCAGGGATATGGGACATAATGAAAATGAATGTCCTATGCGTCAGGGGAACTTAACTCAAAAAAGGCCAAGGGATCAAGACCAATATTATGCTATCACTACTGCTAAGGTAGAAGCTCCGAAAGACGTAGTGGAAGGTAATTTAATGGTTTCCTCAAGTTTAGAAAATGCATTATTTGATTCTGGATCATCGCATTGTTTCATATCTTCCCAGTTTTCTAATAAAATTAGATATTTCCAATTTGATTTAACAAGGGAGTTGTCAGTCAAAAATCCTAAGGGAACTATCATTGAAACAAAGTTTTGTGAATCCGTCCCCATTAGAGCACATAAATGTTCTTTATATGCTGATCTCATCATCATACCTATGATTGAGTTTGATATAATCCTCGGTATGGATTGGATTTTAGACCATGATGCAAAGATTTATTGTATGAAGAAGGAGGTTACGATTTTTGATGATGATGATAAGGAACACGTTATCTTTAGAGCAGAATCGTCACCACCAATTCTTATCTAGATCCACCCCTAGTAGCTCAACTAAATTCAATTATTGGGGAGGAAGAGAATGAAATTACAGTGGGTGAGGAAAGGAATGTTCAAATAGAGGATGTACATATTGTGAAAGAATATGTAGATGTGTTTCCGGATGATTTACCTGGACATCCTCCAGAACGAGAAGTTGAGTTTTCCATTGATTTAATTCCTGGATCAAGGCCTATATCGAAGAACCCTTATAGAATGGACATTGTGGAATTAGTTGAACCAAAGAAACAACTAGAGGAATTGAGTAATAATGGATTTATTCACCCTAGTGTTTATCCATGGGGATCCCCTATTCTTTTTGTTAAAAAGAAATATGGATCTATGAGGTTATGTATCGACTACAGGGAGATCAATGCTATAACAATAAAGAACAAGTATCCCCTACCTCACATTGATGATTTATTTGACCAACTGCATGGAGCTCAATACTTTTCAAATATTGAAATTTGATCTGGATACCATCAGTTGTGTGTGAAGAAGGAAGACATTCCAAAGACATCATTTCGAACTAGGTATGGGCATTACGAGTTTACAGTAATGCCTTTTGGATTGACTAATGCACCCTCTGTATTCATGGATCTGATGAATAGAGTTTTCAAGGAATATCTCGATGAATTTGTAGTGGTATTTATTGATGATATCTTGGTATACTCCAAAAGCTATGAAGATCATGAAAATCACTTGCGCATTATCTTGAAGACTCTGAGAAGACATGAATTATATGGGAGGTTTTTCAAGTGTGAATTCTGGCTTCAGGATATTTCTTTTATTTGCCATATTGTCTCTAAAGATGGAATCTTTGTTGATCCTTTTAAGACCAAGGAAATCCAATAATGGCCTGCACCGACGAGTATAACTGAGGTATGTAGTTTTATTGGTTTAGAAGGTTATTATCAACGTTTTGTCCAAAATTTTGCCCGGTTGGCTAACCCATTAACAAAGCTTACACATAAAGGGGTTAAATTTGTTTGGACAAAAGAGTGTGATGAATGTTTCGAAGAACTGAATAGAAGATTAGTCAATTCTTCTATATTGACTCTACCATCAGAGAATGATGGGTTCGTTATTTATAGTGATTCATCGAAGAAAGGACTTGGTCACGTCCTTATGCAGAATGATAGGGTTATTTCCTATGCATCACGCCAGTTGAAAATTCATGAACAAAATTATCCAACTCATGATCTCGAGTTAGCAGCTGTGATCTTTTCTTTGAAGATATGGAGGCACTACCTCTATGGTAAAAAATATGAGACTTATACTGATCACAAGAGTTTGAAGTATATTTTCTCACAAAAAGAACTCAACATGAGGCAAAAGAGATGGCTTGAATTACTCAAGGATTATGATTGTACGATACACTACCACTCGGGGAAAGCTAACATGGTGGCAGATGCTTTGAGAAGAAAAGATCATGGAGTTTTGAACAATATGAGAATTGAATGGGATCCAATTTTCATGGATCTAGTGAAGATGGACATGGGAATAGCCAGGGAAGGTGAAACATCAATGCTTTTTCAAATGGTTGCCAAACCATCTTTACTAGAAAGGATTAAGAGTTCTCAGACCGATGATGAAGAATTTCAAAAGAAGATTAAAGCTATGAATGATGGTAGATTGAGAGACTTTGTGTATGAAGAAGGAATTTTGAAATTCGGGAAGAGACTTTGTGTTCCCGATATACCTGATCTAAAAACGGAATTGCTGAATGATGCTCATAGTTCCAATTTCTCGATACACCATGGGAGCACAAAAATGTATAGAGAATTGAAGGAACATTTTTGGTGGGACAACATGAAGAGGGAGATTGCTGATTTTGTGTCAAGATGTATGGTTTATCAACAAGTGAAAGTTGGAAGGCAACAGCCTGGTGGAGTATTGCAACCTCTTCCCATACCTGAGTGGAAATGGGATAATATCACGGTGGAATTTGTCATGGGACTACCAAAGACTCCTAGAAGGAACGATGCAATATGGGTTATTGTTGATCGTCTTACCAAGTCAGCACATTTTCTTGATATAAGAGAAGATCTACCACTAGAACATCTAGCAAGACTATATATTGATGAAGTCGTGAGACTTCATGGAGTACCCCTATCGATTGTTTCTGATCGTGATCCCCATTTTACTTCAAGATTCTAGAAAAGTATTCAGAAAGCCTTGGATACTGAACTTCCTTTGAGCACAGCCTACCATCCTCAAATAGATGGACAATCAAAACGAACTATTCAAACCATAGAAGACATGTTGAGATCCTTCTCACTTGACTTTCAGGGTATGTGGGATCAATATTTACATCTGGTAGAATTTTCCTATAACAATAGCTGCCATTCGAGTATTCAGATGGCACCATATGAAGCGTTATATGGAAAGAGATGTCGCACACCAACATGTTGGGATGACGTTGGTGAACGAAAACTTGTAGGCCTAGAACTGGTGGATGAAACAATGGAAAAGGTAAAGGTAATCCAAAACCACATCAAAGCAGCTCAAAGTAGGCAGAAGAGCTATGCTGATAACCGAAGGAAGGATTTGGAATTTCAGGTAGGAGATCATGTTTTCTTGAAGGTATCTCCATGGAAGGGAGTTATACGTTTCGGTAAGAAGGGTAAATTGAGTCCCAGGTACATCGGACCTTTCGAAATTCTAGAACAAATCGGGGCTGTAGCTTACCAATTGGCAATGCCGCCAAGTCTCTCCAAAGTTCACGATGTGTTCCATGTATCACTGTTGAGGAAATACATGCCTGACCCAACTCATGTACTCACCTATGAGGAATTAGAACTGGAACCTGATCTGTCTTATTGCAAAGAGCCCGTCAGGATTCTTGATATGAGAGAACAAGTGCTGAGAAACCGGATGAGTCGACTTGTAAAAGTTCTATGGAGAAACCATAAGATGGAAGAGGCAACATGGGAACCCGAGGAACTTATGTTGAAGAACCACCTAAGTCTTTTCATGCGGTAGTATTCTAGAAATTTCGAGGATGAAATTAATTGAATGAGGGGAGAATTTAACACCCCAAGCTTCTACGGTACACTTCTCTTTGAATAATGCAATAGCGTGTGCTGTACGCAACATCGAGTTCTAACACACCACAACTAATCAAACTAGCCGTTATGAATAGTAATACCCAATTTTTGAAATTTATAAATTTTATTTTTCAAAATGGACTTCGTTTTTGGATTCGGAATATCGAAATTATCCTAGGGTGAATTTTTTGTATTTTTCTGAAAAACATCATCTTTTGATGAATAGTGAAACCACTAAGTGGTAGTTAAAAAACTGATTTTTTCATAAATTTTTTTTACCACTTCTGTGAGTGGAATTTAGAAAATCCAAGAGACACAGTTAATATCAAGGAGTAAAATGTGGTTCAATGAGATGAAAATAATTTTTGGTGAATAGTAACTTTTTACTTTTATTTACCACGGTTAAAAGTAAATAGGATAATTATGGGTAACAAAGATATTAATATTACCCTGACACAAGTCCTAATTCTATTAGACAAGTTTATCTCGACCAAAAACAACCTTAGGAATAAAATATTATCATTTAGTTTCACTTGGATTAGATTAGGACATTTATTATTATTTAATTGAAAGAAGAGTTAAAAGAGTTAAAATAAAAGTTTATTTACTAAAACATTTTTAATATAGGGTTATACATAAGATAAATTCGATTATAAATATTAATTATAAATATAAACAGATTTCATACATAATGGTATTTTATTTATAATCTTTAGACATTATATAATATAATTTATTTATGACACAATGATGATGCAGTAATTACCATAATAGTGAAAAATTAAAATAATTGATATTATAAATACCCAAATAAATATACTTTGAGACTTTTTATGAATTAAACTAATTTTATAGGATAATATGACATGTTGTGATTGATTTAATTAACCTTTTTCTAAGTAATCACTCTGTTATGATTTTCACAAAAAGCAATTTTCCAAATAGTGTCAAAATTGACAAAAAAGAGATTTTAAAACAAATATTATTTTATTCATTGATATTCAATTCCTAAAAATATAATATTTGGCCAAGAGACTTATATCATGATAGGTATATGATTAATGGACCACTTGGGGGTATCTTAGAGGTATATAGTAAGTTTATTAACTATATAATATAAAAATACAAAGTGACATGGTAAATGTCAAACTAATTGACTAAGTGTTTAAACAAAAAGATAAGGTTAATATAATGACCCAAACCTGCCTAAATTCTATTGGTTGAGTGGTTTTCGACCCATACCCACCTTAACCTTTAAATAATTCACTTTGGAGCCATTAGAAACCGAATATGAATTTATTATAAAATAATATTTCTAGCTTTTCCAAAGGTGCCCCTCCTCCCCCTTATAAAAGGACACCACTTCTAACCAATTATTCACACCTTAAAAGCATTTTGGTTCAGCCAAACTTTGCCCAAATACTCTCTCAACTTACCTAAATTCAACCTAGAGGCCTTATTTTGATCATAAATCCATCCTATGGAGTACTTTTGATCAAATGAAAAGGAAGAACCCGAAGAAGAGGTAATGTTTTCACCACCCTCTTTCAAGTTCCTTTCTTCTTCAACTTCTTATTTCTTTGTTATTCCCATTCTAAAATAATAACTCCAGTATCTTATATATACTGTGATGTTATTATAAATATGGTATAACCATATTCATTATTTTATCCATCCTTTGAATGACATGTCACCATACATGCGTACGTACGACTTACCGTCTCCACATCGTGGTGTAATTGTTATTCAAAACATTATTTTTTGGATGGGTATAATAATGATGTGTAATTCATGTAAATAATAAATATAAAATGATAATTATTCTGTATATATGATATACCATCTAATTAAATGTTATTTTAATATCAAAAGAATGATATTTTCGCTCGTGCATACGTACGGACTACCGTCTCCACGAACACGATGAGATTCATTCCCCATCGTATCCATTAAAGTCTAATTCTCATTTGATGATTAATAATAAATTTTAAGGACTTGATATCATTCTGTATATGAATAAGATACAACATATCCATAATAAACATGGCTTACGTAACAAAACATATAAAAGAAAACGAGTAAGTTAACAACCAAAACAACGATAATACTAAGATATTATTAACAAATCAATGTTAAAAGATCATATATGATATCATATTAATGTATATGATTCTTGTATAATTTAATAACAATTATTTCACAATTATACAAGAGGTAAACCTACCCCCAACCAAGGAAATGTACAAGGTAAGGGTTTATTTCTCAATCTATTCATTATCCGAGGATGTTTATACGTAATAATTTACGGGGACTTCTTTATCATCCACATCCATGTTTCTTAAAAATGGATTAGAAAACATTTTTAATATTTACTAGAATATGGCTTAAAGTAATTTATACCCTTGTTTGATTTTTTATAAGAGGTTTATAAAGGAATCTTTCTGTCTTTCTCTAAACAAGGTCCCTTTTAACCTTTTCGACAAAATTAAGGTAAGAATGTGTTTTTAACTTATACGGTGGGTGCATTTATTTTCCACCATTATAAATTTTTTGAAGATTCCCTTACAAGATTAAAAGAATATTTTCAAAGTAAATTTTTTATTTAATAATTATGGGACTTTTAAATGATTAAAAAAAGAGATATTTCTCTCAAATAGTTTTGATTTCATCTATGTCAACATCCTTTGATGGATTTTAAACTTATTTGAAGTTTATTTATTATGATACAAAACCTCCATATTGTATTGATGGTTTTGTGATATGTTTGACCATGGATGTGCTATTTTTATACCATTAATGGTTTATGAAGAAAGTATTGACATTTAGTATGCTAATTTTAATACGAATGTTTATGTTATGTTTAAACATGTTCATATGAGGTATGTATTGGACCTAATAAGTGATGGGTGGAGCCTGCTATAGATCCTCGATGCATCGATAGGTCTCATGAGACAAACTAGTGTCTTGGAACAAGGCCTTGAAAAAATATTATTTGTAGTCTTGGCACGAGGCCTTGTCTATGTGGTTATGATAGTCTGGCATTATGAATTCCATAATTATGAAAGTGGTTATTGATATTGCATGTGATTATTCGATTAGTAGAATATCCATGTGAATAAGTAAATGGAATTATTTCATTTTATTTTTTCTATACTATGTTTAAGTTCATGTTTAAAAGGATTTTGTTTTAGTTATACATTGCCTTAAATGTTTATTCTTATTTATGAATGTTTCCGCTATATTGTTATCCTTACTGGGAATTTGAGCTCACCCCTTTTCTATGTTTTATTTTTCCCAGGATGTGAAGAAGTAATTTATGAATGACCTGCAGGGATAGTATGAGGGGATAAGAGTGTGTACTATGGAGACTATATTGTTGTAGTTTTCATTTTATGATGTAATATAAACTTTATTAATGTATCTAGTTATTCCAAGGCTACTAACCTAATTGGTCTTTCGAGACTTGATCTTTCTTGTGATCATGCCAATGTTATGTAATAATGCACTGACTCTAGGTATCTAGGGTCGGGGTGTTACATTCCTAGTCACCGAGGATGGTGAATCAGTATTGTTGGACAATGATAAACCTCTCTCATACAAGGAAGCAGTAGAAATCTCAAAAGCTGCAAGATGTATAGAAGATATGAAATCTGAGATGGATTCCATATATCAGAACCAAGTCTGGGTTCTGGTTGATGATCTAGTTGATGTAAATCCTATTGGATGCAAATGGGTATTCAAGAGAAATATGGACATTGAAGGTCAAGTTATCACCTATAAATCAAGACTAGTGGCTAAAGGATTCAGATAGTGTCAAGGAATTGACTATGATGAAACCTTCTCACCAGTTGCCATGTTTGAATCCATAAGAATCATACTAGTCATAAAAACATACCATGACTATGAGATTTGGAAAATGGATGTGAAAACAGAATTCCTTAATGGGAACCTTCAGGAAGATGTCTACATGACACAACCAGAAGGGTTTGTGACACCATGTGAAGCCAAACAGGTTTTCAAGTTGTAGAAATCCATTTATGGATTAAATTAATCATCCATGTCCTAGAAAATTAGATTTTATGAAGTCGTAAAAGAATTTGGGTTCATTAAGAATGAATGCGAGACATGTCTTTATAAGCGGTTTAATGGGAATGTGATCATTATCCTATTTGTATATATTGACAACATATTTTTTATTGGAAATGACGTACCAGTCTTAAAGTCAGTTAAGGACTGGATAAAAAAGTGTTTCTCCATGAAGGAATTGGGTGAAGCAGCCTATATTCTAGGGATAAAGATCATTCATGATAGATCCAAGAGGCTAATTGGACTAAGTCAGAGTACATACATTGACCAGATACTAAAGAGATTTAGTATGGAACAATACAAGAGGGGATTGGTTCTAGTGTCACATGGCCTATATCATTCTATGAAAATGTGTCCTAAGACACAACAAGAGAAAGATATAATGAGTAAGATCCCATACGCTTCAACTATAGGATCTATCATGTATGCCATGTTATATACCAGGCTTGATGTTGCCTATGCACTGAGCATGGTAGGCAGGTATCAAGAAGATCCAGGAGAAAAACTTTGGAATGCTGTTAAGACTATCCTTAAGTGTATGATAAGAACTAAGGATATGTTCCTGGTGTATGGAGGAGACGAGGAGCTTGTCATCAGAAGGTATGTTGATGCTAGTTTTCAGACAGATCAAAAATGATCTAAAGTCTCAATCTGGATATGTTTTCTGTCTCAATAGAGGAGCTGTGATCTGGAAGAGTTCAAAGCAACCAGTTGGCGCCAATTCTACAGTGGAGTCCGAATATATAGAGGCTTCTGATGTATCCACGGAAGACGTTTGGATTCGGAACTTTGTCCAAGAGCTTGATGTGGTGCCTAACAGTAAAGATCCCATTACATTGTATTGTGATAATACTGCAGCGGTGGCTCTTGAAAAAGAACCAAGGTCACATAAACGGACAAAGAACATACTCCGGAAGTATCACCTCTTGAGGAATTTCTATCAAAGGGGTGAAGTTGAAGTGATCAGAGTGTCCACAAAAGAGAACGTGGTGGACCCCATGACTAAAGGCCTATCTTAGAAGAAGCATGAATATCATGTGAGAGCTAGTGGGTTAAATGTTTTTAGTAGTTGGCTCTATTCCAAGTGGGAGTCTGTTGGAGTTGGTGGCCTAGAACCAACTACTTTGTACTTTATTCATAAAATAATCATCTTATCACATCTTGATTGTTCTTCTGCGTGAAAATGCATGTGATAATATCCCAAGGATAGTTGTTGCATTAAATGTTCATAGCAGATCCCTACTATGATGAGAACATGGAAGTGCCATAACACTATTCTTGAATATATGTTATATGGAAGAATGATGATATTTGAGGGACACAAATAATACAGTATATTAGGGGTGAGGACTCATAAAACATTGAGGCACCTTCTCATGGTGTTCACCCTTGGTAATATCCAGGAGGATATTATGAGAACGAGACCCACCAGTATGAAATCCACATTTCATAGTGTCATTGTATGTTCCAATATGCGGACATGTGTATTGGTCCTTAGACTTTAAGATTATTATTAATGGGTATTACAACTTGCACACTTAGATGTATTGACAAAAACTGTGATGACACACTGTTCGCAGTGAGGTAGGATACGTTGGGTGTGTCACGAGTAATACCACATTAATAGATAATGTCATAAAGGATTTGTCCCTTCTATTACATAACAGAAGTAGATATCTCAGGCCCTTTGATGGAATTGATATAGCCTAAATAAATCCATGGCCATGGTAAGAAATAGGCATGTTCAATTCTATAAAGTGAAAGAAAGAATAATCGAGCGCATGGGTTGATGGAACTAGCATGAAACCCACTTTATTAGAGATATCAAGAAAAATGGATTATATTACATGATAAGTGTTAGTATGAGGTGACACATCATTGTGGCGTTAACTTCTTTCTCTATGCGAGCCTTGGCATGTTGCTAGATGCAAAACATAGACTTTAGGCAAGCTCCATCTAATGCCACTGTGAAAGAGGCCTAGAGGGTCACACACTAAGTGTGTCCATGTATCTAAATTAAATATTAATTTAAAAAGTTAAATAATGATTATTCCTAACTGTGGTTTAATAATTATTTAAGGATTCCTGATCACATTTATTTTGACACAAGTTATTCGAGGGAATATATTGTGGATGAAATAATATATATTTATTAGAGAGTAATGTAGTTACATTTATTTAAGAAATAAATAGCCATTACTCAAGGACTAATATATGTGGTGGAGGAAATAATGAAAAATGGAAAATAAAAGTACACATCGTGTGTATTAAATATACACACCGTGTGGTTTAGGGAAAATGTGTACACGCTGTGTATTAATGATTACACGGTGTGTAGTTTTTCCAATCGGGATTTTGAGGAAATAATATCATTTTATTAAATGATATTTATTACAATCAGCATGGGCGCATGTCAAGGAATTAGTCATTTGACATGGGGGGTTTTCAATAAGGGTTAATGAAATAAATAAAACTCGTAACATGTTTATTTATTTTCATAACTATATAACCTCAAACCCGACTATAAATATCATCACAAACCCAACATTTTTCCATAGAGAAACGTTGTGCACAACAATTATGGAGAATTCTTACAAGGCCGAAATAACTACTTCCTCCAAGAACACTCTCATGATCGATAGAGATCCACCTCCATCAGATCGAGGCGATCGAAGGCGGACATCACAAGTGAAGGTTCTTCCACGCTAGCACCTAGAGATCCCTTCGGCGATGTGTAGAGATACGTGACACATGTGTGGATCACCTCTATAGGAATCCTACAGTTGGATTCTACAACGCAACGACGGATCACAAGATCGTGACCAGAGACATCAAAGAAGACATAATTCCACCATGTTAATTCTTGTTAATTAATTAAATTAATTATAACCAATATATAATGATCCTATATCTATGGTTCTGGGACTCCCTCTTTTGTTTTTTGTTATTCGTTCTATTTTTAAGATCCCGCATTTTATATCGTGACAAATCTCAATTTGAAAATTGTGTAACGCTAAAATTAGTGTTGGGAAAACCCTCCAACGTGGTTCCTCTGCTCCCGGAACCTACAAATATATATGTTGGTAAAAATGATGAATTCCAATAGATATTAAATTATGTTGATAATGACTATATGTAACAAAATTTATTTTTACCAATAGATATATCTATTTATATTAATAGTTCAATACCAACAAATATTTTACCAACATTTAATATTGTAGTTTTATCATAATAATACAAACAATTGATTTATCAATAAATGAATATGTTGTTATGAGTTATTGTTACCAAAAAATGTTTTATTATTACAAAAATCCATAATTACTAAATTATTCGATAATATGAAATAGTTTACCAAAAATTAAATATATATATATATATATATAAATTACTCATTAAAAAAAATATCATTTTGATAATAAAAATATAGAATTATTTAAAATATCAATAATTTAGAAATAATTTTTGCTAACATATATATATATATATATATTGATTCATACATACATAATAATTCTATAATATCTTTTTTTATAAAAATTCATTAATTTTTTTATTATATATATATATAAATAAATATAAGAAAAAAGCCCTAATTTTCCTCAAAATACCCCCCCACAAGTTGTTCTGTGCGACCTCCCTCCCCCAACACTACATCTCTGTTCCCCAGGACCAGTGTTCCCTACGGTAGGCGTTCCCCACGACTGGTGTTCCCTATGGCCAGTGTTCCCCATGGCTGGAGATCCCCAAGTATGGCATTCCTTGGGAAGATGTTCCCCGAGGACACTGTTCCCTGTGGCTAGTGATCCCCATGGATGGCATTCCCTATGGATGGAATTCCCTGCAGAGGCGTTCCCCACAGACGACATTCCCTGCGGCCGGTGATCCCCGCAGTTGGTGTTCCCCATGGCCATTCGACCAGTATTGGAAGTAATCCCAGGTATTTCCATGCATTTTCTCACTACCCCCATTACAGTTGTTATGATCTTATCAGATGGATTTGCTCGTTGCTATTCCTTCCTCGATGGGAAAACATAAACGATTATATTTTTGGGATTTAATCTCACATAGATTTGATGGTTGTTATTTTTATAGTTTCACTCTTGCACGTTGTCAAGTTGGGTGGTGTTTAGTTTTTTGATTTTTCATCAGTATTTAATCATCATGTTTCAATAAGGTTATCCACGATGATTATTTCCTGCACCGGCGGTGATTGAGAATGCTTATGTTAGTTTGATTTTTAGGAATTATTTTCAAATAATTAAGTTGGGTAATTAACAATGTATTTTGGCTTGGGCTAATCAAAGGAATGAGGGTAGTGCATATTGTTATGTAATCTAGGTTTTCATCTTATTTAAATTTGTAATGATGGTTTGATTTCAGCTATTCTTCCTCCAAATATGTTCAGTTTTGGTTGTTTTCATTCCCTTGTAGATAGCATGAGGCATTACCAATTATAATGTAATCATGAAGATTAATTCTTGGATTAATTTATTTCCTTGTAGTTTTTTTTGTTTTTTAATTTAATAATACATGGTTTTTACTTTATTGTTATCATACTTTGTTATGTTCTTGCATTATAAATGAGAGTTTAATTCAGGTTCAATTATGTTATTGCAGTTTTCATTATTAATTCAGGTTCAATTATTATTCAATTATGGTTATATTATATTATTATAGTCATCATTAGTAATTTGGTTTCAAATTTGGTTATTATCATACCTTCTTGCTGTTAGTATTAGTAATGTAGGTATAGTTTTGGTTTAGTTTTGATTATTACCATGCATTATTATAGTTAGCATGAGTGATGTAGGTCTAGTTTTGGTTGTTTTCATGTTCTTTCTGTTAAAACAAGGCAATGAAGATTGGTTTTTAATATCAGACTTTTATGATCCGATTAATTAAAGATCTTGTAATTTTTAATGCAATTTATTCCCTTTTTATTTTCATACGCTGGAAAGTGATATATTTTCTATAAGTGCTCTCAAAACTCCATTCTGTATTGGAAAGTTTTAATAATAAATATTTAAGAACAAGATGTTTTAAATATATATTACAATGCTTCACTACATATCCTATTGAGGTTTGGTGTCAAACAATACTTGCGAGAGAGAGTATATATTTTTAGACAGTTTATTGAAACCCTAATATGATGGATTCCCCTAATTATCTTCTAGTAAGGCTGATTTCAAATACATCCATTTACCTTTATGATATGTCCCTTTCATATTTTCCATCTTCAATCAGTCCCAACTCGAAATATCTAACATTTCCTTATCTGATAGTTTATTGTTTACAGATGTGGATCCAAATAGTTTTTTAGGGTTTCTGTATAACTCGAGATGTTTCCTTATCAATCCACATACAAAAGGAGACTGGAAGTGTTGTTTATAAGGTAACTATGTTCTGACTAACCAAATTTTTGTTAAAGTCACCCACAATTTCCGTTTACACCTATTTGAGGCTTGGAAAATTCAATGTCACTATTTTTTTATTGTATGGGAGTTTAACATTCAACTCTCTCTAGGGAATAGTTGATGTTTTACATTTTCATCTGTGATTTTTTGCCCATGTCTTGTTGGTGTTCCTGTTAAAGATGTGGGATGATGTTATGAGTTTATTATTTGATAATTAATGAATTATTATTCATAATATCATAATCAACTAGCTTTACTGTTACTATTTTGAGATTTCATTGGATTTATCTCGAAGGACTGATGATTAGGCATACAAAAAAAATTGGTTTCATTCTTATCATGTGATATGTTATAATTATACATTCATTTTCAAGATTGTTTTCAAGAAAAATCATGGGATCACACTTATGTAAAGTCCTATTGATCTTTTATTATTTATTTTTAGTTAATATTTTAAGCATATATACATAAAAATTGGGTTCATAGTTATATCAGATAGATTTTCGTGACTCTCAATTTACTCAACTTGGTTGATTTTGTAGGCCCTTGTCTACTTTCCTCTGCATAGTTCCCTTGAAATGCTTATAGTTAATAACGAATCCAAGAATTTAGTGAACATGATCAACAATAGAATCAATTCTCAGTCATTTCTCATAAGAGAATATTATCGGGTGGACATGAAGAGGATATAAAAATATATATACTAGATAGAATAATACTCTATAGATGCCAAAAATAAATAAAACATTAATCCAGAATAGATCCAAGCATGGTTAATGGATCTAATTTTAGAGGATAGTTGATACCTGATAGGCAATCTACAACTGACCGACATGGATTTTAGGTTCTTCATGCTTGGAAATCTATGATCAATTATTTCATATATGTATTTTCCAAAATAAAATTTGGCCATTTTTATTTTGATTAAAGTCAAATGGGATGATCTTTCTGGCCAAATTCCTCCAAAGATATGTTATTCTATCAAGATTATGAGGACTACTATGTAATCACGGGAGGTTACCTGAAGAATGTGTGAGTTTCTTGGTACATTCAATTATTTTATCCTTTGAATGTTTTATTGTGTGATCATGGAACTATTTAGATTTCCAGTCATTCTTTTCAATCTAGGGATTATTCTTGTTTTGAGTAGATTATTGAATCTTGATATATCTTTTCTCCTTTCAATACATTATTATTTTTTTATTGTTCTATACAGTGTGATAGATTAAATTTAGGAAAGATAAGTAGATCGAAATGAAGATAAGAAGGTGATACAAAAGAATTATATATATAATTATGAATATATAATTTGGTTTACTCCACCAATGGAATGACCAAACAAGAGAATAATTATATAATTATATTTTCATAAAAAAATCTTTGTACTATGTACATGCCAAATAGTACATGATACATTTGGATTCTTTAACCGTTTTCAATATTTTAATATTTATATTCTATACTCATAATATAAAATAATAATGTCCAAATTAGTATTTTATAACCTGGAATCACTTCTATAATATCTGCACTTTAATAAGAAATTGTCTGTAAGAGCCTGGATTATCAATGAAATGGCATGATTTGTATTATACCCTACAATTTGAAATCTAGAATCTTTATATGTTTAATATAATTCTATGTTTGTAAACTCAGTGTGTAATCTATTTGTAACCTAGAATCTATGAATTTAAAATCAATGTTTACATATTACATAATCTGGATTCCATGTCTTATAATTTGTAATAAAATCTTGAATCTATGCCCATAATATATTTGTAATTTGAAATAATTATAAATTTTGGATCCTATGTGTGATATTTATAACCTCTGTATTATGGAACCATTGTGTAATCTATGTGTATATATTACCTAATAGGAAACTGAAGAAAAAAAAGATATTTCCATGAATTCTTATTGTTCTAATATCCCCCTCAAAGTGGAGGATGCCTAGTATAATGAGCTACCAAAAACATGGCGATAAGTCATCTCCCCTAGATAAAGATATTCTTGGAATGGGTCAACATTACTGCTAACACTATGATCAATACTTTAATAATGTATCTATGAGGTATGAACGTTTCAAAACAAATAATCACAAGAAGTGTTCAAAGAAGATAATGATTCATGCACCCTGCATCCAACTGGATGTGGAATTGGCTACAAGAATGGGGATGCTTGACAATGGCATGAATCTTATGTGAACCTGAACTTTGTGAGTATTACTTTCATTAATCCTCTCATCCTATATCCTTCTTTTACAATTATTTTGAGATCCACTTAGTGTAATCATTTTTTTATATTATGAGACCAGAACCATTATTTTATAAAAATGTTTAAAAGAATTCATGGAAGTCTATGTACTGTGTTTGAGATCTATACATAATTATTAATAATTAATTATTTAAAAATATCCTTAAATATATAGGGCCACAAACATGTTTATGGTCTTTAATACTTTAAATCAAGCATGGGAGTATCCTGATCTCCTGATATAATTAATAAGATACGAAAAATAATAAACCATTAATAAAAGGTACTGGTATCTTTGTTGCCTTTATCATGTGGTGCGAAAGTCTACTAACATAGGGCTTCTACATATGGAAACACATCAGTGGTTTTTTGAGCCTTAATCATTTTGTGATCATTCAATTTGAAAAGAATTCAATTATAATTTTTCATTATTTCAGCCCCAATAAACTTGTAGGTCACGTTTTCCTTTTATTTTTCACTTTTCCATCCAATTTTTTGTGCAACAATGCTTGAATTTCAAGATTTCATTGGTTGTTGTTATTTATAGTAATGAGAATTATTCTAAAAATGATGCAAATATTAAGACTGTCTATACATTTTTGGAATATTGTTATGAATTTATTGATTGGTTCATGGAATCATTAGATTTGTAGAATATTTTTTAGAAGTTTATTCACTCCATTATTTTTTATTGTATGTTTGAGTTATATGAATTTGATGAGTTCTGTATTGTTGCAGCTATAGAGAATCTTGTATCTAGTGAGAATGTATGATCTTTTAAATTGTATCATCTTATTTCTTGTACAAAGCATACTCAAATCATTAGGCATTTAATTTTTTACATACTTTCTTTCTATTAGTCCTTTTATAGGTGAGTAAAAAATAGACATGAACATTATGTGCCTCATTTTGTTTGCATTGAAGTAAAAATATAATTGAAACTAATTTGATGTTATTTTTCTTTAGCTTTATTTATCATTGATAGGGCCGAATGTTATCTCAATGTTGTGTATTATGTGTATATTGGGATTAGATTTGTAAGATCCCAAACTTCTTTCTTGGCATGAAATATCCCGAAATACTGTATAGAAAAATTTGTATTTATTTGGAATGAATAGTATTTTTGAGAAACTGCAGTAATTATATATAGTTTTTCTAAAAAACGCATTTGATAAACACTTTAGAAAACATTTATTTTGTAGGGAATTTCATTTCCACACTACCTAAACTATGACATTAGGAAACACCGTCATAATAGATTGGTCGAACTAGTGATGTGGCAGTGACCATAAATCCAAGAGACATGATGCCCTCTATGTGAGACCCTTGTTCATGAAGTTTTACTTGACAGCAGACTAACTAAAACATGTTTTGTCAAGAGATATGAGCATCATATTCATTTTTAATGCCATAAACTCAAAGCTAGTGAACAACACCATGCTACTACTTGTGTTTCTCTAAATTCATTGGTGTAACATTTTTTTATTCACATTTTTATTTTTCAACATGCACTTTTATTGGCGTGTGGGATGAAATAATATGGTTTAAGTGTTTTTCCTATTCTTGGATTCTTTTTTTGGTATAAATTAATGGAAAAGTTTGTTCATAGACTAAAGCTAGCATGGATGCTGCTGGAGTTGGAGCTGGCATAGATGGGGATAGAGCTGGATGTATTGGCATAGACTAGATATGGCATGGATGGAGCTAGAGATGGCATGTATGGGGCTAGAGATGGCATGGATGGGATAGAGATGCTAGTGCTGGAGTCACTGGTGATGATGGGTTGGAGTTACTAGGGTGGTTGATCCTATTTTGGGGGGATCCAGCATGGGGGGGGGGGGGGGGTTGTCGAGCAGTATAATTGTGGAATAGAATTTGGGGGGTGGGGGTGGGCAGGGTTGTTCATAATTTTGGAACAATCTTGGTTTGGATCCAGCGGGTTCTGTTTTTAATTAATTTCATTATTAATATAATCAATTATTGTCTAATTTGTCTTCGGTTTAATAATTAAAACATATGTATTATATATGATAAATTAATAAATATAATATGAAATTATACTGGTAATAAAAATTTATAATTTTTATTTGAATTTAGTTTATAAATAAATATTATATATTGGAAATATTATTACCAACTGATAAATTTGACACCAGAACCTGTTGCTAAACACTTTAACCAACATATAAATTATCTGCTGGTATTATTATAATTGCAACAGAACTCTTTTATCTGTTGCAAAAACATTTTGAGATAGAGTTTTTACCAATTTTTTAGTTAAAGGGACATATATGTTGGTAAAACCTTTTACCCACAGAAAATTTACTTTTACAAATAGATATGTCCCCATTCAAAAAAGTGAAATATTTTGTAGTGGGTTTTCTTAATATTTTAATCCTTAGTTTATTATTGTTGCATAAGACAAACAATAGTGATGATTTTATGAACAAAAATAGTAATATGTGCATGTGAGTTCAAACCATTGGTTCTTACATCAACAGAACATCATTAATGACTCAATAAATCATTTATTTAGTATATATTGTAAATTATCGTATTTTACTATTCACAAAAAATTCATGTAGTTCAAAAACATCCCGAAAATTCACCCAAACCATTTTTCAATGTGTTGAATCAAAAAAATAATTCCATTTTTTGAAAATAATTTTCTATATATGATTAATTTAATTTTTAATTAAAATCATAATTTACTTGAAAACTACAGTTTTTAAAACATTTATTTACTTATTCCAAAACATTGGTACATCATATTTTTACTTAAATACTATATATATACTAGCATATGTGATGTTACTATTAATAATGGTATGTCATTATTCATGAGGGTAAAATTACTATTCATAAGGTATGTTACTATTCATCAAAAATTAAGTTGGTCATATCAAACTCTAAGTAATTTACTGATCACAACCATGCATGTTAAATTTTAGAAGTTCAAATCATAGGGGTGCTAAAATTATTTTTACTATAAAGGTTTTAAAAAATGGCATTTTGTAGAGACTCAGTGTTTCATGCATTTGATATTAAATTTATTTTCAAAATCTTGGTGTGCTATATAGGGTGAGGGGGAAACTAATCCCTATGGATCATTTGCAATCCAAGTAATAACTTGTAAAAAACATTCATCATTTGTGTGAAACTATGAAATTTGTCATGCAACTATGTTTCATGAGAAAAGTGATGTAAAACACCAAATATCCATTGATACCTGGAGGGACCTAGAAAACCAAGGGGTGGGGTGACACAAGATCCTTCATCAGTGGAAAAAACTATATATTGTTGAGACTAGTGCAAGAAATTTGATGTCAAATGGAAGAGTTCCAGGGACATTCTATCTAGATTCTAGAAGAAAATGCATGAGTTTCGTGCAACCCAAAGTTACATAATATAGACTCAGCGTAGAAAAAATCCCCTAATATTTTCTGAGATATTGTGATAATTTTTGAGATGGAATAATTTATGTGAAATGGTTCTTGAAATGCTAAACTTTATATAAATAAAGTATTCCCACTATTTCAAGGATGAACCTATAGAATTTAAAATGCATTCTCTCAACTAGTTCAACTATCTCTTTTGTGAACTTTCACAAATAGAACCTCCAATAGATCCCTACAAGTAGTTACCTTGCATGAAAACCAACTCATAGGCCTTATATCACCTTGGATTATGTTGTATATAAATTTTATCAACTTCCCTTGATGACTAAATGAGTTCATGCAAGATTTCATTTCTTCATGAAAGTCTAGGATTTGTGAAACACCAAATGTTACACACAACTATGCCTTCAAAATACATTCTCCATTATTATGATAGGTAACATGGTTTTCATAACTATATATCATCAAACATCTTTGGAGTTACACAACACAGCCTATAGGACCCTGATTAGAGGGTTCCTTCCACCAAATATAGCATCACAAAAGTTGAGTTCTTCTTGGCCCTACATGCATTGAAATGTTGGTTTTACATAAAAAAAATCATTTTCATAACTAGTATCATAGAACCTCATGTCCAAACCCTTCACACTAAGCTTGGGTTGGATAACCTTATTGAATTCTACTCCTAATAGTAATCACCCTTACATTAGGGCACCTTCATACAACCAAAAATGGGTAGTGTCCATCCTTTTTTCTCTATAAAAGAATATGTACAGTAGACATATAATCCCCAAAAATTATGTCATCAAGGGAAACAAAAAATAATCCTCCTTGGAAAGTGAATGAATGATCCCTGTATCATTCTCTCCTCCCACCCTAAATGGCAAGAAGTATCCTTGAGCACAATACCTATCCAATTTATGAGATTCAAGTATTTAAACTACATATAACTAAATTCTATTTGCATGATGATAATCTAAAAGACATCATACTTAACACATGAAGTTATACTGAAGCCTTACCCTATGTGATGATCATGAGATGTTTCACATGACTAGCATTAAATGCCTTATATTTTGAGAACAACATACCTATTGTGATGAGCATGTGATGACACCTCTATCTTCCAGGAAACATCTATTCATAATCCCCACACCATCCCTTGTTTTCAATACTTTTATCTAATAATAATCCTTACCACTTGATTTTAAAATACATGTTGTGATCTGACCACATGAGATTAAATCATGCACTCAATCTACATGAGTTTTTATCCTTATTTTTTAATAGGATATGTTGGATTCCTCATTGAGGTTCAGTCCCTACATTACCATAAATCTATCTATCCATTGTGAGGAAAAAACATAGAAGTTTGATTACATTTTTGGAATATGCCAAACCTATCACCATGAAAATCAATGGTTCCCCATTATACTTTATCATTTCCATAAGATATTAACCTATTTCTATCCTAGTACATAATGAGAGTATAAGGGAAGAATCATTACATTATAATTAAAAAATTTGAGTATCCCCACTCGACTTTAAATCACAATTTGTCAAACTATTCTGTAAACATATGTTAATTGCTATACATGATGAACATTTTGGGATCCCCCCACTAGATTATAAATATGTGAGCACCTTGGATTAGCTACAAACCTATGGACCCTTCTAATTCATCATAACCCTAGAACTAGGTTAGGATCCTAGGGTGCCTTAGGATAAAATCCTAAGAATCACATGTGACAAGTATATGATTTATTCCTCCCCACTTTGTGATGATCTCAAGTTTCTACCTCATGTGATGATCATGATATGCCTTAGGTGACTAGCCTAAGAAGCTTATGTGACAAGAATATGACCTCTTTTTCCCATACCTAGATAATGTTCCTTGGATTCTACCTTATGTGATGAGAATGATATTCCTTAGCTGATGAGGCTAATAATTCCCTATATGAAGAGTACATGATCCCCCTCCCTTTCCTTATGTGACTAGTAGAATTTCATACCATGTGCGATGAGAAATTAATTCCCTAGGTGATGATCCTAAGAAACCTTATCTAATGAGCATGAGCTATCTAAAATGTTGGAGGCTATATTCCTCACCTGAAAAATATGATCCACTTTGTGTGATGATCACAAGATACTTGAGGTTACAATCCTTTAATAACTTCCAAAATTAATGTAATTTTTCTCCTAGAAATTGTGGGATTGCCTAGATTTTTTTACTAAAGATACCTTATTTCATGAGTATAATATTTCCTCAAGAACTCAAATTAGGAAGACTTTAATAGATTCCTAACTTTACCAATTTCATCACCAACTACAACCATAGGCATTTTGCCTATCATTGTAGAAATTGGAGTTATTAACTGGTGATGAAGAGAATATAGGTCTAGGTACAAAATTCCTGAACTTATTTTAGATCTTTAAGGGAGACCCAAAATAGCTGACAGACTACAAGGATGAATCAATGAAAGGAAGATACTATATATCATGATCATATATTGATTAAGGAGCCAACATCATCAACCATGGTGGTAGAGGTCATCCACCTTTGGAAAAAAGGAACGTAGGACATGAGAACTATGATCAGTTTAAGAACATGGATTTCAGCGTGTGATTGTTTCATTAAAAATGAATCAAAAAATAAAATGGTAAACTTGAAGTGAATCTTTTCTTCTTCAAATTGAGGAAGATGAGGAGAACTGATTATCCCCATCTCCAGACATCATTAATGTGAATCCAATATCCTCCACTGAGGATAACATGAGTAATATTGGTCATGTTGAGGATCATCTTCTCAGGATTTTTACTGATGGTTGGCATAATATGTTTCATAGGACACCAATAACTAATAATGTTCACAAAAAATCCACCAACAATAGTATAGGAATAAGGATTAATCATAAATAAACCCATCATAATTATACTTTTACTATGATTAATACCTCTCCCATAGATCCTAGAAAAAGGTGCCCCATTTCTCCCTTAGATCCTATCTAGTGGAGGTTATCAGTGCCCTCATTCTTTGATATGAATAGGAATGGGTTATCCTAACAAGGGATATTGATTGATAGGGCCTAGAATATATGTCACTGCACCATTGTCACCTACCTTAGAGACTGTAAAGGGGTTAGTCCCCCCAAATTCTTTGGAAAACCATTTCGAGTGTCTCTACAGAATACTCTAATAACACCCTCCCATATGCAAATGAGGTAGGGGACACATTGTCCACACCTGCTGTGACCAATATTCAGGAGTCATATTGGAGGACCCCCACAACCTAGAATTTCAAAAAACATAAGTTGTTCCCTCAAGATGATGGGTTGGTTTATCCCATCCTGACTCCACTAGCCCCTGTCCATAATGCATGATGTCCACACTGGGGGTAGGTCACCAACCTTGACTAATGATATGCCACTTCCACACTAGGTGGGTTGGCTCAACTCTCCCCAACATGGATACCACATGAAACAATCCTGAGAGGCTACCCCATGATGATGAATTCTGTCATAGAGGTATTCCTTACGATACCACCAAGTGATGTGAAGGTCCTCCCCATGATGATGGTTTCCATTTTTCTGAAGATACTTCATAGGAATGAATAATCACAAGCCACTGTGGAGGTCTTATCCATGTTGTTAACCATAACACGTGTAGAGGAAATCCAGACGACTCTCAATGGATTGTAGTTGGGGGACTCTTGCGCTGTCTCTGAATTTGGGATAGAGGGAATAAATGATTCTTCATTATTTAACATTAAGAGTTTGTGACAACCAATTAATCAAGGGAAATTTTACCACCTCAACTATCAGAGATACGGACAAGTGACCGTAATTTTAGAACGACCATCCCTAAAGCCATGGTCCATAATGTCCCCATATCCCTCTGTAAGTACTTGAATGTGGAGGATGTATTGGATTCCTTTCAAGGAATATGTGTTTCCATCAATTACAATATTCACTTCCCACCTCTTTACCTCCACCCTAGAATAAGGGGATGCATTGAAATCTTGTTTTGAACCCTTAGATTAAGGAGAGAATCTAGTTGACACACATGCACTTGATGAACATCATGAGAAATAAGAGGTTGTGGGTACCCCATCTTAGATTGATATGGTCATAAATATGGCTTCCACTATGGAATACACTCCATTTTTTATGGAATATCAGCCCATGCAATACCTCATATGCTTAAAATGAGTAGTAGATTAGATACGCATCACTTTATCCCCATATTTTTGACCATTACTGATAGTATCTTGGGAAGAAGAGAAATATAAACCTCTAAAAAATGATTGGGATGAATAAAGTTTTTTGGAAATATTATTTATTAACTAGTTATCAATTGTGTTTTGGAAAATTTAAATCCCTTACTTCACCATCCTAGAGTATCTTGTCGTGGACCACAAAGCGTTCCTTCTCCAAAACCTATGGGAAAAATTTATCTATCTCTAAAAAAATAGGCTGACCTATTAATGAATTTATGAACACCTTCATTATTTATATCAACAAATTCAAAGGGTTAAAATGGAAACACTCCCCCTGGATCAATGCCCTGGATCATATGGGCTCTAAAAAAGATTTTAGAGACTAGTATGTAGAGTCTCTATATGATTTGGATAATCATATAAGAGGTTTCTCCTCATATATAGATTAGGGGATGGGGAAAATATAATTCCCTCAAATTCATCCCTATCTCATGATGATAATAAGTTATTTAGAATAATCAACCTGTTGATGGGTAAATTCCATCTCCAACCACCGTTACTATGAATGTTATCATGGTCAAACCTTCATGTGATCAGGAATATAATGTTTTTGATAAGGAGAATGAAGAAGAAGATCCACTGTGAGGGGATATACTATTCCAGGCATACCTTTTAATAGGTTCTATTACTCATTAACAGTGACAGACATTGGGTCTTGGGAGTCCCACTGAGGAAATGCCACCCATGCATCGACACCTTATCAAGATAAAATGAGTCTTTAAAACAATTGTTCCATTCAATCTCATTGCAGATGAATAATCAGACACTATAATGAATGCTTTAATCTATGATATTGATAATTACAAGAATCTCACCATTGAACTTCTCAATGAACAGAACCCATAATGATAGGATGTATGGAAATGACATATCATTACCATATTGGAACCAAAAAACTCATTATCCTTATTCAATCATCTAGGCCCAATGAGTGATTTTTTTTGCATCTAATTAGGATAGTGATGGGTGGATCTACTAATCAGAGGCACAACTCAGTGTTCCCCATGACTTTTTACCTACATAATCATCCTGACGTCCCACCTATGTACCATGATCACTCCACTTGACAAGATATTAGACTAGTCAAGAGGTATATATATACTAACCCTCCCCAGAGAGATGTTATGGGCTCATTAATGACTCATCTTTAGGCATTAGATATGAATAAATACTTGATTCAACTTGAAAGGAAGCCATATCGAGCATGGGTGGATCACAATTCTCCACCCCAAACATCAATAACAGGTGATATAACCCATTCAATGGTATATGTGACCAAGATCAAAACCTATACCACTTTTCATCTCTATGTGGCCAATTTCATGAAATCCCATAATAATAAGAAGCTTCAAGAATTCAATGTTTTTTCTATACCTTGGAAGGACCCACTTTTTTTGGTATAGTCATTTAGACTCAAGGTCCATTAACATATGGTAATATCTCTGTAGTAATTTCCTATTCCTATTATAATCAACCTTGAACAAGAAAATCATCATTGACCTTTATATGGGTAGGCAGTGGGATCTTAAGTGTGTTTCTAAATTCATCACCTGATGGAAGGGATTGACATATTCCCTCATTGTGAAGCTTCTCTAGAAACTGATACATGGAATGTTCATAGAGAATATTTTAAGACAATTTAGTCCCAAAACTTATCTTCATGATGTACCTAGGTGGGTTGCAATGATTAATTAAGAGATATTAGCATTTTGAAGAATCCATGTATCAGACCAAGTAATGGTCATTCCCATTACATTCTCTTGGTCCTGTGCAGAAGCCTATGGGAGTAGTGATGGTTACTACTGTGAAAAATAAGGCCCCTCCACTAGTATACATATAGTTTCCTCTACAGAAAGTGAATCTATAAGCACAAACTAACTATGAGAATGATTCCCAAGTCCCATACCATGTCCAAGAAGATAAGTTTCCCTTTAGGGATCTAAGAAAAATGATACACTCCTTGAAGTATTCCCATGTCCCCGGTTACTTCTTCTACGAAATAGAGAAGAACCTTCCGAAATTTTTGGAGACCAGAAGGGAATAAGAGGCTAGTTGAAGAAACTATTCAGATTACATTCCCTATGTTAAGATACTTGTGCACAAAATCTAAGAATTATTTGTATTCAAGGATTGTATTTGGGACTATATAGACTATGGTAAGGTTGAGTTGGGAAATACCCCAATGCACATGACATATGTATCTTCCACGTTCACTAGTAAAGATGAAGATTCAGATGGATAGAAGTTTGTTTTTGGTCAAAGGGTATATAATTTTTATGATTGTATGGACTACAAGTAAATCTATCACACCCAAAACATTATTCATGATTGGTTGAACTATTCTACACCTCATATGATCACAATACCTTCTCCTGTTACTCCATCAACTTTTCATCCTTCCATGTATTGGAAGAACCTACTCTAAAAATGATAAGAAAATCAATATCAACCACCAATTAGAAATCCAATTTACACTATTAGTGATTTTATGTCACCCAAATTTATAGAAATACATAAAATCCATCTAGTATAATATTACTCCACAAATTAAGTGAAAGATTATGCTTCAATCAACATCATCAGGCTAGTGGATCAATGTGAGGACCCGAAGGTGAATCATGTTACAAATCCCCATTGAGAACCTCTGGATGACACCATTGAGGGAAGAGAAGGTTCCATGATGACAAGAAGAATGCCTGAGGATGTACCTCATAATGGAATGTAAATTCTATTGAAACTAGACAACAAGAATTACATAGGGATCAAAAATTGTATTCCTCTTAAGACACATCATTGTGTATACCCCCATGGCCTATATAGTTGAATGATTCGTAAAACTCATCCATAAAAACCTAGATATTTTCCCAAACTAGTATAGGATTGACCTCAACCTCATTACACCCAACCTAATCCATCCAATCAATAGTGGAACTTGATAAGAACTAGTCATACCACAACACCTCAACCAACTATTCCGAACATTCTTCCTATAATGGAGAAACCATTAAGGTATAGAAATATACGCCTTGCTCAAAAATTGGTATACAGTCATGAATATCGATCCTTGATGAACTATTCCTATAAAAGGAATTACTTAGGGCTCTCATCTAGTCCTTGAAGAGCCTTATCAATTTTGAAACCAAGGTAGCCACCACTGAGGCCTATTATATAGTGGAATATAAATAGTAAGATTTTTGAGCCATCATATCCTTCTATGAGGAGGATGAGGGTACCATCATTTAGGGGAGATTAGGCCCACTCTATATATCATGGAATTTGAATAATGGGTAAATTTTTCTTTTCCTAATACACATTGTATTTGTAACATCTTGGCCCAACTGGCCACTAGAATGGTAGCTGGACTGATGGGTCACAAGGCCTCAAGCGGTCATCCTCATACAAAAGAGGCTTCCAACTAGAAGAAAGGGTATAAGGAGGTGATATAGGGGACACTATACCCTCATGATCAAAGTATCACAATGTTAAAAAGGATATAAAATAATAGATAGTTGTGAAAGAATTAATAAGTGAAAGATATATACAAGGAAAAATAATAATAATAATTGAATAAAAAAGATAGAAAATGATAATATACAACAATGAATGCACATCTTGATGATGACACATAGACTAAAATTGTATACTTATAGTAGAAAACATGACACAAGGAAGTAAATAAATAAATAAATGAAGGGAAATCCCTGAAGGTGAACTCCATGATCATCCTAATATCTAGTTCAATCCTACGATCCTAACTCCCTGGTATGACCATATCATCACAAGAAATAATCAATGGTCCTATGAACATGCGATATACTTATATACCAGAGTGAAATGGCATCCTGAGAAGGGTGTGAGATAAAATCCCAGTAAAATACCACCCAAAATTTATAAAACTAAAATCATCTATTGAATATATAGTAAATTAGTTTATAGGTAAACCGAATGATAAGATGCACTGAATAAATAAATATCGGTCGGCTTAGGTTCTAATAGGACACCTGATCGACTCTACCTACTTTGTCTCATAGCTAGAAAAATTTTTGACAAGGAAAAATATATATAGTAATAATATATATATATAGTGTATAGTTATATTTTTCATTCACCTATATGGAACCAGTACGTGCAGACGTAAGTGGCCTTTTACATAGAATACTTGTTGCTGGCCGGACATGGGCGTAACTCAGTCATCCATAACCAATCTGAATAAGACTATAAGCTCAAGCGAAAGGGTAGCTTCCCTAAATATCATAATGAGTTGGATTCACCATGCTCATCACTCGAGATTGTGAGAGTTTCATCCTGTCAACAGTCAAACAATTGTGAGTGCACCATCATGTCAACACTCAACAAGGGGCATAGTGAATAATTAACACCATCCACATAGTATCACTGGTGTGAGATGTCATTATCAACACCCAATGTAAGGAAGCATGATAACTTCATTTTCAATAGAATCCTTACCATTTTTCTAAAGCCTATATCAATGTTTATACATATAATAGTAAATCATTACCTCTTAAGGTAATCCACCAGCCCAATATAAACTAGGGAATCACATTTTGATTATAGCCTATACTAAGCATGCAATGATTAGAGTTGCCTTTCCACCCTATACACATCATCTCTATTAAAAAATTTAATTCATTAGAGGCATGAAAACCATAATGAAGCATTCAGTTTAGTATAATCAAGTCATATAACTTATTCCATTTAAAACATTAAAGGAAGGAAATCCATCATGTCAATACATTCAATTTATTTCATTCTATTTAATCAATATAAAAACATGGAAAATAAATTACAAGGATCAAGAGGAACATAGAGTAACCATGGTAAATTGGTCAATTACCTACATGTGAAATCCCATTTATAATGTAATCCAAGCACTTAGGAGGTTCTTGGTACATTAGTCATCTAAATAGAAGTGATCCAAGTCATTCACAAACAAGGTGCACTGATTCAGACAAATATTTACATGAATGGAGGGTAATAATACTTTATAACATCACTAAAGGCATTGTACTATACATAACATATGTCTACCAACAACAAAAACATAGAGAAACACCTAATAAAAAGGCCAATAATTATTTAAATAACTAATAATCACTTTTTAATTTTAAAGAAAACACATCTCATTCATGGGTTTTTTATAAAAACATGACATTTTTTATCAAAAATGTGTTGTTCATATTTAAGAATCAAATACAAGATTCATAACTCAATTCACTTTAAAAAAGAATTTAAGAAAAAATACGAAATGTGAAAAAAAACATGCTGCTTCAAAATGGTTCATAGGAAGTGATGAAATCACTTGGACAATTAGGTATAAGGTGAAAATCCATTTATATACTGTGTTGAATGATCAGTTTGCATTCAAGGATTTTAATCATTTAATTATAATGGGGAAATATATTTCATCACACCCAAGGGGTGTATGTGTTTGTGGTTGAATTCCTATATTTATACAAAATGATAAAGAAGAGTAATACAAGGTTTATATACTAATTTAAAATGAAGAACTCAATTTTAAGGCAACGCATAGAAGAGGTCAGCGTACAACACAATGAAAACTTTTTTAAATCAATGCAAATTTGGTGAAACATTCATAGACCACCTAACTCATACTTATGTTGATCTACTCATCCAAAATCAAGCTCTGATTTGGACTTGTTTGAATGAATTATAAGAAACATAAATTGACCCTGAAAATTGGGAAAATGAGCTCACACCATGATAACTAGGTTGAGAGGAAATTAAATGGAGAAATATTCAAAAGGAATTGAGAGCTTACTAATGTGGATCCACAAAGATCGATGTTGTTTGATTCATATAATGTACTTAGGAGATCTCATCATGCCAAGGTTAGGCATGGAGGAGAAAACCCATGGCTCTGGGGGGGGGGGGTGGAGACCAAATAGGGGAAGAATAAATATAAAGAAAAGAAAAGAGGTTTTGACTTCATTAAGTGTAACAGAGAAATTTCACCCTCAATCCCGAGAAAAATGGTTTGGATGCACGGTTGGCCAAAATATGTGCTAATAATATGGACCCAGTTTCTTGGAACCCTACCCTTACATAGTTTTCCCACACGATTTCCATAACTTTACGCCAACCATATGATTAATAGTGCATAGGTACTGCTTATTTGGCACTAAGCGTGTATGGTAGGTTCAATGTTTGGGATAATTGTGAAAAGACCATGTGAAACCCACTTCTAAAATCTATAGACCTACCTCATGACCATGTGCTTCCTACCACACATTTATATCAAACCATATGACCTCTAAAGACCTAACATAATGTTTCTCTTTGAGGGATTCACAGTTTCAGACAAACTGTGCACCTCTACCAACTCTCCCTGTTTTAGAGTTTCTCAGGTCTGGCGCTCCTAAAACTCGATGGAATAACTGATGCATCCTTTGAGCCCTTAACCATTTATAAAAACACACATTGAGGCATTCCAAATATCGTATGTTTTTTTCTAAAGCTTGATTCATAGAACGACCTGTCCACCAAACCCGAAAATTCAAATTTCCTTAAAATTATACCTTTTCTCAAAACATGTGTCATTACAACCTCACCACCTTAGAACATATCATCCCCAAGAAGACTTGGGGAGCAAAAAAACATCACCCAATATATGATAGTTGTGAAGCATCTTATAGATGGTCACATTTCATTTAAATTCCCAAGGTACCTTCAAGCATTACTTAGGCACATGGCACCTTAAGCCATGTAAACCAGATCCAACACTCGTCTACAACCAAGAAACCAAAACAGTTATTAACCAAGCCTGTTTGGCTAAAGACATGATCACATCATCATCTCTTTAAACATATGACCGATGGTTCCTTACACCATAGGTTTTACCATAAAGAGTGGACCAATTATGAGCCATAATGCCCTACCATCTAAATTTCCTTCAAAGCACACCCTAAGCATTTGAACAATGCTCCTAGAGTGACCTTAAAATGGTAAAACAATCAATTTCCCACTGACCACATTATGCCAGGTCAAGCTATATTTTTGTGAAAGCCCCATCCGACATAGACTGAACTCGCCTCCACCAGTTGCGGTGCCCAAAAACAGTCCTTCACTATCCATATACATTGACAAGAAGGACAACAAGTTGAGCCAATTTGGTTGACTTATCTTAGAAATTCCTGGCTTAGATGGTTGGTGTCTTACAACAAAACCACAATTCCTTACACCAATACACCTTGCGTTTACTACCGCCACATTCACCAAAGTCTGTACTTGCATTTTGGTGATATTTCATGGTCAAACCATCACCAGACCATTTAAAATGTTGTTCCTCAACTTGAACAAGTGTATAACATAGATTCATCCCACCTGAATTTCCACCCATTAAGCATCACCTATGATCTTGATAAAACATCATAGACAACGTTGGATTCATTAAAATGGAGTCTAAGAAACCAACAAAAGGTTTTCCATACTCCATGTTTACAAGTGAGACATTTATACAAGGACAACACATCAATATCAGATTATTGACCGAGCTCCGAGCAGCATCCACCTTGTGGTCAAGTCAGAGGAAAATAGATGGTGTCAGAAATTACACCCAAGGAGTTCCTACTTGAGAAACGAAGTATCACTCATGACTAACCATGTCTCAATAAAATACACACACCCAAAATGAATATATGATAAAACCACCAAAAAAATCATAACAACTTTAAAACATTAGCGTGATGTACAACAAATGCTCTCTTAGTGCATCAAGGATTATGTCAAGATAGGGGACATGATCATCACTAAGAAAGAGTACACTAATAGGATATCAAAATTTACCAAAATATTTGAGACACATTTACTATATAAAGATGAGGAGCTAAGTACAGTTCTAGGCCAAGCACACACCAACTACCAGAAAGAAGATCAGTCAAACTACTACAGGTCAACTTCTTAGAAGAAGCTCAGATTCACATGCCAATGTAGCTTCATTATAATATCAAAAGACTTACCACATTACTAATTATATAATCATTCAAACATAATCACCAAACTCTATCCATGACCAACAGTGTTTCACAAGGGTTTCATTCACATCCAAACTCAACATCATTGCACTAATAAGAATGAATTGACACATACACTAGAACTAACATGATACTCCCCAACTTAGGAGTGACCTAGTTATCGAAAGAAGAGATAGACCAAACAATCATAAGAATTATATATTAGATTCAATATATACACATGTGTGACATTCTTCCAATTCACACTCACAACACAAAGGAATTTGGAATGAAAACCAAAACCAACCCAATCGGTATGTAAATCCACATGATCCTCTTGGAACTCCATCCCAAGAATTGGGAAGAACATGATTCATTTAAATCCTAGGTCACTCTACTCTATAGAAAACCTGATAACGTACTCAACAACACCAGGCTCAATGACTACACAAAACTAAACTGGCTTGTTAAACTATGTAGAAACTCTATGGGTACCATGTGTATGAATGCACACTACCTAAGGTTCAGAAACAAGGAATCACATCCTTGATAATATCCATAGGTTGTTATCCCTTTGCATCTTAGTATCAGGTGTCTCATATAAGATATTTATCCCTTAGGCATATTTCCCCATAGAACCATTCACCTGGATTATGACGTACCATTCCATCCATCACATAGGAAGAAAAGAGGGTCAAATGAACTACTAAATGGTCGACAAGTACCTAGGCATGTATAACCTACTAAAACTGAGAATTACTTGATGATCACACCCATAAAAAATATCAAGGATAAAAACAACCACCCATCTTAACAAGGGGTTCCTTTTGAAGGCAAGAATCCTACTAGGGACAATGACACCCAAATAACACAGTACGTCAGAAAGATCAAAACATTTAGCAAGGAATTTAATCTCTGAGGGTGCTAGCTACCTCAGGTTAGCCCCTTATGAAAGGATAAGCATCGACCCTATCACAAGGTCACACCAAAAAAGATCACACAAGGTCATACACTTGTCATTTAATCCCTTACTAAAAATAAAAGGTCTATGGGAAACACTTACGTTCCCATTCCAAGGAAACTCAAAGAGATATTTAAAATACCCTTACACAAGGTTTTAAACTAAGGATACCACCTTAGGTTCCATTTTAATCCATTAAATTTGTTCATATGTAATTTTTAAAAATTAAAAATATTTAATTCAATATATTAAGTACAAACTATAAAAAAAATCACTTGTTACTAGATTTAACAGACACATTAAGGAAAACAATAATGTCTTATTAAACATAATTTTTAAAGCATTAACAATTTATTAACATTCTATCATAATTATGAAATTTATCACATAAATTACTTTTAATTTATTATTGATAAGGCGACCTAAGAAGGTCCCATTAAACCAACTCAGGTTCATTGAACTACATGCTAATAGCAATTGTTTAATTATTAAATTCTCAAAACACCCATAATGGATTATCTCATAAGAAACATTTCACAACTAACCTACTTGGGTCCAATTGGGAATTAAATAAGTTAATAATATTGATTTCCATGCCTATGTGATAGAGGAACAAGACTCTATATGACATAAAATTTAGTTTATATCAATATCTAACTACCTTTACATTTATGACTATTTCAAAATATATCATAGTCATATATATGAGTTTGATTATATGGGTTTCCATCTCCAATTTATAAAGTGACCATACACTTTATAGACCATATCTTTGCTCCCATCTTATTGAATCCAATTTGAACTTTAATAGATTTTAAATTTTTAAAAATATTCTCTATGTATGTACAAATCTCAAGAATGGTTCGAGTAGACGGGTTACCTTTTCCCAATTATAAGGAACCCATAAAACTTATAACCAAAAATTGATTCCTGTTTAGTCACAACCAATAGATTCATCCCATGTATCATTATTTATATATCGAACAAAACTAACATGTTATCATGAGCAATAAACATTGAGAACATTTTATAAACATAAAATCATGATACAATGACATAACATGCTAAATAAATCACCCAAGCATGTTATATAAGCAGGCATACGAAAAAAAGCATTGTATAACACTCAAGGCACACAATACAAATAAGATGAAAACCTACAAATGCAGATACATAGAATAAAATATGCATGGAATGTGAATCTCTATATTCCTACAATGATTCATGTAATGATACTTACATATTATACAAGTCCAAGGGTAAAATACCATAAATTTCATAAATCAATAAGCAATGGATTAATGATATTATTATATTTGTTCAAATTTACATTATCATAAATGAATCCCTACAAGGACACATCGGTTTCTCAAGAGGATTGAGGCAAGGAAACCCTCTTTCCGCCATCATTTTTTCAATTGTAGAGGACTACCTTAGTAGACTGCTACTTCACATGACCAGCACGGGTGAAATCAGAACAATTAGTGCATCTCGAGGTATCTATGCCCCTATCACCTCCTTTTATATGATGATATCATAATTTTTACTTAGGGTGATAGGAGAAACATTAAAAATATCAGGAATTCTTTACTTCATTATGAAAAAGTTTTAGGATATGAGGTTAATTAGATCAAGTTGTTTATCTTTTTTGAAGAATTTTATCAGACTCCAGGAAATCTTGTATAATGAGTGACCTTGGTATACAAGAAGGGACTCTACCCTTAACATATCTTGGGGTCCCCATGTTCCTTGTAAGTCCTCACCCTTCTCACATCATGGAAGTTGTGATCCAAGTTAGAAGGACCCTCTTCTCTTAGAAGGTAAAGTCATTATCAATGGTAGGAAGGCTTGTCTTCGTCAAACATGTGGTTATCTACAAACTTTTATAATCTTTTATGGTTTACTTATGTCCTGCCTCTATCATCAAAACAATAAATCCCCTTATCAGGAACATTGTGTGGAGCATTATTATCCTAGAACATAACGTTATTACTGCTCCTTGTAATTAGTGTTGTATGCCTCATAATAAGGAGGGACTCAGAATAAATAACATAGAGCTCTTCGACCAATCCTTACAAGCCTAGTTTATTTGGAGGCTCAAAAATGATAAGTCACATAACATGGATTTTCTCAGATCCAAACTCATAAATAGGATTATTGGAGGGAATATGAACTATATACAATCTTCTATTTGTCCTGGCCTGATTTTTTTTTTCCAGAATATCAATAGCCACTTTCGCTGGTTGGTAAGTGCACACACCTCTCTCGAATTATGGAAAGACAATTGGACTGGTGCCCTAACAATTGATAATGTTATCAATAATGATCTAGATATTTATTATGACATCAATTAAGAACAATATTTACCAAATTAAGGTGTTTCCACCTCACAATTCTCTCATGGTTTCCAATCACCATTTTCTTGACAAAGATGAATTACTCTTATGGGAACCAATCTCAACTAGAACCCTGGACTTCAAAAGTCACTATAGCCATCTAATTCTTGGGAATATTACAAGGATGTATTCCTTTAACAAAAAATGGATACTACAAACATGATTTACATTGATTTGGCACCTCCACCTCAACAAACTTCTGATTGAGGTGAATCTACAATGAGTGGGAATTTCATTGTGCTCTAGATGTGCCTTGTGTCAACAACATTGAGAAGATTTTAACCACCTTTTCTACCCTATATCACCATTGTATCTCTCTAGAAATATGTATTTGACTTATTTTAGCTCCATCATTTGCAAGCTACTAAATTTTTTGGATTTCTTATGGATCAACTAGCATTTCAACTATCAAAATAGGTATGCATTCTCTGCCATATGGCCTGTGCAGAGGTCATACATACTATATGGAGTAGCATAAATAAATTCCAACATAAATATATGGCCTTCAACCTCAAATATTCTCTCTTTTCCATCTTGATCGTGGTTCAATGGGCTAACAACTTACATGAAGAGTGATGTGAAAACTCGGTAAGAGTCCTTGTAGTCATGGGAAAGCTTCTCATACAAGGCAACATCCCTAAACCTCTTCACACTATTAAAGTCTTCTGGATACCCCCATTTTTAGTCTGGATAAAATAAAACACAAATGGAACCTCAAGGGGAAACCCAAGACCCACCATCTATGTAATTTATTTCATAGATCACAATGGTGATTATTTAGAGGTTGAACATGGATCATGTGACCATGTCACTGCTCCTAAAGCAAAAATGTTGGGTTTTATTAAATCTGTTGCAATTGCTTGAAAAAGAAACTTGAGATCTATCTGGTTTGAGAGTGATTCAAATAAAATTTTTCAAGAAATTAGAATGGGTCAAAATTAACTTTCTTGGAAGCTCACAACCAAATAGAGAAAATTCCAGGGAACTCTTGCTTCAATGAATTACACCATCACACACATCTACCATGAATATAATCAACTTGCAAACTATTTTGCAAACAGAAGGGTTTTTGAGAACACTTCTCCTCATCATTCAAGCATACCCTATGAGTTGATTCCTATCCTTCAATTTGATATATTTTAATTTTCATCCTTCAGACTCTTGTAACTCTCTTTTTATATAATTTTAAGCTTTACTGCTTGATTTTATTAAAAAAACTCACAGACATAACTATTTAACAAGTGATGAAACATTACAAGTCTCCTTTCTACCAGCCCAAAATAGTAAGATAAAGTAAAAAAATAATATCTGATACCACTTTATAACATCACATCCTGTCTTATCACTAGAACGGTGGCCAAAATAGTTGGTCAAATGGCCTCAAGCATGCCTCCATGTACAACAGAGACTGTCGACTAGTAGTGAGAGTCTAAAGAGGTGAGAGTGGGGATATTATACCTCCCTGATCAGTGTATCATAGTGGTATAAAAGAACTAAAATAATAGATAGTATTGTAATTGTTAATAAATGAAATATTTATTTATAGAATAATAATAATAACAACTGAATCAAAAAGATTTCTAATTCTAGTATACAATAATTCATACATGTCTAGATGATGATACATAAACTAAATATATATATAAATAAAGTAGGTAACATGATACATGGAAGTACATAAATAAATAATAGAACTAAAAGACCAGATAATGAACACCATGAGCATCATGAACTCCATATCAGCCATGTGGTCCTAACTACAAGGTACAAGAATAAAAACACAAGAAATAATCCATGTTCCTCCAAACATGAGATCTAATCGAGTTCCCCAGGGTAATGGATATCTGAGTAGGGTGTGAGATAAAATCCCAGTAGGCTACCACCCATAATTTATATAACTAAAACTATTATTTTAATATAATGTAAACAAGTTTCTAAGTAATTGGAATTATAATTAGCATCTAATAAACAAATAAATACTGGTCGACTTAGGTTCCAATGCTACAAAAGTCCAACTCTAACTTCTTTGGTTCATGGCCAGAAATAATGTTTGATCACATATATATATAGTAATAATATATATATATAGTATAGTTATACATTTTGTACACCTATATGGACCTAGTGGGTGTGGATGTAAGTGGAAATATACATGTAATACTAGTTACTGGTTGAATCGAGGCATAACTCTGCCATCCATAACTAGTATGAATGAGAATATAATCTGAAGACATAATGTACATGCCATAAATATCATAATGAGTGGGATATGTCATGCTTGTTAATCGAGATGGTGAGTTTTCCATCATGTCAACACTCAAACAGTAGTGAGTGTGCCGTCAGGTCAACACTCAAAAAGGGATGTGGTGCATCATGACCACCATCCAAAAAGTATTACTGGTGTGAGACATCATACATAAAACCCTATGAATGGTATTGTGGTACCACCATGCATAAAATAACCCTTACCATAATTACACAACCTATATCAAGGTTTAATCATATAAGAACAAGGCATTACCTCTTAAGGTAATCCACAATCCCAATATAAGAAAGGGCATCACATTTTATTTATAGCATGTACTAAGAATGAAATGATTAACATGGACTTGACCCCATTTACACACCATCTCTATAAAATCATTAAATTCATTAATGTTATGGAAACAATAATAAATCATGTTATTTAATATAATTGAGTCATATCATTTATTAATTTTAAAACTTTCAAGGAAGTTAATCCATCATGTCAATACATTCCATTTATTTCATGCGATTTAATCTAAATAAAAACATGGAAAATCCATTAAAAGGTTTGAGAGGAAATTAGAAGGTACCATGGTCAATTGGGTAATTACCTATATGGGAAATCCCATTTATTAAGGAAGCCAAGAAATTTGAAGGTTCTTGGTCCATTATTCATCTAAATATAAGTAGTCTAAGAGATGAACTTAGATGGTGCATGGATTCAAAAAATAATTTAGATGAATGAAGGGAAATCCCACTTTATAACATAACTAAAGGCCATGTCCTAAACATACTGTATTTCTACCAATAAAAAAGTATAGAGAAACACCCATGAAAAGAGGCCAAGCCTGATTTAAATCACTAATCATCCCTTTTTAATTTTGAAGACAACACACCTCATCCAAGAGGTTTTATTATAAAAACCAGACATTGTTTATCAAACAATTAATTGTTCATATTTATTAATAAAATACAAGAGTCATTACTCAATTCAATTTAAATAAGAATTTAATAAAAACTACCAAACCTGAAAAAACAAACATGTGGCTTCAACATGGTAATTAGGTGGTTCTAACATCACATGGAAAATTATATACAAGGATAAAATCCATTTATAGTTTATTTCAATAGTTTATAGGGAATTTCTATATTTTAATCATTTAATTATAATAGAAAAATGAAATATAGCACACACAAGGGGTGTCTATGTTTGCGGCTAAATTTCCTTATTTATATAATAAGGCTCAAAAAGAGTAATACAAGGTGCGTATACTAATTTAAAATGATGAACTCAATTTTAAGGAAATGCATGAAAAATTCCATCATGCGGCACAAACAAAACATTTATAATTTAATGGAAATTTGGGAAAACAGATATAGAACACCTACCTCCTACATTGGATGATCTACTCATCCAATATCAATATTTGATATTGTCATGTTTGGAAGAAATCTAAGAAATAGACATTCACCCAAAAAATAGGGAAAATGAACTCGCACCACGATAACCAGTTCAAGAAGAATTTAAACAAATAAAGATTCAAAAGGAATTGAGAGATTATCGACGCATATCCATAGAGACTAATGATGTTTGATTCAGACGATAGATGGAGGAGATCTCATCATTCATAGGTTATGCATAGAAGAAGAAACCCTTGGATCAATAGTGGAGATTCATCAGGTGGAGGAAGAAGAAAAAGACAAGAAAAGTGGTTTTGACATCATTAATGGTAAATGATTCATTTCACACTCAAAACTTAAATGCGTGGTTTGGTTGTTGGGTTGGCCAAACTGTGCACCATCCATACGACTCTAGATTATTGGAACCCAAACCTCACATGGTTTACATAATAGTGTGCCAACCATGAAATGAGTAGTTTAGGGGTACTACCTATATGGAACTAAGTGTGTGGGATAGGAACATAGTTTGGGAAAATCGTGTGTCACTCGTGCAACACCCTAAGCTAAAAAATATAGGCCTACTGTATAACCAAACACTACCGAAGTATGATTAGATAAAACTATGCAGCCTCCTACAGACCTATAAGACAGATTCTTCTAGAGGGACACAAGGTGTCAGACAAACCATTCACATCTTCCTGGTTTTCCTAGTTTCAATTTTCTGGGGTCCTTCATTCTTGAAACTCGAAGGATCACCCGAGGCAACCATGGGGTTAAAGTCTAAAAAAATGTGTTGATGTGTTCCAACTCCTAGAATTTCCTTCTAAAGCCTAGTTTAAAGAACGTACTATCCACAAAACAACAAAATTTAAATTCCCTCATAATTCTACCTTGACTCAAAACATGGGTCATTATAGGATTTGAGATCAATATTTATCCTAACTAAGACAAACCATAATCTAGGGTTCATAGAGGTTAATTTAACCCCATATAACCCAGTAATTCATGGATATGATAAGAGTGAGAAAATTTGTGCAATAAGATTCAAGTAGAGACCAATTTTTGTGACATGGTAGTAAAAACCATGTTTAGGGTTGTCTCATAGGATACTACTTACATTTACATGATGGGAAGGCCCTAGATTGATCTTCCTATGGTGATTTTCTCTTCACATCACTAGTGCAAAAAATACCCCTTAATGGTTGAGTAGCGGTAAATTTTGGTGATGTTTTCTAATAATAATCCTATGAATATACCTATCATGATGTTGGGTAATGAAAAGGGAGGGGAAGTATCCCCATATCAATTTGGTCAAATCAACCCAATGAACTAACATCCACCATGGTAGATACTTGGGTGGATTTAAGGACAACATTATTCTAACAGTCCACTAGTTTGAAGAAAAAAATCCATAACTTTGGAACCATTTTTTCATACAAAATAATAAGGAATAATCATATATTACCTAATATTATTATAATGGTTAGGAACCAATAAAGTCAAAAATACCCACTCCCATTATATATAGTAAGGTCCATCCCTTGATCACAAAACCAAGCCAACATCATGTCTTTCCTAGAGTATGATTGACCCGATGGAAGCCCACCTGACATCATTGTTTTTATATCAAATGTGGATCGTGTTTTCAAAAACCACATGGGATTGGTTCATCATTGATCTCACCATGATTAAATGTTTTATTTCACCCTTATAACACTGTATTAAACTAGTTTTGTTTTAAAGATTAGAAATATGATAACAAATTAAACACCATGTTTTATTAAATAATTTAATGTTTATTACTATTAAAAAGGTTAATTTATCTTTTTTTGATGATTTCATTGTAGGTGGATGTGATTTGAAGGTCCTAGGAAAACGTTAAAGAAAAATGGTCAAAACTACATAGGAATCCAAGCACACATGCGGATTCAACCACACACTACAACTAATTCTTGCATCAAATTAGGATTAAATTTTTCAGTATGGTCAAAAATTCACATAGATACAGCTCTTATGAAGATACCCACTCCGAATTCATCAATTAAAAGAACCAACTAGACTAATTTTTCCATGAAAAATAATATTCATGATGTCAAAAATTTGGTTCTCTATTTTAAAAATACCTCCCATTTTATACATTATATGGATAAAATGTTTTTCATGGAGATATAAAGGAGGTAAAAAACATGTTTTGACTTATTTACAAGTCATGATAAGTTTTTATGAAATCCCAAAACCATGGGCCATGTTGTATATTGAAATATGGGTGCTCGAAAACACCTACCATTTTTGCAATAAAAGGGAACCTTGGTCACCTCTTTTAGAAATTCAGTTAGGAAGTAAATCACTTCCATTTGGGAGATCGTAAGGAATCCTATCCTCTTTCCTATAAGTTCTATAGGCTATTGGATGTGAAAATTAAAGATCAATGTATTCCACCCATTCCATGGTGTTCTAAATTTCTTATGATCACCTAGGGAAGAACATAATGTAAAACCCAAGATTCTTGTTTGCAATATTTGAAATATATTTTTAATTCCATGTTTGTATGTTTTTTCTTCATCCTCTATTATTCTTTAATTTATTTATTTACTAGTTTATCATTTAAAACTCATATTATCATGTATTGGAGCACCAATTCATGTGATGTTTCACACACCATTGAAAACTTCTTCTATCACATTTCAATTGCGATGTTGTGTGGTTCATTTTGGTCAATTGATCTATCATAAACACTACTATGTCCATGTACATTTATTTCGTTGTATCAAAATAAAATAATGTAAACAACTAGAAAACCTTTCTAGTGATTCATGTGTTTCCTTGGTGTGTTTTTTTATTAAGTCATATAGCAATCACCCCATCATCAGAGGTAGTCGATGAATCATTTTGTGTTTACGACCGAACCATAGTAGGTATCCTAGAGTAAACACAGTAACATTCTAGTTCTATATGTTACAAACTAGGTATTAAAAAATATATACCCTATCTATTGAAGTGATAAAGGGTGAGTATTATGATATTTCCCCGATTTGATCACGCATAATTAATTATATTAATTTCCAATTTGTTTTATATTTTTTTTCTACTAGATTATTAAATCATAAAAACCCATGTTTTGAAAAATACCATTCCTGTATTAATTTTTTAATCACAACCATCATTTTGAATTAATGATCTGATCCTCCATTAATTTATGCCATAGGGTTCCTACTATACTATAGAAATTCTAAAAAAATTAAATATCTAATTCGACATGCTCGACAATGCGATCAAATTTTGGTACCATTTATTTGGGTCCAAGATCATTTTTACCTCTTATTTATTTATTTTATTTATTATTTATTACCCCTTTCAATATTTCCCCTTCCCATTTTTTTGTTTTTTATTTATTTTTGTGTGTTTTTTCTCTCTAACTTCTCATCTCTGTCTATCTCTATTTATTATTATATAATATAGTAATATATTTTATATTCTTCATTAATTATTATTAAGTAATTTTATATTATTAATATTCAATTAAAGAAAACAAAAAAACAAAAAAACAATCAAAATGGACATCATTACGGAATGAAATGATCTGGAAAATAAATACTACTTGAATTTTTCTGAGAAATTGAAAATAATCTTCAATAAAAAATTAGGTCATATAGATTAGGAAAATCAAGTATTATCAAGGATACCCTTTTTTAACCTCATGTTTTCCTAATCAAATCTAATATTGAACCAAATAAAACCCCAGAAAACATGACCTCAAATAACTAGACATTAAAAAACTAACCACCCCATATGTACAATACCAACCAACATACATCTCATACACTGAGGAAGTATCTGACTTTGTTCTGAGTTTGGGCCTCATCCACCTCCTTCCTAAATTACATGGTCTTCTTGGTGAGTACCTCACAAACATCTCATGTAATTTCACATAGTGTTATCCACTATAAAACCCCAAAATGTGATTGAGGACATCATTATATTTAGGGACGTCCTTTTCTCCCTTGATGTTGTAGCCAAAAGATTTCTATACTATCTACCTACCACATTTGGGAGCTGTAATGACATTAAATGACTCTTTCTAGGTATTTTATTCCCTAAATCAATAAATACATCAATTATAATAGAAATATGTGGCATTATGAAATCAAAAGGAGAGACCATTCATGAATAATATTAATGATTTAAAAGACATTGATCAAGTTTCCCCCACCACCAAATTAGTGAGAAATTTATAATAAAATAATTATATGGGGGAATTATCCCCATGGATGATGGAATTATAGATTCTCTATTTTGTGTCTCCCTAGTGGATAAAACTCTTGCAAATTATTATGAATTAACATCAGACATGGCTCAAAATGAAAAACAAATTAGTACATGAGCAATTGGCCAAAACTGGGGAGTTCACTAGGTAGGTAATTCATACTTAGAACTAAATGTATATAATAAAATTGATGAGATCCATACCAATCTATGAAAATCATCCCATGCTCAAGGTAATTCCAAATCCCCTCTTATTCAATTTCATTTGGGCATTTTTTTATGACAACACTAAATTTCTAGCCAGTTCCTATAACTTCATAATTCATCTGAGTCTTGTGTAGCCATATTAATTTGGCATACATTTCATCTAGAACCTCCCTTCAATCAGGTTAACATTATGAAAAATCACAACCCTCTTTGGAAAGAATATATATAGTACTGATATAGAAAAAACATATTCTACCCCCAAAAAATGGTATCAGTAGAGCCATGGAATTCAACCTTCTTATCCTTTAACTTCTTAGATCAATCCTACTCCTACCAAATATAAATCAAGACTCAAGGAAATGGAAAAGAAAATTAAATCCCAGAACATATAGTTCCAAAAGAACACACAATCATCTATTCAAGACCAACAAAATCAAGTGGGGAAATTGGAAAACCCCATCCGTAAGATAAAGATGAAAGGTTCTAGACAACCACCATCCCAAACTATTTATAATACAAAAAATGGTAATGTTTGTGAAATCACACTTCATAGTTATAAATATGTTTATTCTTCCTCTGATTCTAAACAATAAGTAAGCCCCACTTGAAAACTCTTTTTCTATAGCCATAAAATTTTCGAATGAATAAAAACATAACAAAAGGAAAAAAAGTTATTTTTTAGGATTCCCCTAAACAATCCATTCCTCTTCCTTTCCCCCGAATACTCTCTAAACCTACGATTTGTTTTATAATTATATTTTTAATGAAATAATTGATACATTTTAAAAGGTTCAAGTTAAAATTCATGTTTTGGATGTTGTTGAAAAAATCCCCCATTACGCAAAATATCTTAATAATATTTTCACCCATAGACGGTGACTGAAGGGGAATGAGAGAGTCATCCTTGGAAGGAATTTCATGGATTTTATACAACTAGAAATTTAAACTAAATATAATGACTTGATAAATTTAACAATACCTTTCACCATAAGGGAAACCTTATTTTCTAATACAATGCTTGATTTATTTACTTAGATTGATGTGACTCTTTACTATGTGTACACCTTTCTAAAGGTTATATATCTTCACCCAATGGGAATCATCATGCAAATTTCCAACCAGAGAATAACACACCCATTATAAGTGATTGATGATGTCCTATTAAGAGTGAAGAATATCATCTTCCTTACAGACATCTGCATTCTTAAGATGGAAGATACCCAAACCCAATGACATGCTCTTCTCATACATGGGAGTACATTCCCTAAAATAGAAAAATAAAATCATAAACATCCAAAAAGTTATGATATCCGTGGAGTTTTGTGGAGAAAATTTAAGTTTTAATATCCTTGATGCTATGAAAAACCCCATTGAAGGGAAATCCACTATTCCAGTCTATTTGATGGAAGTTCTCTCTAATGACACACACACACACACACACATAATTCTCTCCTTGAACCATAATACAATTCACTTACACTTTTCACCCATTAATGATTTGAGTATTGATTCACGTTTTGAGTGATGTGTGGGTTCATAAAAATATAAATGTGGAGCTTTTATTGATAATTATATTCATTTTGAGGTACCTAAGGCCATTGATGATTATGTAAATATAATTTCTATTGATTTAGTTTTATTATAGAATAAACATGAGAAGATAGATTGTTTCATGGACCTCACTCCCCCTAAATCCCCTTCCTCAATCCAAAAAGCACTAGTGTTTGAATTAAAATCACTTACATCAAATTTAAAATATTTCTAACATGATGGTATTGACCAATTTACCAAAATTATTTCCAATAACCTATCTCTATAGTAAAGATAAAAAGTGACAGATCTTTTAAGAGAGTGTAAAAAGGTGATAGGATAGACATTGGATGATATTCCACATATTATACCATCTATTTTAATACACAATATAATTTTAGATGATGAGGCTAAGCCCATAAGTCAAGCTCAACGCAGGTTTAATCGCAAAAAACTTGATGTTTTAAAATTGAAAATTAGAAAAATACTTACTGTTGGGATCATCTATCCCATATATAATAGTAAATAGTTTAGCCCAGTGCAAACTATTCCTAAAAAACCAGAATAATAGTAGTTTCCAATAAAAGGAATGAATTTGTTCAAACATGTGTGAAAAATAGTTGGCGATTCTGTATTGACTAATGTTGACTGAATCAAGCCACATGAAAGAACCAATTTCCTCTACCTTTCATTGAGAAAATATTATAAACAATAAATGGAATTTCCCATTATTGTTTCCTTGATGGATATTCTAGTTATTTTAAAATCGATATAACCCTAAGGATCATTAAATGACAACATTTACCTATCCATTTGACACAATTTTAAATAAAAGGATTACTTTTGGTCTCTATAATTCTGTTATTACTTTTTAGGGATTTATGTTGAGTATTTTTTTGAGTACCTTGATAATTTTATGGAAGTTTTTATTGATTATTTCATAGTTTATTGCTCTTCCTTTGATGACTATTTGTAAGACCTAGGTTCTATCCTCCACAGTTTCATTGAAAAAATATTTTATTAAATTATGAGAAATTCTATTTCATGGTTGATTGAGGGATAAATCATGGGAATTTTTTTAATAAGAGTGAATTCAAGTGGATATATAAAAAATTGAAATAGTTTCATCCTTTCTATATCCAAATTTTTTTTCGAGAGGTTCCATATTTCTTGGGTCATGATTTGTTTTTACCGTAGATTTATTAAATACTTTAGTAAGATCATAAATTTTTTCCCATTTAGTATAAAAATATTCTGAGTTTCTTTTTGATAAAAATTGTTAGGATACATTCAATTTACTAAAAAGTATTCTCACATCACCTCCCATCATGCAACCACCTAGGTGGGATCTCTCTTTCATGTTTTTTATAACGCCTCTAACTTTGAATTTGGGGTAGTTCTATCAAAAAGTGTTGAGAAGGATCCTCATGTAATTGTGTATTCCTCTCATACCCTTGACCCAGCCTAGTAAAAATAAACGACCACTAGAAGATAAATTATTTAAATTGTTTTTTCCATGGAAAAAATCTATTTATATCTTATTAGGTAAAAAATCATGGTGTTTTGTCATCATGATACACTTATATTTCTCCTTAAGAAAGTAAAAACTAAGACCCACCTCATTCAGTGGATGATTCTCCCCTTGGAGTTTGACCATGAGATTCAAGATAATAGAGGAGTGGAAATTTGGTAGCTCACCACATTAGTAAGAATTCCCAACCATTGGACTGTCATTTTGACTCATCACTCCCCATTGGAGAATTATTTCCTCAGGAGATCCTTTGTGATGTACTGGGCCTTACCCCTTAGTATATAGACATTATGAATATCTAGAAGCATCTAGGGTCCCCTGTAATTTTATTACATCAAAATCCAAGAGACATAAGCATGATTCATGATGGTACATCTAGTATGACCCGTAATTTTAGAGAATTTGTAGTGAATAGGTTATTGGTCAATGTGTCCCTAAACCTGAGTTCACATTTTTTTTGTGTTTCCATCCAACATTGGATTGTGGGAGACACTTTGGATCTCAATGTAGATCTTAGAAGGTCTTTGAATAAGAAATTTATTGTCCATCATTATATAGATATTCCCATAGGTTTTGTAAGTCATGAACATGATGTTTGTTCATGGGGAATATCTACATGGAGAATGAAATACCCCAATGGTCCATGTTATTATATTAAATATTTGATGCCTGGGAAATTGACTCCATGGGTTCCTTTTTAAATTCAATTGTATTTTTTTACAGATTAATTTTTCTTAAAAAGAAAGCAACATGGATTAAAATATTAAAAAAAGAGTTACAAGAGTCGAAAGGAAGGAAATTTACATTTTTCCCTTTGGATAATATCAATCAGCTCAAAAGGGATGCTAAAATAGTGGATACACATGTTGATGGAGACCCCCTAGTTTGAAAGAAAGTCAGCAGGTTGATTAGCTTCACAATAGATGTGTGTGATTATATAGTTCACTGAGGTAAGTTCTTTGAGGAATATTTCCACTTGGAGTTGATTTTCCATGCCAGATAGAGCGGCCCCATTCTAACCACATGCACAATTATTGTTGAGTCACTTTTTAACCAAAAATTATTCTAATTTCTTTGGCATGCGATCTCAACAGCTTTGATGAAACCCATCATTTCACCTTCAAGAGCTATGGAATTACCACAGAGGCCATTAAGACCTTCAATAAAATTTACATTGTGGTCTCTGAAGATGATTCAATATCCTAGATGTTGACTACATATTTAAATGGGAAGAATAAAAGGCTAATAGGACTTATGAATCCTGAGTGGTTGTTAATTTTGTGAGGTCCTATATTTTTAGTTGGTATGGTTTTCCATGATTCATCATTAGTGGTCAGGGTTCACATTTCTTCAATTGAAACTTGAAAAAATTAATATATAATTATGGGTTTGTTAAAAAAGTATCCACATCATATCACCCCCAAACTATAGGAAAATATGAAATATCAAATCAGGATGTTAACCCAATCCTGGAAAAACTTGTACGGCCTAATAAGAAATATTTGACATTATGATTGGATGATAAACTTCAGATATACCATATATCTTTTAAAAACCCAATAAGAATGTCACCAGAGAGGGTTGTGTTTATAATTTATTATCACCCCCTAGTATAGGTAGATTACCATGCATATTGGGATATTAAACAATGTAATATGAATATCTCAGATGCAGGTTAGCATAATAAGATGTAGATTCAAAATTTAGAATACATTCAACATGATTCATATGAGAACTCTCATATCTATAAATAGAAGAAAATGGATATTCATGACAGGATGATTCATCATATGATGTTTCATATTGGTGAGAAGGTCCTCATATATAATTCCATGCTAAAGCTCCACCTAGTCAAGTTCCATTTCCTATAGATCAATCCTCACACTATTAGTCAGGTTTACCCTTTTGGTGCAATATATGATTGTCTTGAGCAGTGCGGACAAAGTATTATTGTCAATGGGAAATAAATTAAAAAATTTTATAAAGATTTACCAAAGAGTACAGTGGAGAAAATCCACCTTCAAGAAGAAACATACTAATGAAACCCACCATGTTTTATCCATCCTTTATAAATTCTATTTTATTTCAATGAGGAAACTGCATACTCTAGGTGTGTGTGTGGGGGGGGGGGGTACATTCTTGGGTTCATTAGGATTTTTGCCATCTTTATTTTTTATTATTTTTTTCTTACTGCATAGTATTTTTACTTTTAACGCCTCTTATTCTCTCCAAATCATGGAACTTACTGAAAATTCATTTGGAAATTATGGATTCCATGTTGTTTTAACATTTAATGAAAATTTTTATCAGTTATGGAGTGAATTGTTTCCTGAATTTAACATTAGGGAGTAATTTTTAGTAAATTTGTTGTTTTCAAATGATATTAATGGGTGTATCTATATGAAACCATTGAGATAATTGATACCCCTCATGAGAGTAGTTTATGAGAAAATTAGGCCACTTAATATCCCCACATATTCTTTCACCAAACCATAAAGTGTGAATATTTATTACATAATAAAAGTTAAATATAAGTTAGGATAATATTTATCAACTTTTTAAAATTATTTTTCCATACGTTCATTCCATATTCAATATATTTCATTACTATATCATATTGACCCATGCGAGTCTACCTATTATCTGACTACTGTACACCCTCAAATAAATACAAAAAAAATAAACAATAATAATAATAATAATAATAATAAATAATGATAAGAGGGATGAAATGAAAAAAAAATGAGGATATCTAATCTAGGAACTGATTTTCTAACCTCCACGAATGCTTAAGTGAGTGGGTCATGAAATTTGATTAAAAAGGTTGTAAGGAAGGTTTGGTGGAAAGAATCAAGTAATCAAGAATTTTTCAAAATAACAAATATTTATTGGATTGAAAGTGGAAATAATATCATAAAATAGTTTTAAAACACACACACATGAGGAGTAAGTTTCATGGTTGAATTTTAAATTCCTTTCTCAAATTGGTATCATTCATCTCATTGAATTTAATTTTGATATAATTTATAAGATATCTATTTCCATGATCACTGAGAATAAATACTTGGTATTTTTTTCTTTGATAACATTGATATAATGAATTAAAAATTCATTTAATGTTAAATATTCTTGAATTTGGGAATATATACATGCATAATAGTTTTATTAGGACAAGTAAATTTTACCAGGAGTGAAAATGTTTAGGTGTGGGGGTGTACTGCACCACTATTAACAATTTCATTTCAGTGTTATACCACTATATTAAACTAGTTTTGTACTAAAAATTTAAAATATAATAATAAAGGGAACATCATGTTTTATTGAATAATTTAATTTTTATTACTATTAAAACGTGTAATTTCACTTTTTTTATGATTTCATTGCAGGTGTAGGTGATTTGGAGGACCTAGGATGATGTTGAAGAATAATGGGCCAAAATACACAGAAATCCAATCACACATGTGTAATAAAATGCACAATATAGCAAATATGTGAATCAAATTGGACTAAAATTCATTTTATGATAAAAAATTTATTAGGATACAACTCTTATGAAGATGACCAAGCCCAATTATTTTATTAAGGGGCCCAACCAGACCAATCTATCCAAGAAAAATAATATCCATAATGTCAAAAGTTTGGTTATGTATTTTTCAAATACCTCCCATTTTATACATTATATGGAAACTAAATTTTACATGGAGATTGAAATGACGTCATTAAACATGTTTGGTCTTTTTTATATGTCATTATTATGAAGTTTACAATCCAAAACTATGGGACAAGTGGTATATCGATATTGTTTGGACCAATATGATAATGAAGGTGTTTTGTGTTTTATTTTTTTGTCAAGGAATGTTTTGAAGGAAGGAAATCACTTCACTTTGTATCTGAAAACAATCATGCTACTCAGGGTATTGATAAAAATTGGACTCACTGTGAAAGTCCATTGTACTAAGGGCATAGTATTGAAAAAAATGTAATGAAAAATTGATCAGATTCACTCTAGATCCGATATGAAAGAATTGGTTGTTTTGATGGAGAATCAAAGTCTTCATGACTACGATTATTTTGAATATGATGATGCTTTAATGATTTTTATTTCATATAAATAATATGTTGAATTGAAAACATGTGACGAAATCATGATGGAAAAAATGTGTTGCTGATTGAAAGAAGTGGTGTCGATTGAAAAGTGGTGGCAATTGAAAAGTTGCGCCGATTGAAATAAGTGGCACCGATTGAAAGAATTGATGTCGATTGAAAAGTTGTAGAGATTGAAAAGTAGTTAAAATTGAAAAAATTTCTTCTAATTGAAATAAGTTGTTCTAATTGAAAATTGACAGGGATTAGAAAGTGGCACTGATTGAATAAGTGGTGCCGATTTACTGTAGCATCTTGTTTTCAATCAAATGATACATAAATATATCGACATCAAGATAATTGTACTTAGATTGATTGAAAAAGTGATATTGATCAAAATTGTGTTATTGATCTAAAATGTAATATTGATTGAAAAGGTGGTATTGATAGAAAAGGTGATGTTTATTTACTATAGAATTTTGTTTTCCATCAGAAATCACATAAAAGTTTCATAATAAAAAATGATCATACCGAAAAATTGTCATACCTATAAATGATCGTAGCCAAAAATGATAGTACCCTGGCCAATAATACTAAAAAAAATCATACTCTTCAAATAATAATCATGCTGAGTTGAATGGTTGTTTGAAGTACTAATTTACTCTCAAATGTCATATTCAACTAGGTCAACAGAAGAGTAGAAGAATATGTTTTATATTTCAAGTGGGTCAAGAGTTTTCTGAAGGAAAGAGATTTCTGAATATTTTTTTTGTGGGAGAGAATAACTTTCAAATACAATATTTTGATTTAAATTAGTTTTATGAATCATATTATGAAATTAGTTTGAAACAATAAAACTTAGATGATTGGTCCCATGTATTTATCATTAATTGTAATCGAACATAGAATTGAAATTGGAGTATGGAGAATAAGAAGTTAAAGATTTTAGAAGTTTCAAGAAGAATCAATAAGCATTGAAGAAGTCATAATTGCTCCGATATTTCTATAGAAATTCATATATGGGTGAATTTAGGTGTGTTGGAAAGATTTTGGAATTCCCACCTTAAATTTTTTTGGGTCACCTAAAAAGGAAACAAGTACATTATAATTGACGGATGTTGTGGTACTATTCATTGTATTAGAGAGATGAGATTTATGTTTTTAGTGAGAGAAAGTGATTCCATTTTATTTTTTATTGAAGGAATTTTGATGGGAATATGATATAGGAGAAGAGATAGTATTGCAATGATTGTATTCTTCTAGTCATCATGTTGAAGATTTATCATATTCAGTGAATCGTCGTATTTTTCTTTTCAACTGTATTTGGTGGATCATTGTATTTGGATGAATTAATTGGAATTGGGATTTCCATATTAGTATTCTCAGACTAAGTAAGTATCACATTGGGTTTCATCGTACTCAGGGATTTATAAGGTGCCAAATAAAATTTATTGTGTTCAAAAAGAAAATCAAACTTGTAGAATCATACACATAGGAATCAGACTAGGAAAATTGGACAGAGAAAATCAGACCGAGTTTTCTACAACAAAGTCTAAGAATTTAGTACCTTTATTTTAGGTAATAATTTGAATACTTGTATTTAATTTTAATATATTTATTGAATTAAAAAGAAGTGCAGGTTACATGAGTTTTCACATAATAATTGTATTACCTTTTTTGTGCTAAGAGGGGGAACACACACTTTTAGATTGTCTTCAAAGTGCTACATGAGTGAAAGGGAATATACTACTCATTGTAATCCATGGATTTTTTTCTAGTGGATTGTATGGTATTGGATTTTCTCTAAACCATACCAAAGACGTAGCTATTCGTATTGATTAATGAACCTTGAAAATACTTGTGTATATGTGTATGTGTGTTTGTTTTGTCTTCAGTAGGGAATAAAATCTTTAATATGAGGTTAATGTTGCATCAATTGAGGGGAAACATAAAAGAAAAAGTATCACTGATTCACCCATCCCCCTCTAAGTGATAAAAATACACTATTTGGACACTTAAAATTGGTATCAGAGCAATATGTTCCCTTCACTATTATTTGTTGATGGAGAATTTGAATTTTGTAAAAAAAAGTATTACAATATTTTATGGAAAGAATTATAATATCTCTAATGATTGAATGTTTTCATATCTTATTTATATCAGTTATGATGTTCTTAAAGCTGAAATAGTTGGGTTTCCTCCAATTGATGATAAATATCAAATTCCACCTATTTAAAAGATGTATCATGAGAATGATGGAAGGGCCAAGAATGCTATACTATCATTACATTCAGAAATTGAATTCTTGAGAGTAAAAGGATTTTTCATATCTAAAGTTATATGGGACAAATTAAAAAATTTATATGAAGGAAATAAAAAATTGTAAGAAGGAAAAACATCAAATCTGGATATTGAAGTATAAACACTTGAAGATGGGTGAGCATGAAAATGTTGGAGACTTCTTTACTAGGGTGAATGACATTATGAGTATTATCAGCTGTCTTGGTGAAAATATAGATGACTCTATAGTTCCTAAAAATATCTTTAGAATCCTAACGACCAAATTTGATGCAAATGTTTCTTCATTAGAAGATAGATACCCTAAAACATTTTCTCTAAATGATTTCCATAGCACTGTTATCACTTATTAAATGAGAAGAGAGAGAGGTATAGGGAGTAAAAAGGGTTGATAGAGAAATGTATTTCAAGGCTATGAAGAATGTAAAATCTAATAATATTCTTATTGATGAATAATATGGTGATTCATACTCTGAAAATGAGGTATTTAAAAATATCAATGATATCTTATCCTTGTTTTCTAAAAATGTGAAAAGTGGTATAAGAAAATACAAAGGGAAACTTCCCTTGAAATGTTTTGAATGTGGAGGAGTTGGCCACTTTGAATATAACTATCCTTAAATAAATAAAGAAGAGGATAATGATGAAGAAGAAATAAATACAAGAAGATCATGGAAGAAATAGGGTGATAAAGGAATGTTATATTCCATAGGGAAAGAAGATAAATTCTTCAAATAAAAAAGAAGAAGTTTCTTATATAAAGATGAAGAAGAATAAGGAAGTTATGATGAATAAAAAAAGAACTTAAGTATGGTATTGAAAATAATTTCATTTAATTTATGAATAATGAATAATTTAGAAGCAATAATTTTAAAGAAGAAGAAACTGAACATGAAATACATCTGAAAGAAGAGTTGAATGAATGTCTGATAAATATCATAAGACATGAAAATAAAAACAAAAAGTAGGATGATGGATGATCAAATAACCAATGAGGTATTGATGATGGGAAGGAAAACCTGCTGAAAGAGATTAATTATTTGAATAATTATCTTTAGGTTGAAAAGAATCGTAATGATCATTTAGAAGTAAAGCTGAAGGCAATAGAAGAAGAGTCAATACAAGTTCAACAAAATCTCTCTAAACCTGAATTGAAAAACATAAATTTCCAAAACTCTATGACTGAAGTTGGTGAGAATTATTGAAATGATAAATTGAATAAGGTCTAATAAAATATTCCTTCAAATGGTTAAAAGAATAATAGATCTATTTCAGAAAAGAAAATTTATAGGAAAATTGTATACATGTACAATATCAACAATGTTGCAAATTATGAAGGCTCAAAGAAACCAGAGTCTATAAATGTTTTGGAAAATCTGAGTAGAGGAATGTTTACAATACTTTTAATTTCAATAAGGTTGATAAATTAGAATAATAATCTAACTATCAATTCGAATGTTGGTAGCTCAGAATGGAGAGAGAAGGTAGTGGCTGACAGATGTTATCACAATTCAAGTTCTAACGGATGTTTCAGAGGAAAATTACTAATTTTATGGATATTGCTGGTATTATGGGGGATTCAGACACATAGAAAGTATGTTTTGGTTCAATGAAAATCATCATTATTGTCCCATAGGTTATGAAAGAAAGGGCTTGATGGGGATTTAATCTCCTCAATGAAAGAAGAATGATAAGGTTTTCGAGAAGAAGTTTAAAAAGAGTGGAATAAAGATTAAAAATAGGTTCTAGCCCCTAGAAAATATTTGTAAAATATATGAACAACCTAGATGCTTACAAAAAGAAGCATTATTTTTTTACCATCTCAACAAAAGATTCTTAATTTTCAAAATTGGAAGGTGAAGATAGAAATAAAATGAGAAAAAGACCTTGTTGTTGAAACTGCGTTGAAATACCCCAAAGGTGAATGAACCTAGATACCTGAGAGTGAATTTTTATCACACATGAAAAGAGACTTTAAATTTTTGAAGGATGTGAAATATTTTAAATAAGGCACAATGACATTTGGAAATGATGAATCATTTAAAATCAAAGGTGTTGGGTAAAATATCATTGGAAAAGAAAAGATGAAATATAAGAAAACATTGTATATTGATAGGTTGAAACACAATTTGATAAGTGTTTCAAAATTGTGTGATGAGGGTAATGAAGTTATCTTCAAGAAATATGGGTTTGTTGTGAAGTGTGAAGAAGATGGGAAGATTTTTACAAGTGGACAATGTACGAATGGGAATTTATTTCAGGTTGATGATTCATAAAACTCTTATTACATGAGTATGGTGGAAGAGAATAAATTGTGGCATAAAAGGCTAAGACACATGGGGTAGAGAAAAATGAGAAATTTATCTTATAATAATAGTGTTTGTGGCATTCCTTATTTTCCAAGAAGAATAGATTGGAGTTGCACTATATGTGTGAAAGGAAAGATTACAAATAATTTCCAAAAGAAAGTTGAGATTTGTTCAAAACCCCCCCGGAGATGATACATTCTGATATATGTGGGAAAATGGGAAAATGATAAGAAAATGGAGATATGTACTTCATTACATTCATTGATGATTTTACTTAAATTACTTGTGTCATGTATATGAAACCTAAATTAGAATCTTTGAAAATGTTTAAAACTTTTAGAAGAAGAGCAGAAAAGGAATGTGAGTATTCTATGAAGATGTTATAAACAAATAATGGGGGTGAATACAGAAGTGAAGAGTTTGAAGACTATCTTGAGGAGCATTGAATTCATAAAGAATTTAGTTCCTCATATACTCACCAATAAAATGGGGTTTCTGAAAGAAAGAACAGGATCTTGGTTGAAATGGGAAGAACCATGTTACTTGAACATTGCCTTTCACATAGACAATCCATGAGCACCATTTTATACATTCAGAACCATTTTTTCTACATGTCTCAATCAGGTAGGACAACCTAAAAATTATTTTATGAAAAAACTCCAAGTTTAAATCACTTTAGATTATTTTTGAGTCCATGTGTTACAAATAAGAAAGGTGTAAACTCTGGAAAATTTTAGTATAAAGTTAAATATAAAATATTTATTGGCTATGATTTGGAAAGAGGAGGTTATAAATGATTTAAAAAAGAAACAAAGAGAATTTTTGATTTAGTAGATGTTAATGTAATTGAAAAGGAAGATGATTTTTAAAATGCTTAGATAGATAAAGAATTTGAAAAGGTTTAAGAAAACAATTATGATATGGATATAGACAATTATATTCCTTCTCAATAATAAGAATCAGACTCAGATATTTTAATTTTTGAAGGTGATTCTTAATAAACCCATCCTAGGATGAGGAAATAAGTGGAATCCTAAAATATAATTTTTGATCAACATTAAAATGTTCAAAAAAGATGAAAATAAAATGAAATTTCTCATACTTTTCTATATTCAAAAGTATAGCCGAATTATGTTAAAGAAGGTTCAGAGCATTCAGAATGGGTTCAATCCATGAATGAATAATTGAATCAGATTGAAAAGAATAATACATGGGAACTCATACCCAATCCTGAAAACAAAAAACATCATTGGAACAAAATGGGTATTTCAGAACAATATGATTGAATTAGGTGATGTTATAAGAAACAAAGAAAGTTCAGTTTACAAAGGATATTCACAAATTTAATGAATTGATTTTGATGAATACTTTGATTCAGTGGATAGATTAGAAAAAATTAGAATATATTTTGTTATTGGTGAAAAATGAGGCTACAAGATCTTTCACATAGATGTTAAATCCAAATTTCTAAATGGAGATCTTGAAGAGTAGATTTATATTGAACAAACTTGTGGCTTTATTGTTGGTAAAGATGAAAGCTATGTGTGCAGACTAAGGAAGTCCTTATGTGGGATAAAACAAGATCTTAGGGCATGGTATTCCAAATTGGATACTTGATTAAGGAAGATGAATTTCAAGAAAGGAAGAGTGGATACCATTTTTTGTATATCAGAGGAATTCAAGAGTATTCCCTCATTGTGATAATTTATGTTGATGTTATTATCTTTACTGGGAATGATGAAATAATTTTTGAAAGATTTTCTGAAGGGATGAAGAAGGTATTTGAAATTTCTTGATGGGAGAAATGAAATACATTAATGGGTTTAAAGTCATTCATATGGATAATTACATCTTTATTTCTCAAGAAAATTATGATAAATTACTTCTCAAGTGGTTCAATATGGGAAAATAAAAACCTGTTCCACACAAATTTTAGTTGGAACAAAGCTGAGTAAAGTTGGAGAAGGAAAATAAGTTGATTTGAAAGAGTATCAAAATTTTATAGGTAGCCTATTGTATTTGTCTTCCTCAAGACCCTACATTGTTTATGTTGTTACCCTCTGTGAAATACTCAAATGTTATCCAAAATAATCACACATTCTTAGTGGAAAAATAATTCTCAGGAACATAAAAGGCACAATAGAATTAAGAATCAGGTATTGCAGCTTAGATTGTATTTATTTGTTTGGGTATTCTGATGCATATTGGGCATGAAATTTTGATGATGTAAGATCCACATCTAGTGGTAAATTCATTATGGTAAAGAATTGTGTAAGATGGAATTCAAAGAAACAAAATTTTATAACTCTCATTATGTCTTAAGTTTAGTTTTTTACATCCACTCATGTGGATGAAAAAAAATTATAAGATTTACTTGTTGATGTGAAGTTTCCCTTGATCTTTGGTTATGAAAGTAAAATAACAATCAATATCATTAGGAATCCATTTCAAAATTATCATTAAAATCATAATGATATCAAATATCATTTTATCAAAGAGCATGTAAAAAATAATGAATTGAAGTTGGAGTATATTTCAACATCAAAACAAGTGTCTTCCATTTTAACAAAACCTCTACCAAAGTAACATTTTTCTATGTTTAGGATGAACATGGGAATATAACATTTTTCTCTTCAATAACGCGGTATGTGTTTCCTTCCCCTCTCTAATATTACCATTGGATTGTATTTTAAAGGGGGATTAGAATTTTATTGTTTCATAAATCAACCCAAGTGATTCATGTAAAAAGGGGGAGTTGTGGGTAAGATGTGAATTAAATATTGTTTAGTGTGTGAACTATTCTAACTATTTGTTGGAGTGGTTTTAGGAATGATTTTTTTTTGTATTCCAGGGAGGTAGAAGAAGTGATGAGGAAGAAAGATGAAGTTGTTTTCATAATCACTACTTTTGGACAACATGGTATTTCTCTCAATGATTCTTGTATATTGAGTTAGCTCACGTAGACTTATAATTGTTGATAAGTAATACATTTATTGAGGGTACATCATTCAATGATTTATGAAAACCTGGTTGAAAATAAAATAAAAGGGGGATATTGTTAGGAATATGCTAATGATGAAGGTGTTTTGTGTTGTCTTATGTTATCATAGTATGCTTTGAAGTAATGAAAATATATCAATTTGTTTCTCACAAAAATCATGCTACTCGTGGTATTGATAAAAATAGAACTCACTTTGAAAGTCCATCGTAGTGAGGGTATGGTATTGAAAATGACCGTAATAAAGAATTGATCAGATTCATTCTGGATCTGATATAAAAGAAGTTGTTGTTTTGACAGAGAATCAGATTCTTTATGACAACGATTATTTTGAATGTGATAATGATTTTGTGATTTTTATTTCACATAAATCATAAGTTGAATTGAGAACCTATGATGCAAGATTGATGTAAAAAAGGTGGTGCCGATTGAAAGAAGTGGTACCTATTGAAAAGTGGTGGCAATTGAATAGTAGGGAAAATTGAAAAACGTGCTATCAATTGAAAGAAGCGGTGACGACTGAAAAGTAGTGTTGATTGAATGTTGGGGCCAATTAAATTTTTTTTACTGATTGAAATAAGTGGTTCCAATTGAAAATTGGTGCCGATTAAAAGAGGTTGTGTCGATTGAAGAAGTGGTGATGATTAACTGTAAACTATTTTTTTCCATTAGAAGATACATAAAACGATCCGCACTAGGATAATCATACCCAGATTGATTGAAAATGTGATATTGATTGAAAAGTTAGTATTGATCAAAAATGTAATATTGATTAAAAAGGCAATACTGATTGAAAAGGTGATTCCGATTTACTATATGATATTGTTTTCCATCAGATAGGGAATAAAATCTTCGTAATAAGAAATGATCGTACTGAGAAATTATCAAACACAAAAATGATTATACCCAGTCCAATCGTAGTTAGAAAGATCATACTATACATATCGCAATAAGGCTGAGTTGAATCATTGTTTAAAGTGCTAATTTTCTATCAAATGTTCATTTAAATTGGGTCAAGAGAAGAAGAGAAGAATATGATTTGTATTTCAAGTGAGTCAAGAGTTTTATGAAGAAACAAGATTTATGAATGATTTGTTGTGGGGGAGAATAACTTTCAAATATAATATTTTGATTCAAATTGAATTTGTGAATCATATTTAGAAATTGGTTTGAAACAATGAGACTCTAATGATCAGACCCATTTATTTCTCATCAATTGTAATTGAACTGACAATTGAAATGGGAGTTTGGAGAAGAAGGAGGTAAATACTGTTGAAGTTTTGAGAATAATAAAGAAGCATTGATGAAGTAATAATTTCTCTGATATTTCAGGATAAATTATAATTTGGGTGAATTTAGGTGAGTGGGAACGTTTTTTTAATTTTCTCCTAAACTGCTTTTGGGTCACCTATAATAGTAAATAATTACATTGTATTGGACTGGCGTCGAGGTACTGTTAATTGTAGTAGAGAGAGGTGCTCCGATTTTCCAGTGGGAGATAGTGTTACCATTTTGTTGTGTATTAAATAAAATTTGATGGGAATATGAAATAGGAGGAGATAAAATATTTCAATGATTATATATGAATGGTCATCATATTTATGGTTTATTTTATTCAGAGAATCATCATATTTAGCTTGTTAATTGTATTCAGCGGATCATCGTATCGGTCTGAATTAATAAGCATTAAGATTTTTGTATTAGGATTCTCGAAATGGGGAAGTATCACACTAGGTTTCATCATACTCAGGGATTGAAGTGGTGCCGATTCAATTATATTATATTCTAAAAGAAAATTGGATTGGGAGAATCTTACTCAGAGGAATCGATCTAGGAAAATCAGACCCAGAAAATTGAACAGTGTTTTCTGTAACAAAGTCTAGGAAGTTCTTAACTTCCGTATGGGTAATAAATTAAAGACTTGTATTTAAATTTAATACATTTATTGAATTGAAAATAAGCTTAGGTAACATGAGTTTTTATATAACAATTTTATTACCCTATTTGTGCTATGAGGGGGCATAAATACTTTTTTATTGTCTTCAAAGTTCTACATGAGTGAAAGGGAATATCCTACTCAATATAATCCATGGATTGTTTTCTAGTGGATTTTATGGTATTGGATTGTCTCCAAACCATACCAAGGACACATCTATTCGTATCGTATAGTGAACCGTGTAAATACTTGTGTTTCTATGAATGTGTACTTATTTGTTTTCAGTAGGAAATTGAAACTTTAACAGGGGTCAAGTTTGTTTTAATTTAAAGGAAACATAAAAGAAAAAGTGTCCATGATTCACCCCCTCGCCCCTCAGTGATATAAATAAACTCTTTGGGCACTTACAGATATCTAGGTTCCTAAAACCACCTCCCATTTTGGATATAAAAGGGAAACTCATTTAGAATTTCGACTAGGAAGAAAAGGCTTTCTATTTTGGATACCTAAAAGAGTACTATTCTCATTCTTATAAGTTCTAGATCAAATGGGACATTTAAATTCAACATCTATAGCCTTCTCCCATTCCATTGTGTTCTAAACTCCTTGTGATCACTTGGGGAGGAACGTGATGCAAATCCTAGTATTCTTGTTTGTAATAGTTCAATGTTCCTTTTAATTCCATATTTTTATGTTTTTTTTATTCGTCCAATATTCTTATTTAGTTGATTTATATACTGGTATATCATGTTCAAACTAATATGTTCATGTTTTGGTGTACCCATTCATGTTATGTTTCACACACTTTTCCCAACTTATTCTTTCACCTTTAATTTATGGTGCTTGTGTTGTTCATATTGGTCAATTGAACTCTAACAAACAATTCCATAGAAATGTAATTTCTTTCTTGGTATCACACCAAAATAATGTAAAAACCTTGATAAAATATTTGGATCTTCATGTTCTACATCGGTGAGTTTTGGTTATGAAGTCATACACAAATCACTCTATCATCAATGGTAGTTAGTGAGTCATTTTTTGTTTCTAACTGAAACCTATGATGAATCCTAGTACAGGATCAGTAAAATTATTGCTATAGATATTAAAAACTAGGGATTAATGTTTATAGTATAGTGACTCTAGAGTTTTACAGATATAATTACATGATTTTAAGCATAATTAAACATTAAATTATAAGCCATGGGTTATACAGTTTAGTGTCTTGGAATACTATGTACATAAGAATGAAAATATGGGACTAAATAAAACATTTATTTATTTAATATTAATAAAGATATCATAACTTAAATTGTTATCATACATATTCATTGGATAAAATGGATATAACATGAACAAAGGGATGAGCTAGAAAGCCCAGTAAGGGAATAAACATATGAATAAATCTTATCACATGGGTTAGAAGGCATGAAATAATGATATAAAAGGAATGATACACAATTGATCATATGGAATCATGACATATAAAACATGGGATCATATAATCATGGAATAATAGTAATGTGTGCACAACAAAAAACACGAATTTAGCACGAGTTAAGGCTCGTTGCACATAGAGGAGCACAAGTCAAGGTTAACCACCATGATCGCTACACATGGTAGCACGAGTCAAGGATAACCACCAAGAACATTGCACATAACATCTCCTAAGACTCTAATTTACCCAATTAATTAGAGAGAGATATGGGAAGACCCATAATTACATGTTCATGAATATTCTTACCACATAAAAAATCATACATATGAATCATACATAAACATACGGGTTACCCATGGAAAGAATTTGGTATCAAAATCATGTCATAAATAATAACAAATGGGTGTATCTTAAAAGTGTCCATGAAGGAAAGGAATTAGATCAGTCATTGAAAATAATAGGGTATAATAGGCATAGATCAGGATAAGTGATGTCAACATAAAGCAATAACATCTAAAAAGAGTATTTAAGAAACTTTACAATTAAAACATTTTAGTGCAGTTTGATGAAAATATCAAAGATCATTAAAAATAGAAAAGTTAATAATATTTTATTTAAATAAAAAAGTAAGCAAATAATTTTTTCATAATAAAATTAATGGTTTAATAAAAATAATTTCTGAATAAAACATATTATAGAGTTTACATGAAATTGGGTAAGAATTCTGGATGTTCCCTTAAATCAGGTTTGCTTATCGAGATGTATTGATGAGGGAACCACATAAAAAATGTATATAACCAAAATATAATGTTGAATGGATATAGATAAATGATTTTGGAACATATAAAAATTATTTATAATATTTACATAAAAATAAAATATAACTTCATTTGGGTAAAAATAAAGACCGAGCAACCCAAAGGAATAATGGATGTTTGGGTAGAATCCCTTACCTTAAGTTTGAAGAAATTCTTCGATTGATATCAATGTAATCAATGATAAAATAAGGTTAATTAATTAATATTTAGATAACCTCTTTTAATTTTAATTTATTTATTATAACCTTATTAAGATCATTCATGACCTTTTTGATGGATTAAGAGGTTCAATTTCATTGTTTGGGAGCGTTTCTTTCCTTGGGTTTCTTATATATGTAAGGATAAACTTATAAAATGAGAATGTTTTTTAAAAATTTAATTTGTAGGTTATTATTTATCATCCATAATATAACATGGTTATAAAGTTCATTTGGTTATTTGGAGTGAAGTTGAATCATTATATAAAACTTTAATGACAACTATTCGGGTTAATTGACAGCTTTTTTTATCACAACAAACTGATTTTTCATTATTAATTGATATAATGTTTACAAAAATATTACATAAATTTAAATAAGATATAATATATATATAATAGTCTAGTTAAACCATAAAAATATTTTCATGACTATAATTGAATATGATAATAGAAATTGAAAACTAGTTATCCTTGAATGTGTTAAATTAACACATCTCGAATGGTGTTTTCATTTCTAGTATAAAAGGAGGGGAAATGAGAGATGATGATGAATTATACAATTATCATAAAAAAATAATAGTACATGTAAGTTAATGGTGTTATCATAACCTTTTTTGATGATAGGTGAGGATATAATAGAAAACCAAGGAACTTGAAAAGAAAATAAAACAAATGAAAAGAGGAATTTACCTCTTAAATTTATCTTCCTTGAGAGACTCTTTAGGGGAGAAGTTTTGGTATTTTTATAAAGAAAAGAGATCCTGGATGTGGGATAGAGGATTAGGGAAATATTTTATCAAAATTTTTACTAGAGACAAGTATTTATTGGAGTGAAGATAAGAGGGCGTGAGGATGGTTTTGATGGTGGAGGAGAGGGGAGTTTTCTCAATATTTAATTCATTAGTTTCTTATTTTTCCAAAAAAATAAAGAATGATGATTCCATGAATAAATACAGTATCTTGACAATGTGAGTTTGGACCAATGGTTATTACATCATCATAACATCATCCATGACACTATAATTTATGTATTTTTCTTATTTTGTAAATTATCAAATTTTACTATTCACTGAAAAATCAAATAATTCAAAAAATAACCAAAATTAACCCTAACAATTTTTTGACGTGTAGAATTATGAAATTAACTCCATTTTTAAAAATATTTTTCTTAATATGAGAAATTTAATTTTTAATTCAAATCATAATTTAATTGAAAAATACAATTTTTAAAATTAAAGCTTCTTTTCTAAAACTTTGAAAAATTTATTATGGTCTCATTAAATTATCTTATATTAATAAGACATAAAACTATTAATTTATGAAAAAATTTTATGAAAATAAAATTTCATTTAAATTATTAAATTAATCATAAAGATGAAATTAAATAGAAATGACTTAAAAAAATACCAACACCTAATCCATAGTTTTTAAAATATTTATTTACTTATACAATGATATTATTATACCACATTTTCACTTATAAGATGGATAATTTTTTTATAATTTCATTGGTGAGGCTAATATAAAATTTCCCATTTTACTATTCACAAGGGTCACATTACTATTTCAAAGGTCAAATTACTATTTCATCAGTATATGTTTCTTAACTTCTAGATATACCTTTTATTTCACTCATTCTTTATTTATAAGGGTTATATTTTTTTCCTATAAGTAATATTATGTTATTATACTATAAGAAATAATTATAAGAAATGAATTCCTTTGATAAAACATTGTGTCATTACATTCTTCCCCCTTATGAAATTTTGTGCCAGAAATTTTATTTTACATTCTTGGATGAAAACAGGCGTGGGTAGTTTTCCTTAATCACATCCACTAGTTACCATGTTGCCTCTTCATACTTATGGTTCTGCTATAGTACCTTGACTGAGTGAGTAGTCTTATTGCATAGAACATTATCTCAAGGATCCAATATCTTTACTGGCTGCTCCTCGAGAGAAAGATCATTATGAAATTGTACCACTTCTAAAGTCAGTACATGTGAAGGATCTGTTATGCACTTCCTTAATAGGGATATGTGGAAGACATAATGTACTTTATACATAGTATGTGGAAGTTCTAGTCAATATGCCACAGTTCAGACATGATCAAGGATCTCAAATGGGCCAATGTACCTGGGAATTAGCATTCCTTTCTTCCCAAACCACATGATCTTTCTCTATGGAGATATCTGGAGGAATACAATGTCTCCAACTTTGAACTCAAGGCCTCATATATGATTGTATGCATAACTCTTTTGTTGACATTGGGATACCTTGATATATTTCTAAATTATTTTCACCTTCTCCAACATTTCTTCAAGCATTTCAAGTCCTAAGAACTTATATTCATCGACTTCATCCCAACGCTCCAGTGTTCTACACCTTTTCCCATAAAGGGATTCATATAAAGACATTTGGATGTTGAAGTGGAAACTATTTTTTGTAGGATAATTCGACCATTGGAAGTCATTGGTCCCATCCTCCATTTAATTCCATAGAACTAACTCTCAACATATCTTCCAGTTTTTGAATAGATCATTAATTTTGGCCATCATTTTGAGGACTATAGTTCATACTGAAGTTCAGAACAGTTCTTATATCATGTTTGAGACTTTTACAAAACTTCATTGTGAATCTTAGATCTTTATTGGATAAAATTGATAGTGGTAATACATTCATCCTTACCACCTCTTTGATATATATCCGTGAATGTTTATCCAATGGTAAGTCCTATAGAATTGTGATATAATGAGATATATTTATAAAATAATTCAGAATGAACCATATAGAATTTTTTCCTCTGGATTCCCTTAGAAGTCCAATGACAAAGTCCATGGTAATGTTCTCCCACATTCATGTTGGTAATGGTTTTGGTTTCATCATACCCTTAAAATTTTTCCTTTAAACCATCACTTATTGACATACAAGTCACATTGATGTATATTTAATAATATCCTTCCGCATATTTTCTAACAATATTTCTCTCAGAGATCTCAATACATATTTGTGCTCTTTGGGTGAATAGAGAAGGTTGATCTATTTGTGTCATTTAGAAGCCCATTCATTATCTTTGGATCAGATGGTACACATAATCTTGACCCAAATGTCATGAATCCTTCCTCATCAATATTAATTTCATAGGATTTCCCAATTCTAATAGATTCCACACTTTTCATAATTTCTAGGCCTTTTCTTTGAGCATTGTTTATTTTCTCCACGAGGGATGGTTGAGAGGTAATTTGAGAAAGTATTGATGATGTTCCTCCCTTAATGATTCCCAAATCCATCCTCAACAAATCTATGAAGATTGGATCCTTCTAAAATATCATCCTTGATAAAGATATAGGATCCTTTAAACTATGTGCATCCACCACCTTATTTTCTTTTCCAGGATGGTAGTAGATTGAGAAGTCATAATCCTTGATGAGCTATGACCATCTTAACTAGAGCATATTAATATCCTTCTGTGTGAATATATATTTGAGACTCTTGTTAATACTATATATCACACACTTCTCCCCATAGAGATAATGCCACTAGATTTTCAAAGGAGAGACCACAACATCCAACTCTAGATCATGCATGTGATAGTTTTTCTCTTGTATTTTAAACTATCTTGAGGCACATGCTATCACTTTATCATTTTTCATTAGTAAATATCCTAATAATTTCTTTGAAGCATGACTGTACACCACAAAGAGTTATCCACTTGTTGGGAGTGTGAGTAATGGTGTAGTGATAAGACTCTTTTTTAACTCCTTAAAGGAGTTTTCACATTCTTGAGTTCAGAAAAACATCACTCCCTTCTGTTTCATGTTTTTCATTTTGTTTGAAAATCATTAAAATTTCTCCACAAATCATTAGTCATACCTAGATAGACCAAGTAAGCTATGAATCTTCATTATAGATGCTGGTTTGGGATACTCTTCAATTGCATTTGTCTTGGTAGGGTCCATAGATATCCCTTGGATGATGATAACATGCCCTAAGAATTATACTTACTCAATATTGAACTCTAATTTTATATAATTTTCATACAGATTATCCCTTTTAAAATTCTTTATAATAGTATTCAAATCCTCACCATGTTCCTCCTTCATCTTGGAGTATATGAGAATATCATCTATAAAGACTACCACAAATTTATTGAGGTAAAATTTAAAGACACTATTAAGTAAATACATTAAAATTTATGGAGAATTAGTGAGTCCAAAGGGCATCACTACGAACTCATAGAATCTTTACCTTGTTCAAAATGCAGTCTTGGGAATGTATTCTTTCCTTACCTTTAATTGGTGATATCGTGAACAAAGGTCGACCTTAGAGAAATAACTAGCCCCATGTAGCTGATAGAACATGTCATCTATCTGGGGAAGGGGATAATTATTCCATATAATTATTTTATTGATCTCATGATAATCAATGTAGAGGTTCATTAATACATCATTATTCATGATGAAGAGGACTAGTGAACCCCATAGTGAAGCACTTGAGAATAGAAAAACCTTTTCCAGATTCTCCTGTAACTGCTTCTTTAGTTATTTATTCTCAAAGGTAGAAATTCTATAAGGTGTCTTTAATATTAGTAGATATAAAGGAATATTTTCAATTGAGAACTCACACTCATGATCAAGAGGAAGACAAAACAATTCTTCTAGGAATACATCAGTGCAATCCCTCACAATGGGAATGTCTTGAAGCATGATTATCTCCTTTGTCTAAATCATTTGAGCTAGATATTATTTTACATAAGGAATTAAAATCCACCCTTGAGATCATTATTATGAAGAAGACTCATCTTCCTCCTTAAACTTATAATTAATTGGAAGATTCTTCAGGATGTTAAGAGTGATCTTCCTTTCCCAACAGTTGATGTTGGCTTTGTATAAAGACATCCAATGCTTGCCCAAGAATGCATCAAACTACACTAAAGGAAGTATGATCAGATTTTCTAGAAGGTCCAGTACAAAAACATTTACTAGGTAGGAGTTATATACTTTGGATGAAATAATTTCTCCATTTTCTGTTCTCATAGATAACTCAATATCCACATTTTGAGGTGGTGTTTGAATAGTTGTACTAAACTGGCATGATATGAAATAATGCATAGCACCAGAATCAAATAGTACGTTCACTATTCGTGAATGAATAAATAGTGTACCCATCACCAAATCATTTTCCAAATCCACCTCAGTTGTAGTGATAGCATAAGACCTTCCTTGTTTCCTTGGAGGTTTTTGTTGATTTCCTCTGACAAACCTTGGATTAGGGACATTTCTAGCATAATGCCCATGTTCCTTGTAATTGAAACACTACACTACTGGATGATAATGGATATGAACCTTAGTTTGTTCTTATAAATTAGTATAATTCTTCATATCCCTTTGGTATTTATTAGCCAAATGTCCAATTATTTCACATTTTAAGCAATTCTTGGTTCCCTTTAGACATTTACTAGGATGCTTCTTGTAACAGCCCGAGATTTTATGAAAAATATTTTTTTTTATTTCACTAATGTCTTGTGTTGTACGCTACACCAAAAGGAGCTTGCACAACACGCATCCTTGACTTGCCTTGCATTACATGCAATCGCAACCTTCCTCGATAGCGTGTGTGGTACGTAATACTGAGTTTCACGAAACAATGATATGCTATTAAAATATTATTAAAACTAGCCGTTATGAATAGTAATAACCACTTTTTAAATTTTAGAAATTTTAAAATGGACTTCATTTTTGGATTTGGAGTATCGAATTTAGCCTAAGGTGAAATTTTGGTACTTTTCGGATAACTTTCATATTCTGATAAATAGTGAAAATTACTAAATTATAATTAAAAACAACTTTTTTAATAGAAATAATTAATAGTGATAAATCATTAATTTGAGTGGTTTTAAAGTATATTTAGAATATATTTTTACAATTTAATACAATGTTGGTCATTGGATGTAATTTCACATTTAAACTAGACATAAACAAGTGTCAATCTTTTGATAGATATTGTTTCTTAAAAACAAGCTATTTGTTTTAACATCGGGATTTAATTATAAAATTAATTAATGAAACTATTATGTAATGAATTTGGTAAAATAGACTTCATTTTTTAATTCGGAATATGAAATATAGCTTGGGATGAAATTTTGGCACTGTTCTGAAAAACATCAATTTTTGATGAATAGTGAAACAACTAAGTGGTAGTTAAAAAACTGAATTTTTCATAAAACTTAATTTTACCGCTTCTGTGAATGGAATTTCAAAAATTTGAGAGACACGGTTGATGTCAGTAAGTAAAATGTGGTTCAATGAGATGAAAATATTTTTTGGTGAATAGTAACTTTTTACTTTTTTTTACCGCGGTTAATAGTAAATAGGGTAACTAAGGGTAAATATGATATTAATATTACCCTAACACATGTCCTAATTCTATTGGACAAGTGTAATTCGACCAAAAACAAACTTAGGAATAAAATATGACCATTTAGGCCCACTTGGATTAGATTAGGACATTTATTATTAATTTATTTAAAGAAGGGTTAAAATAGTTAAAATCAAAGTTTAATAAGTAAATCATTTTTAATATGGGGTTATACATAAGATAAATTCGATTGTAAATATTCATTAGAACGCTAAAACGATTTCCTACATGATGGTATTTTATTTGTAATTTTTATACATCAAATAATATAATTTATTTATGACACAAAGATGATGCAGTAATTATCTTATTAATGAAATATTGACATAATTGATAATATAAATACCAAATTAAATGTAATTTAAGACTTTTTATGAATTACACTAATTTTCTAGGTTACTATGATATATTAGTGTTGATTTAATCAACTTGGTTCGAACATATAATTCTTATATGACTTTCACAAAAATCATATATCAAATAGTGTCAAAATTGACACAAAATAGTTTTTAAATCAAATATTATATTATTAATTGTTATTTTATTCCTAAAAATCTAAGGTTCGGCCAAATGACTTATATAATGATATATATTTTAATAATAAACAATTTGGGGTTCGTTTGGCATGTTATAGTAAGTGTATTAACCATATAGTGAAAGAAAACAAAAAGACACGGTAAAAGTTAAATTATTTAACTTAGAGTTAAATCTAATTGATAAGGTTAAAATAATAACCTAAACTTGTCTAAATCCTATTGGTTGATAGGATTTCGACCCATCCCCACTTTATATTCTAAATAAGACTCTTTTGAACCATTATAAACCGATTTTGACTTTAAAATAAAATAATATTTTGAGGTATTCCTAAGGTGCCCCTCTCCTCCCTTATAAAAGGACACCTCCTCTCCCTCCTCCTCACACCAATTTGAGCACTCAAGCTCGGCCAACCCCTGCCAAAATCTCTTCTCCACTTCCCTAAAAACATCCTAGAGGTTCTGGTCTTCCTCAAAGACCAATTTTAGTGCCCTAAGAGGAGGTCTCAAAGAGGCACTTCAAAGAAGAGGTAATTACCGTTACCAATTCTTTCATCTTTATTTCTTCTTCCACTTCTTCTTATTAGGTTGTTTCATTATGAAGTAATAACATCAGTATCACTCATATACTGATATGTTATTATAAGTATGAAACAACCCTATTTCACCATCTATCAATCCTACGGAAAAAGAAATCACCGCGCGTACGTACGTACGGAATACCGTCTCCACGCCGTGGTGTAATCTATTTTCCACCACCACCTTACATGGATGGGTATAATGGTGTAATGAATAACTATACATAGTTATTACAACATCATATTGATTCTTATATATTGTATGATCCACTCCAATTCAATTCAATATTTATAGAAATGATATCATCGCTCGTGCGTACGTACGGACTACCGTCTCCACGACGCGATGAGATTCATTCTCCATGTTAACCATTTAAGAATGATTATAATGTATATATAAGAAATAATAATGAAATATATGACATTATAAAGGTACTGGATTTATGTATATATATACATATGTATGTCATCTACTTACTTCCATTTCAAGACAATAAGGAAAGGAAAACAGCGTTCATGCGTACGTACGGACTACCGTCTCCATGAACGGTGTTTTTCATTTTATTTATCTACCTATTATATATATATATATACTGAATATATATGATATATAAACCATATTTTATATTCTGTAAGTGAGTAAATCATGATATAAGTAATAATGATGTCAAGAACAACAAGTCAAAACACCTACGATAAATGAAACGATTTTACCCAAAACGCTTCTTTAACATAGAATTTACAAAAGAACGGGTAATGTAATGTCATAAGTGAACCATATATGATATCATAACAATGAATATGATTCTGTAATAAGTCAATAACATGATTTAAATCATTATACAGGAGGTTCGGACACTTACAAAGCAAGTCGGACCTAAAGTAAGGGAAATATCACAATCTCATTTTTATCCGAGGTTGTTTATTCATAAGTATTTACTGGGGTGTATTTTATCATCCACATACATGTTTCATCAATATGTAATATTATTTCCAACCACTTACAATTGTTTAAATCCATTTTTACCCTTCGGTGAGTTTTTAGTAATATCTATGAAAGGAATCTTTTGTCATACGAGGTACTTTTTGACTTTTCCGACAAAAGTACGAAGAATGTTTTTTTTAACTTATACAGCATGAATGGATTTTTAAAACATTGTTTCCAAGAAGCTTCCTTTACAAGTTTTCAAGTTTATTTTTAATCAACTTCTTTTATTTTAAAGTTGTATGACATGTTATGAAAGGAAAAATGTTTTTGATGAAGAAAGGATATTTTCCTCAAGAATGGAGTTCAAGTGTTTTATCAAAATTATTTTCCATCTAAGATAATAAAGGGTTCTGTTTTTATCCCTATTATTAAATTTATTTGTTCATGTTGTGATGGAATTATTTTTTTATGAATTCCTTTATCTTATATGAATTGATTTATGATGTCATGATGTTTCAAGAATCCCATTTTTGTTACATGTGTTATGCGATGATGTATGTTTTATGATTATGTGGAACACATAAGAAAGGATTCATTATAAGATGGGTGGGACCTATATCTCCCTCCAATGCATTGGGTAAAGATTTTATATCTCATGAGATAGACATGGCTGGAACGGAAGGTTATTTTGGTTCAGTGACACAGGACTGAAACGAGGAGTGAACTCGGTTCAGAAAGGGACTTTGTCCACTAAGATAGTCTTGGCAATGAGTAATGACTAACAAGAAATGATTTTCCATGATTATGTGTGCATGACACAAAGTTTCAAGTTTTATGGGGTTCTCATTTCCACTTCTATGATTTATCCCATGTTATGATATTATGAGCTCTTTTGCAGGTTAAGATTTCCAAAAGCTATGTTCTTATGTATATGATGTGATTGATATTTCTTTTGTTTACCCTTACTGAGCATTTGAGATCACCCTTTTATGTTTTCTTTTCCCCAGGATATAAAGAAAGGTTTTTAGGTAAAAAAAAGGGAAGATCTTTATGGGAGATATTGAAGATCTTTCACCACGATTAGAAGATTACGTTCCGAGTTTCCAAAGACACTAAACTATTACGATCCTTGTGTGTGTGTTTTTGTTATGTACTAAGTATTCAGCAAAAGTAATGTAATGTCCATGTATGATAAGCTTAGGGTCTCTACAGTTGGTATCAGAGGAAAGGTTTAGTCAACCTTTGGAAACTAGGATGCGAAAACGTTAGTGAGATCCCTAGAGATATTTCTAAGGTATGTCTAGGGATGTCCCTAGGGTTAAGTATACGTATAGGTTATAGTAATAAAATTACGCTAACGATCATAGAATTAAACCTAAGATGTTGGATATTGAAGGTACTCCCCCTTTATTATGTTGTTTTCCCTAGCATGATTTTTGCCTCTCACACTTTTCTTTTTGGGTTTTAGACGATGGCTGGAACCCGAAGGAACCGTGTTGATCAATGCAATGGACAATGCAATGATTTCCCTCCTGAACAAACAAATTTTATGGGAGATGGAGTGCAAAATCTTATTGCTATACTTACACAAGCTATGAATCATTCTGGACTTCCAAATGAGCAGAGAAGGGAACAATATTCTATTGAGTCCTTCATGAGGCAACGTCCACCTTCTTTCAGTGGGTCTTCTGATCCACTTGTGGCTGAACAATGGATCAGTACTACTGAAAAGATATTTTCAGTTCTTCAATGTTCTGAACATGATAAAGTCATCTTAGCAGTATATCGTTTGGAAGGTGAAGCTGATCAATGGTGGAATCTTATCAAGAATACGAGGCCAAGAGATGAAATTGAGTCCATGGAATGGGACGAGTTCAAGAACATGTTTTTCAGCAAGTACTTCCCTCGTATTCTTCGAACAAAGATGGAGAAAGAGTTTCTTGAACTGAAGCAAAGGGACGATGAATCTGTTGGTACCTATGAAGCAAATTTTACAAGACTTGCAAGGTATGCTTCTGGAATTATCATCCAACCTGAAAGTAAAGTTGATCGATTTTTCAGTGGCTTAAAACCAAGTCTTCGAAGGGCATTAGCTATAAGAGACTTCAGTAGCTATGAAGAAATTGTGCGTTGTGCTATCAAGGTAGAAATGGAAGTTGGTGTTACATATCCATCTCATGGTTTTGACAAGAAACGAAAGATGGAGTTCAAGGAGAAATCTCAGAATAATGGTGAAAAGATGATGAATGTTTCCTTATGCACAAAGTGTGGAAAGAAGCATGGTGGAGATTGTCTTAAAGGGACTAGAAAATGTTTTAAGTGTGGAAAAGAAGGTCATCGAGCAGCTGAGTGTCGAAGTAATGGAAAAAGGGTTTCTAATGATGTGAATAAAGCAAACACTGCAGAGAACGCACCGCCAACACTTCAATGCTTCAAGTGCAAGGAAATGGGGCATTATGCTAATAATTTCCCTAATCAAAGGGTTAGTGATGATCAACATGAGCAACCACTGAAGGCAAAGGACAAAGGGAAATCACATGCGATCACTATTGGCAATGTTGAATATGACAACGATGTGGTGGAATGATTAAGTGTTTATGTAATGGGATTCCAAAATAATGTTGTATCATTGAGTATTGCAATATTTATTGATGTGGTATTCAAATTGATTGAGATATTTTTTGGAAATAAGATGATATGCGCATAATGAAGATGAGAAAATGAAATGTTTAATAGTATTCATGAGCTCATGATTGATATAAGGACTAAGTGATATCATGGTTTGAGTATATAGAATTTTGAGGATTTTGGTATGTGGAAAGTGTTAACTTTTAACTGCACTCATGTTTTCACTAAGGTATTCAAGAGAATACACGATTAAGGACTTTGAATGTTTGGAATGTGACCAACAAGACATATCTTATGATATGTGGGGATCAACGACAGTATTAAATCTCTGGTAATCGTTGTCACTATATTATGAGAGTGGACTGCAGTATTATGTATAAGCCTAAAGATTAGACTGGATTATGTTGGACATAAGTTAGTATTGTTTAAGGATAGAAGATTTTCGATATTATTGATGGGATGTTATAGTAACGTAGTTTTAGAAAAAGGACAACCTGCAGGACGGGCGACAGCCCATCGCTTCAGACAAGGCTGTAGGAATCGAACCCACAACCGAAGTGCGACTGGCCTTTATCGCCTACCACTGACCTACAGGAAGTCCCTGTTTAGTAGAAACTAGTGTTATTATATTAAGCAGTATGATATATGAAGTATAAGCCCATTTTAGGAACCAAATATGATTAATCCCACTATAGATCGACTTATGTGTATAAATTTTGCTAACCTTTTGAGACAGATGGAATGACCCGTCATTCTATCACATGATCTGCTAACACTTCACGAATAACAAATTCAACTTCATTTATTTAAGAGATGAAGTGGAAATTGTTAAAGGCACGAACAACAGTGAGATTGTACCAAAATAAAGTAAGTATTTATTCTAATTCAAATTCTTTAACTTTAGGGAAATGATCTTGAAAACCAAAAATGTTGTCCTAGTTCTCTTATACCTGATGAATCAGATGGTACCTTAGATCGTCACAAATTTATGGATTTGTGATTACTAGCTTTTCCATAGCCATGTTCTCTACCACTCTCCATCAGAACATGATGGTTAGATTTCTCTTCCATATCCATATTTTCACCTATGTGGAAACCCAGTGATTAGTTTATTTGGGTAATCGTTACATTTCATACTTTAGTTTTTAAAGCCAAGTTTTGGTATTCCTTTTTTACGATGTGGGTTTCTATTAAAGAAACTTTCGAATAGTAAACCATTTATAACCCCGACGAATTTCGAGGGCGAAATTCATTTTAAGGGGGGTAGAATGTAACAGCCCGAGATTTTATGAAAAATATTTTTTTTTATTTCACTAATGTCTTGTGTTGTACGCTACACCAAAAGGAGCTTGCACAACACGCATCCTTGACTTGCCTTGCATTACACGCAATCGCAACCTTCCTCGATAGCGTGTGTGGTACGTAATACTGAGTTTCACGAAACAATGATATGCTATTAAAATATTATTAAAACTAGCCGTTATGAATAGTAATAACCACTTTTTAAATTTTAGAAATTTTAAAATGGACTTCATTTTTGGATTCGGAGTATCGAATTTAGCCTAAGGTGAAATTTTGGTACTTTTCAGATAACTTTCATATTCTGATGAATAGTGAAAATTACTAAATTACAATTAAAAACAACTTTTTTAATAGAAATAATTAATAGTGATAAATCATTAATTTGAGTGGTTTTAAAGTATATTTAGAATATATTTTTACAATTTAATACAATGTTGGTCATTGGATGTAATTTCACATTTAAACTAGACATAAACAAGTGTCAATCTTTTGATAGATATTGTTTCTTAAAAACATGCTATTTGTTTTAACAGCGGGATTTAATTATAAAATTAATTAATGAAACTTTTATGTAATGAATTTGGTAAAATAGACTTCATTTTTGAATTCGGAATATGAAATATAGCTTGGGATGAAATTTTGGCACTGTTCTGAAAAACAGCAATTTTTGATGAATAGTGAAACTACTAAGTGGTAGTTAAAAAACTGAATTTTTCATAAAACTTAATTTTACCGCTTCTGTGAATGGAATTTCAAAAATCCGAGAGACACGGTTGATGTCAGTAAGTAAAATGTGGTTCAATGAGATGAAAATAATTTTTGGTGAATAGTAACTTTTTACTTTTTTTTACCGCGGTTAATAGTAAATAGGGTAACTAAGGGTAAATATGATATTAATATTACCCTAACACATGTCATAATTCTATTGGACAAGTGTAATTCGACCAAAAACAAACTTAGGAATAAAATATGACCATTTAGGCCCACTTGGATTAGATTAGGACATTTATTATTAATTTATTTAAAGAAGGGTTAAAATAGTTAAAATCAAAGTTTAATAAGTACATCATTTTTAATATGGGGTTATACATAAGATAAATTCGATTGTAAATATTCATTAGAAAGCTAAAAAGATTTCCTACATGATGGTATTTTATTTGTAATTTTTAGACATCAAATAATATAATTTATTTATGACACAAAGATGATGCAGTAATTATCTTATTAATGAAATATTGACATAATTGATAATATAAATACCCAAATAAATGTAATTTAAGACTTTTTATGAATTAAACTAATTTTCTAGGTTACTATGATATATTAGTGTTGATTTAATCAACTTGTTTCGAACATATAATTCTGTTATGACTTTCACAAAAATCATATATCAAATAGTGTCAAAATTGACACAAAATAGTTTTTAAATCAAATATTATATTATTAATTGTTATTTTATTCCTAAAAATCTAAGGTTCGGCCAAATGACTTAGATAAGGATATATATTTTAATAATAAACAATTTGGGGTTCGTTTGGCATGTTATAGTAAGTGTATTAACCATATAGTGAAAGAAAACAAAAAGACACGGTAAAAGTTAAATTATTTAACTTAGAGTTAAATCTAATTGATAAGGTTAAAATAATAACCTAAACTTGTCTAAATCCTATTGGTTGATAGGATTTCGACCCATCCCCACTTTATCTTCGAAATAAGACCCTTTGGAACCATTATAAACCGATTTTGACTTTAAAATAAAATAATATTTTGAGGTATTCCTAAGGTGCCCCTCTCCTCCCTTATAAAAGGACACCTCCTCTCCCTCCTCCTCACACCAATTTGAGCACTCAAGCTCGGCCAAACCCTTCCAAAATCTCTTCTACACTTCCCTAAAAACATCCTAGAGGTTCTGGTATTCCTCAAAGACCAATTTTAGTGCCCTAAGAGGAGGTCTCAAAGAGGCACTTCAAAGAAGAGGTAATTACCGTTACCAATTCTTTCATCTTTATTTCTTCTTCCACTTCTTCTTCTTAGGTTGTTTCATTATGAAGTAATAACATCAGTATCACTCATATACTGATATGTTATTATAAGTATGAAACAACCCTATTTCACCATCTATCCATCCTACGGAAAAAGAAATCACCGCGCGTGCGTACGTACGGAATACCGTCTCCACGCCGTGGTGTAATCTATTTTCCACCACCACCTTACATGGATGGGTATAATGGTGTAAAGAATAACTATACATAGTTATTACAACATCATATTGATTCTGATATATTGTATGATCCACTCCAATTCAATTCAATATTTATAGAAATGATATCATCGCTCGTGCGTACGTACGGACTACCGTCTCCACGACGCGATGAGATTCATTCTCCATGTTAACCATTTAAGAATGATTATAATGTATATATAAGAAATAATAATGAAATATATTACATTATAAAGATACTGGATTTATGTATATATATACATATGTATGTCATCTACTTACTTCCATTTCAAGACAATAATGAAAGGAAAACAGCGTTCATGCGTACGTACGGACTACCGTCTCCATGAACGGTGTTTTTCATTTTATTTATCTACCTATTATATATATATATATACTGAATATATATGATATATAAACCATATTTTATATTCTGTAAGTGAGTAAATCATGATATAAGTAATAATGATGTCAAGAACAACAAGTAAAAACACCTACGATAAATGAAACGATTTTACCCAAAACGCTTCTTTAACATGGAATTTACAAAAGAACGGGTAATATAATGTCATAAGTGAACCATATATGATATCATAACAATGAATATGATTCTTTAATAAGTCAATAACATGATTTAAATCATTATACAGGTGGTTCGGACACTTACAAAGCAAGTCGGACCTAAGGTAATGGAAATATCACAATCTCATTTTTATCCGAGGTTGTTTATTCATAAGTATTTAATGGGGTATATTTTATCATCCACATCCATGTTTCATCAATATGTAATATTATTTCCATCCACCTACAATTGTTTAAATCCAGTTTTACCCTTCGGTGAGTTTTTAGTAATATCTATGAAAGGAATCTTTTGTCATACGAGGTACTTTTTGACTTTTCCGACAAAAGTACGAAGAATGTTTTTTTTAACTTATACGGCATGAATGGATTTTTAAAACATTGTTTCCAAGAAGCTTCCTTTACAAGTTTTCAAGTTTATTTTTAATCAACTTATTTTATTTTAAAGTTGTATGACATGTTATGAAAGGAAAAATGTTTTTGATGAAGAAAGGATATTTTCCTCAAGAATGGAGTTCAAGTGTTTTATCAAAATTATTTTCCATCTAAGATAATAAAGGGTTCTGTTTTTATCCCTATTATTAAATTGATTTGTTCATGTTGTGATGGAATTATTTTTTTATGAATTCCTTTATCTTATATGAATTGATTTATGATGTCATGATGTTTCAAGAATCCCATTTTTGTTACATGTGTTATGCGATGATGTATGTTTTATGATTATGTGGCACACATAAGAAAGGATTAATTATAAGATGGGTGGGACCTATATCTCCCTCCAATGCATTGGGTAAAGATTTTATATCTCATGAGATAGACATGGCTGGAACGGAAGGTTATTTCGGTTCAGTGACACAGGACTGAAACGAGGAGTGAACTCGGTTCAGAAAGGGACTTTGTCCACTAAGATAGTCTTGGAAATGAGTCATGACTAACAAGAAATGATTTTCCATGATTATGTGTGCATGCCACAAAGTTTCAAGTTTTATGGGGATCTCATTTCCACTTCTATGATTTATCCCATGTTATGATATTATGAGCTCTTTTGCAGGTTAAGATTTCCAAAAGCTATGTTCTTATGTATATGATGTGATTGATATTTCTTTTGTTTACCCTTACTGAGCATTTGAGCTCACCCTTTTATGTTTTCTTTTCCCCAGGATATAAAGAAAGGTTTTTAGGTAAAAAAAAGGGAAGATCTTTATGGGAGATATTGAAGATCTTTCACTACGATTAGAAGATTACGTTTCGAGTTTCCAAAGACACTAAACTATTACGATCCTTGTGTGTGTGTTTTTGTTATGTACTAAGTATTCATCAAAAGTAATGTAATTTCCATGTACGATAAGCTTAGGGTCTCTAAACTTCTTCCATAAATTTTGGAATGTGGGATATTTAATCTTATTTCCATCATGGGATTTATTCACTGAACCACCCATATTAGGCTCCATTTTCCGATTTTTGTCAATATGCCCATGAGACCATTGAGAGTCTCCGATCTCTTTTTCAACCTTGAGGGCAGAATAGAAAATATTCTCATAACTGTGAAAGTATTGAATTACCAACACTTTAAATAGACTAGACATTAGTCTGCTAAATAAATGACCCACTTTGATTTTCGTGTTCATGAAGAAGCAGGAGGTATGAGTTGTAAGACTTGTAAATATTCCTTTATAAGCCCTGATGGACTCAAATTTATTCTTCTTAAGTTCGAGGAACTCTCCTTCCAACTTGAGATGAAGGGTTCATGGAAAATATTTATTGAATTTTTTTTTGAATTCCTCATAATCCATGGAATCAATTTCCTCATAGGACTTTATATTCTTGATCAGTTTCCACCACTAATCAACTTCCCCATCAAAACAATAGACTGCTAGCATGACTTTCTCTAATTTTGAGCACTAGAGGACAAATAATGTATTTTCAATGGAGTTAACCCACGATTATACAAGGAGGGAATCATAAGATCAACTAAACATGGGATTCCTTTTCCATTTGAAGGATTCGATGAAAAATTTCTAATTCCTTGGAGGAGGAGAGCATTCCACACAATTAAAGTTATTATTAATAACTTGAGCCAGCTGAGCAAGTACTGTCCTAAAGTTTTTAGCACCCATTCCCCTTATATCAAGTATATTATTAGGGAAATCATCATATTGTCTATCACATTGATTATTGGCACACATTCATCTATTTCATTCCATTAACTAAGAAAAAGAATGTAAAATTTTTGGGTTTGAATACTTAGATATTAAGCATAAAAAAATTTAAACAAAAAAAGGATATACTCTTACAGGAAAAGTATATCCTATCTTCTGATTCTATAGGTTTTAATATAGGTTATCCACATTCTGTTTCCTAAAATTAATTCTTATGAGATTTGTTTTCCCCTTTAATAATGGTTCATAATGAGCTTATGGATTTACCACATCATAACGCTCAGGAGTGTCAAAATAGGTATCCAGTAAGGCCTATTGTTGTTTACTAGGTTACCCTGAGTCAATCTTGGAACCCTTTATCGCAGTTGTCACCCAAAGTTACATCTATTTTAGACCCATTACCACATGTAGTATCTAGACATGGATGTATTTTCTTGATAAACCAATTAACCTATACTAACCATAATTTATGGATTTTTCTTATACTTAATCTTATCCTTAAGGTTCTTAATAAATTGATCTATTCCTAATCTACAAAAATAACTAGACCTTGCTCTGATACCAACTATTGAAACTGTATCCTTTTATAAATATCATGACATGATTTTAAGAAAAATTAAATATCAAATTACAAGCCAATGATCATAGAGTTTTGTGTCTTCGAATACCAGGTACATAAAACAGAAAACATGGGACTAAATAAAATATTTATTTCATTAATATTCATAAATAGATCCTATATTCCATTGTTCCCATACATATTTATAGGATATCCTGGGGATAACATGAATAATGGGATGATCTAGAAATCCCAGTAAGGAAATAAACATAAGAATAAATCTTAGCACATGGGTTATAAGGCATGAAATAATGATATAAAAGACATGGAACATACTTGAACATATGGAATCATAACATATAATACATGAGATCACATAAAAAATGAAATCATAGTATTTTGGTAGAAATATAAAACAAGACATTAGCATGAGTCAAGGCTCATATCACATAGAGGAGCACATGTCAAGGTTAACCACCAAGACCGTTGCACATGGTAGCACGCGTCAAGGGTAACCTATAAGATTGTTGCACATAAATTATGTTGAGACTCAACATTAATAAATTAATTGGAGTGATATCTGGGTTTACCCATCAGAACATGTTGTTGAATATTCTCTCTATATACATAATCATACAAAATAAATCATACATAAACATAAGGGTTGCCCATGGAATGAATTGGGTATCATAATCACTTTATAAACAATAAAAAATGGGTGTATCATAAAAGTGTACATGAAGGAACATAATTAGATCATGAATGGACAATAATATGTTATAATAGAAATATATCAGGATAAGTGATTTCAAATTTATGTAATAACATGTAAAAAGTGTATTTAAGAAACTTTAGAATTAAAAATTTTAGTGTGGTTTGAGGAAAATATCAATGATCATTTAAAACAGAAAAGGGCATAATATTTTATATAAATCCATAAGTGAAAAAAATAAGGTTTTAATAATAAAATACATTATTTTATAAAAATAATTTTTGCTTACAAAATATTATAGTGTTCACTTGAAATTGGGTAATAATTTCAGAAGTTCCCTTAAAATGGGGTTACTTATCGAGAAGTATTGAGGATGGAACCACTTAAAAACATGTATATCCATAAAACGGAATGTTGAATGGATCTTGATACATGATTTTGTAACATATAAAAAACATTTATAATATTTAAATAATAAATAAAAGATAACTTCATTTGGGTAAAAAGAATGATAGAGCAACCTAAAAGAATAATGGAAGTTCTGGTAGAATCCCTTACCTTAAGTCAGAATATGTTCTTCACTTGATCTAAATGACATGAATAATCAAATTAAGATCATTAATAATTTTTTAAATAACATCTTATAAATGAAATTTATTTATTATATCCTTATTGTGTTTATTCATGCCTTTTTGATGGGTTAATATGTTCAATTCCATTGTTTGGGATCATTTGTTTCCTTGGTTTTGTTATGTACATGTAAGGATACATATGTAAGATGAGAATGGTTTTCTAGAATTGAATTTATTTGTTATTAGTTATCATAAATATGATTAAATGTTTATAAAATTAATTTGTTTATTTGGAGTGAAGATTAATCATTATATAAAACTTTATGTATAATCATTTGGAATAATTGGCGGTTTTTTATCACAACGAATTGATTTTGAATTATAAATTAATATCATGTGTAAAAAAAGATTCCATAACCTTAAATAAGATATAATAAATATATAATTTTTTGGTTCAACCATAAAAATGGTTTCCTGACCAGAATTGAATACAAAAACATAAATTGAAAACCTGTCGTCCTTGAATGTGATAAATTAACACATATAGGATGGTGTTTTTATTTCTAGTATATAAGGAGTGTAAAGGAGAGATGAAGATGAATTATTCAATTATCATGAAAAAATAATATTAAATGTAAGGTAATGGATTTATCATACCCTCTAGATGAGGATATAAAAGAAAAAAATGGAACTTGAAATGAAAATAAAAGAAATGAAAAGTGGAATTTACCTTTTGAATTTATCTTTTTTGAGATCCTCTTTAGGGGAGAGGTTTTGGAATTTTTATGAGATCAAGAGCTATGGGACATGGGATAGTGGCTTAGGGAGAGATTTTTGTGGAATTTGGATAGGGAACAATGCTTTAGATGAGTGAAGAGAAGAGGGGGTGGGGTGAGGGTGGGTTTTATAGTAGAGGAGAGGGGAGTTTTCTCAATATTTAATTGAGTATTTTTTATTTTTCCACAAGACAGAAAATAATGATTATTTTAAGTCAAAATATTGTAACTTGAGCATGTGATTTCGAACCAATTTTTCTTACACAATTAGATCATCATCCCAGACTCTATAATTCATGTAGTTAGCATATTTTGTAAATTGTTGTATTTTGAGTATTCACAAAAAATCAAGTAGTTAAAAAAAATCCTAAAAAATCACCCTAACCATTTTTTGATGTGTAAAATTCAAAAATGAACTCAACTTTTGAAAAATAATTTTATAAATATTAGAAATTTAATTTTTAATTAAAATCATAATTTACTTGAAAAATACCAATTTTAAAATTAAAACTGAATTTTCTTGCCCCTTGAAAAATTAATTAAGGCCGCATAAAATTATCTTATAATAACAAGAAATAAAAAATAAATTTATGAATATATTTTATAAAAATTAATTTTCATTTAAATTATTAAATGAATCATAAAATTTTAACTCAATATAAATGACTTATAAAAAAATAACAACACTTGATCAATAAGTTTTACAATATTTATATACTTATACTATGATATAATTATACCATATTTTCACTTATAACACGAATAAATTTTATTTATAATTTCATTGGTGAGGTTAATATTAAAATGGCTAGTTTACTATTCATAAAGGTCACATTACTATTCTAAAGGTCAAATTACTATTTCATTGGTATATGTTCCTTAACTTCTAGAGATACCTTTTATTTCTCTCATTCTTTATTTATATCGTTTGTATTGTGTTTTATAAGTAATATTATGTGATTATACTATAATAAATAATTATAATAACGGAATTCCATTGATAAAACATTGTGTGGTTACATCTAGACCCTATATCATAGAGTGACGAAGGATGAGAATAATGGGATTTACCTAGGTTGATCATGCTTAATTAAATATATTAATATTTTTTACTTCTATCACTTTCCTTGTACTATTGGATTATTAAATCACTATTTTTTTCCAAACTATCATTCCACTTTTCCTTTTATAATCACAAACTTATTTTTTATTTTATTATCTGAGGGTCTATCAAGAGATAACATAGGGTTCCTGGTATAATATAGAAATTATAGTAAAAATAAACATATAATTTAATACAATCGACAACGTGATCAATAATATTTTATTTTAATGTCCTATATAGATTAAAAAGTATAATAATCCTTTAATATGGATTTTTTCCCTAGATATGTATGTGAATGTTCCAACTTCAGATCTTCTATTCCTATAGATTTATCTTCTTCCTCTAATCCTCATATTTATGGTAATTAAAAGGGGTTGGAATAAGCCCCTCTTGCCTTTGAGGAAGGGTTATCCACCGCTATTGATGAATTAAACATAGTGAATCTCAACATTGAGGAAGATATAAGGATAAAAATATTTATAAGAATAATGTCTCTCGATTAAAAACAACAATACACAATATTCGTGAATAAAAATCATGTTTTTTTATCTATAATGAAATTCTATGTCTTAATTCCAAGGATTTTTTCCACCACCTTGGCCTTTAAATTGGAAACCATGGGTCCAAATTGGTACCTAGAAAGATTTATACCTCCCACGTTTCCATGGTTGAGTCCTAGTTGATAATCCTATCAAGGAAATCATTTCAAAGAAAGTCTAATATCCCATGTGGTAGGCCAACATTTTCCTAGTCAAAAAAAAGAATACAAAAATTAGGGTCTATATCGATTTCCAGTATCTCAACCACCATTTCCCAATGGATTATTTTCATATCCCAATAATAGAGTTATTGATTGATGTGACTAATGGTTTCTAGGATTTTTCTTTCTTGGATGGGTATTCTGGGTACCATCAAATCTAGATGGCCCTCAAGGGTACAAATGCCACTACTTTTGGGGTACCTTGAGTAATGTAATTTGTTTTTAATAATTATAGACACACTTATCATTGTTGCATGAATCAAATCATAAATCCTCTCCTTGGGACATTGATGGAGTGTTATGTGCATGATTTTTTGGTCAAATCCCACCAACGTCAGGACTACCTCCAATATCATGAGAAAGTGTTTGACCAACTAAGCTGACATCACAAATAATTGATCCCCATAATGTGTATATTTGGGATTTTTTCTAAGAGGTCACACAACTTTGTTTTTATATATATAGGCATTGACATTGATATATATGAAATTAGAGCTACCATCCAAATATACCCTCCATGTAATATTTGAGATTTGTGGGGCCTTCAGGTCCACTTGGACAACATTTACTATTTTTCAGCAACATGACTGAAAAATATAATTCATTCTAAATGATCATGAAGAAAGGAATCACTTATCAAAAGATGAGGACTGTCGGACCATGTTTAATGACATCAAGAGGTATTTTCTACATTATCCAGTTTCGATGACACCCATCTCAAAAAATACTCCTGTACATTATGTGACAACCATAGAATGTTCCCTAAATCCTCTCTTAGCCAAAAATAACATTTAAGGAAAGGATAATAGTCTTTAATACCTCAGTTAAATGTTTCTTGACACTGAGACTAGATATTATCCCACAAAAATGAGTATCCTTGTCTTGGTATTCATGGTCCATAAACATCAATGCTATTTATAACATCACGAGATATAGATGGTGTCCCACATTGACCTGATAATGTAAATTCACAAATAACCTATACTAATTGCATAGTTGGAATGGTGGGAAATAATATGATAGTAGTTTGACATTAGGTTCATATTTTATAAGGTCATGAAGGAAAAAAACCAGAAGATTTCCTGGACATATATCTGTACTTGGAAGAACATCCCTTATATATCGTATTTCTAGATTAATCCATCCTTTATCTCAATAAAGACATTCCTTTCTTGTATATTCACTTTGATATTGCCTCTCGGTTTTTGATCAGGAGGACCAATAACCCTAAACTCAATAGGGTTGTCCTTGGGATTTTCTTCATCACTCCCACACATTCTCTCATATTTCACTCATTCCTTTTATCATAAGAATGTACCAAAATTGAATCCCTTATCATCAGTGTCTAGTTAGCTCTCCATATTGAGATTACACTATTTCATGTGAAGGGTGAATCAGAGCTGGTTATCAAAAAAATCCATAGAAGTTACATCATTATAAAATAAGATCTTTTCTCCTTGTGGAAGCATACTGATGAGATAATGGCCCAGTTACCATACTAGTCAAAGGTGACTCACATACCATGGTCTCAAAATGATTGAGTGGATTCTTTTTCCATCCTAGTAACATATCACACTTATACAAAAAATAAAAATTTTTCATTCATGTGGAATATGAGAAATTCACTATCCCCATCACTTCTAACGAAGAGGACTCTCAGGTGAACCAACTTTCCATTGGAACTTCCTCATAATAACTTCCAAATTCCTCTATGGTAGAAGAAATTTAGAAATAGATGCATCCCTTCATCGAGTACCTATAACATGGGGCCCTCCTATCAGACTAAGTTGATCATGTGTGGATCCATCAACATACAATGAATTACACCCTCTAATAAAACACCAATTTAGAGAAACTTATCTATAGGGGTACATTTTATGAAATTCATCTCAATTTAATCTGAAAAAAGAAGGTCCCTCAGGTCTTTCAAGAAGTCCATTTCAGGTCATGAGGATTCTATCAATCAGGGTTGAAGCTCCCACACCTGATATGAAGATTGGGGTACTTTTGGACCACCATGGTTTGTGACTAAATTGAATTCACCAGTAACTATCATGAATCCCATATCCATGAAAACTTGTTTTTTTAGTCAGTGAATATTCTCCATGCTACGTAGTACTCCAAGACCTTTTCTACATGGGTATTTGACATTGTTGGCCCTGATCATCATGTGGCATATCGACAGTACATGTTTTTCTTTAATACTACCAGATTATCCTCAAATTGGATTGAATCCACCCCCCTAAAAGTGGTCAAGATAATATATATGACCAATTTTGTGAAATATCTCATCATTCATCGATCCAAGATTTCAAACACTATTCTTAAAAGAAATGGTACTAACTTTCAGAATGCTAAAATGAGTAATCCATACAAAAAATACATCATATAATCCAATCATACATCGAATTTCCATGCATATGCGAATGGGAATATTGATGAATTTAAAAAAAAACACTCTCTAATATTCTATAGAATATTGTGGGTAAAAAAATATCTCTCTCCAAAATATATCTTATTCCCTATGGGAATATTGGAAGAATACATAGAATTACATATAGGCAGCATTGTACACCCTAGTATATAGGAAAATGGTAGTATTATCCATAGAGGTTTTGTTGATGGTTCTCTTAACCACATTTATCGTTAATAGGTTCAAGATAAGAGATATGAGGTTTTCATGACTGAATTTAAATCCTTATATGAGAGACGGTTCCAAGAACCACAAAACCTATAAGTTCATCAAAGTCGGGTAGCACAAGAATTCCACAAAAATATTCACCTCAAATCCTTCCATCAGGTCGACATGGTATTGCAATTAATAATGCCAATAATACTTTTAAATAAGTTTCAAAATATGGAGACTAAGTGAGAGTTACATTTAGTCATTCATAAAGTTTACTCTAATGGTTCATAATAATTAATCACCATGTATGGGGAGTGTATCACACCTCCCAGAAATTCCATATTCCAAAAACAATACTTTAGGTAACCTTTTCATTCATACTGGTTGCATGATTTTGAACAAAAATACAATTCTATTTCCACAAGAGATTAAACTGTATGACACATCTTTCCCATAATATGATGATAAAATACATGTCCAATATCTAGTTTTATGAATTTAAAAAATAGTACAAAATCATGGTATCTAGAAATTATTCTATATGACACATCATCCTCAACATACAATGATAAACCAGTTACCAAAATTTCTCACCGCATGATGTTAAACAATATGTTTGATGTCCCAATTTCAGGATGTAAAACTTCATGACACTCTATCCCTCACCTGTGAGTGCCTCCCCTTTTGGTTCTGATCACCTACCACACCAACTTATAGAACTATGTATGGTTTGATTACCTTTTCATGGGATATGTAGGGATGCAAGGATGTATTAATATGGTTCTAGCCACTAAAATATGTTGGGATGCCCCCTTGGTAATTCGTTCATTCTAGTTCACTGATACACAAATTTAATGAGCTCAAATTGATGGAAGATTAGCACCTTGAATTTTAATCTCTCCTGGAATCCCCTCATGGTCACCTTCACACTTTTAGCCCGAATCAATTTGGATCTCCTTCATCCACCAAGTTCGAATGAGATCCCCTATGGTAATGGTTCATAGAAAAAATAGACTTTCCTCCCATCTAGAGAACAAGAATTAAAGGACTTCTCAAAACAAGTGATAGTTCCCATGTCTTGAACATGGTCAACGGTCAATCCAAAATTTTCATTCCCCATACATGACAATGTGATTATGGGACCTATATTTTGAACATGGATAGTAGTCATACTCAATTTTTCATCACCCTCCTTTTTTTTGGTTCAGATGTTGGATTTTATGATTTACTTCCTCTCCATCTCCCTTTGTTTCAATAGAGTTTTAACCCCCATAGTGTTACCCCTTTATGAATCTGTAAGAATTGACTATGTATGATGGTGTCATAAGAACCTTTCTAAGATGAATTCTATTTCCCCTCTCATTCACTCTCATGTGACATTGAAGATCTCCTACCATTCCTTATTTCCCACATCAAGCTTGACTAATGTGGGCTTAGGAATCTTGGTGGGACCTCTATAATATGATCAAGACACAAAAATAATTTGACATAGTACATACCCTTGGTCTAATAATCATGACCTTAAGTTATATACAACCCATTTCGAAGACCTTTTTTCAATGCAAGTAATATTTGGATCAATATTCATGTTAGGTTCATACTATCTCACATGCCACATGAACTTCTCCAAAACACCCATTTTTTCTAATCTCTATGACCTTAAACATATATAAACCTCTATGTTCCAATCTCTACAAATAAAAAAACTTCCTATATTAAGCTTCATGAACATAAACTAGTAGAAAACTCCATGGTTCAAGCTATATGACCATGAATTTAGTGTAATGGTGCATGCATCGTGACCCTAAATAGATTTCACCTCCTTTTGTGTGACAAAATACCTTGAAAAAGAGTTTGTTAGACCCCATGACACTATTCACACCTAAAATGATCCTATCTAAGATGAGTAGATTATATAACCCCTTTGGTTCACCCTCTATGACCATAAACATGTAGCATATCAAGCTATAAATAACATAAACTATATGTATCTATTCTATGCACTATGCCCCTTAGGTGAGTGCATGTTCCCAAAAAATTTGTGTTTGTAGAGCACTGGGCCATTTGGCTCTCTATTAACATTGGGTTCGTGTTACCTTTGGTATTGCACTAAATAATTCCCTGTTTCTCTTTGCCTCACCACATTAAATTAAACTTTATATTGTAGTCCATATTGTATGTTTATAAACTACATGACACCTAGATCTGTCACTTTAGAGGATGACCAATTTTCTAGTGACGGTGTCCCACTATGCCGCCTTCTAGAAAAACATGTGGCTTAATTACACTTTCATGGGTTATGTATGGAAAAATGGATTTGGGCACATGAGTTTTCTATCCTAATTCGTTTTCCACATATAACATGATGGTATCCATCATAGTGGTTTTTGAGATACGATGTGTAATATTACAATCATGATGATTCTTCATAGGAGGATTGATGTTGGCAGTGATCAAGAAGGATCACCAGTGAGAGAGGATGGTGTAAGAAACCCCATATCATATCAAGGTTCATGTCCTCCACACTCCTTACATTGGTTGAGTCTCACCCCATGACATACTAGGGCATGGGTACTCTACCAACTAATTACAACCCCCTAACGGACTAGGTCATGGGTCCTCTATATTTTGAGTGGAACCCCCCTAACTAACTAGGGAATAGGTAATCTACCTACTGAGTGGTACCCCCTGACATACTAGGGTGTGGGTCCTCAACCTACTAAGTGACACCCCCTGATGGACTAAGGAGTGGGCCCTTATCTACTAAGTGGAACCCCCAACAGACTATGGTGTGGGCCAATTACCTAATGAGTGAACCCCCTGTGATGCATTAGAGAGTGGAACCTCTACCTATTGAGTGTAACACTATGATAGACAAGGTCATGGGTTCTCTATTATAGATTATTCCCCATAGACTATGAAACATAGTGGTGTGGTGTGGGTCCTTGACATGATTACCTCAACAGATACATGATATGGTGAGCATTAGAGATGGACCCTTTGGAGCTATTGGAAACTCGTCGTCCTATTCTAGGCTCTGAGATGGAGATCACCTTTTTCTCTCATATGGGTTACTTTTATGACAATATATATATATACCTTATTCTCTAATATGGGTTACTTTTATGAATATATATATATATATATATATATATATATATATATATTTGTGTGTGTGTGTGTGTTTGGGTTTTTGTTTCCCTCTTTCTTTGGGTTGACCTGAATAATTCTACCATATATTATATTTCTCCCCCTTTGGTTTTTAGGGTTTCCTACTGGGTATGTATATACTCACCCTTGCATGGGATTTCACATCTCATGTCATGCATTATGTAAAAGAAGGATAGATTAGTGGTGTTTTTATAGAATAAAGATACTCAAGTGCATAGACCATGTATGGTGGTTGGTCATAGATATTAGGATATATGATCTCTCAGATTTCCTTTATTCTAGTCGTTTTGAAGTTGGGATGTCATTTCTGGTTGGGTTTATATTTTTACCCTTTACACTATAGTTTTATTCTTTCACACTCTATTGTATTCCCTAGTGCTAATTATATACAGGGGTTTATTGTAGATGTTACATTCCCTTTTATTATTCTTATGCATTGTTTCAAAGAGACGATTGGGTGCGTACAAATAGGTAAACAATGAAAAAACTCCCCATTTACATTATGCCTTCTCAAAACTTGTCGCGAGACCATGAATAATTTGAGGTGGGACTGGGGTTGTGGTGACCTAACTTTCCTCCAAATAGGTGGGACCTAATGTTTGGGGTTGTTATCGTGTGGTATTAGTGGTGGTTCATCCTCAATTCGGTGTAAAGGCTTACCCATGGTGAGGATTGGTTGGGAACTTAGGGAAATAGTTTTAGAGTGTCTTTAGTTTGGTTTTTCGGCCAGAGAACCCAGTGTTGGTGTAGAGGCCAACATATCTGTACCTTAGTACTTCGACTATCTGCTTGTCGACTCGGTATACTAAGATAGTGTATGCAGGGAAAAATAGTACATGAATCATATAGTATTTTTTATTTTGACTATATTTCTAGAGTTATATCCATATATATAAATTCTTATCTTAATCTGGTATGTCTTAATAAATTTTTGGATTCCTCCATGAAGATAGCCAGACAGAATACCAACTTAGTATTGTGACATTGATTTCATGAGGTATGAGGCCTCTGTTCATGGGAAATAGCATGAGATATTTACTCAATGTGGGTAGATAGTATCACCCCTTCTTGTTGAGTAGAAAATTTTACTAGTAGGGTTGGATGATTCTGTGTGCATGGTTTTCATGCTTTACGAGTTCTAGTACTAAGGGCCACTGATGTTCTATGGTGAGAAAGATCCCCAAGCAGTGGAGGGTTGGCTTGAGTTAATGATCTAAGTCTTCAGGCTCATACACACCCTGACTAACTAGATAGTTTCACGAGAATCCAGTCTTTTCCATAGAGTAGTAACATGAAATTGATGAGTCCACACTCTCATGGTTATACTTACAGTAAATGTTTTGTAAGGATTAATACCATCATGCATTCACTCACTTTATATTATTGAGATTATGGATATATAAGAGGGTATTTTGTTAGATTTTGAGTATTTTATTAGGTTCATTGACCATATGTGATACTACCTTAACATTGTGTGGTATGGTTACTTCTAGGAATGGAAGTTTGAGTAGGGTATATAAAGATAAATACATGATATTATGGTTCCCCTATGGGTTAGAACCTATTAAGGAGTGTTAGTGAAGGCATTGGTGATGGAGAGATTCCTATCTGTGGGATGATAGATAGCCAGGGATGGAGGTGGGTATCATGGGGTTGAGTCATTTGTAGCATCTTGTAGGCATAATTTGTTAGGGTCTTCGCATAAGAGATCTTCCCATGGATTGTAGAAATCATGTGTAAAAGTAGTGTATGGTTTGATTAGAGGAATAGGTATTCCTAGAGAGGGTAGATACTATGCATGTGATGGGAAAGATCACATAGAATGTGATTATCCAAACCTACATGCTGAGGAGGGTAGGCAGACAGTTCATAGACCGCCATGATAGAGGTAGCACCATGAACAAGGTTCCCCTAAGAATGTATAGGGTGTCCCCTAGGGAGGAGTTGTTGGTAGTGGAGTGGGTGGATCTCCAGGAGTAGTATCCATTAGTATTGTGAAACATTATGAGCTACTTCCACCACTACCAGGAAGGCCACACTAGGATTAGGGAGTTGGAGGTTGGGGCCATGAGAAACTGTAGGCTAGGGAGTATTATGACCTACTATCTCAAAAGATGATACCCCTTATGTTATTTATTTATTTTTTACTTTCTATGGTACTATTTGACATAGTTTTGAGTCACTCCGTCATTTCTAAATCCATTTTGTGGGAGTTAGAGATCTCTGCTTAGACCTAAGGGAAAAAACATTTTTAGAGGTTCTTACTAAGTGATATTCTCTGATATCACTTATCTCATAGAATTATGAGATATCTCTTGGTGGATAGAGTTTCACATTAGACATATCGGTTGAGATTTTGAAACCTTATGACATCATCTTGGGTATGGACTAGTTTTCCACCACTTGATTCTAGGTTGACTTTCATCACATGTGGGTCAAATTCATTCAGATATATGGGACAAGATTTTCCTTAATAGGTGAGAGATATATCATGGATGGTGAGTTGAACTTATTTGTAGGAGGATATATACCATTACCCATGAATTGGTGAGTTTATACCTTGGCATATTAGGCTCTTCAAGCATCTCGATTCCTTCAATATTAGATGACTTTACTGACATCTTCCCCGACGATGTTCCAGGACTACCTCCAAGGTGTGAGATGGAATTATTCATTTAATTTAACCATATGACTATAATTATATCTTATTATTCATATCACATGGACCCTAATAAGCTTGAGGATATGAGGGTGTAGTTTGAGAACCTTTTAGTGAAGGTTCTTATCAGACCCAATCTGTCCCTTTGGTGAACCCATATTTTTTAGGAAAAAAGAGGATGAGATATTGGGGATTTTTCTTTATTATCATCACATAAACCATTAAATGATAAATAAAAAGTTACTCTATAATGTATTTATGACCTCTTTGAATTTTTATGAGGTACGAGTTGGTTCTCAAAGATCGATCTCAGTTCTGGATACCACTAGTTGAGTATTTATGAAGTTGAAATTTTGAAGCTGGTATTCTGATGTCTCTATTGACACTATGAGTTACAAATTATGCCACTTTGTGTGAAAAATTCCCCTTGAGTTTATATATTCAATGAAATTTATCTTTGACCCATCTTTGGATCTATTTGTTGTTGCCTTCATTGATGTCATGCTCATCTACCCTCCATTAGAGGAGGAATATATAGAGCACATGAGGATGGTCCTAGACTTAATCTGAGAGAACCAAATTTATGGTAATCTCTAGAAGTGGTAGTTATAGATTTTTGAGGTTCCAATTATTGGGTATGTCTTTTTTGAGAATGGATTATATGTAGACCTAGTGATGATTGAAATTGTTATTTCTTAGAATCCACCACTGTGAGTGTTAGAGGTGTATAGTTTTGATTGGTTGGAAAGGAACTATATGATGTTTTTGGAAGACATATATAGGGTTATAGACCCTTTGATCACCTTTATTTGGAATATACATCCATTTACTTGGACTGATAAGTGTTTGAGATCCTTTGAGCAGTTGGGGCCAAGGTTGACCAGTGCTCCTTTGTTGAGACTATCAGAGGAGGGTGTGGAGTACATAGTGTATTGACATAGATTTGGAGTTGGGATTAGCTACGTGTTAATGAAAAGTTAGGTTATGATCTCATATAGGTCAAGGTAGTTGATACGCCAAGAGTGGAACTATGTGACTCGTGACCCCTTATTTGGTAGCGATTGTCTATTCTATGAAGATGTAGATACACTATCTTTTGGGAATGTTATTTTTTGTTTACTCAGACAATCAGAGTATCAGGTATATATTCATGTAAATAGATGAGAACCTAATACAAGGGTACTATTTGGATTTCTTATAGGATCATAACATTTATATTGTCTATAATCCTATGAAGGGAAATGCGGTGGTAGATTCCATTAGTATGAAATCCCACTCTCATTTGGTGGAGGAGGCATTTGAGTAGTTGATGGTGTTGAATCATCTACCTCTCTAGTGTGTGAGGGAGGTAAGAGGGGATACATTGATTGGGATGTTATGCATGATGAGATATTTTCAAGAGATTCAACATATGGATTTAATGATTAAGGGGAAGACATCATCTTTTTCCAGAGATGGATAGCAGTTCCGATCCTGTTGTGGTTAGAGGTGACGAGGGAGTTTCACACCTCTCCTTTGGATATACATCCCAGTGTGGGGAATATGTACATGGAACATTAGTGGTAGTTTTAGTGGGATGGAATGAGGGGGAGTGTGGTCAAGTATATCTCTCATTGTTTCACATGTTAGTTGGTGAATGTTGAACACTAGGTTCTGTAAGGTTTGAACCTTTTGATATCCTAGAGTGCAAGTGAGGTAGAATATCCTTGGAATTTTTGACAAGTATTTCATGGATAGAGAGATTCCATGATTCCATATGGGAAATTATTGACTGAATCATGAATTTGGAGCACTTACTTTCTATTAGGGAATCTAGTTTGGAGGAGTGTATGAGAAATTTTTATAGTTGAGAGATCGTCTGACGCCATGGGATACCCTCAAAAATTATCTCCGAATATGAATAGTGGTATATATCACTATTGTAGATAGGCCTAAAAGAAGAATTTGGTACCAAATTGAGGATGAGAATAGAATCCACCCTAATAAGGATGGGAAGACCAAGAACACTATCCTAGTGTTGGAGGATATACTGAGAGCCCGTGTGTTAGAATTCTGTGAAAGTTGGGAGGATAACATTCCATTGGGAGAGTTCACTTATAATAAAAACTATCACTCTATAACTAGAAAGGAACATTTCAATGCCTTGTAAGGGTGTCCATGTGGGTCAACCTTGTGCTGGATTGAGATTGGTGACACATTTCTAGTTTGTCCAGAGATGATATAGGTGATGACAAAGAATGTTTAGGTGATCCATGAGCGTATGAAGACAACCTAGATCATAAATAAATATTACACATGTCAATTTTATAGGACCTTTGAGTTCAAGAAGCGAGACCATGTTTCACATATAGTATCCCCATGATGAGGATTATGGAGGTTTGGCTAGGAAGGTAAGATAACAAAGGATTCATTGGACCATTTGAGATCCTATAGAGGATTGGAAAGGTTTCTCACTTCCTTTACTTACCCACAGAGTCGGTGCAGGTTCATGAGGTATTCCATGTGTCACTGCTAAGCAGATACATGCATGATCCTACACACATCACTATCTTGGGAAATTTGGACATTAAGGTTGGATCCACCTTCATAGAGTACACATTGGTGATTGGGGATCGATAAGAGAGTATCATACTATGATGAACCATTCCATTAGTTTGTGTGTTATAGAATCATGAGAGAATACATGTGTGCTCTTGAGAGAGGGAGATCCACATGCAAGGTCACTATATCCAATTTTTTTATCTTATGATTTCAGTGGAAAATCATTTAAGTGGAATAATGTTGTGATAATAATTTTCCAAGTAATACTTTTAAATATCTTAAGAAATATTTTCAGATCGAGGCGCAAATATGGTGAGCTATTTCAAGTCCCAGTGAGCCCAAAATTGATATTATAAAAATATTAAATATATTAATATCACGCATATGTAATTTTTATTTAAAAGTGTATGATCTCATAAATAGAGACGTAGTTGAAAATCTGAGATCATGGATGAATCCAAAAGTGTGTTTTACAACAAGCATGAACTAATATTGATTAGCACCATATGTTGGAATAAGGTAGTCATTGGAGGTGTGTTTATTTAAAATAAATAATTAAATTTGTTTATTTAATTTTAATTTATCTAATCAAAATCCCCTATAGATACCCTCTTATGACAAATTTCCAAGGTTACATGCATATACTTGGGAGGATTTGAGAGGATTTTTAGAGAATTATTCATTGGTGGATCAAGATCGAAAGATGAACAACAACAAGATTGAGGTGGATCAAGAGGTAGAAAACACAATATGTCTTATCCATGATTGGAGAATGCAATATTCTACAATTACTAATCCATAATTTATGTAGTGCTCATTAATTGGTGTTTCCACTATAGATTAAAATATTGACCATGGATTTTTATCTGTGATTATTTAATCAGTGATCTTTTTATCATCCCATGATCTCGTTCCATAAACATAAATTGCTTGGATCAATTTATATTCGAAATTCCATTATATCTCCCATAAAATACCCATTATGTATTTTCTATCCTTGAATTCTTGGTTAAAAAAATAATTACTTCATTTCTATGAATTTCCCTAGAATTTTCTTCACATTTATGCCATGGGGCTTTGGTTCGTCATTACTGGGGTGTGTTCGAGAATGATCAAACACTCAGATTCATGGTGATTTGGAGAATGCCAATAAAGATAGTGATCTATAAATGGATTGGGACAGGTTTCAGGATGTGTGTGAGGCATCTACGGATCTGGGATCTATAATAGTGATGAAAGGAGACCTGAGACACACTGGGAAGCTCTACAGGCATCGTGCTTGTGTATGGATTCTGATTTCTATATACTAGAGACAAAGAAATCATATTTTGGTGGTTTTACATTCAATTTGGGTGGATTTTATGTGTTAACCTCCTGAAAATCCTGGAGGAAGTGGTGGATCTTGGATTAGCATGAGGATTTTGATTTTGTTTGGAAAATTATACTATAAGATATATAGTCAATGAATACATGTTGTGTAGACCCACCTAGTTATGATGGATAGGGTTTTGAGGATGATAAGGACCACATGATATGTGGTGGGAAAACACACCATGTGACCCTCCCCGAGAAGCCAAGTTGTTTTCCAACTGCACATGACCTAGACCCCAAGTAGGAGGACACACCATATACTCTGGGAGCACATGGGCATGAGCCGATCACTGAGCATGGACAAGTAAAAGACAATACCCTGATGGAAACATGTATGGATAGAATCACACAGGCCAACCTTGGGTTGATAAGAAATTTGATGTAGCCCCCAAACATGTTGTGTATTGTGAAATGGACTCCAATCCATGTCTATAGAAGAACAAAGTCAAAAAGAGGAGTAGGAACACATGCCGTGTGGACCCCAGGCACATTGTGTACCCCTATGGGAAGCTTCCACATTTCATATATCCTTCATATAGACTCAAATTATGGCTCACAAGTAGCCTATACTTAGTAGGTTTCCACATAGAATACAATGTCATCCTTTATAATGGATTCAAAGATATGACAAAGAATTTTCCTAGCATGATGCTTTTTTAAGAGACCCTTGATGTTGGATGTGACTAGGAAAGATCACCAGTGAGAGAGGAAGAGGTTAGGAACCCCCTATTGTATTAGAGAGCGAGTCCCCAACAATATTTACTCTAGTTTAGTGGAACCCCCTAACTTAATGGGGGCATGAGTCCTCTACATACCATGTGGATCCCCCCAACAGACTAGGGAAAGGGTCCTCTATCAAATGAGTGTCACCCCCTAACAGACTAGGGTGTGGGTCCTCTACCTAATGAGTGGATCCCACCTGGAAAAATTTATCATGGGACCTTTACCTACTCCGTGATAAACCCTAAAGGACTATAGAATGGATTCTATATGTAATGACTAGAATCCATGTAATGGGATATGAGGTGGGTTCTCTAACTTCTAAGTGGCATCCCATGATGCATCAGGACATGGGTCCTCTACCTATTGACTGGAACCCCCTGACACACTAAGATGTAGGTCCTCTATTATATACTGTTCACCTTGACTGTGTGGTGTAGTGGAAATGTTTGGGTCCTATATGTGGTTACCTCATTGGATACATTAGATGTTGGGCATCCAAGATGGACCCTTTGAATCTATTGGAAGACTCATCATCCTGGAATTGGGTGTGAGATGAAGATCACATTTCTCTTTTTATGAGATTATTTTATGAGAATATATATATATATATATATATGTTTGTGTGCGTGTGTGTTTCTGGGTTTTGTTTTCCTCTTACTTTAGGTTAAGCTGACTACTTCTATCATCTCTTCTATTTCTCCCCGTTTGATTTTTAGGGCATCCAATTGGGTATGTATATACTCACCCCTATATGGGATTTTCACCTATGTGTCATTTCTTATACAGATATGGAATGATCGATGGTGTTTTCAGTGGATCATAGGTATTATAAGCTTAATAGACCACGTATGTTGTTAGGTTATAGAGATTAGGTGTTGGGATCTCTTAGCTTTCCATTATTCTAGTCGTTTTAGGTTTGGAATTTATTCCTGGTTGGCTGTGTATTTTTTCCTATACTCTCTAGTTTTATTCTATCTTACTATAATGTATTCCCTAGAGGTTATTGCATGCATGGTTTATTCGAGACATTATAACCATTTTTATTATTCATTTTCAATGCTTCATGGACAAATTTGGGTGTGTTCATATAGGTATCGTAGGAAAAGGGCTCCCATTTACATTATACATTCTAGATGCTTATTTCTAGACCGTGGCCTATTGGAGGTGGAACTAGGGTTACAGAGGTCTGACATTATATTGACCAGGAGGTAATCAGTGGTTCAGGTCATTACATTAGTGGGGGGGGGGGGGGTCATGATATAGGGGGTCATGCATGGATTCCATGTTAAAAGAGATAAAAGTGTCAGGGAATTTAAATTTAGACAGTACTCAATAGAATGTACCTCACCAAACTAATTGGGATATAAAATTTTCATCATTGGTTGGAATGGGATAAAATTTTGAAAACTGTTATTTGAGTTGATTTCGATCATTTCATTAAATTAGAAGGAAAATTGGTTTATGTGGGAAGTCAGTCGAAAAGTAAATGAAAGCGGGGGAACATTTTATTGTATAATTTTACATGTAACCTTGTCGAAATTGGAAACCCTAACACTCCTCTACCCTATTTATTTTTTTCTCCCTAGGAGATTGTTTTTCATGAATTTAGGAGAATGTGGCTAAAATGAGGGGTATCTTTCCACTTCTATAACCATTCATAAGAAGGAAGTTTTTTAGAAAGTATATATTCTAAGAAGGTTCCTACCATCTTATTTTACTACTTGTTTCATTTATTTTGTGATTTTAGAAAATCTTTATCTCCAATAATATATTATTAGTATCCCCCAAACCATTTTTATCTTTCTTATTAGTAATGGAATCCAATAGTGGAGATGAGATTGGCTTACACCCTTTAAAATTATTTCTTATATAAATCATCTCCATGATGAAAAACCCACCATTGGTATTATCAATGTTTTAGGACCTATTTGGCCTGAACATAGAGTTTTTATGGTAGATTAATTGTAAATAGAAAAGGGATGGGAATGGTAATGGGAGTCGGAGTCACATATAAAAATCATGTCTGGTATGATTTTTGAATTGGTAATTGCATAAAATAAATTTTTTAGAATGATATAATAACCCTCATATTCCTCATCTCCTTACATAAATATTCATAACCAGCTTCCCCTAACTTTACCCTCATCTTTTAATTTCCCCACCAGACACCATAACCTTCTCATACTCCTCAAAAAACATCATGCACCAAATCCACCTTACACACACCAAGTCCACTACCCTATATCTCTATCACCCTCTCTAGCTTGATCTCTTATTAGAATCTTGTTTCCCTACTATATTCCACTACAAATCCATTGAACACTACAAATAAATTATGAACCACAACCCTATGATCCATCACATCCCCATGTACCATTGAATACCCTTACACCACACTACTATTTCCTATCTTAACTTCACTGGGTGTAGTTTTTGGTCATCAAGTGTAGTGTAACTAAAATTGCATATTGGAAACATAGAGGTACTGGAAGTACTTGTGAATGGTCACCGAGCACGTAATAGTGTATAGGGGAAGGGGGAATGTGATGGTGGTAGATTAGTAATGAGGGAAAAAGGATTAAATAATAATGATTAATTACTCCTAATTTGGGAGGAAATCCAGATTCCAGTATAAGATAGAATTTGGTATCCCCTCAAAATCCCCCCCAAATATACCAAATTAAAAAAAGGATTAATTTTCACTTTCCTCTTCAGATTACCCATATTCATCATACCAAATAAAGAATTATGATTCTTATGATTCTTACCTCCTTCATTAGTAGTTTTTAATCCATTTTATCACTATAATTGATTAAATATGGTTAATACATTGTGATTGTAAATATTAAATTACTTTAATGATTCACACTTTGCATGTGATGGTGAGATTGTATGATTTACGAGATAAAAATTTCAATTGTCAGATCTTCCAGGGGATGATTCATATAATTCAAACCTAATACCCAAACTCAATTCATTTTTATTTCTATCATTGTGGTTATTCCCTAATAATATACTAATAACAAGTTTTCTTTGGGACTGCAATCAAAGAAGGGTTCTATGATTTAAAATCCCAAAGTATGCTCATGGTTTATTTGTCCAAATCTATATGGTAGTTGTTTCTTCCATGGGGTTGAAGGGGTGAATAAAATAGGGAACCGTCATTAAATGTATTTAAGTATAATATATTATGATGAATTAATAATGATGTGGTATATTATATTTGTTAAAATCATTCATATTGTTGTTTATAAAGAAATTACTATCCTACTTCTTTTTATTTTGAAATAAATTAAAGCCCAATATTTTATACCATATTTTATTTCTTTTATTTGTGTATTCAAATAGATTAAGGGTGATTTAATTCACATAGTCTTAAAGAGAAATACCTAGGTCACACCCTATAGTGAACAGAATAAAAATCATAAATATTTTGAGATCGCACACAATAATGCTAATCAATTTGTCATTGTTTCGAGAGAGACCAATGTTTCTTTCAACCCCTTTTAGGCATTTGGTTTCATTAATTTCTGAATTTATTTCTTTTATTATTCTCTATTCATTTACTATCATTTCATTATATCTTTTTTATGTTTTTATTTATTTTTAATTTATTCCTGATTTTATGAAACAATTAAATGAAATATCTTTACATCACATTATGACCCTATTTTTCTTTATAATTTAATTTTTTATTTATTTTGATACCAATATATTTTTGGATTTTTCATTTTTCATTTTTATTTTTGGATTCATATTACTAAATAAATATGAAATTTCTTGGTGAGTTATCTGAATGATGCACAATTGACCTATACTTACTTGGAAGAGCTTCAATTATTGGTTGGTCAGATTCCATAATAATACTCAGAGGCCCCACAAAACTAGTTTTAAATGGAGGATGAGAGGATTACCGAATAAATGTGTGTGAATTTAGTAAACTACAAGATTTAATTACCAGATATTAAAAAGGGAACATAACCACTTTATTTTAAAAATAATAAAACGTGCTTGAAAAAAAATTGATTGTCAGTTTCAAGAGATGCGGAGGGAACAACAAGCTGGATTTCATGAGCTGAAAATTAAATGATTTTATTCAATGGAAAAATTACTAAAATGAAAACTTATGTCTAACAGTGCATAAGAAAAATATAGAATAAACCATAATAAATACTTAAGAAGTATCAATAATAGGTTTTTTTATATTTTGTGATGATGAAATTATAGATTTGGAGGAATCATTAGATACAAAAAAACTTACTATCTACCCCTTTTAAAAATTATTTTCTAGAAGATTTACATAAATAGAAATAGATAATATATAAAGAATTTTACTGAGATTTCATAAATATCGAAATAAACTATTTTGATATTTCTTATGTTCAAATAGAAAATAATATTCATTATTATAAAATTAATAGGTCCATAGAATTATTTCATACTTTTTATGAAAAAGAGGATACCACAAAAGTTATGGTGCATTTTGAAAAAATGATGGTGGAACTATTTATGCTATTCAAGTATACACTTTATGAAGATGGAAAACACTTTTAATTTTATGAGGAAAGAAATATTTAAGACCAAGTTAGTAAAATATCAACTTTATAAAATTTTCATTCAAAAATAATTGAACAGTACCATTCCTCCAGATGAAGGGAAGATGAAGAGACCTCACCTTCTCTTTCAACCCCAACTGGTATACAAACACATAATTCAGGTAGTGTGAAAATATTTATTTGAATACATGGAACTCAAGAAGAAGAATAGATTTTGGAAGATTATTTAAGCTACCAATTTGTGGTCATTGAAAATAAAGTGGCCACACCCCCTTTGAATTTTGGATGATTTACAATAACCATCAATCTATAAATAATATAAATGAATCACTTTTGTGGAGGCAACCACGATTTACTTTTTTGAATTTTCTTTGGTCTATATTTAATTTTATATAATATTCAATCAATTGTTGGTTTTTATTTTTAGGTATGCAGTGATCCGGATAGATAATAACTTCTATATCAGAGGACTCCACCAGAACAAACACACCATGATTTCCCTTAACTTCATGCTTTATTTTTTTTAATTTAAATTATAAATTTCATGTGAACATATTATTTCATGGGGTAACATTAAGGATAATTTAAAATTTAATGATGGGGGAGGTAATATAATTTTCATTAACTTATTTAGGATTTTTCTTTTTTTCTTTTGTGTCTGTGAATTTTATAATAATTATTTTTTTTTCAAAAATAAAAATTCATATAAAAAAGGAATCATATCACATGATTATAAATTATATTGAAATTATTGAATGTACATGTTTGATTTTTCCAATATCTTTTATTGAATTTTAATCACGGAAGAACATTCATCAATGGAGGTTAGTTTGATTGATAATGGATGTTGGTTAATGATATGATTAATTTTGTCTTCATAAAACCTTCATGATTTTTCGACCATTCATTGTGATTGTTTTGTGAGAAAATTTTGTCATTTTATTTCTCCAGAAAACTGCACACATAACCATGACCTGTGAAAGATTTTCAACTAAATTTAAAAAAATTCAAGTTAATTAATTTTTTATCATTCAAGGATGGGTTTTTCATACATTCATTTATCTTTCAATAAATTTAATTACTATATAAGATTTAAAAATGCATGTTTACATATTATCAAACTTTTGTACACCCTAAAAAACATTAAAAAAAATAAACATATTTGGGATTAATGAAATTTATAACATATGTATATATCCATCTTGGGATATTAAGGATCAACATAAGGGAATTATTATGTGAGTGGATTTATTAATTTGGTTATAAAGGATGTAGAAAAAGTTTGGTAGAAAAGAACTAAGTAATTTTTTTACCTGACTTTAATATACAAAATAAAGTATAGAAATATAAAAATAAAATAGTGGGCACATGAACATAGGGAATCTATGGAATGATGGACTCCTAACGTTTTCCCCATAATTAGTGTCATTAATATCATTACATTTTGTTTCGATATAATTCACGAGACATTGAATTTAAAATTTATTAATATTAACTTAATGAAGTGATTCTTATTTTTATCAAATTACTATCATTGAATAAGAAATGTAAATAATAAAATCTTATCATAATTTTATGGAATAAATGACTTGTGATTTTATATAGTATTGAAAATGGTAATATCAAGGGTGTCGATAAAAAATGTTTTTTTGAATATTTTATTGATAATAGTTTATTTAATTTCACTATATTGATATTTAATTAAATATTTAATTGGAATATATATATGGATCATTAATTTTTAAATTCCTTGAAAATTATATTTTTTCTTTTAAGTCCACTCTAGTATTTTTATGTACCATTTTCTATTGGGTGAATTTTAACTTGACATTTTATGATCAAATTATACACTAATTTCCCTCTCCAGGGGGGGTGGCCTTATAGTTATGGCCATTCATTGGAAGCCATAGTGTCTCGATATTGTTTTTAGATGGTTTTGGATTTCCTTCCCAATTTCAATACCTCTCAATTTAATCTCATGATGGTGTAGGGTAGCATGAGTAGCACATTTTTAACTAGTTTCTTCAGGGTGTGCATCTGAGTCCCAGAATCTTGTAACCATTTTAATTGGGTAAGAGTTACACATGGATGAGAATCCATTTTATTGGAGGTATGAGGCTTCTATTAAAAAAAATTCTATACTAATTGGGAAATTTCTTTCATTTAGACTATACTTGTTGGATCCCACATTTAAAGGGAGAAAAGTGATAATGAAGTCAAATCTAGATTAAAATTGATAAAATAGACCTAACCTCACTAATTGAGATATAAAATTTTCATAAATTCTTTAGATGGGATTAAAATTGACCACCATTAAGAGGAATTAGATTAAAAAATTTAATTTAATGGGAAGGATAAATAGTTCATGTGGGAAGTCTGTTAAAGAGGAATTTCAAGTGGAAAGAACCTTTTGAGGTAGAATTACACAGGTACCCTTGTTGAAATTTTAAAATATCTCCCTCTTATATGATACTTATTTATGTTTTTCACAAAATGAGAGGGTTCTTTCATGGATGTAGTGGTGTGTTTCTAAATATAGTGGTCTTCTTAGACTTCATTAACCAATTGTAATAAGGATTTCTTAGTAAAGTTCTCTTATTATAAGGCTCTTATATTCTCATTTTACTTATTGTTTCTTCTATTTTTCATTATAATATTCCATTATCTTCAATAAAATTTCATTTTTCTCCCAAAATCATTTTATTTTTATTCTTGGGTTGTTAATACAATATTGGAGGTGAGGTTGGTTTATATCCTTTCAAATAATTTCTTATGAAAAGTTTAACTAAAATGTCAAATGCACCAATGGAAGAGTAGTTATTTTTTGTTATTGATATAATTATTACATCCTTTAAATTGTTTTAACTCATGTATTCACATTAATTCAAAAAAATATGGTTAATGAAATGGTTTTATATTGTTTAAATAACTCAAATGATTCACACTTAACATGTAAGTCCAATCATTTATGATTTGTTAGTACACCAGTTTAATTTCCAAATCTAAAAACCTTGGGGTTGATTTTTAGGGTTTGAATATAACCCAAAAACTCAAAACATTATCATTTTAAAATTAGAGTTTCTTCCCGAATTTTCCAATAATCATATGTTGTATTTAGAACTACAATCAAATCGGGGTGCCACAAATGAAAATCACAAAGTTAGATTGGGGTCCAATCATTCCAATATTTGTGGTTGTGTTTTATTCCCAAGGGTATATATGTTAAAAATTTAGTGAACAATATATAATGGATTTAAAAATGAGGAATAATTATAAATGAATAATTAACGAGTATATTAGATCGATCAAAATCATTCATATTGTTTTAATGGAATGGTTTTCTTACTTATTTTGGTTCCGAAATCACTCAAGAAATCCCTCATATTATATTCTCTCATTAATTTCATTTCATTGTTTCCTCATACCCACTAATGTTTGTTTAATTCACTTACATATCAAGAGAATGAACTAGGTTAGCCCTTGTGTCACATATAGTAAAAATTATTAATATTTTGAGAGTGCATGAAACAAAACATACCAAAAATCATTTCAATCATATCATATATTACTCTTGGTTAGTCGAATATATAAATATTTATCCTAATCTATCACAAGGATTCATGAAATTATATTCCTATGGTACACTAATGATAAAGGTTTCCTAGAATATCATAATCGAAATAACATTAAATGATGTGGTACATAATGGTTAGGGTCGCCTTATTACATTTTTCCTTACAAAAGATAATCCAAGAGCACCTAGATTTTTCATGTCCTACCCAATTGGATGATCAATGTCTTAATAATTTTTCATTTAGAAGGAATCTAACATAAATATTTTTAATGGAGATTTAATCTCTCCATCTTATCACATGAACTCCTTTTATATGTATGAATTCTTCTAGTAATTTGGTTTGGAATCATATTCCTTTTATCAAATCAATATGTTCCAACCACATTGATGTGTAACACTTTACACAACTTATTTCTTATATTATAAACCCAAACTGAAATATAAATATATTTATACAAATCTAAATTCATATCATGCATAAGGTCTATAAAACCTTTTCAAGTAAATTCATAAAATCATTTGAAACCATCAATCCCCATGAGAGTATTCTTCGATATAGAAAACCCCCAATTTGTTTGACAATGTATAAGCCTCTAGGACAGTGAGATGTATGGCCAAAATTACCCCCACTCAAGGATACATTACCTAAGTGAAACCATAATTCGATCATAATTAAAAATCAATATAAGTATAAAAGATATTTCACTTCTTAATTCTTGTTCATAACCAAGTACAAGCTAAAGTCGAGGTAGAAGAAAACTAAATCATTTATCATAAAAAACATCTACCTTCTTGTATACATGAATGTAAATTTATAAAACCAATTTAACTATTTAAACTAAATCATACATCCACTCATAATATAATAGTTATATTTATGAATAAATTAGATAGTAATCTAAAATAGCTGAAGAGTTGATATATTAAATATGAAATATTTTTTTAAAAAAATTCATATATAAAGAAATTATAAACTCTTTATAATTTAGCCATGCACTACAAACATTCCATAATAAAATAAATATAAAAACTTTATATTTATTCATAATAAAAACTTATTTATATATTATTTAATAGGCCATTTTATGTAAATATTGGTTATTAAATGAAAAATAAAAAATTTAATATTCCAAAAAAATTATGTAAACTATTTATGTAAACTAAATATTACATATTTAATACTATTTAGATGTTGATCAGGTTAATTATCAAAAAAAAATTATATAGTTTTTAAATTTCTTAGGTATGTCCTTTTTAATTCAAACAGTTAAAATTAAATAAATATGAATAATTCATAATTTAATATAAAATTATTTACAATTATACTTTTTTAATTGAAAAACACTTAATAAATTATAATTATAATTTCCAAGAAAACTCTTTATATCTAAAATATAATTAATGCCATATAATTTTAAAGTGGCATCATAATATTAACAATTAATATTTAGGAATATTTATTTAATAATATTTCATAAACTATTATTAATTAATTATAACCAATTTATATTTAATTAATATATAAAAACTTTATAAATTAAATAAATATTCTAAAAAACATTTTATATCAATTTTAAAAATTTTATAAACCCTATAATTTAATTCTAAATTGAAAATTTTAGAAAGATAAAATTTTACTTGGATATTGTATAATGATATTCCATATATCATAATAGGTAGTTGGATACATTATTAATCACATATTATGATTAATAATATATATGTGCCATATCATTCATTGATGACATGAGCCGTATTTAATAATATAATAGATTTAACCTCACTGAAATGAGGTTCTATTTTTATCACATAAAACAACATAACCATTGTCTACGATCACCTATATCAGATGAAAAAATATATAAAAATTTTAAGGAACACATTGTGTTTTAGGATTTGATATCTTTCATCACATGGAATGATCATATAATAGCCTATGATATCCTCTATCTTATATCCAACCTCAAAACAAGAGTCTAATAGGTTTAAATGATATAGAATATTACATCCAAATTATACACATGTTTCTTCACTTTTCAACATTATTTCAAGAAAAATGGATATTATTAGACACCACTGGTATTTTTTTAAGGATCAACTGAAAATAAATAAATATATTAGAAAAAAATAAACCAAATTCCCAATATCTACCATGTATTGAAACTGAAACCATATAAATGTTTTAGTGAATTAACTATATACCTTTTACCATAGATCATTTTCCATTGTCTTCATCAATATGTTTGATTAATATTTAACAAAGGTGTCCATTAAAATACCATCTCTGTGTTGTATCTAATGGTTTACATGAATCATCCATCATATGGGAGTGACTCTCCACCTCACCATAATATTTTATTTCCTCAAATTCTAGAGAATTAAGAAGAAGAGTTCTCTCATGTATTAGGGAATTAGTAAAGGCTTGATAAAGTTCATATGTATTCTATCTTGACGGTAGTACCTCATTTTATAAGTCATAAAGGATTCCCCAAAAGTGTTTCAGGAGTTAGCAATTACCTTAAAAGTGAATTCATTCAGTTACAACTCTTTGTAACCTATGACTAATCCAACTTCTATATGTTTCATCTTATGAAATTATTCTCTTAATGACAGTCAGTGTGGAAGATATTTAGAACATCAAAACATTAACAACTGAATATAATATTTTAAACATAGGATGATTTAAGAATCTTATAATGTGATTCTTCACAACTCTTTCAGACCAAATGGCCAAATCAAATACTTTTATTGGAATATGAAAATCCTATATGATATCCACATATCGAGTTGAATGATATACCCAAAATCATTAAAAATAATTATTAAACATTATTGTAATACTTTACTAAATCATAATATAATGCACTATGATATGAGATATTTAGGGTATATCTCCTTCAATTTCATATGCAGCACCATATGAGTTTGGTAACCTTACTAATTCCCGCACGTGGACATGGGTTCCAGGTGTTTTACCCAATATCCATATTGTATAAGGAATTGATGGTTGTTTTCTTCCACTTCCCTACTCAGCATTTTGAATGTACTTTGTGATGTGATGTCTTGAGGAATTTGGCACACACACCCACACACACTGAATGTAATGACTTGTGGTCACATATATATTTATATATACTGGTTGTCATAATATTTTTTTATTGGTAAGTGGATACATGGTGATGGAAGTTTATGGTCAGAGGAGGGTACAATGTTAATATCCTTAATTATCATGTTAAACTAATTTTATGTGGCCATGATTTTTAGTTTTTATGTATAATGTGGTCTTGATTATGTGGTTATGACATCTATGTGGTGTGAGGATATGTAGATATTTGAATATAGAATGGTATGAATAACATGGCGTATTCCATTGGGGAATGAAAGAGACCAGACTAGCCACTAAGTGGTTATAGGGTTATTTTTAACTTATTATTTTAATACCATGTTACTATACTTGGATATGATAGTGGAAGAGTTAGCCTTGGTGAGGTTGGGTGATAGTTCACCTGATATAGGTATGAGTTAGTTATACTTTTTATACATTGATGTATTATCATTCTTCTTCCACATTTTTATAAAAGCGTTTTGGGGATGATCCTTCTAAGTATACATGAATGATCAACCCTTTATATATATATATATATATATATATATATCTCATTATGTTTGTATGTGTGTTTCAGATTTACATGAGGAAGCTATTTACTATGATGGATATTACTAGCTTATAGAGTTCTTAGTATGTATTTGTAGGTTTCTTCCATTAAATTTATTATTTTTATTTCATTATAGTAGTTTATCTATATGTATCACACTACATGAATTTATGGGATATTGATTATTTTATATTATATAGAGTTGATTGGATGTTACGTATTATAAATCTAGGATTTATTAGGGTAATTCATCCCATATTTGTGATTTTGTACCATCGGTTCTAGTCTCTAACCCATGGTCTCTTGGAGTCGGGCTTCAAGTGTCACTCTCGTCTTCACTATCGGTCTAGGAGGGTAAATAGTGTGGTTGGGTCATGATTGTTTAATCTAATCTATCATCTTGGAGTTACAGTATTATTAATATTTTTTTTGTAAAATAATCATTTTATAATAAAAAAAACACAGTAAATATAAATAATATAAATATTAAAATAATCATTCAGGAGTAAATTTTATTTAATAAATTATGTACTTATTCTTTTACACCAGATTTCCTACCTCTTAAATGAATTTTTCTCTCATAATTAAATGAAAATAATTCAAATAATAAATAAAAACTAAGATTAAAAAATAATAATTAAAATAAAAATGACTTAATAAAAAATGAATAAGAAAAATCTTAAAACATTAACCTTAATTCATCATTAAATGGAAACTTTTAAAAACAATATCACTATCTTCTAAAATCAGAGTTCGAAACATAAAAATATTAAAATTATTTTTTCACATTAATAATAAAAATATATATTTTTGTGTGTGTGTTAATAATGAAACCAAAACATGAAGCTAACTATAATGGCCAGGTGAACATATATTTATCGTAAAAAATGACACCTCATCTATCCCGAATAAAATTAATTCTATATTTGATATAAAACAATATATATTTAACAAGGGATGAATCATGATATGGTTATTATATCTCAATAACTTTCATCAAATTTAAAATGAGATGTTCTTGTTATTTTAATCTTCAAAATGACCATTTTATCTTCTCCTTTTACCAAAATGGATTCCTAGAAACTTCATCTATATTATAGAAGTTTTTTGGGTCATCATTTTATTGGGATCAAACTTCTCATGACATGGAAATGACTAACGACAACATGCTCTCTTAATTTATTCCAAATATTCCAGACCTCTAAAATTTATTTAAATTCATATATAAAAATATTAAAAATATATAATATTAGGTAGTATAAATCTCATTTTGAATTAAAATTCATACATTAATTATTAATGAAATATAATTATAAAATTCCTTTACAAAAAAACTTATTTACGTCATGAAAATATTTTATAAATATCATTAAACAATCAATTCAACAAACATAAAATATAATCAATCATGAAAATAATCAATTATGTTCATATAAATATACTCATATCTTCCTAAACAATCACTTAAAATTCTCAATGATTTTTATTTTCTGTTTCTAAATCATGCGAGAGATAAATCAAAACTAAAAAATTATAATAATTTTTTCAAATTAATTTGGGGCATTCATATTATTGACAATCATTTTAATAATTACTTAAAAATATTTTCACTTGAAAAATCACTCCAATTCTATCAATTTAAGGATCATTAAAATAAATTTTGTATTCTTTCTTTATTAATTAGTTATAACATGCATTTAATTTCTATCAAAATTTTTATATTTTTTATAAAGCTAAAATTATTTCAAAACAAAAATGTCTCTATGATGAATTATTATACGTTAAAAAATTTATGTTTTCCCTCAACAAAACACTTCCCCCTGCTTAAATATATCATTAAACATAATATTTAATTTAATGCGAATGATTATAAATTTTATTTCAATAAAAATGGTAAATTAATTAATATAAAATTGAATGATTCGAAATAATTCATCTTAAATTACATTTATTTTTATTTTAACTTGTGTGTAACAATTTGTGACTTCCCAACCTGTTACATTTATGGTTTGAGAATTGGATTTTTTTGGAGGAGGATAGGGGAGGTTTTAGTGGAGTTTGAGATGAAATTATGTTGTAGTGAGTTTTTCATGACGTGAATAAGTCTTCATGACATGAGAGAGTGTTTACATCTTGGAGGCTAGTGGTTCATGATTTAGAGTTTTGGGTGAGGATTTTATGCTTAAGTGACCCATGATGTGACATAAAAATTTATGTTGTGAATAAATTCCATGTTAGGATGGAATGAAAATCGGTGTGTATTTTATGGGGCTTGAGTTTGAGGAGTTCACATATTGAACTGGATTCATGAACTAAAATGGAGGGCCTAAAAAAAGCTCAAATTGTGAATATGTTATTGATAACATGAATGAGACTAATTAGATTTTTTTTATAAATTACAGGGCTCAAATAACTTATTTTATTATTCCCTAATTACTCATGAATCATGGGCGAACCCTAGGAATTTTTAGAGGATCTTTCATTCCCTTTATTCTACTTTCCCCTTAGCTACCAGATGTTGATCCATCAAAATCCACACTGATTACATCCCTTTTAATTCCACATCTTCTACGGTTCATATTTGTAATTTTGCAACAATAATATTCTTTTAATTGGTGTGTGTTTGGGGATATGTTTTTTATGATCCCTTGTTGCGGGTTAGGTTGAATCAAAATTTCCTAGTGTGGTTGTGGTCTTCAGGTTATTTCCACATTCCCTATTGTGTGTCGCGATTTGGAAAGCCTCATTATGTTAGGGGATCCTTCTTCTCTATCTATTGATGTGTATGAGTGGGAATGTTCTTCTTTTTTCCATCCATTGGGTGTAAAGTATGGGTTATATTAATGAATATAATAACTTATTTTAATCTAAAATTGATATTAATGGTGATAAATCACATGTTTTACTACATTTAATAATATTTCTGATGAGATTATTCTTGATTGTAGTCATTTCAAAAAGTCATAAACACTGGGAGCCATGATTATGTTGTAGTTGATATGTATGTGACACACATAATATGTTGATTGTTTAATCTCTCACTAAATAAAATGATAAGAACATATATATTTCTAATTAATTGCTTATCCATGGAAATCTAGAATTGTTTTTGTGAATACCCATGCAAAATAATGAAGTAAATTAATGAAATTCCTTGAACAAGAATTTTAAAATATGTGGAAGCCAAGATGTATTGTTATTTATTGTTGTGATTTCTATGAATTTGTCGGGGTTTTTTGAAACTTCTTGGATCTTGGGCAGTGATGGTAGTGACTAGTTTAGGTGATGGGTATATTGGGTATCAATGCAATGGTTGGTTGGCATGAGACTAGATGTGGGTTAATATGTAGTGGTTGTGACATGTGGTTGTTGTGGTGATATGGTTGGATTGTGGTGAGATTTCATATCATACATTGTTTTTTGGAGGTAGTGTATGTGAGATGCGAGATATGTTTTATGATGTAGTCATGTTAATTTCCCAGTTATCTAAGGAATATATTGAAATGATGAATCTAAAATGATGTGGTATGGTGAATTAACATGAATGGGATAGAAACTAATATGATGTAATTGGATTAAATGAATCAAAAAATAAATTAATGTGTTATGTATATGTGAAATTAAATGTCTTAGTAAAAGTGGATTTAGTTAATGTTAATTAAATCTAGATATGGTGTAACCTTTAATTGAATGTGGAATTACGTGGTTACGTGTAGTGACTTTGTGGTGTGGTGAATTTAGTGGTGGCAACGATTATGATTAATTTCATTTGGAATAGTTTTGGTGTTGTGGAATACATTAGTGTAGTTGATGTTAACCCCTAGGTTGGGTATTGTGTGTAATCTATCTAACATTTGTTTTATTTTATTTATATATACACCCCACTCTAGCTGGATAGCATTATAAACACACCAATGTTTTGATTTCTAGGTGTTTTCCAGAAAATATAAGTTATTGGTGATACATATGTCTATATACCCCCATTTCCCCACTCATCATTCTATAATGATGATACAAGTCAATGTTGGAGATTTCCCATTAATGATATGGTCGATGTTAGAGATTACCTAGTGATGATACAAGCTGGTGTCGGGGATTACCCATTAATGATACTAGTTGGTGTTGGAGATTTCCCAATGATGATGAGGATGTGATATGTGGAGTGGATTATGTATGTTTTGATGTGGTCATGTGGTTTATGGCCTTTACATTCATGATAACCTATCACTCTTGTAACATGATGAGGTTCTGATGTGATGATGAATGATGATAGCTACTAGATTCTAGAACATGTGAGGCTAGGGTAGGTAGGGATACATTCAAACCCCCACAATATATGGTCGAATATGTGATGAGATATGTATAAAAGGAATTTGAACACATGAAATTTCACATTAGGGCATGAGATCAGAAAATTAGTGTAGAATCAGCTGTGGGGAACATACGCTTTGTATTTTTTTGATACCATGTTACCATATTGGATGCAGGATTTGGTGAGAATTTCATATCAAGGATGGGATTGGTTAGTTGACCTATTTCAGTGCTTTTGTTTCTTATGTTTGTTCACGGGGGAAATTAGTATGCTCCATTCACATGTGCACTTGAGACCTTAGGTAAGATCCTAATGAGTATACATATTATGTTCACCACATATATATAAACTATTTTCGGGTTTCTAGGAGTATTTAAAGGTCCAAGATGGACCTTAATAACATGGGTTTAGATTAGATGTTAAGTTGATACCATAAGAAAATCTTTTGATATTTACTTAGATACTTTTTTTGATACTGTTCATACACTATGGGATAGTTTCGGTTTATCTTTATATTATGAGAAGAAGGTTATTTTTAGTTCATTTATCTTATATATCAATCCAATACTGCCATAAGGGGTAATTCTTTTCATATTTTATATTTTTATACCCTCATTTCTTGTCACCAACTTGGAGACTACTAGAGGTTGGACTTGGGGGACATTATATATCTTCGTTTATTACAAGTCTAAGACGGGTACCTTTTAGTAAATGGGGTCATAATAGAGTGGTATCATTGGTTTTGGTTGAAAGATAGGATGGAGTTTGGAGTTAGGTATTGTGATTATTTTATAGGCCTGTAGAGAAAGAATGGTAGTATACCTTGGGGGATGACATAATCTTGGGAGACGGACAAGGAAATGGAATTTTAGACCCCACCATGATTCAATATGATGGATTTGAGCTTATTTAATGACCAATTGATGTGGTGTTGTTTGCAGGGTAGATACCTAGGAGAGGTATATACATCATGATTGATTATATTCATGATAGAATCAGGTTATTTTTGAGAAATTAAAATGAAATTACTTAAATAAAATTTTGATAAAATTTCATTCTACCAAGATTATGATTCCTTCATTCTATTATGGAATAGAACCTAGTAAGCATCCAAATGTTTCTATTAATGGTTTCATAGGTTTATCTGATTGATTATTAGTGGGTCAACTCTATAGTGGTGGATAAGTCTAGATAAAGAACACTAGTTGGAGGAGCATGAGATCAATTTCAATTTGATTCATACTAAAGATGAGTTTTGGGTGCTTTTGGTGGTTAATCGGATGTGAGGAGATATGTTTTAGTGGTGGAAACTATATCTTTGTGACTGAAAGGGAAAAAATGTGTTATAGATAGATTTTCAGAAGGAGTTTTTATTGGAATTATTGTGATTAGTGATAAATAAATAAAGAGGTAGGATCCTCTCTCCCTTCATTATGGAAGTATAAGTGTGAAGGATATTATGATAAGGTTTACAGAACTCATTCAATTTTCCTACAATGTGTATATATGTATATATATTTCCTTTCGAAGTAAATAATAAAAAATAAATAGAACCCTTACCTAACTTAAAATAAGAAGTGGGTTTCTAGAAAATTAGGGAGAGCATGATAGAGAGAAACCCAGGTTACAATTAGGTGTGCATAGTGGAGTTTAACAGAAACAAAGTATATCATCCCATCTTTTTATAACATAAACTTTCATTACATTACACAAAATTGATGATCTTTAAGGTTTAGTGTCTTGGAAAAAAGGAACACAATACATGAAAACAACATAAAGAATTATTCTTAAACACTTGAAAGGCTTCTCCTTAAGTTCATCCTAGGTTCATTACTGCATCTCATAACCTGGGGACATACATCAAAATAAAGGGTGAGCAGAAGGCCCAGTAAGGGAAACAAGAGAAACATTTTACATGTGAACTTGAGATACTTAAATAAGGACATGAAAAGAACTTTAAGGCATGAGAAAGAAATCATGAGATACATCATAATAAAAATAAAATTTTTCATAACTTGAATATGTGGCTACAACATTTAATATTGACAATCGTTTCGTTTCACCAAGGTCCATCCCCAAGGTGTCGTTAAAATTACCAAGGTTATTCACCAAGGCGTCGTTAAAAATGGTCATCTCTAGAGATTAAGTCTTTACCCAAGGCATTGGAGCGCTATCAGGGAGCACCATTAAATTTTCCTTTATTATCATGTGAGCCACATATATCATCATCAAAAATTTCATAAATAACCCATATATCATAAAATGGGTTTCATTTCATAATCACAACGTTGTAAAAACTGCTTTAAAGACATGATCTTTACGTCACTTTAAAACCCACAGAAAAGGAAGGTGGGTCTCATGTATGTAAATCCCAGAATTTAAAATAGACCATTTTGGTATATATGTGAATACCCCTTTAGAAAAAAGAGCTTTTAGTATTAAATTAATAATATAAAAGAACTTTAGAAAAAGAGAGAGACATTTTGAGACGGAAATTCTGCAGCATAACGGCTATGTTACGAGGTTTTAGAAGACATTAAAAAGAGAGGGAAAATGGGTCAAACATTCATAAAAGACCCATAAAATAGTATATGGACAGAATACGAAGGATACATGATCATGGTAATGAAATTTAAAGGGCATACCATTTGAAATGAAAAACATGGAAGGAAAAAAAAAATTAGATTTCTCTTATTAAAGTTCGGCAGCCTAACGGCGTTACTTAAACATCAACAAAAATGATTGAAAAGATCAAATAGGGTCTCCCATCATGTGAACATAAGAGTTCAGTATGATTGATATATATATAATGCCCCAAAATAATTAAAAAGGAAATTGAAAGACTTGACATGAATGTAGAACATTGAAAAGAATGAGAAGGGTGAAAGAATCCCCTAAAAATTCGGCAGTCTAACGGCGCCACTTAAAACTTCAAAACACTGAATTGAAGAGATAAAATGGGGTCTCTCATCATATGAACATAAGAGTCCAGTATGATAGACATAGAGATCATACCCCAATCATAACAAAAAGGAACTTGAAACAATTGACATGAAAGTAGAACTTCAAAACGAGAAGGGTGAGGAACCACTTAAAAATTCGGCAGCCTAACTGCCCCACTTAAAACTTAAAAATACTGAATTGAAGAGATAAAATGGGGTCTGTCATCATTGATAATAAAATATCAGTATGATAAATATAGAGATCATACCCCAACATAATAAAAAGGAACTTGAAATACTTTACAAGAAAATAGATCTTGAAAAATGAGAAGGGAGAAAGAATCCGTTACAAAAATTCCGGCAGCCTAATGGCGCCACTTAAAACGTCATAAAACGAAATAATGAGAGTAAGAGGGGATCTATCATTATATGAAGATTAAAAGGGCAGTAAGAGGAGTATAAAAGATCATCCTACAACATAAGAGCATGGAGCATAAAAGGAATGACATAAAAGAGATTACTTGAAATGAAAGAAAGAGGTCGGATCCCTTACCTTAAAACGTAACTCTTAAAACTCAATGGTTTGGGCCTTGAGGGCTTGGGGGCACCTTGGGAGGACTCTTTGGGAGGTAATGAGACCAAAACTTCGTTGGGGGAGAGTGGGGAGTCGAAATGGATGAGAGTATGGCATGGTATTTATAGGGAAAGTGAGGGGGCAAGGCATTAATGGCCAAGGGACACCTCAAAAGTGCTTTTCTCAGAACCATGTGCTCTACCTTGGCATTTACCATGGAGTTAGGCCACATGGGTCCCCCAAAACAATAATTCATCCTCTTTAGTCGATCATCCCTTAAAATATCTAATGACATCATCATGACACGGTTATGATGTCATTAAACATACCGAAACCCTAAAACTGTATTTTTACTATTCACTGAAAATTCAACTTTCTCAGAAAAATCCCAAAATTTTATATTAACCAAATATCAATGCTCTGATTTCAAAAAATGAACTCTATTTTATAAAAATATTTTTCTAAATATTTTAAATTCATTTTTTAAATAAACACACTATTCACCAAAAATTCATTTTTTTCAGAAAAATCCCCAAAATTTACCTTTACATAATATCGATGCTCTGAGTTCAAAAATGAAATCCATTTTATAAAAATAATTTTCTAAATATTTTTAATTTAATTTTTAATTAAAAAACACTATTCACCTAAAAAAACTAATATTTGAATAATAATTTATGAAACTATTATTTACCCATTTTATTGAACCTCATTACATAATCCAGGTGTCTAAATTATATTAAAAATTTCTTTGAGTGAATTTAATAATCCATTTGGTCACATTACCAGTCCTAAGCGTAAAATCACTATTCATAATTTACTATTCATCAAAAATCAGGTTGATCTTATTAGACTCGAAATTTCGTAATGAACATAATTGTAGAAGACCATTTTTTGGAAATCATTACACATTTTTATTTATTTAAGGTTTACATAAACATTTTTAAAATATCCTTTCTCTAAAATTCATCAAAAATATGCATACTATATTTATCCGGACATTTGAAAATTCATAAACTTCATCTTAAGAATAAATACCAATTTTTATTAAAAACAAAGGATTACACAAGGCAGTTACGGTCTCCTTACATAGCCCCTTATCACACCAGCATAGGACCTAAGTGTAAGGTGTGCTAAGGTGAGAGAATCTGAGGGAGGCTCGGCCAACATCGCACGAGTAGTAATTTCTATCAGTTTGAACTTCTCGTGAAGGCGATCCCATTCTAGCTTCACACGATGAAGTTCAGCTTGGGTTTGGTCCAGAGCAAAGCCCAGTGGTGCTACCTCCTTCCCAAGTTCTGTTAGATGGGCTTCGATCGGTCCAAGACTACTAGGTGAGGCCATCGAATCTTCTTTCTATATTAATTAACCAAGATTACTTGTATTTAGAGACAATAGTCAAAACGTTTAGTTTCCAGGGGTCATATTGACCAATGGTCAAATAAAAATGAAAACCCAACAGTCTCATTTTAATTATTCTCATGTTATCAAATGAAACATTTTTGTTGAGTATAAAAATAAAAAAAATAACATATAAAATTAGGAAACAAGATTTATTTAAAATTTTGGGTCATTACAATCTTCCCCCCTTAAGAAATTTCATCCTCTCAATTTTTAAAATTGGGTTTTGAAATTTAATTAAAAGTCCCACATCGGAAAAGGATTCAGTAAAACTATTACTTTAAAAGAAAGAAAGGGGAGTACTGATCGTACCACGATTCACTGTTTCATTTTCACCCTTACATCGCTGTGCTAAACATATTTTTTATTAAAAATTATAAAAATATTATCAAATTGTGCTTCATGTTTGATTCAATAATTTTGTGTTTATCACTGTTAAATAGGTCAATGATACTTGTTTTGAAAATTACAATGTAGGTGGCGGTGATTTGGAGGGCCCTTGATGAAGTGAAAGAAAACTGGGCCAAAATTGCATGGATCTATGGACATCTGTCCACTATTTTGAATAGTACACGAAATCCGTGCATCCAAATGGGCTGAAATTTTGTGGGCCCGTCGAAAATTCCATATTCTACATTTAATATTGAGGAACCGAATCCTGATTCGGCTTTCATGGGGCCCATACGAACTGCTCTGTCCAAGACACCGAATTTGGACCAAGTCAAATGCGGTGTTCTGTATTTTATCAATATCATGAGCTGTGGTTGTCCAAACGGTGCCAAACATTCGGTGGAGACAGTAAAGAGGTAGGGATACAACTTTTAGATTTTCTCCAAAGTGAGATAAGACTGTATGAAGGCCGAAACGCGTCGTGGAAGTGGATTGATGAAATCTGTGTGCCCAAAACCACCTCCCACATTTCCGATAAAAGGGCACCTTGGGATCCTCATTTGTAAGTTCGGCCAAGGAGTGAAGTGCTTCCAATTTGGAGTCCTAGAGGAGTCTCCTATCCACCTTGGAGGTTCTGGAGGCCCCTATCCTCATAGGGGGATCAACAATGAAGAAGGAGTTCCACCCGAGCTTCCTCCTCCTCCCGATGTCGAGCTAAAAGTTGGGTGTTTGTTGTGAGGGAGCTACACACATGTCAAGGGAGTTCCGATGCATAAATTAGCTATTGGTTTGGATTAATTTGGGTTTTTAAAAATTTCATTCCATGTATCTTATTTTATTTCAGATTTGAATGCTTGATTTGATACATGTGAGTGATATGCTCTTAATTTCAAATCGATCGGGGTGAGGTTTTGAGTGTGTGACTTGTGTTGTTCCGATTGGACATCACAAGAATCCTTTTCATACCCAAATTATTGAGATTTCAATATGCTTTGGAAGCTCTTATTCCATGCATTAGTACTAGACCTTGACAATACGATTGTTACGTCAAGGTTTGGTCCTTAAAGCATTGAAATAAAAGCTTTGGAATTAATCGGGATTCCAATTAACTCCAACCAAAGAATTACTCTAAACCCAAGATGAATCTCTATGAGAAATGAACTTTATATGTGTGTAGTGAAATCACATCGACCCTTTTATCTCATATTTCTCAAAATCCACTTTGTCACTCATCTTTTAAGCTATTTCAACTAAGTCATTGTTTTAAACTGTTTTCAAAACCACCCCCTCTCTAGTCATTTTTATTAAAAATACACACTCTAAACCTACCAATGCTCCTTGAGAGACGACCTAGGGTTTACCATAGAATATAAATCAACCTTAAAAATATAATCAATTTGACGTGTCACGACAGCACGGTCAAATTTTTGCGCCGTTGCCGGGGTGCGCTTTGGTTTTTTGTGCGTGTTTTTGATAAATTTTTTGTAATTTTTGTGAATATTTGTTTGTTTTATCTTCTACCTTTGAATTTATTTTTGTGTTATAATTTATTTATTGTGTAGGTTCTTTTTATGACGCGTTCTACTCCGGGAGACCTACAAACTTCCAAACCCTAACCGGAGAGGATCCTATATCAACGAAACCGAGACATACAAGACCACACTTTGAAGGAGGAGACATCAAATCTTAAAATTCTTCTTGATCCTCCTTATTATTCTGAAACCAAAGTTAAAATTGAACATAACATGTATACCATGGCTTAAAATAATAGAACACTAAAAGAACTAACCTCACGTGATGTTGATATCCAACCCACTTAAATTCAAATTCATGGCGAGGCACCTAATTTTGAATTAAAATCTGGTTTAATCCATTTATTACCAATATTTCATGGACTTCCTGGAGAATATCCACATAAGCATTTAAAAGAATTTCATAATGTGTGTTCAACCTTAAAACCTGCTAATGTGGATGAAGAACAAGTGAAGCTTAGGGCATTCCCATTTTCATTAGAAGACACTGCAACAGATTGGTTATACTATGTCAATTCACCAATTAGGGGTTGGGCAGACATGAAACGCCTTTTTCTTGAAAAATACTTCCCAGCCTCTCGAACTGCAACAATAAAGAAAATAAATATGTGGTATAAGACAATCTCAAGGGTAAACATTACATGAATATTGGGAACGTTTTAAAAGGTTATGTTCAATTTTCCCAAACCACCAAATAAGTGATCAACTTTTAATTCAATATTTTTAGGAAGGTTTGATTCCTATTGATCGAAATATGATTGATGCTGCTGCAGGTGGTGCATTAGTAGATAAGACCCCAATTTCTGCAAGAACCCTCATTGAGAACATGGAACAGAACACTCAAAAATTCGGTACACGGTCCAGTGTTCCCATTCGAGGTGTCCATGAGGTGCAAAGTACTGAGTTTGAGAAAAAGGTGGACATGAAGTTCGAAGAGGTACGTACCCTTCTACGACAACCTGCTCTCTCCCAAGGGAAATATCAATCTCTTCCTTCCATCCATTGTGGAATCTGCTCTTCTGACACCCACTATTCTGACCAATGCCCCCAATTGAGAGAAACTTTTGAAATTTGTGAGGCAATATTTCCAGGACGCCCCTTTAACCAACACTTTATGCAAGAACCGTACTATCCATCCAACCAAGGTTGGAAGGAAAACCAAGCCTATAGGCAAGGGGGTATTCAAACCAACCTCAATAGCAATGGAACCAACAAGGTCAGAGTAGTCATCCACCACCACCCAGAAATCCTCAACCACCCCAAAGGCCATTCCAACAACCCCCTCCAAAAACCGAGCCTAGCCTAGAGGATATGATGAAACAAATGGCTTCCAATAATCTCCAATTCCAATAAACCACCCAAGCATCCATACAAGACCTCAAAACCCAATTAAGACAACTAGCTAACTCAGTGGGTGAAATCCAAAGTCATGGGTGGGGTAAACTACAATCTCAACCAGTAGTAAACCCTAGGGATAAAGGAAATGTTAGTGCCACCACCCTTAGGAGTGGGAAACAACTCAAAATCCAAATTACCCCTCCATTAGAGTCCTCCCATCCAAAGGAAACCACCATCCCAACTGCTGAAAATGGTCCAAGAGAAGAAAACCCTTTTCCTTAGAGAAGCCCTTCCAAAGGAAAGAATGTGGTTGTTGATGAGCCACCTATCCCAAACATTCCTCTTCCATTTCCTCAAAGGGCTGCCCAACCAAGGAAACAAAAATAAATTGAACTTGATAAAGAAATCTTGGAGACTTTCAAAAAAGTGCAGGTTAACATTCCATTGATTGATGCCGTCAAGCAAATTCTGAGATATGCAAAGTTTCTGAAGGAGATGTGTACACACCGAATGAGGCTTCGTGGTGATGAGAAGGTGAGCCTGGGGAGGAATGTTTCAGCATTGATAGATCCATCACTTCCCACTAAGTGCAATGATCCTAGAACATTCTCGATTCCGTGCACCATAGGGGAGTATTCTTTCTCCAATGATATGCTTGATTTGGGTGCTTCTATTAATATGATGCCTCACTTCATATACTCTTCTTTGTAGGTCGGTGAACTAAATCCCACAGGAATAGTTGTTCAACTAGAAAATCGGAGTACGACACACCCTTCCGGTGTGTTAGAGGATGTTCTTGTGAGGGTGCAAAATTTAATTTTTCCTGCTGATTTTTACGTGCTTAAAATGGAAGATGATATGATGAATGGACATGCCCCAATTATATTGGGGAGACCTTTCATGAAAACTTCCAAAGCCATAATTAATGTCCATAATGGTACATTATCTATGAAATTTGGTGGTGACATAGTCCATTTCAACATCCTTGATTCCATGAAGCACCCCTCAGAAGAACATTCCTCTCTCTCGGTAAATTCAATTGATGTACTACCTTCCCCTAAAATAGCTTCATTTGTTTCCCCTGATCCCCTTTCTGAATTTTCCTCTTTGATAGAAATTCTTGGAAATGAATAATGCATTGATTATTGTAGCGGTGTAGAGAAATGTCATGCATGTTTGTTAATTTATGATTTCTTGAACACAGAGGATCACATGACCATCGATGATACTGCTAAGCTTGTAAAAGATCATTCCTTATCTGAGGATGTTACCATTGAGCAGTTATATGAGATCAGTGACTTCTCACTTTCACACACACTTCTGTCAATCCAAAATCCCCCAGAATTGGAACTGAAAAAACTGCCTCAAGATTTAAAATACTCATATATTGAGAATGGAAACAAGTTTCCCGTCATCATTTCTAGTTCACTCCCTCCTGAGCATGAATTGCGACTGCTTGATCTTTTGAGGGAGTATAAACAAGCATTGGGATGGACACTTGCTGACATTCCTGGAATTAGCCGATCAATTTGTACACATCATATTTTATTAAATGATGAGGCTAAACCAGTGAGGCAGTCACAACGTCGACTAAACCCAAACCTACTTGATGTTGTTAAAAAAGAAGTAACAAAATTGTTGGCTGCTGGAATCATTTACCCTATCTATGACAGCCAATGGGTCAGTCCCATTCAAGTAGTTCCTAAAAAAACTGGCCTTACTGTAGTTAAAAATGAAAACAATGAATTGGTTCCAACTCGTGTGCAGAATAGTTGGCGTGTCGGTATAGACTATCGCCGACTAAACCAACACACTAGGAAGGACCATTTCCCATTGCCATTCATTGACCAGATGCTAGAGAGGTTAGTAGGGAAGTCCCATTAATGTTTCATTGATGGGTATTCTGGATACTTTTAGATCCATATTGCCCCTGAGGATCAGGAAAAGACAACCTTTACTTGCCCCTTTGGTACATTTTCTTATAGAATGATGCGATTGTTTCTGTGCAATGCTCCAGGTACTTTCCAACGATGTATGGTTAGTATTTTTTTGGATTACCTGGAGAATTGCTTGGAGGTTTTTATGGATGATTTTACTGTTTATGGATCCTCTTTTGATGAATGTTTGAGTAGTCTTGCTTCTGTCCTACGTCGCTGTATTGAAAATAATCTCGTATTAAATTATGATAAATGCCATTTCATGGTGCGAGAAGGCATAGTTTTGGGACATGTCATTTCTGGGGAAGGTATCCAAGTGGAAAAATAAAAAGTAGATATCATTTCCTCACTACCATTCCCTAAAAATGTTCGGGATGTGCAGTATTTCCTAGGTCATGTAGTAAAATTGCACTCCCCCTCTCCCGATTACTCCAAAAAGAAAAAGAATTTGATTTTGATAAGAAAATGTGAGGAAGCTTTCAATAACTTAAAATGGAGTCTCACATCACCCTCGGTAATCCAGCCACCTCGGTGGGATTTACCATTTGAGCTCATGTGTGACGCCTCTAACTATGCAGTTGGGGAAGTCTTATCACAAAGGGTCAATCGAGCTCCACATGTCATTGCCTCTCCCTCACGTACTTTGGACCCTGCCCAAGCAAACTACACCACCACTAAAAAAGAATTTCTTTCCATTGTGTTTGCCTTTGATAAATTCAGGCCATACCTTCTAGGGTCCAAAGTCGTTGTGTTATCAGATCATGCAGCCCTCCGATATCTACTAAAGAAACCAGAATCCAAACCACGTCTCATTTGCTGGATGATCCTACTTCAGGAATTTGATCTAGAAATTAGGGATAAAAAAGGAGAATAGAATGTGGTTGCTGACCATATCAGTAGGATTCTCCCATCCACAGACATTGTCTAATCCCCCTGTATTCCCATAAATGAATTGTTTCCTGATGAGAAATTGTACCAAGTGCAAGATGCTATTCCTTGGTATGCTGAAATTGTAAATTATTTGGTAGTGTCTTGCATTATTGCTAATTTCACCAAAAACCAGGCCGACTGTCTAAAACATGAGTCTCGTTGGTACATTTGGGATGACCCCGACCTTTGGCGCACATGTAGTGATCATGTTATTAGGCGTTGTGTTCCCGATAGTGACTTTCAGTCTGTCCTTAGGTTCTGCCACACACTTGCTTGTGGGGTCCACTTTTGTCCCCAATGGACTTCTCGCAAGGTCTTAGATTCTCGTCTCTTTTGGCCCACATTGTTTAGGTATGCCCATGAATTCTGTAAATCTTGTACTCGCTGTCAAAGAATGGGAAATGTCTCTAAAAGAAATGAGATGCCCCAAAAACCCTTGCTCTTCCATGACATATTTGATGATTGGGGCATTGACTTTATGGGACCATTCCCCAATTCATTTGGGAACCTTTACATTCTTCTGACAGTGGATTATGTTTCAAAGTGAGTAGAGGCACGAGCCACGAGGACAGATGATTCCAAGACAGTTGTGGAATTTTTGAGAACCCAAATATTATGTAGGTTTGGATTACCTAGGTTTATCATCAGTGATCAGGGTTCTCATTTCTGCAACCGTACAATGCAATCGCTTTTTCGCAGGTATGGGGTTGGGCATCGAGTGTCTACTGCTTGTCACCCACAAACAAATGGTCAAGCTGAAGTGTCAAATAGAGAGGTAAAATAGATTCTTGAGAAAACAGTTCAGCCAAATAGAAAAGACTGGAGTCTTAGACTCGATGATTCATTGTGGGCTTACCATACTGCATTCAAAACTCAAATTGGCATGTCACCATATCGGCTAGTTTTTGGGAAGAGTTGTCACCTCCCTGTTGAGGTAGAGCACCGGGCCTACTGGGCCATCAAAAATGCAATTCTAATCATTCTGGTGCAGGTGCTCAAAGGAAGTTTCAGATTCAGGAGCTAGAGGAAATGAGAAGAGATGCATATGAAAACTCCAGGATTTATAAGGAGAGAACCAAGGCTGCTCATGATCATCTTTTCCTTCATCGTCAGTTCCACATCGGGCAGAAGGTCCTCCTCTACAATGCAAGGCTGAAGTTGCACCCTGGTAAGCTTCTTTCCCGTTGGTTTGGACCTTATATTGTTACTAATGTCTCTCTATTTGGTGTTGTCCAGGTTCAAAATGAAGACACCAAGCAAACCTTCACTGTTAATGGGCAGCGGTTGAAGCACTTCCATGAAGCCATTCTTGAGTCCCCAATGGAGGAACTCCAAGTTCAAGAAGCAAACTATGAATGACATCAACCAAGTTTTATCCTTCCATCCCACATTCTCTCTTACTACAGTGAGGACACTGTATAGTCTAGGTGTGGGGGGGTGGATACATTCCTGGGTTAGTTAGAAATTTTCATCGTTTTCTCCATTTTTTTCCTCTTTTTTGCCTTCTTTATGGTATTTTCATTTTTCCCGAACAATTTCGAAATTTCATGATGTGGCGACCATAGAGTGGGGAAAGTAAAAATACCATAAAGAAGGCTAAAAATAATTTTTATATGAATTTAACATCAGGGAGTGATTTTTAGTGAATTGGTTTTCTGTCAATGATATAAATGGTCGTATCTATGTGAAACCTTTGAGATGATTGATGCCCATTGTGTGAGTAGTTTTTGGGAAAACTTTGTCACTAACATCTCCAAAAAATTTTGCACCAAACCACAGAGTGTGATTATTTCTTACTTAATATAAGGTAAATATATGTTGGGTTAATATTTTTCAGCATTAAATGATATTTCCATACGTTCATTCTTTATCCGATCTGTTTCATTACTGTACCAGATTGACCTATGCGTGTGTACCAAATGTCCGACTGTTGTACGCCCTCAAAAAAAAAACATTGTTGTGTCTTGGGCAGGTAAAAAACCACTCCTCCTCAACCTGTGATCTTGTTATAACTATTACAATTAGTGTCGTGAGGAGATCAAACAAGGTTTGAGAGATGAGTGTGAGATTTGTTCCAATTGAAACTTCAAAAAAAATGAGGGGAGTGATGAAATGTGCAACATATGGGGATATCTAGGTCGGAAGCTTATGGTTTGACTTCTGGGAATGCTTAAATGATTGGGTCTTGAAATATGATTGCAAAGGATGTAGGACAGGTTCGGTGACAAAATCATTTAAGCTGAAAAATGTTAAAATAACATATATTTATTGGATAGCAAGTGGAAAGAATAGCATGGAATGGTTTTCACACACACACATGGAGAGTTAGTGTAATGATTTACTTCTGAATTCCTTTCTCAATTGGGTATCATGAAACTTTTTTAATTTCGCTATGATATGAATTATGAGACATCCTTTTCTATTTTCACTAGGAAGAACTCCTTGGTGTGATTCGTGCATTGATCAATTTACTTTAAATAAAATACCCCCAAATGATAAATCTTCATAATGTTGTAAATATATATATATATATGCATCATTGTATTTGGATATGTGACCTTTCCCAAGAGTGCAAATGTTTAGGTGTGGGGGTGTGATCGTACCACGATTCACTGTTTCATTTTCACCCTTACATCGCTGTGCTAAACATATTTTTTTATTAAAAATTATAAAAATATTATAAAATTTTGCATCATGTTTGATTAAATAATTTTGTTTTTATCACTGTTAAATAGGTCAATGATACTTGTTTTGAAAATTACAATGTAGGTGGAGGTGATTTGGAGGGCCCTTGATCAAGTGAAAGAAAACTGGGCCAAAATTGCATGGATCCATGGACATCCGTCCACTGTTTTGAATAGTACACGAAATCCGTGCATCCAAATGGGCTGAAGTTTTTTGGACCTGTCGACAATTCAATATTCTACATTTCATATTAAGGACCCCAATCCTGATTCGGCTTGCACGGGGCCCATACGAACTGATCTGTCCAAGACACCGACTTTGGACCAAGTCAAATGCGGTGTTCTGTATTTTATCAATATCTTGAGATCTAGTTGTTCAAACGGTGCCAAACGTTCGGTGGAGATAGTAACGCGGTAGGGATACAACTTTTTTATTTTCTCCAAAGCGAGATAAGACTGTATGAAGGCTGAAACGCGTCGTTCAAGTGGATTGATGAAATCTGTGTGCCCAAAACCACCTCCCACATTTCCTATAAAAGGGCACCTTGGGCTCCTCATTAGTAAGTTCGGCCAAGGAGTGAAGTTCTGCCAATTTGGAGTCCTAGAGGAGTCTCCTATCCACCTTGGAGGTTCTGGAGGCCCCTATCCTCATAGGAGGATCAACAATGAAGAAGGAGTTCCACCCGAGCTTCCTCCTCCTCCCGATGTCGAGCTAAAAGTTGGGTGTTCGTTGTGAGGGAGCTACACACATGTCAAGGGGGTTCTGATGCATAAATTAGCTACTGGTTTGGATTAATTTGGGTGTTTAAAAATTTCATTCCATGTATCTTATTATATTTCAGATTTTAATGCTTGATTTGATACATGTGAGTGATATGCTCTTAATTTCAAACCGATCGGTGTGAGGTATTGAGTGTGTGACTTGTGTCGTTCCGATTGGACATCACAAGAATCATTTTCATACCCAAATTTTTGAGATTTCAATATGCTTTGGAAGCTCTTATTCCATGCATAAGTACTATACCTTGACAATACGATCGTTACTTCAAGGTTTGGTCCTTAAAGCATTGAAATAAAAGCTTAGGAATTAATCGGGATTCCAATTAACTCCAACCAAAGAATTACTCTAAACCCAAGATGAATCTCTATGAGCAATGAACTTGATATGTGTGTAGTGAAATCACATCAACCCTTTTATCTCATATTTCTCAAAATCCACTTTGTCACTCATCTTTTAAGATATTTCAACTAAGTCATTGTTTTAAACTGTTTTCAAAACCACCCCATCTCTTAGTCATTTTTATTAAAAATACACACTCTAAGCCTACCAACGCTCCTTGAGAGACGACCTAGGGTTTACCCTAGAATATAAATCAACCTTAAAAATATAATCAATTTGACGTGTCACGACAGCACGGTCAAGTAAAAAGGTCACCCGAGTTAACCCACACTAGGATTCCATGTAGGAAAACATGGACATGGAGGAGAAAACAAAGGGTCAAGTTCTGAGGGAGAGTGATAGAGAACATGATTAGGAGAAAGTTAACCATAAGAAAATCCCAAACTTATTATGCGTGTAAACGGTATTTGATTACCTAGTAGGAAACGTAAACCAACAACATTTTTGTTTTATGTTCCTTTTCATAATTTTGAGGAATTCATCTACTAAATAGAACAAAAACATAAGAAAATATACCTACCTTCAAGTAGAGTTTCATCCTTTAATAATTCCCAACCAACACTAATCTTTTCTCCAAATGAAGAGAATTCAAAAACACTTGGTCTCATAAAAATCACAAGAATCATCTTCTAGAGAATCACATAATCTTCAGAAGATTAACTATCTATTTCTTCTATCTTTAAACATTATCCCAAAAACAGAAAGGTTAAGGTAAAACAACTCTTCAAAAAGAATGAATCCCATAGGAATGGAAACTAATTTTAAATCTTCAAAGTTCCATGGTACTAGCCAAAGTTCATCATAGAACATTCCATAAATAACGGTCCTTAAAATTCCTCAAAAAAAACCAAACTAAGATTGAAACCCAAATACAAGAAGGATTTGATAACATAATCTACCAAAATAAACTTCATTGTTCATCTCCAAACAACATCAACCACTCCTAACATCTTATAACAAAAGTAGATAACCTAAACATATTTTACTCAAGATAGGTTAATCATTCCAATAAGTAACCTAAATTAATATAAGTCCATCTTAAATTCCTCGATTATTCAAAATATAAGTCAACCTTACTCCTCAATGAAAATACCATAGTAATCTATTTACCTCGATCATATAGGGTCCCTAAAATAGTGAACGTATTCCAAAATAATAATCATCTTTTAATCCCCTAATCACCCCTGTTATATTAATACGACAATCATCGCATTGTCCTATCACATTGGTTGTTGGGACATGCTCTTCCATTTCCCACTATTAACTAAGAAGAGAAATCATATTTAGGGGCTTAAGTACTTAGCCAATAATCATGAAAAGGAACTGAAATCATATAAGGATAACTTGTTGAAGAAAAGTATACCCTAACTTGTGATCCCCTACGTTCCCATCTAGGTTATCCATGATCATATATTCTTATGTGAATATTTAATTTATTTTATCTTTTTTCCTTTAACAATGGTTCATACTAAGCTTATGAATTTACCAAAGCATATCCCCTGGGAGTGTCGTAACCAAGAGAGCAACAAGGCTCGTTTTCGTGTACCAGTTCCCGTTCGAGTCTAGCTCAAAGCGGTGTTTTCGGGTTTTACCCCTATGTACATCTGTTCCAGAGCCACCTCTACCTGCTCGTATCCAGACAGGGATGTATTTGCTTGGCAACCCCTTACTCAATACTCACCAAAATACCAGGAAGATTTCCTATATTTAAACTTTTCTATAGGGTTCTTCCTAGAGTTTTCATATCCTAATTTCCACAAATAACTAAACCATCCTTTGATACCAACTATAGCATCCCATCTTTTTATAACATAAACATTCATTACATTACACAAAACTGAGGATCTTTAAGGTTTAGTGTCTTGGAAACAAGGAACATAATAAATGAAAACAACATAAAGCATTATTCTTAAACACTTGAAAGGATTCTCCTTATGTTCATCCTAGTTTCATTACTGCATCTCATAACCTGGGGACATACATCAAAAGAAAGGGTGAGCAGAAGGCCCAGTAAGGGAAACAAGAGAAACATTTTACATGTGAACTTGAGATACTTCAATAAGGACATGAAAAGAACTTTAAGGCATGAGAAAGAAATCATGAGATACATCATAATAAAAATAAAATTTTTCATAACTTGAAGATGTGGCTACCACATTTAATATTGAAAATCGTTTCGTTTCACCAAGGTCCATCCCCAAGGTGTCGTTAAAATTACCAAGGTTATTCACCAAGGCGTCGTTAAAAATGGTCATCTCTAGAGATTAAGTCTTTACCAAATGCATTGGAGCGCTATCAGGGAGCACCCTTAAATTTTCCTTTATTATCATGTGAGCCACATATATCATCATCAAAAATTTCATAAATAACCCATATAGCATAAAATGGGTTTCATTTCATAATCACAACATTTTAAAAACTGCTTTAAATACATGATTTGTACGTCACTTTAAAACCCACAGAAAAGGAAGGTGGGTCTCAAGTATGTAAATCCCAGAATTTAAAATAGAAAATTTTGGTATATATGTGAATACCCCTTTAGAAAAAAGAGCTTTGAGTATTAACTTAATAATATAAAAGAACTTTAGAAAAAGGGAGAGAAATTTTGAGATGGAAATTCTGCAGCATAACGGCTATGTTACGAGGTTTTAGAAGACATTAAAAAGAGAGGGAAAATGGGTCAAACATTCATAAATGACCCATAAAACAGTAGATGGACAGAATATTAAGGATAAATGATCATGGTAATGAAATTTCAAGGACATAACATTTGAAATGAAAAACATGGAAGGAAGACAAAAATTAGATTTCTCTTATTAAAGTTCGGCAGCCTAATAGCGTTACTTAAACTTAAAAAAAAAGATTTGAAAAGATCAAATAGGGACTCCCATCATGTGAACATAAGAGTTCAGTATGACTGATATAGAGATTATTCCCCAAAATAATTAAAAAGGAACTTGAAATACTTGACATGAAAGTAGAACTTTGAAAAGAATGAGAAGGGTGAAAGAATCCCCTAAAAATTCGGCAGCCTAATGGCGCCACTTAAAACTTCAAAACACCGAATTGAAGAGATCAAATGGGGTCTCTCATCATATGAACATAAGAGTGCAGTATGATAGACATAGATATCATACCCCAATTATAACAAAAAGGAACTTGAAATAATTGACATGAATGTAGAACTACAAAACGAGAAAGGTGAAGAACCACTTAAAAATTCGGCAGCCTAACAGCGCCACTTAAAACTTCAAAATACTGAATTGAAGGGATAAAATGGGGTCTCTCATCATATGATCATAAAAGATCAGTATGATAAATTTATATATCATACCCCAACATAATAAAACGGAACCTGAAATACTTTACAGGAAAATAGATCATGAAAAATGAGAAGGGAGAAAGAATCCGTTAGAAAAATTTCGGCAGCCTAACGACGCCACATAAAACGTCATAAAACGAAATAATGAGAGTAAGAGGGGATATATCATTATATGAAGATGAAAAGGGCAGTAAGAGGAGTATAAAAGAACATTCTACAACATAATAACATGCAGCATAAAAGGAATGACATAAAAGAGATTACTTGAAATGAAAGAGAGAGGTCAGATCCCTTACCTTAAAACGTAACTCTTAAAACTAAAAGGTTTGGGCCTTGAGGGCTTGGGGGCACCTTGGGAGGACTCTTTGGGAGGTAATGAGACCAAAAATTAGTTGGGTGAGAGTGGGGAGTCGAAATGGATGAGCGGATGGCTTGGTATCTATAGGGAATGTGAGGGGACAAGGCATTAATGGCCAAGGGACACCTCAAAAGTGCTTTTCTCAAAACAATGTGCTCTCCCTTGGAATTTACCATGGAGTTAGGCCACATGGGGCCCCCAAAAGAATAATTCATCCTCTTTAGTCGACCATCCCTTAAAATATCTCATGACATCATCATGAAACGGTTATTATGTCATTAAACATAACGAAACCCTAAAACTGTATTTTTACTATTCACTGAAAATTCAACTTTCTCAGAAAAATCCCAAAATTTTACATTAACCAAATATCAATGCTCTGATTTCAAAAATGAACTCTATTTTATAAAAACCATTTTCTAAATATTTTTAATTCATTTTTTAAACAAACAAACTATTCACCAAAAATTCATTTTTTTCAGAAAAACCCCCAAAAATTACCTCAACATAATATCGATGCTCTGAGTTCAAAAATGAAATCAATTTTATAAAAATAATTTTCTAAATATTTTTAATTTAATTTTTAATTAAAAAACACTATTCACCTGAAAAAACTAATATTTGAATAATAATTTATGAAACTGTTATTTACCCATTTTATTGAACCTCATTACTTAATCTAGGTGTCTAAATTATATTAAAAATTTCTTTGAGTGAATTTACTAATCCATTTGGTCACATTACTAATCCTAAGCTTAAAATCACTATTCATAATTTACTATTCATCAAAAATCAAGTTTATCTTATTAGACTCGAAATTTCGTACTGAGCATAATTGTAGAAGACCATTTTTTGAAAATCATTACACATTTTTATTTATTTAAGGTTTACATAAACATTTTTAAAACATCCTTTCTCTAAAATTCATCAAAAATATGCATACTATATTTATCCGGACATTTGAAAATTCATAAACTTTATCATAAGAAGAAATCCCAATTTTTATTTAAAACAAAGGATTACACAAGGCAGTTACGGTCTCCTTACATAGCCCCTTATCACACCAGCATAGGACCTAAGTGTAAGGTGTGATAAGGTGAGAGAATCTGAGGGAGGCTCGACCAACATCGCACAAGTAGTAATTTCTATTAGTTTGAACTTCTCACGAAGGCGATCCCGTTCTAGCTTCACACGATGAAGTTCAGCTTGGGTTTGGTCCAGAGCAAAGCCCAGTGGTGCTACCTCCTTCCCAAGTTCTGTTAGATGGGCTTTGATCGGTCCAAGACTACTGGGTGAGGCCATCAAATCTTCTTTCTATATTAATTAACCAAGATTACTTGTATTTAGAGACCATAGTCAAAACGTTTAGTTTCCAGCGGTCATATTGACCAATGGTCAAATAACAGTCAAAACCCAACAGTCTCATTTTAATTATTCTAATGTTATCAAATGAAACATTTTTGTTGAGTATATAAATAAAATAAAATAACACATAAAATTAGGAAACAAGATTTATTTAAAATTTCGGGTCGTTAAAATCTTCCCCCCTTAAGAAATTGCATCCTCGCAATTTTTAAAATTGTGTTTTGAAATTTCATTAAAAGTCCCACATCGGAAAAGGAGTCAGTAAAACTATTACATTAAAAGAAAGAAAGGGGAGTACAAAGGTCACCCGAGTTAACCCACACTAGGATTCCATGTAGGAAAACATGGACACGGAGGAGAAAACAAAGGGTCAAGTTCTGAGGGAGAGTGATAGAGAACATGATTAGGAGAAAGTTAACCATAAGAAAATCCAAAACATATTATGTGTGTAAAAGGTCTTTGATTACCTAGTAGGAAACGTAAACCAACAACATTTTTGTTTTACGTTCCTTTTCATAATTTTGAGGAATTCATTTACTAAATAGAACAAAAACATAAGAAAATATACCTACCTTCAAGTAGAGTTTCATACTTTAATAATTCCCTACCAACACTAATCTTTTCTCCAAATGAAGAGAATTCAAAAACACTTGGTCTCATAAAAAGCACAAGAATCATCTTCTAGAGAATCACATAATCTACAGAAGATTAACTATCTATTTCTTCTATCTTTAAACATTATCCCAAAAACAGAAAGGTTAAGGTAAAACAACTCTTCAAAAAGAAAGAATCCCATAGGAATGGAAACTAATTTTAAATCTTCAAAGTTCAATGGTACTACCCAAAGTTCATCATAGACCATTCCATAAATAATGGTCCTTAAAATTCCTCAAAATAAACCAAACTAAGATTGAAACCCAAATACAAGAAGGATTTGATAACATAGTCTTCCAAAATAAACTTCATTGTTCATCTCCAAACAACATCAACCACTCCTAACATCTTATAACAAAAGTAGATAACCTAAACATATTTTACTCAAGATAGGTTAATCATTCCCATAAGTAACCTAAATTAATATAAGTCCACCTTAAATTCATCGATTCTTCAAAATATAAGTCAACCTTACTCCTCAATGAAAATACCGTATTAATCTATTTGCCTCGATCATATAGGGTCCCTAAAATAGTGAACGTATTCCAAAATAATAATCATCTTTTAATCCCCTAATCACCCCTGTTATATTAATACAACAATCGTCGCATTGTCCTATCACATTGGTTGTTGGGACATGTTCTTCCATTTCCCACTATTAACTAAGAAGAGAAAGCATATTTAGGGGCTTAAGTACTTAGCCAATAATCATGAAAAGGAACTGAAAGCATATAAGGATAACTTGTTGAAGAAAAGTATACCCTAACTTGTGATCCCCTAGGTTCCCATCTAGGTTATCCATGATCATATATTCTTATGTGAATATTTAATTTATTTTATCTTTGTTCTTTTAACAATGGTTCATACTAAGCTTATGAATTTACCAAAGCATATCCCCTGGGAGTGTCGTAACCAAGAGTGCAGCAAGGCCCGTTGTCGTGTACCAGTTCCCGTTCGAGTCTAGATCAAAGAGGTGTTTTTGGGTTTTACCCCTATGTACATCTGTGCCAGATCCACCTCTACCTATTCGTATCCAGACAGGGATGTATTTTCTTGGCAACCCCTTACTCAATACTCACCAAAATACCAGGAAGATTTCCTATATTTAAACTTTTCTATAGGGTTCTTCCTAGAGTTTTCATATCCTAATTTCCACAAATAACTAAATCATCCTTTGATACCAACTATAGCATCCCATCTTTTTATAACATAAACTTTCATTACATTACACAAAACTGAGGATCTGTAAGGTTTAGTGTCTTGGAAACAAGGAACATAATACATGAAAACAACATAAAGCATTATTCTTAAACACTTGAAAGGATTCTCCTTAAGTTCATCCAAGGTTTATTACTACATCTCATAACCTGGGGACATACATCAAAAGAAAGGGTGAGCAGAAGGCCCAGTAAGGGAAACAAGAGAAACAGTTTACATGTGAACTTGAGATACTTCAACAAGGACATGAAAAGAACTTTAAGGCATGAGAAAGAAATCATGAGATACATCATAATAAAAATAAAATTTTTCATAACTTTAATATGTGGCTACAAAATTTAATATTGACAATCGTTTCGTTTCACCAAGGTCCATCCCCAAGGTGTCGTTAAAATTACCAAGGTTATTCACCAAGGTGTCGTTAAAAATGGTCATCTCTAGAGATTAAGTCTTTACCCAATGCATTGGAGCGCTATCAGGGCGCACCCTTAAATTTTCCTTTATTATCATGTGAGCCACATATATCATAATCAAAAATTTCATAAATAACCCATATAGCATAAAATGGGTTTCATTTCATAATCACAACGTTTTAAAAACTGCTTTAAAGACATGATCTTTACGTCACTTTAAAACCCACAGAAAAGGAAGGTGGGTCTCATGTATGTAAATACCATAATTTAAAACAGAACATTTTGGTATATATGTGAATACCCCTTTAGAAAAAAGAGCTTTGAGTATTAAGTTAATAATATAAAAGAACATTAGAAAAAGAGAGACATTTTGAGATAGAAATTCTGCAGCATAATGGCTATGTTACGAGGTTTTAGAAGACATTAAAAAGAGAGGGAAAATGGGTCGAACATTCATAAATGACCCATAAAACAGTAGATGGACAGAATATGAAGGATACATGATCATGGTAATGAAATTTCAAGGACATACCATTTGAAATGAAAAACATGGAAGGAAGAGAAAAATTAGATTTCTCTTATTAAAGTTTGGCAGCCTAACAACGTTACTTAAACTTCTACAAAAATGATTTGAAAAGATCAAATAGGGTCTCCCATCATGTGAAAATAATAGTTCAGTATGATTGATATAGAGATAATGCCCCAAAATAATTAAAAAGTAACTTGAAAGACTTGATATAAAATTAGAACTTTGAAAAGAATGAGAAGGGTGAAAGAATCCCCTAAAAATTCGGCAGCGTAACGACGCCACTTAAAACTTCAAAATACTGAATTGAAGAGATCAAATGGGGTCTCTCATCATATGAACATAAGAGTCCAGTATGATAGACATAGAGATCATACCCAAATCATAACAAAAATGAACTTGAAAGAATTGACGAGAATGTAGAACTTCAAAATGAGAAGGGTGAAGAACCACTTAAAAATTCGGCAGCCTAACGATGCCACTTGAAACTTCAAAATATAGAATTGAAGAGATAAAATGGGGTCTCTCATAATATGATCATAAAATATCAGTATGATAAATTTAGAGATCATACCCCAACATAATAAAAAGTAATTTGAAATAATTTACATGAAAATAGATCTTGAAAAATGAGAAGGGAGAAAGAATCTGTTACAAAACTTTCGGCAGCCAAACGACGCCACTTAAAACGTCATAAAAAAAAATAATGAGAGTAAGAGGGGATATCAAATTATATGAAGATGAAAAGGTCAGTAAGAGGAGTATAAAATAACATCCTCCAACATAAGAACATGGAGCATAAAAGGAATGACATAAAAGAGATTACTTGAAATGAAAGAGAGAGGTCGGATCCCTTACCTTAAAACGTAACTCTTAAAACTCAAAGGTTTGGGCATTGAGTGGTTTGGGGCACCTTGGGAGGACTCTTAGGGAGGTAACGAGACCAAAAATTTATTGGGGGAGAGTGGGGATTCGAAATGGATGAGAGGATGGCTTGGTATTTATAGGGAAAGTGAGGGGACAAGGCATTAATGGCCAAGGGACACCTCAAAAGTGCTTTTCTCAAAACCATGTGCTATCCCTTGGCATTTACCATGGAGTTAGGCCACATGGGGCCCCCAAAACAATAATTCATCCTATTTAGTCGACCATCCATTAAAATATCTCATGAAATCATCATGACACGGTTATGATGTCATTAAACATACGGAAACCCTAAAACAATATTTTTACTATTCACTGAAAATTCAACTTTCTCAGAAAAATCCCAAAATTTTACATTAACCAAATATCAATGCTCTGATTTCAAAAATGAACTCTATTTTATAAAAATAATTTTCTAAATATTTTTAATTCATTTTTTAAATAGACACACTATTCACCAAAAATTCATTTTTTTCAGAAAAATCCCCAAAAATTACCTTAACATAATATCGATGCTCTGAGTTCAAAAATGAAATCCATTTTATAAAAATAATTTTCTAAATAATTTTTATTTAATTTTTAATTAAAAAACCCTATTCACCCGAAAAAACTAATATTTGAATAATAATTTATGCAACTATTATTTACCCATTTTATTGAACCTCATTACTTAATCTAGGTGTCTAAATTATATTAAAAATTTCTTTGAGTGAATTTACTAATCCATTTTGTCACCTTACTAATCCTAAGCGTAAAATCACTATTCATAATTTACTATTTATCAAAAATCAAGTTGATCTTACTAGACTCGAAATTTCGTACTAAACATAATTTTAGAAGACCATTTTTTAAAATCATTACACATTTTTATTTATTTAAGGTTTACATAAACATTTTTAAAATATCCTTTCTCTAAAATTTATCAAAAATATGCATACTATATTTATCTGGACATTTGAAAATTCATAAACTTCATCATATGATGAAATTCCAATTTTTGTTTAAAACAAAGGATTACACAAGGCAGTTACGGTCTCCTTACATAGCCCCTTATCACACCAGCATAGGACCTAAGTGTAAGGCGTGCTAAGGTGTGAGAATCCGAGGGAGGCTCGGTCAACATCGCATGAGTAGTAATTTCTATTAGTTTGAACTTCCTGCGAAGGAGATCCTGTTCTAACTTCACACGATGAAGTTCAGCTTGGGTTTGGTCCAGAGCAAAGCCCAGTGGTGCTACCTCCTTCCAAAGTTCTGTTAGGTGGGATTCGATCGGTCCAAGACTACTGGGTGAGGCCATCGAATCTTCTTTCTATATTAATTAACCAAGATTACTTGTATTTAGAGACAACAGTCAAAACGTTTAGTTTCCAGCGGTCATATTGACCAATGGTCAAATAACAGTCAAAACCCAACAGTATCATTTTAATTATTCTCATGTTATCAAATGAAACATTTTTGTTGAGTATAAAAATAAAATAAAATAACACATAAAATTAGGAAACAAGATTTATTTAAAATTTCGGGTCGTTACAATCTTCCCCCCTTAAGAAATCGCGTCCTCGCAATTTGAAAAATTGGGTTTTGAAATTTCATTAAAAGTCCCACATCGGAAAAGGAGTCAGTAAAACTATTACTTTAAAAGAAAGAAATGGGAGTACAAAGGTCACCCGAGTTAACCCACACTAGGATTCCATGTAGGAAAACATGGACATGGAGGAGAAAACAAAGGGTCAAGTTCTGAGGGAGGGTGATAGAGAACATGATTAGGAGAAAGTTAACCATAAGAAAATCCCAAACTTATTATGTGTGTAAACGGTCTTTGATTACCTAGTAGGAAACGTAAACCAACAACGTTTTTGTTTTACGTTCCTTTTCATAATTTTGAGGAATTCATTTACTAAATAGAACAAAAACATAAGAAAATATACCTACCTTCAAGTAGAGTTTCATCCTTTAATAATTCCCTACCAACACTAATCTTTTCTCTAAATGAAGAGAATTCAAAAACACTTTGTCTCATAAAAAGCACAAGAATCATCTTCTAGAGAATCACATAATCTACAGAAGATTAACTATCTATTTCTTCTATCTTTAAACATTATCTCAAAAACAGAAAGGTTAAGGTAAAACAGCTCTTCAAAAAGAAAGAATCCCATAGGAATGGAAACTAAGTTTAAATCTTCAAAGTTCCATGGTACTACCCAAATTTCATCATATACCATTCCATAAATAAAAGTCCTTAAAATTCCTCAAAATAAACCAAACTAAGATTGAAACCCAAATAAAAGAAGGATTTGATAACGTAATCTTCCAAAATAAACTTCATTGTTCATCTCCAAACAACATCAACCGCTCCTAACATCTTATAACAAAAGTAGATAACCTAAACATATTTTACTCAAGATAGGTTAATCATTCCCATAAGTAACCTAAATTAATATAAGTCCACCTTAAATTCATCGATTCTTCAAAATATAAGTCAACCTTACTCCTCAATGAAAATACCGTAGTAATCTATTTACCTCGATCATATAGGGTCCCTAAAATAGTGAAAGTATTCCAAAATAATAATCATCTTTTAATCCCCTAATCACCCCTGTTATATTAATACGACAATCGTCGCATTTTCCTATCACATTGGTTGTTGGGACGTGTTCTTCCATTTCCCACTATTAACTATGAAGAGAAAGCATATTTAGGGGCTTAAGTACTTAGCCAATAATCATGAAAAGGAACTGAAAGCATATAAGGATAACTTGTTGAAGAAAAGTATACCCTAACTTATGATCCCCTAGGTTCCCATCTAGGTTATCCATGATCATATATTTTTATGTGAATATTTAATTTATTTTATATTTTTTCCTTTAACAATGGTTCATACTAAGCTTATGAATTTACCAAAGCATATCCCCTAGGAGTGTCGTAACCAAGAGTGCAACAAGGCCCGTTGTCGTGTACTAGTTCCCGTTCGAGTCTAGCTCAAAGCGGTGTTTTCGGGGTTTACCCCTATGTACATCTGTGCCAGAGCCACCTCTACCTGCTCGTATCCAGACAGGGATGTATTTGTTTGGCAACCCCTTACTCAATACTCACCAAAATACCATGAAGATTTCCTATATTTAAACTTTCCTATAGGGTTCTTCCTAGAGTTTTCATATCCTAATTTACACAAATAACTAAACCATCCTTTGATACAAACTATAGCATCCCATATTTTTATAACATAAACTTTCATTACATTACACAAAACTGAGGATCTTTAAGGTTTAGTGTCTTGGAAACAAGGAACATAATACATGAAAACAACATAAAGCATTATTCTTAAACACTTGAAAGGATTCTCCTTAAGTTAATCCTTGGTTCATTACTACATATCATAACCTGGGGACATACATCAAAAGAAAGGGTGAGCGGAAGGCCCAGTAAGGGAAACAAGAGAAACATTTTACATGTGAACTTGAGATACTTCAATAAAGACATGAAAAGAACTTTAAGGCATGAGAAAAAAATCATGAGATACATCATAATAAAAATAAAATTTTTCATAACTTGAAGATGTGGCTACAAAATTTAATATTGACAATCGTTTCGTTTCACCACGGTCCATCCCCAAGGTGTCGTTAAAATTACCATGGTTATTCACCAAGGCGTTGTTAAAAATGGTCATCTCTAGAGATTAAGTCTTTACCCAATGCATTGGAGTGCTATCAGGGCGCACCCTTAAATTTTCCTTTATTATCATGTGAGCCACATATATCATCATCAAAAATTTCATAAATAACCCATATAGCATAAAATGGGTTTCATTTCATAATCACAATGTTTTAAAAACTACTTTAAAGACATGATCTTTACGTCACTTTAAAACCCACAGAAAAGGAAGGTGGGTCTCATGTATGTAAATCCCAGAATTTAAAATAGAACATTTTGGAATATATGTGAATACCCCTTTAGAAAAAAGATCTTTGAGTATTAACTTAATAATATAAAAGAACTTTAGAAAAAGAGAGAGACATTTTGAGACAGAAATTCTGCAGCATAACGACTATGTTATGAGGTTTTAGAAGACCTTAAAAAGAGAGGGAAAATGGGTCAAACATTCATAAATGACCCATAAAACAGTAGATGGACATAATATGATGTTTACATGATCATGGTAATGAAATTTCAAGGACATACCATTTAAAATGAAAAACATGGAAGGAAGACAAAAATTAGATTTCTCTTATTAAAGTTTGGCAGCCTAACGGCGTTACTTAAACTTCAACAAAAATGATTTGAAAAGATCAAATAGGGTCTCCCGTCATGTGAAAATAAGAGTTCAGTATGATTGATATAGAGATAATTACCCAAAATAATTAAAAAGGAACTTGAAAGACTTGACATGAAAGTAGAACTTTGAAAAGAATGAGAAGGGTGAAAGAATCCCCTAAAAATTCAGCAGCCTAACGGCGCCACTTAAAACTTCAAAATACTGAATTGAAGAGATAAAATGGGGTCTCTCATCATATGAACATAAGAGTCCAGTATTATAGACATAGAGATAATACCCCAATCATAACAAAAATGAACTTGAAAAAATTGACATGAAAGTAGAACTTCAAAACGAGAAGGGTGAAGAACCACTTAAAAATTCGGCAGCCTAACGACGCCACTTAAAACTTCAAAATACTGAATTGAAGTGATCAAATGGGGTATCTCATCATATGATCATAAAATACCAGTATGATAAATTTAGATATCATACCCCAACATTATAAAAAGGAACTTGAAATACTTTACATGAAAATAGATCTTGAAAAATGAGAAGGGAGAAAGAATCCGTCACAAAACTTTCGGCAGCCTAACGACACCACTTAAAACGTCATTAAACCAAATAATGAGAGTAAGAGGGGATCTATAATTATATGAAGATTAAAAGGGATGTAATAGGAGTATAAAATGACATCCTCCAATATAATAACATGGATCATAAAAGGAATGACATAAAAGAGATTACTTGAAATGAAAGAGAGAGGTCGGATCCCTTACCTTAAAACGTAACTCTTAAAACTCAAAGGTTTGGGCCTTGAGGGCTTGGGGGAACCTTGGGAGGACTCTTTGGGAGACAATGAGACCAAAAATTCGTTTGGGTAGAGTTGGGAGTCGAAATGGATGAGAGGATGGCTTGGTATTTATAGGGAAAGTGAGGGGACAAGGCATTAATGGCCAAGGGACACCTCAAAAGTGCTTTTCTCAAAACCATGTGCTCTCCCTTGGAATTTACCATGGAGTTAGGCCACATGGGGCCCCCAAAACAATAATTCATCCTCTTTAGTCTACCATCCCTTAACATATCTCATGAAATCATCATGACACCGTTATGATGTCATTAAACATACCGAAACCCTAAAAATGTATTTTTACTATTCACTGAAAATTCAACTTTCTCAGAAAAATCCCAAAATTTTACATTAACCAAATATCAATGCTCTGATTTCAAAAATGAACAATATTTTATAAAAATAATTTTCTAAATATTTTTAATTCATTTTTAAAATAAAAACACTATTCACCAAAAATTCATTTTTTCAGAAAAATCCCAAAAAATTACCTTAACATAATATCGATGCTCTGAGTTCAAAAATGAAATCCATTTTATAAAAATAATTTTCTAAATATTTTTAATTTAATTTTTAATTAAAAAACACTATTCACCAGAAAAAAATAATATTTGAATAATAATTTATGAAACTATTATTTACCCATTTTATTGAACCTCATTACTTAATCTAGGTGTCTAAATTATATTAAAAATTTCTTTGAGTGAATTTACTAATCCATTTGGTCACATTACTAATCCTAAGCGTAAAATCACTATTCATAATTTAGTATTCATCAAAAATCAAGTTGATCTTATTAGACTTGAAATTTTGTACTGAACATAATTGTAGAAGACCATTTTTTGAAAATCATTACACATTTTTATTTATTTAAGGTTTACATAAACATTTTTAAAATATCCTTTCTCTAAAATTCTTCAAAAATATGCATACTATATTTATCCGGACATTTGAAAATTCATAAACTTCATCATAAGAAGAAATCCCAGTTTTTATTTAAAAAAAAGATTACACAAGGCAGTTACGGTCTCCTTACATAGCCCCTTATCACACCAGCATAGGACCTAAGTGTAAGGTGTGCTATGGTGAGAGAATCCGAGGGAGGCTCGGCCAACATCGCACGAGTAGTAATTTCTATCAGTTTGAACTTCTCGCGAAGGCGATCCCGTTCTAGCTTCACACGATGAAGTTCATCTTGGGTTTGGTCCAGAGCAAAGCCCAGTGGTGCTACCTCCTTCCTAAGTTCTGTTAGATGGGCTTCGATCTGTCCAAGACTACTGGGTGAGGCCATCGAATCTTCTTTCTATATTAATTAACAAAGATTACTTGTATTTAGAGACTATAGTCAAAACGTTTAGTTTCCAGCGGTCATATTGACCAATGGTCAAATAACAGCCAAAAACCAATAGTCTCATTTTAATTATTCTCATGTTATCAAATGAAACATTTTTGTTGAGTATAAAAATAAAATAAAATAACACATAAAATTAGGAAAAAAGATTTATTTAAAATTTTGGATCGTTACACAAAGTTTCAATTAGCATAATTTTTAATTGAAAATTTGAATTGAATAATGCTACGTAAGAAAAAAATTGATTAATGAAAAGTAATGAGCAACAGGTTTGGTGGAAACCCTAAAATTATAAAATTGAAACAATGAAGGGAATCTGAGTCAAGGATAGGGATATTTGGTTTAAAATAACACCACCCATTGAAATAATTTAAGTGGAAGAATATCAAGGGGGTTGCAATGATGGTAGAAATAAGGCATCCTAGAAAATTAGAGATGGAAGGGGTGGGGGGTCAGTGGTTATAAGCTGGGATGCAGGCTGGTGCGACTCAACGAGGAAAAATGAGGAGAAGAGTTGGATGGTTTGAATCATTCTTGATCTGATTCAACGGTTAGAATTAACCCTAACAATTTCTAGAAGAGGGGGTCCATACATATTTTGGAATGGATAGCTAGGATGGGCTGAAGATCTAATTGGAGGGTCTTGGATGAGCGGCACATTTTAAAAAAAATGATGGCTGGGATTAGATGGGGCATGATCAGACGACTATGGGTGATCAAGATTTTATAAAAGGGATGAAAAGTAAGGAACTCTTGCAGTGAGATCATGTGGATGAGATCACACGCCCCTGTAAAATTGGCATCCCACATCAAATACTGACGTGTTTTTTGGTTTCCTTATAAGGCTCAATGTGAAATGATTAGGTTTGATGAAACAGTCACACAACATGGGGTTCTTATACATGGGACCCTTCTATGGTCCTTAGACCAACCTCTATATATGCTTGAAAAAGGCCATAAACTTGGGTCTATGCATGAGCGACCTAATGCATGCCTGGTTCACCTCCCGTACTACTCGAGCCTCCCTGGGCGTGGGTAGATTCCCCCCTGCTAGGGTTGACCCCTTAAGGGTCCTCTAGCATGGTTGAGGTATCCCCTAGTGGAGGTATGGCATTATATTTTTAATACTTAATAATTAAAAATAAAATATTGTGTCAAGGAAAATTTTATTTATGAATATTTTATTTAATTCACTTTTAACATCTTTAATTAACTAACATTTACAATGCACATTATTAACTAAAAACTATCTTCAAAACAATCCATTTAAAAACATTTAAACATACTAAAACACATAAAATACTAATGGTTAATATAAATACCCATGTTATAATTAAAAATTATCTCCAATTTAAAACCAAAAATATTATTTTAAAACATTTAAAACATACCCAAAAAATATAAAACATCAAGTGTCACTTTGAAACTCAACAGTTATTTATAAAGGTCTTATAAACCAGATAAATACTCATTCAAGGTATTCAAAATATCAAATATCATTTATTTCTTAAAAATAATGGTGCTCTATATCTCTTTGACTCTTAGCATTATTTCTATATTACGTGTCATTTTGTTTTTTTATGGCCGATCCAAGGGATGCCAGCAACACTACCACATTCTTTTCATGTTTGGTGGTCTTCCATTTACTTTACTTGGCCTTGCGATGAGTTTTATTGAGTAATTGTAATATCTTATATTAATTTTATATTTTATTGTTTGAATAAAATGTTCCTCATTGTCTTTTGTATATTAAATAACACCACATTACATAAAAATAAAAATAAAAACAACTAATTATATTACTATTAGAGTTATAATTTTGTTTGGGGTGTTACAAATGGAGAATATAAAAAATTTGTAAAATTATATATATATTTAATAAAATATAATTTTCACAATTAATGAAGTATTATTGAAAATTAATTATATATTTTTAAAAAATAATAAAACTATTTATATAGTTAATAATAATTTATTGTACAATTAAATTAATTTTTTTAAAATATTATTAAGTATTTATAAAAATTACAAAAAATAACTAAATATTTTAGTTATAAAAAACAATTAGTAAAAGTGAGAAAATCATTCATTTCTAAAAATTATTTACTTATTAAAATTAAATACTTAGTATAATTAATTAGTGAAATTCATAAAAATACTTATTTAATAAAATTATTAATGTTTTCTTACAGTTTTTTTGAAAAAAATTAACTTATAAATATAATGTTCAAAAACTAATGGATGAAGAAAATGTATATCAACCTTTATTACATCATTATCGCTGTTTTTGTAATAAAAACCCAACATGGTTCTAGTTTAAATCCAATTTACATATATGGTTTCAAAGTGTTTCGCGTATTTGTATCATCATATAACTAATTTATTTCAGAAAGGATAAATAAAATTCTTTGTAGAAAGGAGATATTAAGAGATATGACTCATTCAATACCATTGGTGGAAATCTATTACATTTTTGTTTTCTTATAAAATTATTATTATTCTTTATATCATCATGGTGAACATCATCTAGAGATAATTTTAGAGTTTTTATTATTGAAAATCCCTCATAATTTGGAAATCTAATATATGAGTTAGTTGGGTTACCTTTTTAAAAATAAAAAATATATGAATGCTGATAAGAATATAAATTTTAAATTATCTCAATTTTGTGATTTGTTGTAATCTATAGATGGTTTCATACATCCAGTATACAATATAAGTAAATTAAAGGCAATTAAAAAATTAATGCCTATTAAATTTGATTTTATAATATCTAATTGTTGTTTTAATTGAGTATTAATCTTCATTAAAAAATTCTTTCCAGATGAAAATATGCTTCCAAATTTCTTTTATGAAAGTGAGAATATTATGCATTATTTAGATTTCATTTATTAGAATATTCATGCTTATTCAAATGTTTGAATCATATATTATGGAAATTATTATTCATTAATTAATTTTAAAAAATGTGGTAAATCATGATACAATGGAAGGTAATAAGGAAAAAATAAAGTTTTTCCTCTTAAGAAATTGTTATATTTTTTATTAAACCTAAAATGGAACATTTTTTGTATTTTAATAGTATGAGTTCATTTATTACACATATTGATTCAATTATTCTATAAATGGTAGATTATATAATCCCTATGATTGTGAGTTATTGAAATATTTTTTCTAGTTACATATATCATTTTCTTCAAAACCTCATAAAATTTATTTGGATCATTCAATAAATGGATTTTTTTCCTTTTGGTTATTATGGTAGTCAATATTATTATTTTCCTATTATTATAAGTACATAAAACTTACCGCCTTATATGATATTAAAATAAATATATTTATATTTGAAATTAAAAATCCTAACTCATATAAAAAATAATACTTATATATTTTTTGGAACATTTTTTTAATAAGTATAAATTATTTTTAGTAATGGTACAACTACATAAGATACAGTTTCATAAAAAAAATTTATTGAAAGAAATATTATTTTGGACTATGAGTGATTTTAAAAAATATGTTGCATTATTTAGTCGAAGTAAACATGGTCAAAAATTATTTCAATACTACATGTGTGACAATATTGAATTCATGCTGCTTAATGGATGAATAACTTGTTTTTTTACTCTAATGGCATTATTATTCCTACCTACAATGAAGGGTTTCAGAGGGATATCACTCATTCAAAACATAGTTGATGTTAACAAAAAACAAGATCCAATATAAAATAAAACAGTAGATATATATTGAATAATAAAATTCATATAAAACAATTAGTGTACCTTAAACCCTGCTTATCCACCATGGCCAAGCGTCACACGTGTTTTATTGGGATCACTGAGGATTCACCACTAGGTTCCACCCTACAACAGAATCCATGGATTGCCTAAATTTCATGACACTTGGGAAGGATATCCTTCAAACCATGGATTGAAAAAACCTTAATTTCAATGTTAGGAGAGATTCAAGTGCTAAGAATGATATCAGTTTTGAGGAGTTTTTATGGGAGAAATTATTCTCATACTTAGAGTATACTATATGAAGATCAAAACGAATTTATATTGGACCTGAAGAACCAAAACACCTCACATATATTCAAGATATTTTTATATACTTATCTTAATGTTATACTTATTGTAACATTTTCTCAATCCTCAAAATGTTTTTTTTCAATTTTTAAAAATTTATATAAAATATTCTAACACCTCAAAAGCATCATCTCTTGATAAATAATTGACTATTATAACATTTGGGATAGAATATAGAAGGAACCATCCCATTATCATATAAAGTCATATTATCTTTCTTTTTAACCATGACATATTGGATTTTACTATATTTTTTACCCCCTTACATAGACAATAGCATATAATATTCCATGGCATCCATGGTTTTAGATCATATCTCCATTATTCTCTCACATTCACAAAATCCTCAGACTTAATGTAATTTTTACCTTATGTCACATTACATGAAAAAACTCATGAAATCATATCCAATAATCATTTAAGATATCTTGTAATGATAATTTTAGAAAATTTTATCATTTATTTTCTTTACATGTTACATCATATGTAATAACTTCTGAAACTCTTTACAAAATATCTTATTTATATCCCCCAAAACACTTTTTTGTGTAGTTACAAAAGTATCCTAATAATGATCCTCATTTAGAAAAAAAAAAGTGTGAACCACTGGGATTTTGTAGCATTTGAAACAATTATAAATTACCAAATCCATAAATGTTTGAAAATATTAGTCATTAGAATCAAATCTATACTACTTAATCTGTAAAGGGACTTGGCATGATATATATCAAAAAAATTATCTCCATTCCTATTTCCACCCATTTTATCATATACAATTTTCTATAATCATATAATTGTATTTTCTCAGAAATAAAGTTTCCATGGGGAATGGAGAATGTCAATCCCATAAATCCCACTTATGCGTTATCAATTCTCTATGTATAGACAGACCATGTTAATGAATACATCACTTTCAATTTTTCTAATCATATGTGCACATCCTGTAAGAGTCATCCAAATTGATAAGAATATCATATGTACTTAATCTATGTTTGGTTTACCCTTACCAAGTCTATAATAATTGATGGACAAAATATCAAACTTATTATATGAGAGGAACAATCACATATTAGTTAAGACTCAACAGATGCCATGATTAACAATATACCCAATCACCCATGACTACATAAGCCTTAAGTCCTGTGTAAGAAATTTATCACATTATAAAGGTTCACATGCTAGATATTGTTCCAACCTCAGTTATGGGGGTTCATATTAAACATGCACCCCTAACATAAATATGAAATAGTGTATGGCACTCCTTTTGGTACACTTGGGGGGTAATCTATAACACAAAATTCATTTTCTATATCTAGAAAATTTTACATATCTCTTTTTGAATTCCTACTCACATTAACGATAAAATTTCATCATAGTCTATAATAATATATTAAACACATTGGTTAGGGGTAACTCAAAGTCATACTTTAAGATCTAAATTATCATTTCACTTTGAGGAGTATGTGTATACAATTTTAAAGTATGATAAAGTGAAAGATACATTTTTTATAACATGATACATTTTATTCACTTAAAATATTTTAATAATATTAAGAAAAATATACAGAAGTACCCATCTAATCATATCATATATGATAAAACAAAAGAGTGGTCTAATGTCTTATGTATGTTTAGGGTTTTTTTAAACACATTTGATATTTACCTATTTCTTACCATATCTAAATGTGACTATTTGATAAAATCTCCCACTAATTATTTTGTAATAAATCCATTTGGTGTGTTCTTTGAGTTTTTTTGTTGACAAGTACGTGGAAGGAATCTCTAATCATGTATTTATAAATGTTTTAGTATGATTTTTGATGTTTGGAAGTGTTTTGAATTATTTATAGATGATTTATGGAAAAAAAGATTGGATGAACATTTGAAATTTGGTTAAGTCATGTTCAACAGAGGAGACATATAGTTGTGTTTAAGAGATATTCAGAAGTAGAATATGATTCATTATTCCAATAATCTAATTTTTTTTTCAATGGAATGATTTTTGAATGAGTCTTGATGCATCTTTGTTTGAGTGAACAACCTCTATGTTCAAGTTATTTGTATTTGTAAATGAGTCATTTGATGATTTTTTATGAGTCATCCCTTAAATATGAATCATCAAAGAGATTAATATGAGTCATCTAGGAGGAAAATTGGCATCATTGAGCCCTTTATGTTTTTCTAGATAAGGACGACCCTAATAAATTGTGAGTATATTTTTATTGGTAATAAAATATGATTAATCATAAAACCTTGATTATATATAATCAAGACATGTTCCAAGGGAGCATGAAGCCATGTTGGTATGATTATTTTAAGGGAGGATGAGACTGGATTAATATAGTTGGTTTTATAAACACAATCAACATCATGGTTTAACCAAGTGGTGAAGTTGAGGTTACAACATTATATAATGATTGTATTTTTTTAAATACAAGATTTGGAAGAAGATTATGGATGTGATTCAAAAGTTTTTTTTAAGAATTGAAAAGACTTTTTTACTTAGTGTGGAAAACAAAAAGTTAACTTAATCTATTTTAAAATGATCTATCATTAAAATAAAAGGTGATATTTTTTGGAAACAAATTATAAAATAAATCTTCAGAAAATAATTAATAAATATTACATAGAAAATAGAGAAGAGAATATATCAAATAAAGTATAAAAATAGATAAGGAGAGAGGATACCAATTATAGATGACTAAAATGTTGAGATTAATAGGAGAAATTTTTTCAATTTTCATATAATTTAAGTATAATATTATAGGGTTTATAATAAAAGAAAAAGAAAAATAATAATTGGTGTTTTCAGAGGTCTGTTTCTCGATGTTTAGAGTGATGTTCTTCAAGTATAAGATGATTAATCATATTGGTACAAAACTATTAGTTAATTTTTCATCTACTATATATGGAAGAATACAATAACACTCAGAGGAAAAATGTGTTCCCTTTGTTTAAAGAGTGTAGTGATCTTTCCATTATTCATGGTTGTTAACCATGAGGGTTGGTGTAGTCACTCCGAAACATCTAACAAGAAAGTAGTGAGATTTAGTGATTTGGGTGTATAAGCACATTACCATGAATTATCATTAGATTAGACCACCGGGGTGAACCAAGTAAAATAATTTACATCAAACTTTATTTGTTTCTTTCATTATATCATATTAGCTATGGGGAATATGGTAGAAGAAAGGATGGTTCCCAAAAAAAGTTTTGAAAGATCATCAAAAATGTGGAAAATTAAAATTCACATACCCTAATTCACCCCATTTTAGGTGAAAAGTTTTTGATTCCAAAATTTTATATAAAAAACAAGGATTAGGGGTAAAAATTCACTTGTAAGAATATCAGGAAAGTGTTGTTAACCATAAAGTAAAACCCATATTTGAAGGAAGAAATTTTCAACCATTGAAAAACTAGATTCATCACTATTATTAGTCAATTAGCATGGATGTTTAAATGGAATCAATACATGGGATCACAACTATCACGAAGAGTTTATTTCATTCAAAAAAATAAAAAACAATGTGTTTTATTTGGACTCTATGATAAATAATTCATTAGGAAAAGCTTTAGATAACCCTATATATATAAAATTGATCTCCTAAAATTCCATGCATGCAATGGGAAAACAAATTCTAAATACAAATTAAGATGATTAAAATGTTTGAGAATACTAGTTTTATGTTTTGTAGAACAAGTATGATTATTTTAAAATAAGAATGAATGATATAGTTGACTAATTATTTGATTGGATAAATTATATTATAGAAGATATAAATACTCTCAGAGAGATTATTGATGATATTTTAAAAAAAATACTGTGAAGAGTCCCACCTTAGTTTAATAATAAATTCTTAGTGATAAAAGATTAAAATCCAAAATAAGGATTGTTGGAAAACCAATATATAACAATTTTGGAATATTAAATTAGGAACAATGATAATGTGTATATCTTAAAAGACAATTATACAAAGATAACACTCAAGGTTATGAAGAAAATATCATGAAAAGAAGAACATGACTATATAGAAGTTAATAAGATGGTGTTTTTCTTTCCTTTAACCTCAAAATAGGAAGTTTAATATTCATGGGAAATCTATAACTCACTCATTTTCGATGTGGTAATGTTGATAAACTTGTATGTATGTATCTTATGAATTTCCATGATTATAGTGATGATGAAAAACCCATGATTAAATCATTCAAATGGATGATGGGAAAGAGGAAAATATAGCAGAAATCCATCAATATGAAGAAATTTATTTAAAAATAAGATGATATATTTGAATAAGTAGAATTATAGGAGGTTAAGGATTATAATGGGCTTAATATATAGGTACTTGTGGATATTTTAGATAAGTAGAAAGTGGAGGAAAACAATGAGGAATATTATAGAATTGAGGTCGAAGTTGATTTTGAAGATCAACTAGAGGTACCTGTTATAGAAAATTACATTTTTAGATTTAAAATAAATAAATATAATGATACTATTCATGGTAAAAAGATATAAATACACCAATAAGAAGAGGAAATATAATAATTGAATGAGGATATTGAAAAAATTAAATTTTAATAATATAGAAAATGAGGAAAAGAAATTGATCACCAACTCAGTAATTGAAGAATATGAAAGTGTTATCAATAGTACGACTAACATAGTGAAATAATGATTTTAAATGATAGAGGAACTTGACATTGAAGTTATAATGTTGCGATGGATATTTATGATAAATAAACACCCCTTAATCACAAAATTATTTTAGGTAATTAAAGTGGTTTTTCTCCTAAAAATGATAAGTAATTTCACTAGGTTTTCAAAGAAGAAGTTTATTATATACCATGTGGGTATAGTTTTAATTGAAATGTAAAATTAGTGATGGGGATTGTAAAAAAGTTCAGAAAAGTAATAAATTAATACAAATTACATGGATCAATGCTCCAAATGATGATTGAGCTGCATAACCTACAAAATATAATTATTGATTCAGAAATGGGTGAAAAGAAGACACCAAAAAGTAGGATTTATTATTTCTATAAGATAGGGAATACCCAATATGTGTGCTTATTTACTAAGAGATATTAAATTTAAAATCATAAAATCAAAATTTTATATGTGTAATATGTTTTTAATGGATATTGTTTGAATTTTAGAGGTTTTGGGAATAAGGAAATTCTTTTTCCATAAACTTTTCAAAGAAGTTTACCAACCCAAATAAGTAGCACATAGAAATATGATTCCTCATAAAAAAATATTGAAACTAAAAATAGATCCTCATTTCTATTATATTAAGAATCACTTGTTGGAATAGTTTAGCAACATTCTTATCCATCATCAAATAATGTGAAATAATGGTTATGGATCAATATGGTAGGACTTGAGAAGTCAAACTTTTCTGAAATAACCTTGTTGGAAATAAAAAGGTATATAACCTATATTAGGGATATCATAAAAAAATATCACATGATAGGAAATAAAGGCCTTATCATTATCATAAAATACTATAAATATGGTGTAGTCTGGTTTGGATATTATGAAGGTCTTTAAATTGTTGGTTTCAGGAAGGAAAATATTAATAGAAAAGATCTAAGGTGTACAAAAGTCTTGTTAGTTGATGGAAACACTCACAAATATCATATTGTAATTCAACTTTGTGATTTAGTGTATGACGATAAATTCAATAAGATAGATTTCATAATCAAATGAAGTTATGTATATGTTTTTTTTGTAATAGAGGTGCACGAAGTGGAACCTATATCTTATTTATGGGGAAGAGGAAAAGTTCATGTTTTTTAAGGAAGATGAAATAAAATTATAGTGTAATAGCCTTGAATATTTGAGAAAACAATATTTTATGAACTTGTTAATAATTAATTTTCTTATGAAATCACTATTCATACCCAGGATCACACACATACATGTGATACTATTCAAAAAGAAAATATTGTTTAAAAAAATGACTAGACAAAGTAGAAAAGCCAACAAGATTTATTGAGCTAGTGAATGTAGATGTGTATGGGATGATGAAACTGAATTACATTGATAGTAAAAGTTATTTTGTCTTATTTATTAATGATTATAATAGGATGACATGATTTCTAGTTGTTTCTCACAAATCTGATTTGTTTGAGTGTATAAATTATTACTAGAGATCTACACAAAAAATGATTTGGTTGAAAATTTAAGGATTCTAAATCTAAAATGGAATGGTGATTACTAATAATTATGTGGAAGGGTACCTTTAGAATCATGGAATACAGAATCCAGTTTCATCTATAAGAACTCTTCAATAAAATTGACTTATTAAAAGAAGTCATTACATCATCAATAATATGGATTGGATAATGATCCTTGAAAATAATCTACCAGAGACTTATTTGAATGAAGTTTTTATTACATATGTATACATCTATAAAAAATATATATTATGTTTGAATGAAGATAAGACTCCCTATGATATGTGGTATGAAAATAATAAAATCCTTAATTAATTTCAAGTCTTTAATATATATATTTTGTTCTCAATAAGGTGAAGTATCAAAAGTTTTAAACTCATGGGTATGAAGGTATTTTAATTTTCTATTCATAAATTTTAAATGTAAATAAATTCTATATATAATTATTGTAAAAATTATATAAATTATGAATTAAAAAATTATTGAGAATGAGTATAATTTCTATACAATCAAGATGATTTTATATAAATATAGTAGATAAAATGAGGAAGAAAGTGACCATGATGTGGTTGGATAATGGGAGCATCAAGGGTTTGTAGAAGACATTTATAAAAGATTTTATGATGAATAAAATACAATAAAAATAGTAGATAAAACTAGAAGCCTTTTAGGGAATATATCTAAGACAACAACATTTGTAGTGACCAGATAGCCCTATTCCAAACTAGGAGGATAAAGGTTCAAAAAATATCTTTTCTATCTCAAGTATAACATTAAAGATTTAACCAGGCTACTATTGATTGAAATTTGATCAATATAATGTTTAATGATCTTGACTAAATTGAAAATAACAATTCATGGGAAGATAATCCAGGGATGAGGGGAAAATTTATTTGAAAATAAATATCTGTAACAACCTGGGTTGTTATGGGTTATAATTTTTACCCCAAGACTTGGAATGACTCTAACATTTTGCTGTGTTAGGTGTCAGGTATCTAGAAGGTGGATAGGGAGTAGGCATTGGGGATTGGTATATGTTGTATGAACTATTGAAGGCCCACTAAATTGTCAGTGAGGGCCACTAACTTGTTGGTGGTTTTTCCAATAGCCCAAGCTCACTGTTTGGACTCACATGACAACTTGTGGTGTCTAGAAAATAGTTGGTGAGGATTATGGTTGATTTTAAGTGGGGGGGGGGGGGGGTGAAACCTTCCCCCCCAAATCCCCATTACTTATCTTCACATATTCCCCCAACCTCATTTGAACCAAGTGATGAGGGGGGATCCCTTCTTGGTGATTTTAAATACACATGATCATTTCTAGGGAGTTTCACATGCCACTCATTATGAGTAATTTTTATGGGTAATCCTAACCTCATCCTTTCCTTAAATCTATATTTATCTTTATTTCCTTTCACTATGACCCAAAAATGATCAATTTTGGACTAATATTATGGAACCAGTGTGTTAATATTGATTCATGTGGCGATTCATGTCAATTGGGATATGTTATTCTTAAGGTAAGATGTCCTTTCCAATTTACGGAATTTGTATAAAATTAGATCCCTTGAATTTATTTTTGATAAATGAATAAACTTATGAGGCCTCTGAATTCAATGTCAGAATTAATATTTGAGGTTTTAATTGATATAAAAGGATCCTCACATGGGGATTATGGATGGTGTTCCTTGAAAACAGTGAAAAGATCCTTATATCAAGAATGCGAGTAGGGAAGTCCACTTAGGCATTTCAGTTTAGAATGTGGTATTTAGGGTAAGTTTTGGCGAGGGTAGCTGAAATGGATGAAATAGAGGTTCAGGGAGTGATTCCCCTTGTGCATGAGGTTTTTAAAAGATGGATGAGGTTCATGTGAGGGTGATAATAGTGGGGATTTCTGCTTGGGTAAATAGGTTTGGAAAGTGTTTTTTGGGAACAAGATGGGATAGAATGACTTGGGAAATGATGTGAGGGATTTTGTGATGTTTTAGATTGATTAACATTTTTTATGAGGATGAACATGAGGGATTTGGTTTGTTATAATTATGATGATGTCCTAATGATTAAGATGTTGGGTTGGGGTTATGAAGGTATATTTTCTTTCCTTTTACTTGTTGACACTTATGCTTGTGAAAGTGTGAGGCCTCACTTAACCAGGAGGGGATGGGTTAGTGTGAATATTGGGCTCCCTTTACTTTGAAAGGATGGGGTTTTCTTGATGGTTGAGCCTCCTAACACCCATTGGGATGGGCCAGTGTGATGGCGGGCCTCCCAACAACCCTTAGGATCGGTTGGTGTGATTGATTGGCCACCCTAAAGCCTATTTTATAGGATGGTGTATATAGTTGATATCTATATATAATTTAAGTGTAGTTGAATGTAATTAATGAGTTTGTGACCTATGATTAGGTAGGGGACATGGGTTACTTATGGGTTTCAAAAGATTTTCTCAATGGTGGTGAGCCGAATCAGGTAGTTCCAGTGTTCATGGTGTCCTGGTTAGCATAGGATGACCCGATGGGTTATATGTTTATTTTTGTTTATATTTTATATTATCACATACACTATTATATAAACCAATTAATTTATTCTTATAGAGCATTGGGGGTTTCCTACTAGGTTTATGCTTACACCTAGTATAAGCATCTTAGTCTGTATACAACCTTTATAGGTCAGGTATTTAGAAGAAGGCTTGGACCCTATTTATGGAAGTGGTGCATGTGGAGAAGGATGGTTTATGATATGCCAAGACATAATCTAGGATCCTTGTAGATTTTATTTTTTTATTTTTTACATATATCTTCTTTATGTTGGGTTTTTTATGATTTTATTGGTATTGTATGAAATTTATTATTGCATGGATGGATATATTATTTCTAATGATTTTTTCCCATTATTTACATATATTATTGTTTTATATTTTACACTCTAATTTGGGTAATTGTTACTAAGGGAAAAGTATCTACACATTCCAACTTATTCTCTTTCCCCTATTCGATAGACTTTTGTGTGTATGGAGGTGAATAAGTGGTTATTTGACCCTCCCCATGCTCAGACTTGGTGATCTAGGTCAGTGAGTGTTACATTATGGTATCTGATCCCATTTATTTTGAATATTTATTTGGTATTAGTAAATATAAGATAATATGTTTTAGGGGATTAGTAAGAAATCCTTTCATGGGAGTAAATAACCCATGTTTTAGGGAAAGAATTTGTTTGTAGGGATTAGATTGATGATCTTATTATTCACTATTACAATTGATTGACTTCACCTCAAGTGATGTGCATGATTTTTGATCTTGATGATTTATATGCTTTTGATTTATGGGAGATTATCTTTTACCAACTATAATTAGTGGGAGGGTTCATGAATTATGGATAGGCACATAGATTCACAAATAATATTCTTGGTTTCCTATGGATGATTGATGTTTAAATTAGTCAAATTACATTAAAAAATTATTCAGTGTTTTACCGAATAAACCCATGGTGACATGCAATTAATTTATCCTAAGAATGTTTTATTTCGTATGCATGACTGTGACAAACATTAGTGGAATAATGATATGGATTTCATCACTGAGTGTGTAGGTGAGTATTATTTGTGAATGTTTTGTTTCCCCTAAGTCTCTTGTGTGTTTCTTGTGTTTTCAATATATTTCGAATGTAGATATTTCACTTGAAAATATGTTTCAAGTTGATCTTAAAAGATATTAGATATTAAAGATGTTTATAAATACATGTGGTTTTAGAAAGTTTTTTAGTGTCATATTTGAAATGAAATTATGTTATTAAAGGGTGTTTGGAACATTTAGGTCATGACTTGATATAAATGATGGTTCATAAGGAATTGTTTGAAATAAGGAAAAGATTTGTTTTTATCAGGTGTTTTAAAATGGAAAAGGAAATTTTATTTGAATTTTTTTCAAATGGTTGGGAAATGGTTTCAAAATGTTGGATAAAATGTGGTTTAAAATGGGATTTCAAAAGGTGGAAATAGTTTTCCTTATTGAGATGGTTTTTTTGAGACTCCTTTTGAACTTTTGAAATATGTTTTAATGATGTGAATGTGAGACCATTTGGGGGAATCATTCTTATTTCACTTAATATGGATCATGTACCAATGGGAAATAATGTTTTTTTGAATGGCCTGAGTGGCCATTTTCTATATTTGTGGTTTGGAGAGTTTACTTATAAGGGGATGGTATTGGAGGTGGTTCTTTGATTTGGGATTGTTGTGTTTTGATAGAAGTGGACCCTTGGAAGGGTTGTCTTGGATTGAGATGTGTTGTTTCATGACCGTATCTCTCTCTTTTGATTGAGTGAGTGGGGAGTTGGGATACAGTTGGTTTCATGGGCCCTAATTTAGATGTGGACTGTCTCATTGTTGGATTGGTGGGGTGTTGTTCAGGTTAGAGACCAATGAGTTAAATAGGTTGTGGATAATCTGACCTTGGGTGGATAATATGTGTCTTTAGAAACGAGAGATGGTCTCATAGATAATTCCGACAATGGTAATTCTTGGTGGAGATTGGTTTTATACTAGTTATTAGGATGACTAGTTTCACAGGACTCAATAGGTTTTCTATCCAGTTGTTCCTTAACTTGGATATAAAGAGAGTAAGATTTTTAAAATGTCAGATGAATGGTAGTGTGTGACCTAGTATATAGAGACACTTCAGTGATGATGCTTGATTAGTTTGGGGCTAAGTATTAGGTTTTCTCAGGTGATGCCCTAGTTTTATAGAGCATGAACACAAGGATAATTTCAGAATCATGGAAGCATCTTAGGAGAGATTTGTGGGAAAACTGGAATGGAAAAAGTTTGAGATGTTGCTACCTATGTTGATTCATATCATGAACCAAGTTCCAAGGATATGGAAGGGTAATTATACAGATAGTTGAGAGGGTTGGTATGATAAGTCAGCAGGTTTTTCTTGTAGTTTCAGTTAGAAAACCGAGGTCATTGTAATGAATTGGATTTTTCTCCAATTTATTTTAATAAATTAATTTGGAAAATACTAAGACCATTCAATGAGATGGCATGAGATTATGAGTCCTAGTGTGCTAAGAATAAATTTTTGAATAAAGTTCTATTTTTAAATTAAATACACTCGGTGGGTAACATTGAATTTCTTATAACTCCCATACGGGTTCCCAGATTAAAACTATGATTGAATCGCTGTGTTTGGAATAAATTCTTTACCATAGGAAAGGCCTAAAATTTTCTAACATGGGAAAAAAGTTAGATTTTGTACACAACCATCATTAAAAATATTTTAATCAAAATATTTTTTTGGCACAACAAGGAGTATGTTTCCCTTTTTATTAAACCAAGAGGCCGGGGTCCAGGGTTATAATTCATAACCCTGATATCTTTCTTGAGATATATAGGGAGAGTGAATCTTGGGAGGATCCATTATTAGGGAGTGAATGAGGATTTGAGGATTGAGATCGCTTGACAATAGATCGAAAAACAATGAATGTGAACATTATTCATTGACCGATTCAACCTAGAGGTAGGGCATTTGATTGATTCAATTTATATTTCACTATTTTTTTAATCTCTACGATGAATGTGAATCAATAAATGAATGGATTGATTAAGGGATCATGTGTACTATTGCGTGATGGGTTTGATTTTTGTATAATCATTGGGAAATTGGATCTACATTCAACCTATGATTAGAATTGACTTTTGTGTAGCCATCCCAAAATTATAATAGGGATGGATCAAGGCCGACACGAATAATGCCAAATCCCTCCAACATTAGTGTTTATATGAATTTATTCCTCCCTTATTCATTTATTTCTCAATATTTATCGCCGCAACAATCCAAGAAATTTTCCATGATCGCAAAGGCAAGTAGAGACCGCGGCTAAGCGGGCCGCGGTGGCAGTGGTCAGATGCCGCCACAAGAGGCAAAAATAAAATAGGGCTACAGCTCGATGGCTGCAATGGTGTGGGAGATAGATTGTGCTGGTGGCGTGCCTTAATAGTGAAAGAGGCCTGCAGACTATGTATGGGGGTTGCGAATCAATAACATCAACAATATGGGAGGTGGTATGCATGGTGGCGGAAGAGGATTTTGGCAATGACGCGGGAGGCGGACAGGGGCCTCTAGAGGTCTTTGGTGGACGCATCTAGAGACCGTGGTCCAACTCAACCATGAAGGTGACCCAAATCTGAATATGCAGTTTGTTCGGAGATGTGGAGCCCACTGCATCTCTGGTGGAGCAGACTGACCTGCTCTAGTGGGTCGGGTTAAACAGGAAGACCGACCTCTGGCTGGGCCCAACAGGTCTGGTCTGAGACCAACGGGCCAGGTTGACCTGGTGGGTAGGGTCAGACCCAACAGAACAGGTTAGGGCAGCAGACCCATGGCCAGCTCAGGTCGGGTCGGTCAGACTAAGTCAGTCCGAACCCCGACCCAACCAGCCCATTTTTATAGAAAGGGTTGTAACATTAAAAACGTTTGTATTATTAGAGATCTGTTTGCGGTCTTGGGACCCTTACAATGAGGTAGACCTTTTAATATAGCTTGTTGGGTTGTTAGAAAATACTAGTATAGGTGCACAGTTCCCCCTTGTTTCTTCCCTCAAGGGTTTTGTATGAAATTGCATGTCAATCCCCAAGATAGATGAGTCCCATATAGAGTTGTAAAGCCTCTATGGGACCAAAGTGATACTCTATCACCCCAGATTGAGTTAATTAGGTAATAATGTGACCTCTAAGTGTAGGGCGTTAATCCTCTAACTAGTGGGCTGTATCTTGGGGTTCATAGTATTATTTGGAATCCCCCACATTATGATATACAACGTAGGGTTTGTGGTATTCTATTATAATCCCTTATAGTGAGGGGTAATATATATTAGGTTCATGGTATTATCCAAGGAGAATACCCTATCTATATATTATAACCCTTGAAAAGAAATTTCTCTTTGGGCGGGGCCCAAGTTAGTGGAATATTGTGGTAGAAGTGGTCGTGACATATCGTTATACTGTGTAGTAGGTATTTGAGTATATATTGATATCGTTGATATATGTATGGGTGTATAACTGTGTAGATATGACTGTGCATTCTTTTTTTTTCTTTATTTGTGGTTTCAGGGCGTCCTACTGAGCATTGTTTTACTCACCCCTACACGGATTTTTCCCTCATGTGTCATGTATTGTGTAGATGAATGATACTTTGATGGAGTTATAGGTTGAGTAGGACTAGGACCAGGACCATAAAATGCCTTGTGAGATTAGTAAAGCTAAGGCATTCTTGATATATTTCTACTGCAGCTTTAGTACCCTCTTTATTTGGTAATTATATGATGTTTCCTTTTCTTTTTGGGCGCATATTCTGGCCTAGTTTTTAGTAATCCACTTTATATTCCGGTTTCACTTTTGTTGTATTAATTTTATGTTTCATGGTTTTCATGCATGGGGGTTGGTGTTTCCCCTTAATTTTATATTTTTGGGCTACGAGACACATGTGTGTGTACATGTACTTAGGATAAGGCTTCCGATTTGTGAGATATGCTTACTCGGTACTAGTCTATATCCCCTGCCCTATCAGAGATAGGCTTGGGGTGGTCACAACACATGTCCCACCTAGACGAGTCCTAAAAGACTGGTATTAGAGGAGGATTAGTTCCAATTTGTGACTGGGAGTCAGTGAAATTGGTTTAGGGAAATATGGTTAAGTGTTTTGAGTTTGGCTTTCAGGCTGGGGAATCTAGTGTTGGTGTGGTGACTGACGTATCCACACACCGGGACTCTAGGCGACTTCCGACTCGATTCATGAAAACACAGGTCGCATGGAAATAAATGACACATGAATCATACAAGAATGGGTTATGTTTTCCATTTCTTTCTTGAGTTATCTCTCCAGATATACTATTTTTACAATGGTTCATCTTGACCTGTTTCATGATGCCTCCACGAAGCTAGCTAGCCAGGGTCCTGATGTGCAATCATGAGGATTATTTTCTTAGTAATGAGATGTCAGTGCATGTACCTACTATAGACATGGCACCACAGGTGGTCTTCATTCATTAGTACCTCCCGTTGAGAAGCAGTTGCTACCAGCGCTACTGGTAGAGGATGTAACGCCCCGACCCCAGTTACCCCGAGTCGGTGCATTATTTTAATACATTGGCATGATTACAAGGAAATAAAGTCCCGAAGGACCGATTAGTTTAGCAGTATTGGAATTTATATTACATACATGACTGTTACATTGCACTTTAATAGATACAAAACAACATAAATAATCTCTATGAACACCATTATTCCTTTCGCTTAACCCTGCATATCAATCACAATACACTTCTTGGAATCCTGGGAAAAATAAAACATAGAATGGGGTGAGCTCAAATGCTCAGTAGGGGTAAGCAATACAGAGAAAACTTTCATAAATAAGCATAAACATTTAAGGAAATGTATAACTAAAACACAATACTTTTAATCTTGAACTTAAGCATAATATGGAAAAGATAAAATGAAATAATTCCATTTACTTATTCACATGGATATTCTACTAGTCGAATAATCACATGCAATATCAATAACCACTTTCATAACGATGGAATGCATAATGCCAGACTATCATAACCACATAACCAAGGCCTCGTTCCAAGACTACGAATAATATTTTTTCAAGGCCTCGTGCCAAGACACTAGTTTGTCTCATGAGACCTACCGATGCATCGAGGAGCTATAGCAGGCTCCACCCGTCACTTATTATGTCCAATGCATTCCTTATATGAAAAGGTCTAAACATAACATATACATTCATATTAAAACTAGCATACGAAATGTCAATACTTTACCCATAAACCATGAATGGTATAAAAATAACACATCCACAGTCAAACATATCAAAAAACCTTCAACAAAATATGGAATATTTGTATAATGATAAATCAACTTCAAAACAAGTTTAAAATCTATTAAAGAATTTTAAAATGGGTGAAAATGATTTGTAAAACTTGTTGAGAGAAATACCCCCTTTTCATGAAAACATTAAAAAGTCACAGAATTTATAAAAGAAGTCATTTAAAGACATTTTTGAATCAAAGTGTCCCATACCACTTTGAAACTTTTGAAAAAAATTATCATTTTAAAAACATTCATGTCAATATAAATAAATCCTTAAAAACCATTTTGAAGACATGGACATAAATGAGAAAGATTTAGAAGAATAAATATTTAAAACATTTGAAAGGATATTTTAGTAAAGAGTCCCGTAAAGGAATCCCTTTGAAAACACTTTCATAAAATATGGACATGGATAATAAATATTTCCCAGTAGATACTTACGTAAAAACAACCTCGGATAATAAAGAGATTGTGAAATTAACCCTTACCAATTTGGTAACTTACGAAACATACAACCCATGAAATAGGTATCATAAAATGAATATGTAAATACACATAAATTAAAGTTTATTACACAAAGAATATAATTATGGGCAGTACATACACCACACAAAAGGTAATAGTGGCAATATGGCATGAATCTCACGGGAATAAGGAGTGAGATGAAAACCACTTACCTTGTAATTTTACTTGGTTGAGGGCAGGTTAAACTCCTGTATAATGGTGAAATAATTCTTATTAAATTATACAAGAATCATATACATTAATATGATATCATATATGATCTTTTAACGTTTATTTGTTAATAATATATTAGAATTATCGTCGTTTCGGGTGTTAACTTATTCATTTTATTTTATATGTTTTGTTAAATAAGCCGTGTTTGTTATGGATAGGTTGTATCTTATTAATATCCAGAATTATATCAAGTCTTTAAACATTATTTTTAATCATCAAATGAGAATTATACTTCAATGGATATGATGGAGAATGAATCTCATCGCGTTCGTGGAGACGGTAGTCCGTACGTACGTACGTACGAGCGACAATATCATTCTTTTGATATTAAAATAATATATAATTGGATGGTATATCATATATAAAGAATAATTATAATGTTATATTTATTATTTACATGAATTAAACATCATTATTATACCCATAAAAATAATAATTTATTGAATAACAATTACACCATGACATGGAGACGGTAAGCCGTACGTACACACGTATGGTGACATGTCATTAAAAGGATGGATATAATACTAAATATGGTTGTAACATATTTATAATAACATCAATGTATATATATGATACTGGAGTTATTATTTTATAATGGTAATAACAATGAAAGAGGAAGTGAAAGAAGAAAGGAACTTGAAAAAGGGTGGTGAAATCATTACCTCTTCTTCGGGTTCTTCCTTAAGATTTGATCAAAAGGGATCCTTAGGTTGGATTTATGATCAAACTAAGGCCTCTAGGATGAATTTAGGGAAGTTGAGATAGTATTTTGGCAGGGGATGGCCGAACCAAAAGGCTTTGAATGTGTGAATTGTGAGAAGGGGGAGTGTCATTTTATAAGAGGGGCGAGGGGCACCTTGGGAAAAGATAGAAATATTATTTTATAATAAATTCATATTCAGTTTCTAACGGCTACAAAGTGTATTATATAAAGTTTACGGTGGGTATAGGTCGAAAACCACTCAAAAAATAGGATTTAGATAGGTTTGGGTTCCTATATTAACCTTATCTTTAAGTACTAACTCATAGTTAATTAGTTTCACTTTAACAATGTCTCTTTGTATTTTTATATTATATGGTTAATAAAAATACTATATACATCCAAGAGACCCCAAAGTGGTCCATTAATGATACAACTATCATGATATAAGTCTCTTTTCCGAACCTTATATTTTTAAGAATTTAATATCAATTCATAATATAATATTTTTTTTAAAAACTTTTTTATGTCAATTTTGACACTATTCAATAATTGATTTTTTTAAAAATCATAACAGAATGATTACTTCTAAAAAAGTTACTTAACACAATCCTAACATGTCATATGGACCTATAAAATTAGTTTAATTCATCAAAAGTCTCAAATTATATTTATTTGGGTTCTTTAAATATCAATTATTTTAATTTTTCACAATTATGGTAATTATAACATCCTCATTGTTTCATAAATAAATTATATTATTTAATTTAAAAATATTATAATTAAAATATAATTATATATAAAATCGTTTTATATTTATAATGAATATTTATAACCAAAAATACAACATAGATAACACCATGTAAAAATTATATTTCTAAAAGATATATGCTTATGCCATTTTTGTATTTATTTTAACCTAATTAATATAAGGTGTCATTATTACTTACAAGTGGATCCATAGGGTCCCAAAATCGACCCAAAGATGCCCATGGTCGGACAAGTATCCACCAATAAGGTTAGGACACGTTTCAGGGTAATTTAGTGTTATTATAATATTATTGTTTAACCCTTATTTACCGGATTTACTCTTTAACCATGGTAAATAAAATATTTACCGAAGTAATTGTTCAAAATGTCTAAAAATAAAAGTTACCTTTTTACACAATTTGGACATCCTGATTCCAAATATGGAATCCATTTTTCCAAATTCAAAACAGAGAAGTGGCAGAAATTAATTTAAAATTAATTTCCGCTATCAAAACAAAAAGCGTGTTTTTATGATATAATAACCATCAAAAGATTGATACTTGTTTATGTCCGGTTTAATTGAAAAATTATGTTCAATGACCAATATTGTATTAAATGGTAAAAATATATTCTAAATATACTTTAAACCCACTCGAATTCATAATTTATCACTATTAATTATTTTGATTAGAAAATTTGTTTTTAATTAAAATTTAGTAATTTTCACTATTCAACAAAATATTAAAGTTATCTGAAAAGTACCAAAATTTCACCTTAGGCAAAATTCGATACTCCGAATCCAAAAATTAATCAATTTTGAGAGATAAAATTTATAAAAATTTAAAAAGTATGTATTACTATTCATAACAGCTAGTTTGATTGGTTGTGGTGTGTGTTAGAACTCGATGTTGCGTACAACACACGCTATTGCATTGTTCAAAGAGAAGCGTACCGTAGAAGATTGGGGTGTTACATTGTAAATTTTTGATTTACCCATTTTAAAGAATAAATTTATTTATTCAAATATATAAATGTTTAAAATATTGTATTTAAAAAGGGTTCACTATAAAAAGTTGGTAAAAGTGTATTTTTGAAAAATACTTCTTTTATCTGAAAAAAATGAATTTGTTCTTAAATTATGTCTATGAAACTCATAATATGGATTCTAAAATTATAAGGATTATATAAAGTTCAAAATTTAGTTAATACTATTCATAACCTCTTTTGAACGGCTTTTTTGGTAAGTCATGGTGCGCTTGAACTCGGTGTTGCGTGTAGTGCAAGTTATTGAATTGTTTCGAAGAAGTACATACTATGAAATATTGGGGTGTTACATTTTTCCCTCCTTCAATAAATTGTGTACTAGAAATTTTGATATTGTTCTTCAAAAATAAAGGTTGAAAATAGAAAATATCTTTGTGGGAAAACCCACATCGGAAATTTGGTTAATAAAATTTAGTCTTAATAAGAGGAAAAGAGAAATGAAAGGGTCACCACCAAATTATGATCTCTATTAGGAGAAAATTGGTTGAAATTAAAGACATATAATTGGAGGAAAAATGTAAATATTTATAGGTAGTGATTGAGGTCATCAATTACAAACAAGTATAAAATTGAGGTCCTTAAATCCATCAATCTATAATGACTTAAAATACCATCGGTTCAACAAAACATAAGGTATTAGGATAACACATTTTTGGTTTTAAGATTCCTTCAATAAAGTATAAGAATTAATTTCTTTATATAATAAGAGGAGAAGAAAAATATATAATTGACAAGTAGAGTTCCATACTTTAACTAATTTCTACAACAAACTCATTTTTCAATCTAAAAGATAATAGAACTTAAAAAATATATTCTATTTATCCTATTAGTTTGGGGTTAAAAAAATGAATTTATAATTCATCTACTAGACATTCTTAAAATAAACTACATTATTTAATCCAGGACATCTCGTGGGCCAGTGGAAGGTGATACACCATTGTCGCCCTTCGGTTGAGATTTTAAGTCTCGCGGCCTTGCCGGTCGTGAAGGGTTGCCATCCGACCTCCGAGTTGTCCTTTTATGGGAATCAAAAATTTATCTTAAACTAGAATTATCCAAAATACTTCTGTCCAAACTCACAGTCCAAAATTTATAAGGAAGTAAAACACAATGAAGATCCTTTTTTCCGCGTAATAACTTGTGAACACCTTTATCATGTATTCTTTTAAAACACCACAACATCCTGAATTACCATAAAACCTTATTAATTACATTCATGATCCGTTATTCCTTATAGAATAATGGATATACTCCTTATATCAAAAAATGTTGTAAACTCCAACAATTATGGGAATAGAAATCATTAATCAGTTTTAAGGTAGTCAAGAATATCCAATATAATTTACCCAAACCAACCATATCTTATTCCAAAATCAGTACCTAAATATTAGAACCATATTACAGTTTATCATTCCTTCAACCGTGTAATTTCAAAAAAAAATTAACTCACTGTAGATTCACTTTTCATAGTACCATAAATTCTCAAATCCTCAATGAAATAGTACTGTAGTACAATCCTTATTTATTTCCAATACATAATTGATACAACACTTCAATGAAATAATTCCAAAATAACAACATAAGAACACTAGTCATTCCTCTTCATCTATGGTAGTATCATAACATGATTATTATCCAATAGAATCATTTGAGGCATAGTCTGATGACTGGGAAATTGGTTCGCGTAGTGTCCAAATTATTGCAGATGAATCATTGTACATTTGAAACCATTTTCTTACCCTTGCAGTCACGTACTTGGTGCCCTTTTCCTCCACACTTATAACAAACTCCCATTCCTTTCAGGAAAGTTATAGGGTGTTTCTTCCCACAGTTTTCACATATGGGTAAATTATTATTTTCCCTCTTCCCTTTATCCATCTTTCTCTCTCCCATCCTTTTCTTCTCTTGCTTCCCTTCAAAGATATAATACTCAGTAAACTCTTTACTTATCTTATCAACACATGATACTATTTCTTCATATGATGATAATACGTGGGAGACTATTTCCCTTCAAAATGATGACTTAATACCATGAAGGATATGATCCTTCTTACTCTTTGGATCATACATATTGATTGAGTTCACATTCCTTCTACTGGGCACCATTTTTATACAATAGCATAAACTAGGTCAGTTTATGAATTGCAATGAAAAATTCCAAACATGTAAAATACCTAACATAAATTGAATAGTTTATGGATATAATCCATAATCACAAAAATGTTTTCTTTGAGTAGGTATATACTCATAAACCCTTCATAGAGGTTTGTAAAGAAAATGAGAATTATTATAAGCATATCCCCCAGGAGTGTCGAAACCAAGAGTGCAACAAGGCCCATTGTCATGCACCAGTTCCCGTTCGAGTCTAGATCAAAGCGGTGTTTTCAGGTTTTACCCCTAGGTACATTTGTGCCAGAGCCTCCTCTACCTGCTCGTATCCATACAGGGATGTATTGCTCGGAAAACTCACAAAATCTCTAAAATACCAAAATTCTAGGAAGTTCTTCTATACTAATCTTCAAAGTCTATCTTAGGGCTATGTTCTCTAAACATAGTTTATCTAAATCTAGTTTCCCAGGTTATTTCTAATCTTCCTATGATACCAACTATAACGCCCCAACCCCAGTTACCCAGAGTCGGTGCATTATTTTAATACATTTTCATGATTACAAGGAAATCAAGTCCCGAAGGACCGATTAGTTTAGAAGTCTTGGAAATTATATTACATACATGAATGTTACATTGCACTTTAAGACATACAAAAAAACATAAATAATCTTTATGAATGCCATTATTCCCTTAGCTTAAACCTACATATCAATCACAATAAACTTCTTGGAATCCTGGGAAAAATAAAACATAGAAAGGGGTGAGCTCAAATGCTCAGTAAGGGTAAGCAATACAACAGAAACTTTCATAAATAAGCATAAATATTTAAGGCAATGTATAACTAAAACAAAATCATTTTAAACTTGAACTAAATCATAATATGGGAAAGATAAAATGAAATAATTCCATTTACTTATTTACATGGATATTCTACTAGTCGAAGAATCACATGCACTATCAATAACCACTTTCATAACGATGGAATGAATAATGCCAGACTATCATAACCATGTATCCAAGGCCTCATGCCAAGAATACAAATAAGATTTTTCCAAAGCCTCATGCCAAGACACTAGTTTGTCTTATGAGACCTACCGATGCATCGAGGAGCTATAGCGGGCTGCATCCGTCACTTATTAAGTCCAATGAATTCCTCATATGAAAAGGTCTAAACATAACATAACCATTCGTATTAAAACTAGCATACGAAATGTCAATACATTACCCATAAACCATGAATGGTATAAAAATAAAACATCCATATTCAAACATATCAAAAAACCTTCAACAAAATATGGAAGATTTTTATAATGATAAATCAACTTCAAAACAAGTTTAAAATCCATTAAAGAATTTTGACATGGATGAAAATGATTTGTAAAACTCTTTGAGAGAAATACCCCTTTTTCATGAAAACATTAAAAAGTCACACAATTTATAAAATAAGTCATTTAAAGACATTTTTCAATCAAATTGTCTTATACCACTTTGAATCTTTTGAAAAAACTTATCATTTTAAAAACATTCATGTCCATATAAATAAATACTTAAAAACCATTTTGAAGACATGGAAATAAATGAGAATGATTTAGAAGAATAATTATTTAAAACATTTGAAATGATGTTTTAGTAAAAATTCCATTAAAATAATCCCTTTGAAAACTCTTTCATAAAACATGGACATGGATAATAAATATTTCCCAGTAGATACTTACGTAAAAACAACCTCGGATAATAAAGAGATTGTGAAATTAACCCTTACCAATTTGGTAACTTACGAAACATACAACCCATGAAAGAGGTATCATACAATGAATATGTAAATACACATAAATTAAACTGTATTACACAAAGAATATAATTATGTGCAGTACATACACCACACAAAAGGTAATAGTGGCAATATGGCATGAATCTCACAGGAATAAGGAGTGAGATGAAAACCCCTTACATTGTACTTTTCTTTGGTTGATGGTAGGTTAACAACCTGTATAATGGTGAAATAATTGTTATTAAATTATAAAATAATCATATACATTAATATGATATCATATATGATCTTTTAACGTTTCTTTTTTAATAATATCTTAGAATTATCGCCGTTTCGGGTGTTAACTTACTCATTTTCTTTTATATGTTTTGTTAAATAATCCATGTTTGTTATGGATAGGTTGTATATTATTAATATCCAGAATTATATCAAGTCCTTAAAAATTATTTTTAATAATCAAATGAGAATTATACTTGAATGGATACGATGGAGAATGAATCTCATCGCGTTCGTGGAGACGGTAGTCCGTACGTACGTACGAGCGACAATATCATTCTTTTGATATTAAAATAACATATAATTGGATGGTATATTATATATACAGAATCATTATCATGTTATATTTATTATTTACATGAATTAAAAATAATTTTTATACCCATCCAAATAATAACTTATTGAATAACAATTACACCACGACGTGGAGACGGTAAGTCGTACGTACGCATGTATGGTGACATGTCATTCAAAGGATGGATATAATACTGAATATAGTTATACCATATTTATAATAACATAAATGTATATATTATATACTGGAGTTATTATTTTAGAATGGGAATAACAAAGAATGAAGAAGTGAAAGAAGAAAGGAACTTGAAAAAGGGTGGTGAAATCATTACCTCTTCTTCAGGTTCTTCCTTTTGATTTGATCAAAAGGGATACTTAGGTTGGATTTATGATCAAACTAAGGCCTCTAGGTTGAAGTGAGGTAAGTTGAGACAGTATTTTAGTAGGTTTTGGCCCAAAAAAAAGGATTTTAATGTGTGAATTAGTGAGAATGGGGAGTGCCTTTTTATAAGTGGGGTGAGGGGCACCTTTGGAAAAGCTAGAAATATTATTTTATAATAAATTCATATTCGGTTTCTAATGGTTCCAAAGTGGATTATTTAAAGGTTAAGGTGGGGATAGGACGAAAACCACTCAACCAATAGGATTTATAAAGGTTTGGGTTCCTATATTAACCTTATCTTTAAGTACTAACTCTTAGTTAATTAGTTTCACTTTTACAATGTCTCTTTGTATTTTTATATTATATGGTTATTAAACATATTATATACATCCAAGAGACCCCCAAGTGATACATTAATGATACAAATATCATCATATAAGTCTCTTGGCCGATCCTTATATATTTAGGAATTTAATATCAATTAATAATATAATATTTTTTTTAAAAACTCTTTTATGTCAATTTTGACACTATTCAATAATTGATTTTTTTAAAAATCATAACAGAATTATTACTTAGAATAAAGTTAATTAAAAAAATAATAACATGTCATATTAACCTATAAAATTAGTATAATTCATAAAAAGTCTCAAATTATATTTATTTGGGTGCTTATAATATCAATTATTTTAATTTTGCATTGTTACGGTAATTACTACATCATCATTGTTTCAGAAATAAATTATATTATTTAATGTATAAAAATTATAAATAAAATATAATTATGTAGGAAATATTTTTATATTTCTAATGAATCTTTATAACCAAAAATCCAACATATATAACCCGATGTAAAAATTGTTTTTTAAAGATATATGCTTACGCCATTTTTGTATTTATTTTAACTTAATTAATATAAGCTGTCATTAACACTTACAAGTGGATCCATGGGGTCCAGAAATCGACCCAAAGATTCCCATGGTAGAACATGTATCCAAAAATAAGTTTATGACATGTTCTAGGGTAATTTAGTATTATTATAATATTATTGTTTAACCCTTGTTCACCGGATTTACCTTTTAACCATGGTAAATAAAATAATTACCGAAGTAATTATTCAAAATGTCTAAAAATAAAAGTTACCTATTTACACAATTTGGAAATCTTGATTCAAAATATGGAATCCATTTTTCCAAATTCAAAACACAGAAGTGACAGAAATTAATTTAAAATTAATTACCGCTGTCAAAACAAAAAGCATGTTTTTAAGATATAATAACTATCAAAAGATTGTTACTTGTTTATTTCCGGTTTAATTGTGAAATTATGTCCAATGACCAAAAGTTTAAAAAATAAAAAAAATATATTCTAAATATACTTTAAAAACACTCAAATTCATAATTTATCACTATTAATTATTTCGATTAAAAAAGTTGTTTTTAATTAAAATTTAGTAATTTTCACCATTCATCAAAATATTAATGTTATCCGAAAAGTACCAAAATTTCACCTTAGGATAAATTCGATACTCCTAATCCAAAAATGAAGTCCATTTTGAGAGATAAATTTTATAAAATTTTAAAAAGTAAGTATTACTATTCATAACGGCTAGTTTGATTGGTTGTGGTGTGTGATAGAACTCGATGTTGCATACAACACACGCTATTGCATTATTCAAAGAGAACCGTACTGTAGAAGCTTGGGGTGTTACATTGTAAATTTTTTATTTCCCCATTTTAAAGAATAAATTTATTTAGTCAAATATATAAATGTTTAAAATATTGGATTTAAAAAGGGTTCACTATTAAAAGTTGGTAAAAGTGCATTTTTGAAAAATACTTCTTTTATCTAAAAAAATGAATTTGGTCTTACATTATGTCTATAAAACTCATAATATGGATTATAAAATTATAAGGATTATATAAAGTTCAAAATTTAGTTAAGACTATTCATAACCTCTTTTGAACGTCTTGTTTGGTAAGTCATGGTGCGCTTGAACTCGGTGTTGCGTGTAGTGCAAGTTATTGAATTGTTTTGAAGAAGTACATACTATGAAATCTTGGGGTGTTACAGAGGATGAACATAAGGTCAGTTCATTTCATGATTTCCAAATGTAGAGACCTCTTCGGTTTAGGGGTGTAACAGACCCGCAAATTTCTCAGGATTGGACGATGGTGGTTACATGTGTCTTCTGCCTTGTCAGGACACCGCCTGATCAGATAGAAATATTATATGTGAGCCTTCTATAGGGCTCCGAAGTACGATGGTGGAGCATAGTGATACATACACATGATGAGATGAGCCTCTCTTAGGCTGAATTCAAGCGCCTTTTTAGGGAGGAGTTCTTTCTGATGACCTTGTTCTCAGTATGCTTCTAAGAGCTCCTACGTCTACAGCAGGGCAACATAACAGTAGTGGAGTACTCAGTGGGATTTATTGATCTATCCCAATACTCCATAATCATGGTGCACGACCCGTTTTTCAGGGCTCCAACTTTTATGAAGGGACTACGTTGGGAAATAAATGTTTCTATGGCATCACTTATCATCTCCTTCAATGCTAGAGTTTTGGAGTGATATTTTCTCATGAAGAGTATCATGGCGAAGTAGGCATCAATGGTGGGAGCTACCAGCATACATCAGGTGATGGAGTCATCAATAGGGGGTAGTAGGAAACATATGAAGTGGCTCAAGTGGGCCAGGTCCTTTAGGATATAGTCCCAAGATGTGGGATTAGCGGTGCGAGGATCCCAGGGAAGAGCGGGGCACCTGAAGGATATACTATGTTTTGTGTGCAGTGGTCGGGGAAACTTGGCTTAGGATTTCCCGACATGCCATAAGGATGACCAACTTACAGTTGATGGACTACTGAAGAAAATACATAGATTTGAATTGGGTGGATTGCATGGTGGGGATGAATGTGATAGGGGTGTAGATAGAGAACTGGGTGGTAGGTGGAGGTTCGAGGTACCACCGCCACCACCCCCTGGTGGTCCACCACAAGCTCGAAGAGATTGTGGATAGGGGGAGGCCAGATTCAGGTGATGGAGGCTTATGACCCCAACACTCAAGAGATTATTAGAGGTATGATCTTTTTCTTCTCTACCCTAGCTATTATTCTTATAGACATAGTTTCCAGTCACTCCTTCCTTACTAAAGATTATGTTACGAGTTTGGAGATTCCGATGGAGCTGTTGTCTCAATCCTTATGTTTTTAAACTCCTAAGGTAGGTGATTCGATGATTAAACACTGGTAATGGATGTGTGAGCTTACTATAGGTGGTGAGATATTCGACTAGTATCTCCTAGTAGTAGTATCGAGGCCTTATCATGTCATTATAGGTATGGAATGGTTATCCATAGTCCATGCTTAGATTGTCTGTTCTAGCCATAGAGTACAGTGTGTCTGCATTGGCGGGACCGGGTCTTCCTTTACTGGTGTAAAGTAAATGCATTTAGTACAAGACTTAATTTCTCATTGGAGGGTGCGTGTGATCACTCACCAGTTGTCTAGCCTCACCATTGGTGTGGTGGGGATGGGAATTCCCCAGTTTCCTGCAGTGGTGGATGAGTGTTAGGATGTATTCCCTGAGAATCTTCTTGGATTTCCTTCTCAAAGGGAGGTTGAATTTTTCATTGACCTATAACTTGAGATGATATTAATAAATACTCATTCATATCAGATGTCTCCCATATAGCTTCATGAGTTGAGGGTACAACTGGAGGATCTGTAGAGGAAGGGCTTCGTGAGGCCCAATGTTTCACCTTGGGAGACCCCAATTTGGTTTTCCAAGAAGCAAGATGGAGGCTTTAGGATGTGTGTGGACTACCAGTGCCTGAACCAGGTGACTGCGAGGAATAAATATCCTCTATTGAGAATCGTTGACCTATTCGATCAACTGATGGGAGCGAGGTGGTTGCCGAAGATAGAACATAGGTATGGATATCATCATCTTCATGTACGAGATGAAGATGTACCAAAGAAAACCTCCATATGTCAGTATGGATGCTATGAGTACTTGGTTATGTCTTTTGGAATAACCAATTCCCTAGCTATGTTCATGGGACTCATGAATAAGATATCCCTGCCAAACCGTTTCCAGTTCATCATAGTCTTCATTGATGATATTCTCATGTACTCTACAATCGAGTAGGAAATGCGATACACACGAGGATGTCCATAAATACATTTTAAGATCCCAAACATTATAGGAATATCTTGGCGTGTTATTTATGGATTGAGGAGGTCCACTTTTGGGGACGTTTATTTTTGGAGGCTGGAGTTGAGTGGTTTTATTGAAGATTGAGGCGGTTCTTTCTTGGGAGACACCCATAAGTGTGACCAAGGTAAGTAGTTTCTTGGGTTTGGCTGGGCAATATCGAAGGTTATTTATTGGATTTTATAGGGTAGTATCACCCTTGATGGAATTCACATGAATGCGGTATCCCTTCATGTGGATAGAAAAATTCAAACATTGTTTTGAGGTGCTGAGACAAAGGTTGAAGAGTGCTTCCATCTTGAGGCTACCAGAAGTGGGTTTTGGGTATGTAGTCTTCTGCACTGCATCAAGTACTGAACTCATATGTGTCATGATGCAAGGAAAAGTGGTGATTTCATATGGTTAATTCTAGTTGAGGCATCTTGAGAAGAACTAAGTTACCCATGATCTTGAACTAGAAGTAGTGGTCTTCACTTTGAATATGTGAATGATTTACTTGATGGGGGAGCAGTGTACTGTCTACTCAGACCACGAGTTCCTAAAGTATATATTTTCTTAGAGGGACCTGAATTTGAGATAGAGTAGAGGGTTATAGTTCATACAGTATTACGACTTCAAGATTGTCTATACTCCTGAGAAGGGTAACATGGTGGAAGAAGCACTCAATAGGAGGTCCATCTTGCAGTTGTTGAGTGAGGCATTAGAGAAGTTGGCCGCACTGTAGACATCCTTCATAGATGATGGTGGAACAACTTATCTCCAGCCCTTCACTCCCATGGATAGTTAGGGAGGCACATCTTGGATTTTTCAACTATGAGTCCCGACATGCTCAGTTGTCTACAGGGTAGGTCCCTGATGGATATTCGATAGGTGGGAAGCACATCATTCCCTTCAGAGGGTGCACAATTGTGTTAGTTTCATTGCAGGAGGACGTCCTAAGGGAGTTTCACAATTCCCCCTAGTGATACATCTGGGAGTGTAAAATATGTACACGAACTTCTGATGCTACTTATGGTGGATCAGGATAAATAATATAGTGGCAAAGTTTGTTTCTCAGTGCCTCAATTTAAAGCAAGTGAATGCAGAGCTCCAGGTTCTAGAAGGCTTGACATAGCCACTTGAGGTGCCGTAGTGGAAGTGGGATGGGATATTGATAAATTTCATGATGGGTTTAACATGTCCATCCAGGGGACACAATATCATCTGAGTGATAGTTGAAAGACTCACCAAGTCAGCCCAATTTCTACCTATCAGGGAGAAGAGTTATGTAGAGGTATTGGGACACCTCTTCACACAAGAGATATTTTGAATTCATGGTGTACCTTCGACAATCATTTCATACCGTGAAGCTCCTTTCACTTCTATGTTGTGGAATGGTTTGTAGGATGATTTTGGGACTCAATTGCGACTGAGAACAACTTCTCATCCCCAGATGGATGGTCAAACAGAGAGGAGCATCTAGGTGCTAGTGGAAATTATACGTACCTAAATCTTGGACTTTAGTTGTGGTTTGGAGGAACAACTACCTCTGGTGTAGTTTTCATAAAACAATAACAACTACTCAACCATTAGTGTGACACTGTTCGAGGCCTTTTATGGGTGACTTTGTAGATCACTGTTACGCGAGACTGGCCTAGGGGAGTCAACACTTGTGGGCCCAGAGTTGGGGCGGGATATAACCGAGAAGGCGAAAATCATCCAGGAGTGGATTATACAGAGCTAGTATATGTCTTATGATGAAAGGAGACAAAGGCCCTTGAAGTTCAGGGAGGGTGACCATGTATTACTTTGGGTCTCACCTCGATGGGGTTTTCAAAGTTTGGGATGGGGCGGCGAGTTGTCCTCAATGTTCATCAGCACCTTTTAGATTCTATGTAGAGTTTCCGAGGTGTCATACCACCTAGATCTTTCCCCACTGTTGCAACAGATGCATGATGTCCTTCACATTTCATAGAGGAGGAGGTACATGCATGATCCATCACACATTATCGAATGGGATGAGCTGGGAATTGATGATGGGGTGACAATTGAGATGTTCCCATTGGAGATCAAGGATTGACAGGAGTGGACTTTTCATGGGTAGTCGATTCCTCTAGTACACATTCACTGGTATCACAAGAACCTCCAGGAGAGCACCTGGGAGAGTGAGGCTTAGATGCATTTTCAGTGCCCTCATTTTTTGTTGAGTATCCCTTTTGGGGTTTCAGAGACGCAAATCGCTAAGGTGGAGAGAATGGAATGACTCAGATTTTTCTCTAATTTATTTTAATTAATTAATTGTGAAAATACTAAGACCACACACTAAGACGGAATGAGATTCTAAGGCTTAGTGTGCCTGAAATAATTGTTTTAATAATGTTCCATTTTTAAATTAAAAACGATCTGTAGTAAACTTAGAATTTTTTATTACTCCGAAATGGCTATTTGGATCAAAAATCCAAGGGCCCCATTATGTCTGCAACACCGGCATTATCTTAGGTAGGGCCTAACATCATCTGACGCGGTCCAGACATAAAAGTTAGATTTTGGATATAACCGTCATTAAAAATATTTTAATAAAAATATTTTTTTTTGTGTAATGAAGATATGTTTCCCTTTTTATTAAACCTAGAGGCAGGGTTCTAGGGATACAAATCATAACCCTGAGATCCTTTTTTAGTGCTTTGGGGGGAGGAATTCTTGGGAGGATTCAATGCAAGAAACGAACAAGAATTCAAGGATCGGGTTTTCTCAACCACATATCGACAAACAACGAACATGAAAATTCTTTATCAAGTGATCCAACCTAGAGGTAGGGCATATGTTTGATTCAATTTCTATTTCTATATTTTTTTAAATCTTCGCGATGATCCTGAATCAGTCGATGAATGTATTGATTCATGGATCATTCATACAATTGCAGGATGGGTTTTATTTTGGGATAATCGTTTGGAAATTGGATTTATGTTGAACCTATGATTATAATTCATTTTTTTGTAGTCGTACCTAAATTATAACATGAAAGGATCCAGGCCAACCCAAACAAGGCTCGATCCGTGCACCATGGGTGATCATGTTAATTTCATCCTCCCCCGTTATTTTATTTCTTGGTCATCATTGTTGCAACAATCCGGGAAAGAATACTAGTTCACAACGACAAGCAGAGACCAAGGCCACATGTGCCGTAGCGACGGTGTACAGATGTCTCAGAAGGATTCTGTGAGGGAAGAGGTCCAAAATAGCGAAGAGGCATGCGGTAGGTGTTTGTGGGTCGGACATGGGGGTCACAGAAGAAAAGGCCCATGACAATGCCACGGGAAACAGACAGGGGCCGCTGATAACGACCGGAGGCATTGTAGGGGGTGGCACTCATAGCGGCAGAAGAGGCCTCTGGCTATGGTATGGGTGGTTGATAGTGGCCACTGTAAATGGTTGGTTACGGTCTTCCGTGGACATAGCTAAAGACCACGATCTATCTGGACCATGGGTGGTTCGAAGACACGTCACATGCCGTGTCTCAGGCAGAGTAGACTAGCCCAATCCTGCGGGCTAGGTTGTATAGGTGGGAAAATCATGATCCATGTCGCTCCAGCAGGCCAGGACGGGTCGATGTCCCCTGAGCCAGACCAAGTTGGGTCAATCCGACCGGGTCAGACCGGACTCAGACCCAACCAGTCCCTTTTCACAAAAAGAGTCACAACTTCCGTACTGTATGTTCGATGGACTAGAATTTTTCGGAATTGGGACCCTGAAAATGTGGCACACCTTTTGAGTATCCTTGATATCTTGTTATAAAAGACTATTATAGGTGGAGATTTCCCCCTTGGTTCCTCCCTCGAGGGTTCGATATAGCCCTTCATGGCAATCCCCTCGAGAGATGAGTCCAAGAGAGATTTTTAAATCTTCCATGGGGCCAGAGTGATACTATATCACCCAAAATGGAGTTATTTGGGTATTTATGTGAACTCAAAGTGTAAGGAATTAATCCTCCATCTAGTTGGTCGTATCGTAGGGTTTATTGTATTTTTTAGAATCCCCAATGTTGTAATCTGCACCATAGGGTTCATGGTATTCTTTGAGAATACCCTATGGTGTAGGGTAATATATATTGAGATCATGGTATTCTCCAAAGAGAATCCCCTATATCTATATTATGACCCTTGACCATGATTTCTCTTTGGGCAAGGCCCATGATAGTGGAATCTTGTGGAATAAGTGTCTGTGAATTATCCTTCTACCATGTGGCTGGTATTTGAGTATATCTCGATATCCTTGGTATGTGTATGGGTGTATACCTTTCAAATCACTATGCATTATTTTGTGGTTCTTCCATTGTGGTTTCAGGGTGTCCCACTGAGTATGGTTTTACTCTCCCCTACACATGTTTTGTCCGCACATTTCATGTCTTGTGTAGACAACCGGCACTTTGACGGAGTTCAAGGTGGAGTAAGACCGGATAGTGCCTTGTGAGATCCGATAAGATGAGGTGTTCCTGATAGCTTTCTACTATAGATTTAGTATCCTCATTATCAAGTTTTCCTTATTTGTTGTATTTTATTTTTGGGCTTGTATCCTAGCCGGGTTTTTCATACCACACATTACTTTTTAGTTGCACTCTTGTTATATTACTATATGTTTAGTGGTTTGCATGAATGGGGGTGGGTGTTTCCCCTTACTTTTAGATTTGTGGTCATGGGGAAGCATGTGTGTGTATATGTCCCTAGGCTAAGGCCTCTCATTCATGAGAATTTCCTACTCAACACTGATCTAAATCCCTTGGTCTATTGGAGGTGGGCTTGGGGTGGTCATGGCATGGGCCCCACCAGGACAGGTCATAGGAGTCAGGCCAAGGAGAGAGGTTTGGTAATTGTTTTTTAAATGGAGGGGAAGACACTATGTGAGATGTGGTAGTCTGGATCATGATGAGAGGTGAAATTATTAGAGATTCATGTTTGTATGAATTTTGTGCTTGGGTCATTGGGTTTGAGGAACCTTTAGTTTTGAGATGGTTAATTGGGAAATAAACCTTATATTAATAGATAACAATGGTCTATTTTACTAATGTGAAATTTCTTCAAGAGTGTTTCACTACTACAAAAATGTGATTATCCAGCACTAGGGATTTAACAGAACTAGATACAATCACTATTAAAGACCCCCTTTGTCAGTACTAAAAAAACAATGTTAAAGGGGTCTTCAACAACACCTTTTTAGCGATGTTAAAGAAGGTTCTTAATAGCCCTAAAAAATAAATGTTAAAGGGATTCCTTTATCAGCACTTTTCTAAAAGAACCGATAAGGCACACCCTTTATTAGTGCTTGTAAAAAAGTGCTGATAAATGGGGCCTTTTATCAGTGCTTGTAAAAAAGTGCTGAAAGGGGGTTATCAGAAGTTTTTTACAAGTGCTGAAAAATTATACTTCAAAAAAATTATATTTAATTAAAAATAATATATTTATATACATATTTATTTGTATTGATATAAATATAATATATATTTTTTAAAATATGTTTTAGATAAGGTAAATAGGAATTTACACTTAATATATAAAATATTTAGTGGATATAACTTTTAAAATAATTTAAGACATATTTTAATTAATATTTTTCTTATTATTACCATATAATATTATTTTAATATCAATTTGAAAATAAAAAAAAACATAAATTAATAAAAGATCTAAAATAAGTTGAAAACATAACTCAAACTTCAAACAACCATAATTTTGATCAGGGTGTCCATTTGGGATCTACTATATATAAAATCAAACCTTCTAATGTTCTTTACACGGTTAGTGACCCAAATAAATATTTGACACATTTTTAAATCCAAAAAGGCCCATAAAGCCTCTAAAATTGAGTTTTTATTTGGGGCACCCTGATGTTTTAACATTTGATGGATTTTCAGCCTCATTTAAGGGGGGTATTGTTGCCTTTTTTGGTGGAGGATGAATTTACTCCCTAAAATTACATTCATATTTATATTATGGATTTTAAATCTTATCATTTTCACAATTTACTATTATTTATAATCAAATATATAATAATATATACATATATTTTTATATTCACACATAAAAAACTTAATTTTATCAATAAATAATTAAAAATATTTACATAAAAATATATTTATTAAAATATAAACATATATATTAACATATATATAAATATATGGATAATAAATGTAATTAAATATAAATAAATATATAGATATATCATATAATGTGAAACAAAATAGTATAAGGGAGTGGAAAAGGCTTTGGTGCATATACTAGTGGTCTAGGGTTCGAAACTCGCTAGAGGCCTGGGCGTGCATGGGAGGGTGGGAATATCTAAAGTGCTAATAAAGGTGTGGGGGAACTTTTGATAAAGGGGTGGGATGTGGGAAGCACTGAGGAAGGATGTGGGTGTTTACTTTTTTTTATAAACCCTTTATCAGTGCTTTTTCAATGCTGATAAAAGGGGCCTTTAATGACAATTTTTTAGTACTGATAAAATATTCGAGCTTTAAACCATGCTCTGATTTTCAGTGTTTCTTAGTGCTGAAAATGCCTATTCTGGCACTATAAAAGGCCATTTTTATATAATTTTTGGGTTTATTTTTACTTGAATATGATGGGTAGTTTCTTAGTGAACTACCCTGGCAGCAGACACCTCATAAACTGTTAGACCTATCTATGGTGTGTTTATGTAGGGGAGTGTGATATCATGGTTTGATGTTGTGTTTGATTTGGTAACAATCAGAACTCATGAGTAGATATTGAAGGATAAATGGGTCATCTAATGACATTACCATGATGTTTAACATATATTTGGATCCAAAATCTATTGTTGTTTTTGATCATTTTCATGATGCCATGTCATTAAAGAATTTTGGTTGGGAGGTGCCATTGTATTTGTGAGTGAGGCCAAGAACCTTTGGGAAAATTTATCCATATAATGAATGGTTTGTGATATTTTATAAAAATGTACAATGTGTGGTCTATACCTCATCAATATTTTTGTTCAGACAGTGGTTGATGTGGTTGGAGGATTGAACTGTGACTTTTAGAGAAAATCTAGTGTGTCTGGGATGGGTTCTTAGAGTTGAAAATTGATATCATATTGGGATTTAGAGACAAATATTAATGTTTAACATATCTTATGAATCAAAATAACATTATTCTATAAGGTCTACTATTTGGTGACCCTTGTAGAATAATTTTAAGAATCAAAATCATGATATAGTTTGGTAGGGAAGGCCAAATGGAAGAATTGTGTTAGTCTTAGAAGGGATGTCGTGGTTTGTAGTTAGCAATGTAAGTGGAGGTGGAAAGTTTTCTAGGATGTTGGTATATTGTGGGTATGCTATGGTGATGTTGTTAACTTGGTGAAATGGTTATATGGTTCATGACCCGTGAATTGTAATTGTTGAAATTTAGGGATGTGATCTTGTACTTGAGTCCTTAGTTGTGAGCATGGGTGCTGGTGTATGGTGAATGTTGAGGTAATCTATATTAGTGGTATGGTGTTGATGAAATTGGATTTTATAATTGTGAGTGACATGTGGGAGAACACAACCCATGGGTAGGGTACGGTTATAGATGATTGTCTGTACTAATGGATTAGTTTCAACAATAAAGTTGGGATTCCCATGTGTGGGAATCAGTAGTGGTGGATGGTTATAAACTAGTGGAATTGGAAAGTGGAGTGAGACATAGAATATTGGAAGAGGATGATTATGAGATATGTTAATGTTTCTATAGCTCAGGGACACGAGAAAGAAACAAGTGTGTTGTCATATTTAAGATAATAGATTTGAGGTAAGTATGTCTTACAGGTAGCATCATGTGCGTGTTATGGGCTGGGAACTGGGAAAGGGATATGATGAAAGGTAGCACTTCTCATTCGAAGAACTGATCATGTGGAAATCTTCAGGATGTGCAATTTACATGGTGTTTAGATATTTGGTTGAGAGTATGAAATGTTTTAGGGAGACCCCTGGAGGAAATTATTAAGGATGAGAAGTCATCATAGGGGGAGTTTTTAACAACCCACATTTATGTTTATAATATTCATCTTAACCATGGGTATGCCATTGGTTTTTAGATATACAGGGTTCTAGGTAGCATATATGTAGAAATATAGAATGTAAATGAGGCTATATTATATATAAAGAGATACTATTGGCATACAAGATTGTTAGTGGGGGAGACCAACTCCCCAGTGGTATACCCAATAACTCAGTCTTATTGTACAGATGCATTGTCTAGTCGGTGGTGTCTAACGACTAGTCGGGGGGGATGCTAGGTAATTTTAATTGGTTGGAAACCTTGATTTTTACCATGGACCCCCTATTTCCACTCACCTCTTCTCCCTTGTTCTTATTCAAACCAGGTGTCGAGGGGGGCTCCCATATTGGCAATTTTGGCTCCACCAACTCATTTCTTGGGGTTTTCGCATATCATTCGTTGTAGTTGATTCATATGGGTAAGTATAACTTAATTTTTTTCCTTAAATAAGTTTTTCTAGTTATTTAATTTAATTGGAACCCAAATATTTGGAATGCGGGGATTATATATTGGAATTGGTGCATCATGCTTGACTTGAGTGGAGATTTTTGGAAATTGGGGGTTTTCATGATTGGGATATGAAATCTTTAAAATTTTATATAATTTAAATAAAATTATATTACTTTAATTGATTGTGCTTTCATGAATATCCCTATTAGACCTTTTATTTTGATGTTATCATGAGTAGATAATATCTTCATTGATGTAGAAGGTTCTACATTAGGGGAGTATGAGTTGTGTTCCTTGAAAAAAATGAGAAATATCTTTTTACTAGGAATGCATATAGGGTTTTATGCTTTATCGTTTGGGATCAGAATGATCTATTTGGTATTTTTTGATGTTATGATCACAAGGATTTGTGACATGGGGGTTTGGGGAGTGAATCCCTTTGTTTGTACTCTTTTTAAATGATAGAAAACGTATGAGTTCTGCTGATAATTTTGGGGTTTTTTACTTGTTAAGGAGGACGTGGAATATGTCATTTGGGTATGGGATAAGCTAGAATGATTTTAGTAAATTATGTGAGGGATTGGGTGATGTTTTATGCTTCTTGATGTGTGATGTGAGTATGATCATGAGGGAGGTGGTTTGGTTTGGTTTTAGAAATGACCTTCATGGGTGAGACGTTGGGTTAAGGTTACGATGATATGTTTCCCTTGTAAAGTTTTACGCTAATTATTATACAGTTATGTGTCTTCCCATGACCATGTAGGGATGGGATAGTGTGAATTTTTGATGTCCCATGAACATGGGAGAATGGACCAATGTGAATGGTTTGGCCTCCAATGAACCCTTAGTATATACTAGTGTTCTTATGGGCCTCCAAATAACCTTAAAGATGTGAGGGTATGATTTTTTTGCCTCCCCATAGCCTGTTGGGATGGGACAGTGTGGATGATTGAGCTCCCCTAGTCATCATCTATGGGTTAGGGTAATTAATGGGGTTGTAACATAAAATTGGGAATCATATATGGTTTACTTGATCTTATGGATTACAACACACATTCTTTCCGACAGTGATCCCAAGTAGGTAAAGTCATGGTTCTTACTGGTCTGTTTAGAACACGATGTTTGTTCTATGCTTATTTATATTATTTTTTTAAACATTTAATAAACTTTTTTTGAATAAATAAATTTATAATAATGAACCATTTGTGTTTTCCTACTAGGTTTATACTCACACCCTTCATTATCATCTCAATTAATGAACAAATGTTGTTATCCAGGTATTAAAATGAGGGATGAGATCCTATTTAGGAAAATTGTGCAATAGGTAGAGGTTTTTTGTTGTGATAAAGATAGAGGATTCAGGATCCTTATAAGGTTTTAATTTTTTTATTTTTCATTTGTTTTGTATATAGATCTGCAACATTTGGGTATCATTATAGGATGGTTTTATTAGGTTTTTTATGGATTGTTTTTGTAGCATGGGTGGATGTATTATTTCTTCTCCATTTATTTCCAACTATTAATTTGATTTCTTATTCCATTATTGTGTAATATAATTCATATAACATTAACCAAGGTAATTATCTCCCCATATTCACTCTTAGACCCTCTTCTCTAACCTACAACCTCCGGAATATGAGGAGGTTCACATGAGGTTATGTGATGCAGTCCGAGCTTAGACCGGGTGATCCTAGTCGATGGGTTCTATAATGGGTTTTAGAAAATAATCTTGATGTATATGGAAAACTATAAAGGAATAAATCCTACATAGTATGTAATTTCTATTACCAAATATAATGAATTGATTTGGATGTGGCATTTTCATTGTTTTCCAGATTAGAAAATATTAAGATATTTTTGTCTATGAAAATGTAAATTGGATTTAATTACTATCAAATGAATTTATACTCAACATTATTAAATGGATACCTTGAAGTGGATATTTACATAGATTAAATGGAATATTTTGTATTAGATAAAGATGTGAACAATGTGTTCTAGTTAAGGAGGGCCTTGTATGGTCTAAAATAAGAACCGAGGTTTTTGTACTCCAAGTTGGATGAATACATGAAGTGGTCTAGTTTTCAAAGTTGAGGGGTCAATATAAACTTATACATAAAGAAAAAGAATGTGTAATGGATGGTGTATATTATTTATGTGCATTAAATCATTTTTAGAGTCTCAGATATTAAAAAATTTAAGTTGTTATTTGAATTTATGAGTTTAGAATTTGAAATTTATTTGATTGGTGAGTTTTTATTTTTCCTTGGGATATAGGTGATATAAATAATGTATGGTAAATTTTTTTTCTGAGAAATATTCCAAGGTTTTTTTAGAATTGTTTAAAATAGATTAATCATGGATAATGACCACTCTGTCTATGAACAAGAAGAAATTTTTCAAATAGGAAGAAGGCAAGGAGATCAATATGTCACTTTATTAGAAAATCATTATAAGTTTGTTATTCTTAACAACCAATTATCTATAAATTCTATTTAAGACATTTAAATCTACCCACTATAAAATATATCTCAAATTAAATCATATAAATGTAATGAGAGTAAAACTATTTTATATAAATTAAATAGTGGTTTTTGGGTGTTTTATTACATAACTTCACAACATCGCCTCTTGGGCTATAAAAATAAATATTTGGTAGGTTAAATGGATTATAAAAATGTTAACCTCTAGTTGTTTTTTTCTATAGTTTTGTTTCTTATAGATTATGGATATTCATAAATCAATATTGAATCTCTTTTATAATGGTAGATACTGTATATATATTATCCACTCAAGATTTTTCCTAGTTGATATGGATGAGACAACAACTCTATGTCATAGGTTTTAACTTTTTATATCATATTTCTATGTAGTGTGAAAACTTGAGTGTTATAAATATTATAAAAATAAAAATCATAATTTGAGGGGTACGAACATTGATATTAAATATTATTTCTTAAAAGGGAAGGTGGAGAAACATGTTGTGAATTTGGAGTATGTGTGTACTCAAAATCAAGTGGTTGATATTATGACTAAGGCACTACCCAAGGAATATTTTTAAAGAAATATGTTGGATCATAGAGCCTAAACAAATCCCTCCAACTAATTTGGTTGGAAAAGGGACCCACCCTCCCCCTAGAAATTCTTATTTTTGTAAATGTTTGATCTCTCATAGTAATTAAATGTTTGATCTTTCTCACTATATTTTTGAGTTGGTTGTTTTGAAAAATGTTTTTGATAGAATCTTCAATACAACTTTTATTGATGATTAGATTTCATATTTTGATGGTTGGATGTATTTTGAAGGAGTTATAGATGATTTATGGGGAAATAGGTTTGGACTACACTTTTAAATTTAGCTATGTCATGTTTTACATACGAATCATCATTTTTTTCATACGGGTCATTCAAAATGAGCATAATATTCATTATACCTAGAATATTAATATTATTTGAAGGCACCAATTTCATATGATACATGGAGAATATTTTTATGAGTGAACAATATATGTGTATGAGTCATTTTTCTATATATAGGAGTCATATTTAATTGTGTATGATTCATTTCTCTATTGTGTATGAGTTATCCCTTATATATGAGTCATCTTGGAGATACATACGAGTCATGAAGGAGTGGCGTATGATCCACTTATCCATTTTTGTTTTTGGTGAAGGAAAACCTGTATATTTTGTGAATATATTTCTATAAATCATAAAATATGATTAATCGGACAACCTTGAGTGGAGATAATCAAGATGAGATTCAAGGGAGAGTCAATACATGTTGTTTAAATTATTTTTAATGAAGTTTAATATTGAATTAGTGTGGTTGGTTTTTTCTATCACACAATTCCATGGTTCAAGAAAGTGGAAATGATTTGGTTTCAACAATACATAATGCATGTATTTTTTAAATACATGGTTCAGAAAGAGATTATAATTTCGATTCGAAGGATTATTTTCTGGATTTAAAGGAAATTTCTCCCAAAGTGGAAGACATAATGTTGACTTTTTTTATTAATTTATAATTAATATAAAAGGAGATAGTTTTCTATAAAAATAATAAAATAATCTTCCAAAAATATTGAAAATTTTTCTTGAAAAAACAATGAATACATTTCATTGAATAGAGAAGAAAAATAGAGGAGGGAGGATCTGAGTTACACTTGAATGAAAAGAACAGTGTAAGAGTGGATGGATTTTTCAGTTCTACAAAACTGAAGTATAGGATTCCATCTTTAACTCAAAAATAAAATAGAGGAAGAAATGTTCCAAGAGGTGTCCCATTAGAAGTTAAGAGTGAGTCCCTTCAATAAGAAGAACGTTGAGCATATTTGTACACTAATCTTGGTTTAGTTTCCATATACTATATGTTTAAAAAGAATTAAACACTCTAAGTATAACCTCATTTCCCAAGTGTAATGAGAGTAGTGAGCTTTCCATTGTTGATAGTTATTAACACGGAGGCTCTGTGAAACCACTCCAAAACATGTAACTAAAAAGTAGTGAGATTTAGTTCTTTAGATGAAAGGGAACATTTCCATCCAAGCTCCTTGGATTATGCCATTTGGGTGAACCAAGTAAAATCATCTACATCCCTCATTTCTCATGTTAATTTTCATATCATCAATAAAGAAGATAAAATAAGGGAGAAGAGATCATATTAAAATAGGGATACTATCGTTGATAAGTGGGATGTTAAAATTCACATACCCCAATTCACCTCCCTAAAATGGTATAAAACTTGTTTAATAGAAACAAAACCCATTTAGTTATTAGCATCTAGGGAGAAATACTACTTGATTAATGGGGAGACCTAAAAATCCTATTCCTAATGTTAAAATCTTTTTAATATTGTATACAACATCTTTTACTTCACAACATCAAATTTTATGTTTTTAATGACTTCTATTTTCTACTTAGAACTCTTTATAAGTTCATAATTATCTATATAATATTTCATTTTATATCATTTGGTAACAAAATATAACTCATTAGATTAATATATTTATTTAAAAAAATTTCTTAAACTCTTAAGATATAAAGTGACATTCACTTTTTGATGGTAACTAAATGGAACACTTAACATTTCTCTTCACCGATATACATTAACATATCTTAGGATATCAAGTGACATTCAATTTTAATTTTATTGGATTAATATTTTAATTTTTATTCTTTAAACATATTTATGCCTTATTAACCTCCTAAAAACTATATTATCTTCAGAATAACATTGTAATATTTATAAACTCTTTTATGTCAAGAAATAAAACTTATTTTCAAAAGAAGGAATATTTAACAAATAAAATCTTTCTAAACATATATGATATAATACTCTATGTGTTTGGAGAATTGTTATGAAACTTAATATTTTTTTACCTTAAAAATGCCACTAATGTTTGGAGTTGGTGCCATAGAGGTAACTATTATAATTTATACTGTATGTATGTTTCAAGAGGAGAATCTTAATTATATAAATTATTAAATATTGTTTATTGTTCTTCCTAAAATTAATGTAATAATGTTCTAGAGTATCCATCACATTGAAAAAGTAATGTTAGTTCCTTGTTATGATGAGAACATTGAAATTCCAGATGATATTCTTGATCCTTATTCCATTTTCAGATAACATTCTATGATCAGTCACATATTATGTTGAATGTCATGTTTGGGTACTCTTAAGCATATAAGACTTCATCTCATGATGTTATCACTTCTAAATATCTATCATGAGAGGTTATAAAAACATACCTTCATGTATGGAATAAATATGTTTATATATCATTGCATATCCCTATCTATGAGAATGTATAATGATATTTATACTTTAAAATTATTATTAATGCATACCATGACTCAGCCATGTTGATGTATTTCAATAAACCATGAAAACATATGATGACAACATGGTTGGGTATGTTGGTCGAGTAACAAAATATATGTTATTAATGAACATGTTGTGAAAGTATTTTCCCTTCAATATTCATGGAAATTTAAATGTCATAACATTGATTGAAATAGACCGATCACATTAAATTCTATATCCATGGTGTATCATAAGGTTTATTTCTGATTGTGAATGGAAGATGTATCAAGAATAAAGTTTAATGACATGGGTCTGCAACCTACTCACTAAGATATCAGGATAAATGTATTATATTACATAATGATCACATATTTATGCATTTTTTTGTTGTGAAATATATTTTTCGTATGTTTTTGTATTGACCCATTGCTAGATAATAATCCTGGACATTATACAAGCTCGCCAAATGCTACTGATGAAGTTTCTTATAAGGACACAAAAAGTGCATCCTTTGAACTCTTTTAACTATTATTTATATTTAATAATTGCAATACATATTATTCTTTAGTCGGAGAAGTAATATTTATTAATTATTTATTAAATTATCATAAATATTAAATAAATAAATATTCACAAGTTAAATATTTAATTATAAGAATATAAAATATTTATTTATCTCTTATTATTCAATCAGTAATAAATAAATAAATATCTATTAAATAAATGCATTATATAGTTAAGATAATAAAAAATAAATATTTATTCTCCTGAATGTGTGCAATATATTTGTTTATATATTGAAGGAATAATATTCATTTAAATATTTATTTGAGAACTCAATAAATTTCAAGGAGGATGAGTATACTATATTTTACCCAATGATAAATATTTATTTACTTGATTGCAAAATACGTATTTATCATTAAAGGAGTTAGGAAGCCCCGTAAAATAAAATAATTATTTTCATTTAATTACATTATATGGGTTTTCTTTTGGGTATAATATATTATTAAAGGCCTTTATCGAATTAATTTAAGATGAAACACTAACCAAAATTCTATAAATAAACTGTTATGTCTATCGAAGAAAGGTTAATCAATATGAACAATAATTTAATCTCAAGATCTGCCTCCTATTCTCATTATCTAAATAAAAATAATAATAATTGAAATTCCATCAACCTGTAGGGAACATGAATAAATCAACATGAACAACACAAGATGATCAATCGGTCACTCTAGAACCCGATGTCTCATCAGTTTTGATCAAAGTTAAAAGGTGCTTGTGTGGACCACCACTAGAGGGGATCTTATTTGGGTCCTTACTATGCAATGATGATACAATGATCCGGCTAGAATGATCAACATCATCAATGAAAAAATATCATAAGGCCTAGGTAATATTTGTTCTCATGTTTTAAATTTATTATAAATTAACATAAAAAATATCCTCTCTACTGTTTCCAATCATATTATTTTTTGATATTCTCCAAAAAAATTTGGTCATGGAATTCACTTCATATGCATTGTGAATGATATGTTGAACCCAATGAAATCCAATTTGGGCATAGGTTCAATATGCGCATCAACTGCATCTAGAACCAAAAATTGGTATCATAATAGTCATTTTATATATGTAATTATTTAGATATTGTTGATTTGTGTATGAATTTAATGTTACTTTTCATTTCATGCAATTCATTATTTATTCAAATCATCAATATCTATTATTCTTCCATTAATTTCTCATTCATTTAATCTAGATCTGATTAAATTGTAATAGGAACATCTATAGAACCCCTCTAAAGGTGCTGAGAAGTCTTACAGGAAACAATGGGTCACCCAAAATGTATCTAGTGTACACATTGTATACCATAGTTCATTTCACCCTAACAACCTGAGATTTTAATATATGTTTTCATATAATTATGTCAGATATATTTGATAGATTTCTCCACATAAAACATTGTACAAAAATGAAACAGTGATTTGTTTATGCTATTAAAACCATGTCATTGAATTAGTAGGTATAAATAAGGGAAACTTAATTACGAAATATATTAATGAATATATATATATATATTCATATAAATAAGGTTATTATATACACTGTTACTTGCATCAGTATTATATTTAAGAGTATATCATTTTATGTACTATGAATTTTATTAAACAAAAATAATTATAACACTGTTAAATAGTAATTTTAATAAAAAAATAATAATTTTTTATTTCTAATATATTTATTAGTATTTTATTGAAACTAAAAATAATAACAACTAGTACTTTAAAAAGTTATTTTCCTATAAAAACAGTTTCTCAATGTATTTTATAATCTTCATTAAAATAAAAAACATAAAATTATATAAATTTAATTTTAAAAATAAAATTCATTTTTGGATTTATAATTTCAATATTAGTTTATGATTTTTTTGGGTTTTTCTAAAAATATTGTTTTTTAGGTGAATAATGAAAAATACATTTTCATAAGTAACATGAATCTTATAAAATTATTAGTATATAAGTATGATTTTGAAATTCATTAAAACTTTATTTAATTAAAAAATATGTATTCTATATGTTAATTTATAATTTAAAAATATGGGTTTTAATTAGAAACTTATATTTGAAATTTTAGAACCTAAGTTATATTTAAAAAAACAATTCATGGTATTATAAGAACTTAAATATATAAAGTTATTTTTATCAATTATATAATTATAATATAAAAAAATTACTTCCATTTTTATATTCTTCATCTGAAAATTATTTTATTATACATTTTTGGATTTTTTGTAAAATAATTGATTTTTAGATGAATAGTTAAAATATAGTTTTTTCCAAAATAGTGGCTTTTATTACTTTATCATAATATAATCAAGACATAAGGATTTATAGAAAAATTTAATTGAATAAATATAGATCTATGGAATAATTTTATTTTTGTTTATAATATCATTTGAAATTTATAAAACCAATAATTAAACTTATTAAATAAAAGTAATATTTTAATTCTAACAGAAAATTGTTTTTGGTCATTTGATTTAGTTAAAAATTGATTTGGTAAATCTAACAACCCAAGATTAATGTACATGAACATAAAATTTCTTATCTATAATACTTAATACATTACACAAATATATTCCAAAATACCATATTATCTCAGTGTCATTGGAAACTCAAAACATAATCTTCTAACTTAGTGAAAGATTTTCAACATTTCCCATAAAGATATTACCATTTAGTTTTCCTACCTAAAACCTTTATTTATATCCCATGTAAGGAAAAAATAAAAAGGGTGATCTCAAATTCTCAGAAAGGGTAAACATGGAGAACATAAAACAAACCATAAACATTTGAATGTGAAAACATGAACACAAATTTTGAACATCAAAATCGTGAGTCGTGAAATAAATCTTGGCAGTACTTAAGGAATTGATCATAAAGGAACATTAACCATGATAGAATAGCATTGGAATAAAAAAAAATGTAATTTTGGAAAACTAATAATCACATAATATGATTTCTATTGTAGCCAAGGCATTTCTACCAAGGCCATCATAGTTGACAAATCCCATTATTGAACCGGGTTTACTTGTCATTCCAGCTATGTATTAATGAACTAGATTTACTTACTGTTCTAGTAATTTATATCTCATGATATATAAATATTTACCCAATGAGTTTGAGAGAGATATATTTCCCACCCATCTCATAGTGTAATCATTATTACACATGCCACAAAAACATAAATCGTTCATCTTAGTGTAAACCATGAAATAAAATGGGTTTTCTTAAACATGATTCCATCATTACATAATCCATATAAATGATCATTACATCATTAAAATAATAAAATAATAGTAATAATAGGGATACAAACATAACCCTATTTTAGAGGGCCATCTTATATGGAAAACAATTTTGATAAAACACATGAACATAATTCCTGAGGAAAATATCCTTCCTTTTTCAAAAACGTTTTCTTTTCTCAAAATGCCACAAAATTTTAAAAGAAAATAATTTTGTTGAAATTTAACATGAATTAGGGTATAGTAGTTTCATGGAAATAATGTGTCATGAAATCTTAAAAATCCATTCACGTTGTATAAGTGAAAAAAAACATTTTCCTCATACTTTTGTCAAAGAAGTCAAGAAGTACCCCGTAAGGTAAAATAAAGAAAGATTCCTTCAAAACCATGAAATTAAAGTAAAAAATGAGTAGAAATTACTTTAAACATAAATATAATAATATTAAACATTTTATGAAAGAATAATTAAAATACATGGGCATGGATGATAAATATGCCCCAGTAAGTACTTATGAATAAATAATCTCATATAAAAATGAGATTATAAAATTATACCTTTCCTTAGGTCTGATATGCTTTATACATAATTAAAAATCCATTATATAATGTTTAAACATATTATTAACTTCTAATAGAATGATAATAATATTTATGATATCATATATTATTCACTTATGACTTTATATTACCCTTTTATTTATCAAATCATTGTTAAAGCAATGTTATGGGTAATAATCATTTTTTTATCATACATGTTTTGACTTGTTATTATTTATATTATTACGTAGATAGTGATATAATTACTTCTAAAATGTAAGAAATGATTTATATATCATAAATATTCAGTATATAAATACATATAATAGATAGATAAAAGAAATGGAATACACCATTCATGGAGACCGTACGTCGTACGTGCTCTTCAATGTTGTTTTTGTTTTCTTATTGTATTGAATAGAAGAAATTAAATGATATATATATAGATATACATAATTAAATTAGAATTATTATGTCATATATTTCATATTTATCTATTATATATAATTTATTATCCTTCTTAAATGGTTAATGTGGAGAATAAATCTCACCACGCCCTGGAGACGGTAGGTCGTATGTACGCATGAGCGGCGATATCATTCCTTTTGATGGTTAAATGGTATGTATATGGATGATATATTATTTATAAATAATAATTAACATTTTATATTAATTTTTTAAATTAATTAAACCCATCATTATACCCATTCCAATAAAATATTTTTGAATAACAAATTACACCATGACGTGGAGACGGTAAGTCATACGCACATACACATGATGATATTGTTATTTGTAGGATGGATGAAAGGAGGTATAATATTTTCAAATAATTATAATAACATATAATAATGTATTATATAACAGATTTATTTTTTATTATTGAATAAACATATAAATAGGTAGTGTAAGAAGAAAATTAATTGAATTGAATTGGTAATGGCATTATCTCTTCTTCATTGGACGCCCTTTGGATCTCTTCTTAGGGAGAACATGGATAGAATTTCGGGAAAAATAGGAACTCCATAAGTTGAATAATAATTTTTATAGACAAAATGGGTATCGTTTGGTTGTGATAGAAGGCTCAAGGTGGTGTGAGGAAATGTGGGAGGATATTTCATTTTATAAGAGAAGAGGAGGGGCACTTTAGAAAGGTGTTGAAATATTATTTTATTAAAAACTGGTTTTGGGTTTAAAAGGTCAAAAATTTATTAAATTAGAATATGAGATGATTATTGTTCTAAATCCTCTCAACCAATAGGTTTTGTAAAATTTTAGATCTTAAATGGAACCTTATCTTTTAGCATTAACCCTTAGCTAACTAATTTAACTCTTACAATGTCTTCTTGTATATTCATAATATATGGTTAATATAGTTTCCATAAAATGACAATATAATCTCAATTACATCATTAATGACATCTTAAACATTATATAAGTCATTTGGCCAAATATTAGATTTTTAGGACTATTATATCATTTAATAAAATACTACTTTTTTTAAAAACTTATTTATGACAATTTTTATACTATTCATATCATGACTTTTTAAAAATCCATAAACACTTTATTATTTCAATAAAACACCGTTAATTCAAATATAAAAAGTAATAATAATCCATAAAATTTTTTTATGGAAAAAAAGTTTCAAAATAAATTTATTATAATATTTATATTCAAATTTTTTTAATTCATTCATTAATCACCAAATAATCATTGTGTCATAAATAAATTTATTTATTTGGTGTCTTAAAATTATAAATAAAGTATCATGATTTAAGAGATATTTTTATACTTTAGATGATTATTTATAAAAGAATTTATCATATATATAACCACATAATAAAATTGTTTTATTAAGAAGTTACAAGTTTGGGTCATATTTCTCTTTTCATTAAATTACTTCTTATAAAATTTCATTTTCACATCCAAATGGTTACATGGCATCCCAAAATCGACCCAAGTATTCCCATGGTAATAAATAACTAATCCAATAGGATTAGGATATGTTTTAGGGTAGTCTAATATTATTATAATATTACTTTTTACCCTTACTTACTATATTTACCCTTTAACCATTCTAAATAAAATAATTACTGAAGTTACTATTCATAATGTCCAAAAACAAAAGATACCTATTTAAAAGATTCAAACCCTATGAATCCAAATATGGAATTAATTTTTTCTAAATTCAAAACATATAAGTATCAGTAATAAATTTAAAATTAATTCTCGTTACCAAAATCAAAACGTTGGTTTTTAATAAGTAATAACTATCAAAAGATTGACATGTGTTTATATCTAATTTAAAGGTAAAATTACTTCAAATGAAAAAAATTGATTTAAAAGATATAAATATAATCCAATTATACTTTAAAACCAATTAAATTTACAATCTAACTATTTAAATAAATTATATGAAAAGGCAGTTTTGAATTAAAATGCATTATTTTCACTATTTATTAAAATTTGAATTTTATCAGAAAAATAGCAAAAATTCAAACGAGGTAAAATTCTATGCCCCTATTCAAAAGTAGAAGATTATTTTTTATATTATACTTCTAAAATGTGTCAAAAAAAGATTTAAAATTGGTGCAGCATCAAAAGGTGGTAAAACCACATTTTTTGAAAAATACTTCTTTTTCACAAAAAATTAATTTTGTTCTCATACCATGTTCTAGAAAATCATTATGTTGAATGCTAATGTTTTATAAAATTAAAAATTTTGTTAATTGTTTTTCATGAATTCTAGTTTATATCCCATTAAATATTTATATTTTAATAATATATCATTGTTTAGTGAAACTCGGTATAGCGTACAAAGTAACCTATCGAGGAAGGTAGCTCTTGCATGTAATGCAAGACATGTCAGTGTTGTGTATAGTGAAAGGTTTCTTTTGTGTTGCGTATAATGAAAGCTAATCCTGGTGTAGCATACAATTTAAGACATAAAAGAAATTAAAACGAATCTATATCATAAAATCTCAGGGTGTTACATTCTACCCCATTTGAAATGAATTTCATCCTTAAAATTCGTTGGGGTTATAATTGATTTTATACTTGAATGTTTATTTCATGGAAACCCACATCGTAAATAATTATACTAAAAATAATTTTAAAAAGGAATGTTAGAAAAATAATGGTTACCTAAAGTAACTCATCACTAGGTTTCCACATAGAAGAACATAAGTGGTAAGTGAAAATGTGGATATCGAATAGAAATCTAACAACCATGTTCGGATGGATAGTGATAGAGAATAATTATTGGAGAAAGTTAACAATAAGAAATAGATAAAGATGTGATGATTTGAGGAATCATCTGATTCATCGGATAAGAAGGTACTAGGATAACATTTTTTGTTTTCAAGTTACTTTCCCTATTGTAGATGAATTTTGTATGAGAATAAACACATACTTGATTTCGGTACATTCTCTCCATTGTTTGTGCCTTGAAAAAATTACACTCCATCTCTTATTTAAATAAATGAAGTTAAAATTTTCATTATTGAAGTGGTGTAATATCATTCAATATAATGATAGGAAATCCCATCAGCCTCTATCACAAAATGATTAGAGCAAGTTATCAAATTTATAAAAGTCCATATATAGTGAGATTAATCATATATGGTTCTAAAAATGGACTTATAATTTATCTATCATACAACTTAAATATAATAAAATTAATTTATACTAACCAAGGACTTCCCGTAGGCCAGTGGTAGGTGATAAAGTCCTATCGCACTTCAGTCGTGGGTTCGATTCCCACAACCTTGTCCGATGCGAAGAGTTGTCACTCGTCCTGCGAGTTGTCCTTTTTCAAAAACTATACCATTATCATTTTCCAGAAAAAAATTTTATCCTTAAATGATGTCCAACATAATCCATTCCAACCTTTAGGATTTTGAAAAATAATTATATCCAAACTCACGGTACAAAAAAATAACAAGAAAGGTCAGATAGCAAGAATGTGAATACCATCATTTATTCCTCATATATCATATGATATATCTTGTTGGTCACATTCAAAAAAATTGAATGGATTCATCATGTATTCTCTTAAGTCATGGTAAGAACCTAAATTACTTTATATTCTTATTGAAAACATGCATGTTTTCTGATTCTAAAACTTATTGGATATAATTATTATGTCCTGAAAAGTTGTATACTTCATTCGTGAAAATAGAACACACATCTCAACCAATCCTTAACTTGTTCTAAGGTAACTAATATCATCCAACATATCTCTATCAAAATATCATTATCCAAAAATAATAGACATATTAAGGGTTATATTCTCCATAATCACGAGTTATCCAAATATATCAACAGACCCTTAAATCATATATTGGATCCTTATAACTATTCAACATATCCTTTACAATCCTTAATGAAAAACTTTTACTGAAAACACTAATATATTTTAGGATTCATATAACATAGTCTTTTAAATTTTTAACATATACACCTCAATCATCCAACCTTATTCCTAAACCATTACCCAGTTTCCATCATCATCTTCTCTCCTAAAATATGAATCATGTCTTATGGTTTCTTAACAGCAATATTCATAGGTTAAATGTAAAAAATACTAGAAGAACATAACATAACTTTCTTAGGTCATTTACAATATATTTTTCCTCATAAGTATGACCAATACTCATACCATCATCATGATTATCTTCATGATATTTCCACTTAGTAAATCAATCTTTATAATTATCATAATTTATACATCTGAAATATTCAATGGTTAACAATGTTCTATACAGTTCTAGATATTGACTAAGACCAGAATGAAAAGTGTAAGAAATACATATAAGATATTAGAAACACATAAGTAAGGTAAATTACTTATAATATTTCAATGTATGATATCTTCAATTTAACCCTAGGTTAGTCATTATTGTCAAAAAAACCCTAGGATTGTGACCTATACTTGAATTATGTTTTTGAAATCCCTAGACATATCCTGAGAAATATCTCTAGAGATATCACTAAATATTTTACATCCTAGCTTCCAAATTTTGACTAAACCTTCGCTCTGATTCCAAATCTAACAAACCAAGCTTGATGTACATGAATATAATATTTCTTTTGCGGAATACTTAATACTTAACAAAAATATATCCCCAAAGGTCATATTAGTTTAGTGTATTTGGATACTCAGAACATAATCTTATAACTTGGTGAAAAATATTTAACATATCCCTTAAAGATCTACCCCTTTAGTTTTCATACATAAAACCTTTCTTTATATCCTGTGGAAAGAAAACATAAAAAGTGTGATATCAAATTCTTAATAAGAGTAAACATGGAGAACATAAAACAAATCATAAACATTTGAATGTGAAAACATGAACATAAATTTTTAACTTCAATTTAATGAGTTATGAAATAAATATTGGTAGTACTTAAGGCATATATAATAAAGGTACATTAACCATGATAGAATGGAATTGGCATAAAACATGTTATTATGGAAAAATAAAAGGCACTAATATGATTTCCAAACTAGCCAAGGCATTTCTCCTAAGACCATAATAGTGGACAATGCCCATTACTAAACCAGGTTTACTTGCCTTTCCAACCATGTATTACTAAATAATATTTACTTTCCATTACAGTCATGTCTATCTCATGGGATATAAATATTTACCCAATGCATTGTATGTAAAGTCATGGAAATTCCATGTAATTTTTTTAAATTATATGTGAATTTTATGAGTCTGCGGAAATTGACAGTGCATGATCCCAAGGCCTGGTGTGTCTGGAATGAATTTATGAAATTTTTTTAAGGTACGTTCAGAAAACGTGTGAGTGGATTCTTGTAACTTTTCAACTGGTGCTCGGAATTGAAATCCAAGCACATCATTGAACTCGCAGGACCGATATTCGCTTATGAAGATCTTCATCTCAACCGCAGTAGGTCGGGGCTGAAAGTTAGTTTTTGTTTCTATCATGGTAGGAGAAGAAAAATAAAATAAAAAACTATTTTTTATTTTGGAAACCTCTCTACTTGGGTTATGGATATTGGGACCACCCGAACTAGAAAACCCCCAAATTAAATTCTAGTGGTGGGGACCTCTCGGACCCCTCTTAATGTAGGGAAAACCTCTCAACATCAAATAATTAATTATACCAACTCTCCAATAAATTATTTGAGCCATTTAATTTTGTGCCAATGTAAATTAAATGTATACACCTACTTTAATTTATGTTGGATCTTCATTTTATCATTTGTGGAATAATTGTTGGCAAAGCGGAGAGTGGGGAGAACTTTGGAAAAACATTCTCCAATTAATAACTCTTCTCCTTCGACGAATATTTCTCCAATGAAGAACTCTGTCAAAGGATCTCCAATGATGAACAAAGTAACAATCAAGGAAATGCCAACGTCACCAACTTCACCCTTTCCTCTCCTCACCAAAGTCAACGAGAAATGAAGGTAGGGGTGTGTTTTCATTTGATCATCGTTAATTTTTCTCTCATGTTGAATCACATCCCTTGAGCCGCTTACCACCGCTCTAACATGGAGGGTATGACTCAAATGAACATGACCCAACCTCACAAAAAAATATTTGTGGTTCTTGGTTTGATATTAGTGATGGAGGAGGAAAGAAACCAACACCGGTGGGGCTCAAGAATGACATCCGGAACCATGTCCAACCACAAAGACAATGGCGGTTGTGGGAAATGGGCCATGGTGGTGTGCGTCCCTGACGGATGGTGAGCAAGGGTTGCAGTTTATGCCATAATAGAAAAGGGGAGGGCATCCAATGTTCGGCCGACCACGGAGAGGAGGCGCAAAACAAGCCACCTGGAGGACCATGGGCCGGCCATTTCGGCCAGCCATGCTGGACCGAGCGGGACCCTCGTCAGGTCCCGTATGCTGCTGGCGACCAAACAGCTTCGACCGTTCAATGAGTGGAGGTGGGGGGTGCATGACTCCCCCCCGCATGAGGTCAGGCCAGGCTTCCTAGCACTAGCCGGGCTGTCCAGCATGGGCCGGGCCAGACCCAGCGGGCCACGTCAACCCGAACTGGGTTGGGTCTGTCCGACCGGGTCAGACCGGACCTGGACCAACTTTGACCCATATTATCTCTTTTGGTAACAACATTGGCACCGAGCATCCATTTGATGAACCGTCTACGACACTGGAAACCTTGGAGTGAGAAGGTCCTTTTGGTATACCCCACTTATTATTTGGATAAATTTGGAGTACATCCGGGTTGGATTGAACACGAATCCAACTGGGCCCTCGGGACTAAAAGGCTAATAACATACAGAATGGGAATCCTTTTGACACACCGTCTGTTGCATTGAGACCCCTTTTACATGGTAGTCCTTTACAATCCTTAATGAAAAACTTTTACTGAAAACACTAATATATTTTAGGATTCATATAACATAGTCTTTTAAAATTTTAACATATACACCTCAATCATCCAACCTTATTCCTAAACCATTACCCAGTTTCCATCATCATCTTCTCTCATAAAATATGAATCATGTCTTAAGGTTTCTTAATAGCAATATTCATAGATTAAATGTAAAAAATTCTGGAAGAACATCACATAACTTTCTTAGGTCATTTACAATATCTTTTTCCTCAGTAGTATGACCAATACTCATACCATCATCATGATTCTCTTTATGATATTTCCACTTAGTAAATCAATATTTATAATTATCATAATTTATACATCTGAAATATTCAATTGTTAAAAATTTTCTATATAGTTCTAGATATTGACTAAGACCAGAATGAAAAGTGTAAGAAATACATATTAGAGATTTGAAACACATAAGTAAGGTAAATTACTTATAATATTTCAATCTATGATATCTTCTATTTAACCCTTGGTTAGTCATTATTGTAAAAAAAACCCTAATAATGTGGCCTATACTTGAATTATGTTTTTGAAATCCCTAGACATATCCTGAGAAATATATCTAGAGATATCACTAAATATTTTACATCCTAGCTTCCAAATTTTGACTAAACCTTCGCTCTGATTCCAAATCTAACAACCCAAGCTTGATGTACATGAATATAATATTTCATTTGTGGAATACTTAATACTTAACAAAAATATATCCCCAAAGGTCATATTAGTTTAGTGTATTTGGATACTCAGAACATAATCTTATAACTTGGTGAAAAATATTTAGCATATCCCTTAAAGATCTACCCCTTTAGTTTTCATACATAAAACCTTTCTTTATATCCTGTGGAAAGAAAACATAAAAAGTGTGATATCAAATTCTTAATAAGAGTAAACATGGAGAACATAAAACAAATCATAAACATTTGAATGTGAAAACATGAACATAAATTTTTAACATCTATTTAATGAGTTATGATATAAATATTGGTAGTTATTAATGCATAGATAATAAAGGAAAATTAACCATGATAGAATGGAATTGGCATAAAACATGTTATTATGGAAAAATAAAAGGCACTAATATGATTTCCAAACTAGCCAGGGCATTGCTGCTAAGACCATCATAGTGGACAAAGCCCATTACTAAACCAGGTTTACTTGCCGTTTCAACCATGTATTACTGAATCATATTTACTTTCCATTCTAGTCATGTCTATCTCATGGGATATAAATATTTACCCAATGAATTGTATGTAAAGACTTGGAAATTCTATGTAATTTTCTTAAATTATATTTGAATTTTATGAGTCCTCGGAAATTGACGGCGCGTGATCCTAAGGCCAGGTGTGTTCGGAATGAATTTATGAACTTTTTTTCAGGTACGTTCAGAAAACGTGCGAGTGGATTTTTCTAACTTTTAAACCAGTGCTCGGAATTGAAATCCAAGGACATCATTGAACTCGCAACACCGATATTCTCTTAATAAGATCTTCACCTCAACTGCAGTAGGTCGGGGCTGAAAGTTAGTTTTTGTGCCTATCGTGGAGGAAGAAGAAAAATAAAATAAAAAACTATTTTTGATTTTGGAAACCTCTCTACATGGGTTATGGAGATCGGGACCACCCAAACTAGAAAACCCCCAAATTAAATTCTAGTGGTGGGGACCTCTCGAACCACTCTTAATGTAGGCAAAACCTCCCAACTTCAAATAATTAATTATTCGAACTCTCCAATTAATTATTTGAGCCATTTAATTTTGTGCCAATGTAAATTAAATGTATAAACCTACTTTAATTTATGTTGGATCCTCATTTTATCATTTGTGGAATAATTGTTGGCAAAGCGGAGAGTGGGGAGAACCTTGGAAAAACATTCTCTAATGAAGAACTCTTCTCCTTCGACGAATATTTCTCCAATGAAGAACTCTGTCGAAGGATATCCAACGACGAACAAAGTAACGATCGAGGAAATGCCAATGTCACCAACTTCACCCTTTACTCTCCTCACCAAAGGCAACTAGAAATTATGGTAGGGGTGTGTTTTCATTTGATCATCGTTAATTTTTCTCTCATGTTGAATCACCTCCCTTGAGCCGCTTACCACCACTCTAACATGGAGGGTACGACCCAAATGAACATGGCCCGACCTCCCAAAAAAATCTTTTTGGTTCTTGGTGTGATATTAGTGATGGAGGGGGAAAGAAACCAACACCGGTGGGGCTCAGGAATGACATCCGGCACCATGGACAACCACAAAGACAATGGCGGTTGTGGGATATGGGCCATGGTGGTGTGCATCCGTGACGGTTGGCGAGCAAGGGCTGCAGTTTGTGCCACAATAGAAAAGGGGAGGGTGTCCAAAGTTCAGCCGACCATGGAGAGGAGGCGCAAAACAAGACACCTGGAGGACCCAGGGCCGGCCATTTCGGCCAGCCATGCTAGACTGAGCGGGACCCTCGTCAGGTCTCGTATGCTGCTGGCGACCAAATGGCTTCGACCGTTCAATGAGTGGAGGTGGGGGGTGCACGACTCCCCCCCGCATGAGGTCAGGCCAGGCTTCCTAGCACTAGCTGGGCTGCCCAACATGGGCCGGGCCAGACCCAGCGGGCCAGGTCAACCCGAACTGGGTTGGGTCGGTCTGACCGGGTAAGACCGGACCTGGACCAACTTTGACCCATATTATCTCTTTTGGTAATAACATTGGCACTGAGAATCCATTTGATGAACTGTCTATGACACTGGAAACCTTGGTTTGAGAAGGTCCTTTTGGTATACACCACTTAATATTTGGATAAAGATGGAGTACAGCCGGGTTGGATTGAACACGAATCCAACCGGGCCCTCGGGACTAAAAGGCTAATAACATACAGACTGGGAATCCGTTTGACACACTGTCTGTTGCGTTGAGACCCCATTTACATAGTAGTACTTTGAGATACTTCTCCATGGTACTTCTTGGAATTTGGAGTATCGACCTGTGTCTTGAGGAGCGGATCCTCTTAAATTCAAGTGAGCTTAGCACAGGAACCCTGTAGCTGGCTGTAACATGAGAAAGGGATCCTTCCTGGGTCTGTGCTTGAGGATCCCACATGGATCCACTCTAGGAATCCATGTGGGAGTACTCTTGGATCCTGTGTGGGTCTTCTATACTAGGATCATGTGTGGGTATGATGATGTACTAGGATTCTGTGTGGGTCTGCGCTACTAGGATCCTGCATGGGTCTGATGATGTACTAGGATCTTGTGTGGGTCTTCTATAATAGGATACTGTGTGTGTCTAATGATGTACTCGGATGCTATGTGTCTATGATGATTTAGGATCCTACATTGGTCTGCCTCTTAACAGAGTAAGATGATTTAGTAGTTACATCTATTCATCTCTACTATTGTACCTAAGTTATACCTGATGTGAGCTGAGTCTTTACCTTTGTGGTATTCTTCTGTGTGGCATACCTATGTGGTACTTACCATCATGGTGTTACCTTTGTGGTATTCTTCTGTGTGTCTTACTTGTGTGGTACTTACCTTCGTGGTAATATTTCCTTTGTGGAACAACTGTACTTTGGATATGGAGTTGGGCCTTGTGTTTCCTCATGAATTAGATGGGTAATATTTGATAACTTAGGTATATTTATGGGCATATACCTAAGTAGGGTTGTCACTAGTTTACATGCTTTGTGGTTTATCCTTTGTGGATTTTGTGATACCTTGAGGGTCTCGGGGTCCCTACTGAGTACAATTATACTCACCCCTACACGAGCTTTGCCCGGACCTTGTTGTGTTTGGTGCAGACGATGAACAACGATGATTGGGGATGAGGGTACTAGGACTGGACGGTGCCTGTTGGTGGACCATAAAGAATGTCGGTATATAGAGGAGATGGGAATATGTGGAGTGATGACGAGGAGATATGTACATACCCTTCAGGTAGGAACCTCGGAGGATGGCTGAGTAGATGTCTTTCTCTTTCTTTAGTTGTATTGTATTTCCAGTTGTACTTGTACCTTTACTATTGGGTTTGTATTCTGGCCCCTCTTAATTTCAACACTCTTTTTTCTATACAGTTTACTTATGTTCGTATCCTTTGGTGTGCTTGGTCGAGTGTGTTTATAGGATATAAAGGCAATGCCTTCCCAGTTTTAGGGGATATGCCTTTCAGTGCTAGTCACCAGCCCCTGGCCTATGGAAGGCGGGCTTGGGGTAGTCACGGCTTGGGCTCCGGGGGGATGGGTCATGAAAAATTGGTATTAGAGGAGTTGGTTCTACCATAGAACATTGGACTATGATCTTTTTAACAACAACAATTTAAAGTGTAGTGAGTGTGGTTATTAGTTTAGGGAATCTCGTGTTGGTGCGGTGGCCGATGTATCCATTCACCAGGAACCAAACTTCTTATTTCTGACTCAGTGCACGAAAACACTGATTTCTTGTGTGCTTAGAAATGTTTTCTTTGTGATATTTTGGAGTCATATCATAGGGTATAACTTTTTGATCGTGTCACACCTATTTTTTTCAGGATTCCTCCACCTAGACAGCCAGCTAGGGTTATGGGTATAGTATGCACTGATAGCCCACCGAGCAATAAGGCCTCAGTGTAGGGTCCTCTTCCAGTAGAGGAACCAGAGGAGGCACCGATGACCCCATTACCAATTGACCACCAATGCCACCAGCCCCAACAGTAGAGATTGAATGCCGCTTGAGCACGTTGGCCAAGTTCCTGTGCCAAAGGCCACCCAGGTTCTGGGGAGAGACAAACCCACAAGCGTTTGAGGATTGGTCGGAGGCCGTGGTGAGAGTCTTCTGATTGGTAGGGACACCAGCAGATCTCATGGTGATCCTTGTTGTCAGTATTCAACAAGCTATAGTAAGCAGATGGTGGATCTTGATGCTCCAGGTTCATGACGAGGTGACGCTTCTCTGGGCAGACTTTGAGAGCTTGTTACGGGTAGAGTTTGTCTCAGTGACCCTTCGCACAGTAAGAATTTTAAAACTTCTTCATCTGTAGTATGGCAGCATGATTGTGGCTCAATACTCAGCGAGGTCACTGACCTCTCGTGATACTCCACTAATATGGTGCAAGACCCATTCTTCAGGGCCTATACCTTTGAGCAGGGACTCAGGTGAGAGATCATGGCTTTAATGATTTCTCTCAGCATCCCGACATAGGCGGGGGGTGTTAGAGCGAGCCCTCTTAGTGGAGAGTTTTCTTGCTGAGCAGTCACTAGTAGTGAGACCCACCATTGGGTGTCAGGTAGAAGATTCTTTGGCAGCTGGTAGTAGGCAAATGTCACAGAGGTCCAAGAGAACCAGAACTATAGGTGGATGACCAAATGATTTAGGGTCGGTTGTGCGGGGCACCAGAGACAGAGATAGTCATGCGAGGAGCAGGTAATGTTTCACATGCAGTGGGTAGGGTCACATGGCAGATAAATTCCCGACCAACCATACAGATGATCAGCATACGATCAAATGGTTTCCCAGGTAGAAACATAGGTTCAACCAAGGAGGTCCGCAGGGAGTAAGTGGATGTGGCAGAGGAGCAGGTCGTGCAACTGGCGGTGGGCGACGATTCGAGATGTTACCACCACCACCACCAGGTGGTCCACCCCGACCACAAGGAGTAGGTGGATAGGGTGATCTTAGCTCTAGGCATCTAAGGCCTATGACCATGGCACTTAGAATATGATACCAGGTAGGATCTGTGTCTACTCCACCATAGTTGTAGTACTTATAGACATAGGTGCCAGTCATTATTTTATTTCCACTACCCTCATCTGGAGCTCAGAGATTCCAGTGGAGTTTTTGGCTCGATTTTTACAGTTAGAGACTGCTACGGGAGTAGATTCAATGATTACACACTGGTTCCAACAGTGTTAGCTTACTCTAGGAGGCGATAGATTTGGCTAGGATCTCCTAGTAGTGGCTTCGAGGCCTTACGATGTCATCTTGGGTATGGATGGGTTATCTATAGTCCATGCCCAAATTGACTTTATTAGGCACAATGTGCGGTGCGTCCACACGGATGGGACTAGGTTTACCTTCACCGGTGAGAAGGGAACCTTTATTGAATTGGATGGACTTACCCAGAGGAGAGTGTAGCTGATCACTCATCTGTTGGCTAGCCTTACCCTTGGAGCGGTTGACGTGGAGAGTCTGAGATATCCTGTAGTGGTGGATCAGTATGAGGATGTCTTCCCTGATGATGTTCTGGGTCTACCTCCACACAGAGTGGTGGAATTTTTCATTGACATATACCCCGAGACGACACTGATATCTACACCAGCGAATTAAATAGCTCCGATAGTGCTTCGTGAGCTGCGGGTACAGCTGGAGGACTTTCATGGGAAGGGGTTCATCTGGAGAAGTGTTTCTCCTTGGACAACCCGGATTTTGTTTTCCAAGAAGGTGGATGGGAGCTTGAGAATTTGTGTTGACTATCGGCACCTGAATCAGGTGACCATGATGAACAAGTACCCACTTCCGAGGATTGACGACCGCTTTGATCAGCTGAAGGGAGCACGGTAGTTCTCGAAGATAGACCTCAGATTAGGCTATCACCAACTCATAGTACGAGATGATGATGTGCAGAATATGGCTTTTAGATGTCGGTACGACCATTATGAGTTCTTTTTTATTCCATTCGGTGTGACCAATGCTCTACCAGTGTTCATGGAACTCATGAATAAGATATTTCAGCCATACCTTGATCACATTGTAGTAGTCTTCATCGATGACATTCTGATCTACTCGGCTACCGAGGAGAAACATGCCTATCACTTGCAGGTAGTTCTGTACACACTCTGAGAGCACCAGCTTTATGGTAAGCTCTCTAAGTGCCAGTTCTGGATCCAAGAGGTTCACTTTCTGAGACATGTTATCTCATAGGATGGAGTTAAAGTGGATCCAACAAAGATTGAGGTGGTACTTTCTTGGGATCCACCCAGGAGTGTGATGGAGGTACGAAGTTTCCTGGGTTTTGATGGATACTACTAGAGGTTTGTGCCAGATTTCTCAAGAGTTGAAACACCTTTATCAACGTTGAAGAAGAAGGGGAAACCCTTCGTGTGGTCAGAGAGATGCCAGTGAAGTTTTCAGAAGCTAAGGGAGAGGATGACTATTGCCCCCATCTTGAGGCTTCCAGAGGAGGGCGTTGGGTATGTAGTCTACTGCAATGCATCGGGGAATGAACTTGGATGTGTCCTAATTTAGGAGCGAGCAGGGATTGCATATGATTCTTGACATCTTAGACAGCATGAGCAGAACTATGCTACCCATGACATAGAGTTAGTAGTAGTGGCCTTCTCCTTGAATATGTGGAAACATTACTTGATGGGTGAGCATTTTACAGTCTACTCAGATCACAAGAGTCTCAGGTATATCTTCTCTCCGAAGGACCTAAACCTGAGACAATGACTTTGTATTGAGTTATTCCAGGACTATGACTTCGAGATAGTCTATACTCCTGGGAAGAGGAACACAGTAGAAGATAAAATTAGCAGGAGATCTGGTATAAAATTCTAGGTGAGGCAAGAGAAAAGTTGGCTACTTTACAGATATCCTTTGTGGATCAAGATGGATCATCTTTTCTTTCTTCTCTTATAGTCACTCCCCCAATTATTCAGTGAGTCAAGGAGGCATAGTGTGGGGACACTAACTGCGAGGCTTGACGTGCTCAGATATCCATAGGAAAGGCACGTGATATATTTTATGAAGGTGGGGAGCACGTCATCCTTTTCAGAGGACGTACCATGGTAATAGTGTCATATTGGGAGGAAGTGTTGAGGGAGTTCAACACGTCCCCTCTAGCGGTACATCCAAGAGTCGCGAAGATGTACTAGGATCTCCAAAGACAACAACGGTGGCTGGTATTGAAGAGAGCAGTAACAGATTTTGTCTCTCTGTGCCTCACTTGTCACCAAGTGATGGTGGAGCATCAGGTACTAGTAGGCTTAGTTCAACCTTTACAGGTCCTAGAGTTGAAGTAGGATGTTATATCCTTGGAATTAACGACATGAACTCCATGTACATCAAGGGGTCAAGATTCTATTTGGGTGATCGTCGACCGACTCACCAAGTAGGCCCACATACTAATGATTGGAGAGCAGGGTTCAGTAGAGAGCCTGAGACACCTTTATGTGTAGGAGATTGTGCGACTACATGGAGTACACTCAACTATTATCTCTGATCATGATGCACATTTCAATTTCCGGCTATGGAATGGGTTTCCAGAGGCTTTCGGGATTCTAATTTGTTTGAGAACTGCCTTCCATCCTCATATGGATGGAAAAACTAAGTGGACCATTCAGACCCTTGAGCACATGCTGCGTGCTTTTTTCCTTGACTTCGGTCGGAGCTGGGAGGATCACTTTCCCTTGGTGGAGTTTTCATACAAAAAAAGCTACTACTCTACCATTGGGATGGAAGCTTTTGAGGCATTGTACGTCCGACCTTGCTGATCGACTTTGTACTGGACTGACCCAGGGGAGTCACCACTCATGGGACCAGAGATGGTACATGTTACTATAGAGAAGGTGCGGATCAGCCAGAAGCAGATGATGACTGCACAGAGTAGGCCGAAGTCTAATGCTGATAGAAGATAGAGACCTCTGGAGTTTGAGGATAGTGACGACATCTTTCTATGGGTCTCACCCCGATGGGGTTTGGAGAGTTTTGGTCAGGCTGGAAAGTTATATATGAGGTTCATTGGACCCTTTCAGGTCATCAATAGTGTTGGCGAGGTGGCTTACCTCTTAACACTTCCCCCTCAGTTGCACCGGTTGCACGACATATTCCACGTATCCCAGCTGAGTAGATTCGTGCATGACCTTTCCCACATCATCAACAATGGTGAGCTAGACATCGATGATGGGGTGACATTTACGGAGGTTCCAGTTGAGATTAAGAATTGACAGGAGTGGGTCCTTTGTGGGTGGTCGATACCTATGGTGTGCGTTCACTAGAATAATGTGATCCTCTATGAGAGCACATGGGAGGGGGGGATCAAATTCGTGCTCAATACCCCCATATGTTTTCCTTAGTTTGATTGGTGGATTATGGGGATGCAAAGCCCTCAGGTGGGGAGAATGTGAAGACCCGAAAATTCCATGTAATATTTTTAATTAAATGGGAATTTTACAAGTCCATGAAAATTGACAGTGCGTGATTTTGAGGACTGCTGTGCCCAGAATGATTTTTTGAACTTTTTTGGTTTATGTTCAGTAAACGTGCGAGCAAGTTTTTGTAACTTTTGAACTGGTTCTCGGAATTGAAATCCAAGGACACCGTTGAACTCCCATCGCTAGTATTTTTTTAAGAAGACCTTCACCTTGACCACAGTAGGTCGGGGGTTAAAGTTAGTTTTTGTCCCTTTCATGTAGAAAGAAGAAAAATAAAATAAAAAACATTTATTTTATTTTTGAAACCTCTCTAAATGGGTTATAGAGGTGGGGACCACCCGAACTAGAAAACCCCCAAATTAAATTCTAGTGGTGGGACCACCCAAACCCCACTTAATGTACGGAAAACCTCCCAACTTTAAATAATTAATTATGCCAAGTATTTAATTATTTATTTGAGCCATTTAATTTTGTTCCAACCTAAATTAAATGAATAAACCGAAATTAATTTATGTTGGATTCTCATTTTATCGTTTGGGGGAAAATTGTTGGCAAAGGGGAGAGTGGGGAGAACTTTGGAAAAACATTCTCCAATGATGAAATCTTCTACTTCGATGAATATTTCTCCAATGAATAACTCCATCAAAGGATCTCCAGTGACAAATAAACTGACGATCGAGGAAACACCAACCTCACCGACGTCACCCTTTCCTTGCCCCACCAATGAAAACGAGCAATCAAGGTAGGAGTGTGTTTTCATTTGATCATCATTAATTTTTCTCTCACTTTGAATCACCTCCCTTGATCTACTTGCTACTACTCTAACGTAGAGAGTACGGGCCAAACAAACATGGCTCGACCTCACCACAAAATCTTTTTGGTTCTTGGTGTGATCATTGTGATGGAGGAGGATGGAAAAAAACAATAGGGGGGCTCGAGAAAGTCGGTCTGCACCACGACCGACTGTGAAGAACACAGCGGCACAACCATGCCGCCGGAGAGGTTCCATGGCACATTGGCCGCGGCAGAGCAAGGGTGGGGGTTGGCGGAGGCCGACCGCATGACGGGGGTAGCAGCGCGTGTCCGTGCCACTCAGCGAGCAAGGGCCGTGGCTTGTGCCATGGCAGCGAAGGGGTGGGTAGCCAACGTTTGGATAGCCATAGGGGGGCGACACACGACGCGGCACCGGGAGTACCAAGGGTCGGCTGTTTCGGCTGGCCGATCTGGACCGAGTGGGACCCGCGGCGGGTCCCACAAGCTGCTTGTGACTGAACGGATTCATCCGTTCGGTGAGTGGAGGTTGGGGGCATGCGAATCCCCCCCCACCCCCCCGCATGTGGCTAGTCCGGATCCAGCGGGCCAGGTCGGGTCGGTCTGACTGGGTCAGACTGGACCCGGACCAACTTAGACCCATATTTGCTCTTTTGGCCATAACGTTTGCACCGAGCGTCCGTTTGACGAACCGTCTACAGCACCAGAAACCTTGGAGTGAGACAGTCCTTTTTGTTTACCCCACTTGAGTTTCGGATAATTTTGGGGTATGGCTAGGTTGGATTGAACACGAATCCAACTAGGCCCTCAAGAATAAAAGGATAATAACCTACAGATAGGGCATCTGTTTGACGTACCATCTATTGCGTTGAGACCCCTTTGAGGTGGCAGTCCTTTGGGATACTTCTCTATGGTAATTCTTGGCAGTTGGAGTATTGAACTGTGGATTGAGGAGGGGATCCTCCTGGAATCAAGTGATATGAGTGTGGGAACCCTATAGCTGGTTGTAACATGAGAAAGCGATCCTTTGTGGGTCTGTTCTTGAGGATCGCACATGGATCCAATCTAGGAATACATGTGGGACTAATATAGGATCCTGTGTGGGTCTGCTGTACTAGGATCATGTGTGAGTCTAATGATGTACTTGGATCCTATGTGGGTCTGCTATACTAGGATCCTGTGTGGGTCTGATGATGTACTAGGATCCTGTGTGGGTCTAATGTACTAGGATCCTGTGTGGGTCTGATGATTTACTAGGATCTTGTGTGGGTATGACAATTTAGGATCCTACATGGGTCTACCTCTTAATAGAGAGAGATGATTCAATAGTTACATCTAATCATATCTACTTATGTACCTAAGTTATACCTAGTGTGAGCTGAGTCTTTACCTTTGTGGTATTCTTATATGTGTCGTACCTGTGTGGTACTTACCTTCATAGTGTTACCTTTGTGTTATTCTTCTGTGTGGCATACCTATGTGGTACTTACCTTCGTGGTAATCTTTCCTTCGTGGAACAGTAGTACTTTGGCTAAGTAGTTGGGCCTTGTGTTTCCTCAAGAATGAGATGGGTAATATTTGATTACTTAAGTATATGTATGGGAATTAAATATGTAGGGTTGTCACTCTTTTACCTGCTTTGTGGTTTATACTTTGTAGATTTTATGAGACCTTGAGTGTCTCTTGGTCCCTACCGAGTATCGATATACTCAACCCTTCACGGGCTTCACCCACACCATGTTGTGTTTGGTGTAGACGATGAAAAACACTGATCTAGGCAGAGGGTACCAGTAATGGATGGTGCCTGGAGGTGGACCATACGGAGTGTCGGTAGGTAGAGGAGACAGGAAGACATGGAGTGTTGAGGAGGCGATCTGTACCTACTGTTCAGGTAGGAACCTCAAAGGATGACCCAGTAGGTGTCTTTCTCTTTCTTTAGTTGTGTTGTATTTCCAGTTGTACTTGTACCATTACTGTTGGGATTGTATTCTGACCCATCTAACTTTCAACAATATTTTTGATATATAGTTTACTTGTGTTCGTATCTTGTTGTGTTCTTATTTTAGTGTGTTTATAGTATACAAAGGCAATGCCTTCCATGTTTTAGGGGATACGCCTTTCGGTTCTAGTTGTCAGCCCCTTGCCTATGGAAGGTGGGTTTGGGGTAGTCACGGCACGGGCCCCAAAGGTATGGGTCGTGACATTGTAGGGAGACATATATACCACTCATCTCATAGTGATATCATTCTTATATTTTCCACAAAAACATAAATCATTCATCATAGAATAATCCATTAAATTATATGGGTTTTTTAGACATCATTCTATCTTAATGTAATCCATATAAAATATTATTCCATAATTAACATAATAAAATCATAGTAATAATATGGATAGAAACATAACTCTATTTAAGAGTGTCATATTAGATGGAAAATAATTTTGATAAAACACTTGAACTTAATTTCTAAGGAAAATATCCTTTCTTTTTTTTAAAAAAATTTCTTCTCTCAAAATGTCATGAAATTTTAAAAGAAAATAATTTAGTTTAAAATAGACATGAAATAGTGTATAATAAGCTTCATGGAAATACGTCATCATGATTCTGTAAAAATCTAAAAAACATTCCCCTCGTGCTTTTGATGAAGAAGTCAAAAAGTAACCTGTAAGATAAAAGAAGGAAATATTCCTTCCGAACCATGTAGTAAAAGTAAAAAATAGGTAAAAATAAATTTAAACATACATTTAAGAATATTAAAAATTTTATCAAAGTATTATTGGAAAACATGTACATGTATGACAAATATATCCCCGTATGTACTTATGAATTAAAAATATCGGATAATAATGAGATTGCAAAATTATCCCTTACCTTAGGCCTGATATGCTTCGTAAGCATCCTAAACTCATGTATAGTGGGATTAAACATATTATTTACTTATAATATAGTGATAATAATATTTATGATATCATATATTATTCACATATGAATTTATATTACCCTTTGCATTTTCAAATCCAAGTTAAAGTAACATTTTGAGTAATAATAGTTTTATTTGTCCTACATGTTTGGACATGTTATTCTTGATCTTATAACATAGATAGTTATTTACTTAATTCTTTAATGTAAAACATGATTTATATATCATAAATATTCAGTATATAAATACATATAATAGATAGAAAATGAAATGGAATACACCATTCATGGAGATGGTAAGCCGTACATACACATGAACGCAATTTCTATTTCCTTATTGAATTAAATGGAAGCAATTAATTGACATATATAAAGATATACATAAATCAATTATAATTATTCGGTAATATATATCATACTTATCTATTTTATATACATTGTAATCATTCTTTAATGGTTAATGTGGAGAATAAATCATATCATGTCATGATGACGGTAGGTCGTACGTAAGCACGAGGGAAAATATCATTCCTTTTGATGGTTAAATGGTATGAAACTGTATGGTATATTAATTATACAGAATAATTATCATGTTATATTAATTTTCTACATCCATTAACCCATCATTATACCCATTCTAATAAACTATATTTGAAAAAGAAATTACACCATGACGTGGAGACGGTAACACAACTAGAAAAAAGCCTATTACCAGAGTTCAAAACTGTGGAAATAGGTCCAAAAAACATGGCCATAGCCTACGGCCACGGTTTTGGCCAACCGTGGATGCTATCGCTGTGGCAGTAGGTCCCAGCCTACTGCCACAGTTTTGAAAACCATGGCATTATGCCTCAAAAACTGCCACCATGGTAGTTGACCTATATCCACGGTTTAAACTATGGCCATATGAATCTATTTACATAGTTTTAACTGTGGATATAGCCTTATTAAACCATGATAATAGCCTAAATACAAAATTTCACCAGTGAGTTTTGACCATTTTACCTCCTCTTTACAAACCATCATACTTACCACTACAATGCATGACACTTTGGATATATATATATATATATATATAATGATATATATATTAATATAAACCATGGAAATAGCCTCAAAACTGTGGTGGTAGGACTTCCTGCCAAATTTTTGGCGGGAAATGTTTTTCCCATGGAAGCACGAGAACCCTATTGACATGGTTTTGGAAAACTGTGGCTATAGGCTATTAAAAATTTTGGCCTATAGCCACGATTTTAAAACTATGGCTATATGAAAAAAAACCATGGCTATAACCATGACCTATAGCCATGGATTTTAAAACTGTGGAAATAGGCCATGGAAAACCAGCCTATAGCCCCGGTTTTAAAACCGTGGCTATATGCCACATAACCATGGCAATAGCCACCTATATCCACGGTTATAAAACTGTGGCTATAGGTCAATGGTAGTAGCCTCATTTTCTAGTAGTGTAATCCATATTTATTCCCACATGGTGATATTGTTATTTTTAGAATGGATAAAAGGAGGTATAAGGTTTTCCCATAATTATAAAAAATCTCATCATGTATAATGAACTGGATTTATTACTTTAGTATGGAATAAACACAAAATGATGAAGTAGAATAAGAAAAGAAATTTAATTGAATTGGTAAAGAAATTACCCCTTCTTCATTGGACTTACTTTAGATATCTTCGTAGGGACACTAGGAATAGAATTTTGAAAAAAAAGACCTATATAAGTTAAATATGCAAGTTTATAGGATAATTTGGTAGAGGTTTGTTGAGAAAGAAGGCTCATGGTGGTGTCAGGAAATGTGGGAGGAGATTCCTTTTTATAAGAGGGGAGGAGGGGAACTTTAGGATGGTATTGAAATATTATTTTATTATAAAATTATTTTCTTTTAAAAAAGTTCAAAAAAACATTTAATTCTAATATAAGATGATTTTTTTTTCAAATCGTCTCAACCAATAGGTTTTATTCAAGTTTAGGTTTCAAAGTTAACATTATCTTTTAGATTTAACCCTTAGTTAACTAAATTAACTACTACAATGTCTTCTTTTATATTCATAATATATGGTTAATATAGTTACTATAAAATTCCAATAGAACCTCAAGTGGTTCATTAATTAAATTTTCAACATTATATAAGTCAATTTTTAAAATCTTATATTTTTATGACTATTATATCATTTAATAAAATAGTATTTGGTTTAAAAACTCAGTTTTTTCAATTTTTATACTATTCATATCATGACTTTTTTAAAATACATAACAACTTTATTATTTCAAAAAAAAAATTCATTAATTCAAATATAACAAGTCATACGCATCCATAAAATTTGAGGATGACATAAAAAGTATCAAAATAAATGTATTTTAATATTTATAATATCATCTATTTAAATCATTCATTAATAAGGTAATCACTACATCATCATTGTGTCATAAATGAATAGATTTATTTAGTGTCTAAAAATAATAAATAAAATACCATAATGTTGGAAATCATTTTATATTTCCAATTCATCTTTATAGATGAATTTTATTTTATGTATAACCACATATTAAAATTGTTTTATTAATAAGATTCAAGTTTTTGTCATATTTCTCTTTACATTAAATTAATTTTTATAAAATGTTATTTTCACATAAAAGTGGTTCTATGGGATCCCAAAATCAACTCAAGGATTAAAAGGGTCGTAAATATATCATCCAATAAAATTAGGACATGTGTTAGGGTAGTTTATTATTATTATAATATTATTTTATACCCTTATTTATGATATTTACCCATTAACCATTATATGTAAAATAATTACTAAAGTTACTATTAATAATGTCCAAAATAAAATTTCTTATTTATAAAATTTGAACCTTATGATAATAAATATGGATTCAATTTTTCCAAATTCAAATCACATAAGTTTCAGTAATTAATTAAAAATTAATTCCCATTGTCAAAACAAAAAAACGGGTTTTTAAAAATTAATAACTATGAAACGATTGACATGTTTTTATGTCCAATTTAAAGGTTAAAATACATCCAATGACCAAAATTGGATTAAATGATAAAAATATAATCCAATTACAATTTAAAACCAATTAAAAGTATGATATATCTATATAGATAAATTAAATGAAAAGGAAGTTTTGAATTAAAATGTAGTATTTACATTATTCATTAAATTTTGAATTTTATCTGAAAAATACCAAAAATTCAACAAAAGTAATTTTTTATGTCCCTATTAAAAATAAGAAGTTTATTTTGTCAAATTTAACTTATAAAAGTGTCAAAAAATAGATTCAAAATGGGTATTTCATCAAAAGGCGGTAAACACCATTTTTTGAAAAAAACTTCTTTTATTCAAAAAAGTGATTTTATTCTAATAGAATGTTCTAGAAAATGCGTATGGTAAATGATAATGTTATATAAAATTAAAAATGTGGTCAATTATATTCGTAATGTCTAGTTTATATCCCATTAAATTATAATATTTTTTATAATATATCAGTGTTTAGTGAAAATCGGTTTCGCATACAATTCAAGCTATCGAGGAAGGGCGCTCTTGCTTGTAACACAAGACATGCCACTGTTGTGTGTAATTCGAGATTCCTTTGGTTTTTTGTATAATTCAATCTAGTCTTGGTTTAGCGTACAACACAACACAACAAAGAAATTAAAAAGAATATATTTTACAAAATCATGGGTTGTTACATTAATATTTGGGGTTTTTCATGATTTTAAAGCCACAAAACATTTACATGATCGTCATAAACCAATTTATCCATTAAAAATAAAAAACACTAATTATCTTATCCAAAACATAAAATCTTAAGCTTCAAATGATATTTTTCTAAGAAACGGGTTTTATGAATTCTATACGCTCATAATAAAATTAACATCTATAACTCATAGAAATTTGATATTTTTTTTCCATATTTGTAATAATATCATTAAAATTATTATAAAATTTCAATTTTAGTTTTGACCAGTAAAATTAGCGACCTAGTGTGAAAATGGAGTTACCGTGGTAAAGAAAAATTAGATTAAAAGTTGTTTTACATTGAATAAAATGTTAAAAAAATATAGAATAAATGTTTTATATTGGATTTTGGAGGGAACATAGGCCTTATATATTTTCCCAAAACATTATTGGCCATTTCTGGACCCATTTTACTTTAATAATGGTGTGATATTATTGATAAATAATGAGTTTTGACAAGAGCACCCTTTTATTCAATTATAAAAGTATACCACCTCTTTCCCATTTATCTACATATTATAAACATTTTTATGAACCAAATAAACTATCCATGTATTTTCTAAAAACACTACTCTACCTTTTAAGCCTTTTTCTATCCAAAAATCAAAGATAATGAGCCTTAAGAAGTTACCCAGGGGAGAACTTCCACATGAGAGGTACTAATCTTGACCAAAATTTCCAAAGTTCTTTTCTTCTTATACAGCCATTAAGTACACTCTATACATGATGGTATGAAAAAAACATTTATAATATTATGAAATTTTATTACACTACTTAAATATCTATTTTAATGCATTCCTTCAAAATCATTGAGAAAAACGGAAACACAGTGATGTGTGTGTGCAAAGTATAGAGTCCATGTATGTCATATTTTGTTTTCCATTACCACCAAACAAGAATGAATCTAAAAATTTATAAATATGTAAAAATGACAGATTTTAAACTAATAATATTATATAATGATTAAATATGAAAACATGTTAGTAATAAAAATAATAAATAGTTATAATAACTTTAACAACCTTAAATGGTATTTTTATAGAACCTTTCTTAATTTAAATATTTTTGGGATAACATTTGAAATAGTGTATGTATTTTCTAAATGGAAAAATAAAGGACATAAACCTCTAAAATTATAGATATCTTTAGGTCGTTTTACGAAACCTTTATAATGGTCAACAAACCAAAAGAGTTACAAAGAAACTTACCAAAAAAACATAAGTAACTGAAATAAGTGAAAACTATATTAAAACTAAATACCAAGATATAATAGATAGTCCTTATAAAATTAAATATAGTACAATAATTTTACTTGGTATATATATTTTTAAATCAATTAAATTATTCAGGAAGTTATGTTTAAGGGAATAAATCATTTACTTAGTTCTTAAGAGGTTCATCTCAAAATTTCCTTATTTGAGAAACATTTTACTCTACAAAACTAATTTATTTTAAATGGTGTTTATAAAACAAAATGGATATATAATAGTATGGATAAAATTTATTCATGGTATTTTAACATCAAATTTACGGTCTATCACTTTCAAGGGATTTTTTTATTTGAATGTTTCTTAATACATAATGGTTTCCATCTCAATCACCATTCATTAAGGTATTATTATACACTAATATTCATATTTATGGTGTAACTAATACCCCCCATGGATTATAATATCATAAATTATTTTTTTAACATGGAATGATAACTTCTATTCATTCTCTTACTTACCATGGTCTATGATTGATGTATTACCTTGAATATATGGGGAATTCATAACTCCATCTAACATCTTGAGTTATAATGTTTCTCACTATGTTTAATATTTCATATCATATGGTTTACCATATTTATATTTTAGGAGATAATTTTTATCCAAATATTCTATACTAGTGAGTTCTATATAACACCCTAAGATTTTAAAAGAGGAATATCATATTCAATAACATATAAGACATGAGACACCAAGATTATAAGAGAACATAACAACCCAAGACTTTATCATATATTTATCTCAAAATAAATGTAATATCTTCAACAGATTTCAATGCACACAACACCGAGTTTGAATGAAACATGATACTCTATTAAAATATTACTATTTAAACATGACCATTATAACCTAGTCATTAAGGTGGAGAGTATGAATTGTAATAACTAAATTATGAAAATTCTATCATATAAACATATATAAGATAAATTAAATGGCTATATGTTTATTATAAATAAAATAATAACACTTTGAAAGAGAATTGAATAATTTCAAAAAAACATTATTTTTATGAAAGGTGGATTAATAGCACTTTGCGAACACAATTTAAATTATTTTTTACAACTTGAAAAAATTGTATTGGAAAAATAAAATTCATTTTTGAAATATAATTTTCAATAGTGTCATTGGGTTAATTTTGGATAATTTTCTAAAAAGATAACTTTTTTAAAAATAGTGAAAAATATTGATTTTATTGATAACTGCCATTTCGTTTAAATTATTTCAAAATTTCAATTTCATATTAAATTGTATTAAATGTAAAATTAGTTTAATTTTATCACAATTTAATTAATTTAGATCATTTAAATCTATTTTATTTTTAAATTTTACATTAAAACAGTCTACACTTAAGAGAATTTTCTCTATGGAAAACCGCGCTTTCATTACATTTGTGGTTTTATTTAAAATTAAAATTTGCCTCTTTTGGGATTAGAATTTGTAAAAATAGATTCTATAATTTTTAATAATCCTAATTTATATTATCAAATAATTTTGACTTAATTTTTGACCATAATGGATAGTGAGAACTGTAAAAATTAATTACCATGGTTAAGGTAAAAATTGGTTTACTGGGTGGTTTAACTAAGACGATAAGGGTTAAAAATGATAAGAAACGTGTAGAAAACATATTCAATGGTCATATTTCAACTCTATAATCTCTATGTTTCTATACTGACTCATTTTGGAGGATTGTAGAAATATAAAAACTTGGGTGCCACTTTATCTTTTAAAAAATTCCATGTATGTCCTCTCCCCCACCTATAAAAGGCCACCCCTCTCAACCCCTATTGACATTTAAAAGAACAATTTTTTCAAAATATACCTAAAAAATACCTTCCTTGATTATATAACCACATACTATATTCCTTATTTTTATTATTAATCTCTACTAAGAAGGCTTTAGGTAAAAACCAATAGAGGATACTAAAGAAGAGGTAAGCATCATTAATGTGTGTGATTGTTTTTTTTCTTCCACCTCCATGAATAATTCATAAACTATGAAAATATAATAAATATTGTATATAATATTTACTTAAATGTTATTATGTTAATGTAATAACCCATATCCATCTCCAATTCTATCAAATGGGAAATGAAACTGTTGATTTTGTGTATGGCAGACTATAGCCTCGTGAACTGATGTAATTCGTTTTTCATCACCATCATTCAAGGATTTATATAATGATGGGTTTAAAAAAATTATTATATTTATTAAATTATTATAAATATTTAAATATTTTATCACATATAACTTCTTAAATTCCATTGGGTGGGGGATACGATACCATATCTTGTGTTTATGGTGGACTACCACGTTGCGAAGCAACATGATTCATTTTTTTTCTTAAGCATCACCTGAAGTATAGTAAGGTAAAAGTTAATGAATATATGTGACATTTATTATCTAATAGTTCCTTTTGAAATATAATATAACATATAACTTATTACTATCCAATCCATTGGAAAACTATAATGGCCCTCGTGCATATGTGTAGACTACTGACTATACATGGGGATCTGAATTGTTTTTCATTTTATTATTAAATGGTTGGTAATAAAGAAATACTTTATTATTATAAATTAAATATATATGAAATTATAACTATTCATAAAATATTAATTAATATTTATTTTCCTTTTGTTTCACCAGATGAGAAAAATGGAGACAATGTTCTTGCGTACATACAACCTACCACCTCAATGAATGGTGTAATCTATTTTCTATCTATAAATTTAATAAATTAATATAAATAAATATAAAATTAATATTTATTATATTTATATCATTTCAAAAAACCTATATATTATTCCACCATGATCAAGTTAAAGGGAACAAAATTATAAAACTAAAACAAACATGAAAAATGAATCAATTATCACCTGAAACAATGATATTAATAAATAATTATTAATAAAAAGGTGAAAAAATGATAAGTAAATAATATATAGTAAAATATAGATGAGTATGGTTATGTAATATGTTTATAAGAAACCTATATTTTTTATACATGATGTATAGACACATATAAACGATGTCGAACCTGAGTAAAGAGTTTTTCATCTCACTTTTATTTATAAGAGACATATGCCATATTCACCACTTATTCATTTGTGTGGTGTATATAATTACCTATTTGATATGTTAAATATTGAACATATTTGTCTTAATGGTATTTAATCTTTCATTTGATGTTATTTTTTATGGGGCCTATGATTACAATGTTTCTAAAGAGGTAAGGGTTTATTTCATAATATTATCATTATTTGGGATTTTTTGAAGTCTCATTTGGTGGAATTATTTAATATTTATATTTTAAAAATCAATATATTTTATTAAATTACGTTCATTAATTAAATTTGTTACGTAATACTACCATTTTTACTCTATTTGGTACTTAAAATGGAAGATAAAATGTTTCTTTATAAAATTAGATATTATATATATCTTCGGTAGAAAATCAATTTTTAGAAAAATCCATGAGTTATAAAAATGTTTTTGATTTTTTTTAACCTTCTAAAAATTTTTATTAATGAAATTTTTACCCAATTTTACATTTTAAAAATTAATTTTAAAGAATCTTCAGGTCACTTTCCAAAATAAGGCCTATTTTTATTTTACTGAAAATGTGAAAGGAATCTTTATTTTACTATGGACAAAATGAACAAAATTTATTTCCATCATGACAAATCAATGTTTTAAATTTCATTTTATAATTTTCTAGTGTTATTTTAAATGAAAATAATTATGAAAATAATTTTCAAACTTTTAGTTTTAAAAATATTTTCAATGTGAAAAGTTTATTTTACTCAAAAGTGTTTTAATGATATTTTTATTGTTTTTCTATTCAACAATGACATCAAAACATTATTCAAATTATGATCCACCATGGATATATTGTATTTATATTACCTTTATTATTTATTTGGATGGATTATTATTATTTTAATTTAGGATTTCAATTTTATTACCATTCATCATGATACAATGGATGGTTTATGATATTGTTATTTTAATTGGGGTATGTATTAATATTTCATATGTTATTTTTTCAATAAGAATATTTATTTTGATTATGTTTCAACAAATTTTTATGTTTAATAAATTGTAATTAGTAATTGATGGGTGGTACCTAGTTATAGATTGCCCTTTGATGTCACGATCCATCCCCCGGGGCCCGTACTATGACTACACCATGCCCACCTTCCACTGGTTAGGGGTTTTCAACTAGAACCTGAAAGGAATTTCCCTAAAACGGAAAGGAATTTCCTCAAAACCTATACACACACAGATAGCGTACACTGTACACAAGTAAAACACAATATAATAAGAAAAGTGCAACCACAATGAAAACCACCACATAGTGTAAAAGTATGTACTGAAGTAAGGGGGCCAAAATACAAGTCCCATTGAAATGGAATATAGCCAAAAGGGAAAAAATATATTGAGGTCATCCACCAAGGATCCTACCTAAAGGTTTGGTACAACTCGTAACTATGGCTCTCCACATCAACCGGTCACCTCCGTACACCATCAAGTCTTAGCTCCTCAAGACATAGTCAAAAATGCCCATCGTCTGTACAAGACACAACAAGCTGCGGGCAAAGCCCATGTAGGGGTGAGTAAAACAATACCCAATAGGGAACCTGAGACCCTCAAAGGTCTCTCAGAATTACACAAAGGAAAAACCACAAATAATGATCTCAATCACAAAGCACAAATAAAAAGACTCATCTCAAACCAGGTTTAACTTAATTATAGAATAACAGATGTTTAGTCATAAATCTAGATCATCTTATCCTGTCTTGAGGCCCTACTACTGACCCATATAGGATGGCTCAGTGCTGATCCACCCAGGATCACTCGGTACTGATCCACAGAGGATCCCTTGGTGCTGATCCACACAAGATCTCTCGGTGATGATCCACACATGATCGCTCAGTGCTGATCCACACCGGATTTCTCGATGCTAATCTACACATGACTGCTATTCATTTTTCAAGTCACAGCCAACCACTAGATTCTCGCACAAAGCAAGCATCATTTTGGGATGATCTTCTTCTCAATCCATTGGTCATATTTCAACCACCATGAATTCCCAAAAATAATTAACCCGATGAACTGCCGTGCTTTAAGGGTTCCAACGCAACAGACGACGGATCAACCGGGTGCTCGGTCTGTAAGTTATGGGAATTTAAGTATCGATGGATCGATTGGATTCGTGGAAGATCTAACCCAGCTATACTCCAACATCCCCAAAAATTAGGTGGAGTATCTCAAATGGACTGCCTCATTCCAAGGATTCCAACACCATAGACTGCTTTTCAAACAAACGTCTGTTTTGTGAGATTCGGCCTTTTAAATGAAACTGGGTAAAAAAGGGGCCATGTCCGGTTCGACCTAGCCCGAATCGGCATGGGCCGACCCGACTCAATCCGGTTCAACCCGATTCATGTTCGACCTGGTCTAGCCTACACTGGCTGGGTTAGACCGAGTGTGCTGGGCCACGGCGGGCTCGACCCACTAAGTCACGGAGCGACCCAACTAGCCTTGGCTGGGTACGGCCCATCAGGCCGTAGGACTGTCCCGGACCATCGGATGGGGAAAAACCACACTGGGGGCAGCTCCCCTTTAGAGTGGAAAATTTTTCTGTTCAGTTTGCAATGGCGGCGCCATGTGGGGCCGGCCCCCACTGTAAGTGGGACCCACGGGTTATCCCTCCACCGCGACATGAAGCTGTGGCCTCCCTCCGCAGCACATGACAGTACACCATCTATTGCCAATGTAGCTGACCAAGGGCCAGTCACCCCCTCACCGCCCTCCACCACCGGTGCCGCACTGGCGAGGCTTCCGTGGGCCATCGGTTGAACACCGGTGGTCTGTTTTCTCTACTGATTGCACCTACAGGTCTCCTAGGATGTTTCCATCATTGCGTGGCTCCCAGATTCAAGTTGTCTTCGAGTTCAAATTTCAACCATGAAGAACACAAAAAATTCGAAAGTGGCGGATGGTCCGGCCCTTGTTCGGTAGGCCCGCACCCTACACATTAGCAATTTAATAGGGGCATGGTTACCTAATCATCAAAAGATAAATTAAAACCCCATTCAATAATTCATGCATTATCCACCCATAGTTTCATATGAATCATGGATTAACTCATTTTTTGTTAATCTGCGTTCGTCATGTTATTCAAGAATGATAGATTGAAACAAAATCACTTGAATTTAAACAAAAACACCTACCTTGGAATCGTAGGAAATGTCGCGGTTGGGGGAGAAGAATCCACGTTCGTTGAAGCTGCCAACGTTCGTCAATCCCAGATCATTTTCCCCAACTATATCATCCAAGCCTCCATTGTTTATTGGAAGGGTTGATCGTTGGCTCTTCATCAGAGTTATCCCATAATATCCCACCACCATCTCCATTTGCCAATGTTTTTTAAATACCAAGGATGAATTAATATATTATCATCTTTTCAATTAATGGTTCATTAATTGGTGCAATTAATGAATCACATTAATTAAACGAGGAGTGGTTACACAATAAATATGTAACATCGAATTTAATGTCCCTCATTAATTGTCCGACCACCTCTGTGGTCCCCACCACCATCACGTAAGAGGTGGTTGAAAAATAAAATAAAATTTTATTTTATTTTATTATTCTTTCAAAAACCCCGTGAAATTAACTTTTTCTCTCGACCTACTGCGGTCAAAGTTAATTCTTCCTTAATAGAATCCTGGTGCTGCAAATTCAATGTTGCCCTCAGATTTCAATTCTATGCACCAGTTAAAAAGTTAGAAATTCTCGCTGACATGTTTACTGAACGTTCCTTGTGAAAGGTTCAAAATTCTGTTCCAGGCACACCAGGCCTCAGAATCACATGCCGTCAATTTTTGTAAAATCGTAATAATCCCAAATAATTCGAAAAAAAATTATATGGAATTTTTGGGTCTTTACATTCTCCCCACCTTAGGTATTTTCATCCCCGAAAGATACTAAAAACTGTGAAAACAAATGGTGGTACTGAGCATGAATCTGAGCTTCCCAATCCCATGTGCTCTCCTGGAGGATCTCGTTCTTCCACCAAACTCAAACCAAAGGCGTTGAACACCCACAAAGGACCTTCTCATGTCGATCCCCTATCTCCACCGAGAACTCTGCAATCATTGCCCCATCATTAATGTCCAGATCGCCATAGTCGATAATGTGCGATGGATCATGCACGGACCTCCTCAGTTGCAACACATGGGAAACATTATGCACCTAGTGCATCTATGGGGGAAGAGCTAGATAGTATTCCACCTCATCTACTCTGATAAGGATATGGGAAGTTCTGATGAACCTTGAGGATAGCTTGCTGCCCCAACAAAATATCCACAATCCTCATTGAGGTGAGACCAATAGGAAGACACAGTCTCCCTCCTCAAAATCATAGGGTCTCTGTATTCTATCGGCATAAGACTTCTGCTAGCTCTATGAAGTCTTCATCCACTTCTAGATGATCTAAATCTTCTCAATGGTAGCATGTACTGACTCTGGTCTCATAAGTACTAACTCCCCTTGGTCATTCCAGCATAGTGGTTATCTTCCTGGTCTCCCATATAGGGCCCCAAATAAAGCCTTGCCGATGGTGGAGTGAAATATATTATTGTATGTGAAATACACTAGTGGAAGGTGGTCCTCCTAACCATATGAAAAATCTAGGACACAAGAAAGAAGCATGTCCTCGAGTGTCTATATGGTTCGCTCCATCTGACCATCTCTCTGAAGATGAAAGTTAGTGATCAAGTGTAGCTATGTCTCAAACGCCTCTTGTAATCCTTTCCACAAATAGGATGTACAATGACTGTCACGATCTATGATGATCATCGATTCCACCCCCTGATGCCGTAAAATATCATGTATGTAGAGGCGTCTTAATCCCTCTACTGATCCCTACTCTCGAATGGGTAGAAATTGGGATAACTTGGTGAGTCGATCAATGATCACCCAGATGGAATCTTGGACCCTGGACATACGTGGTAGCCCTATCATGAAGCCCATGGAGACACCATCCCACTTCTATTCCGGCACCTCAAGTGGCTGAGCTAATCCTGCTGGTACCTGATGCTCGACCTTCACTTATTGACAAGTGAGGCATCATAATACGAACTCTGCCATGACTTTCTTTATCCCTGGCCACCAGTACTAATGCTAGAGGTCTTGGTACATATTTTCCACACTAGGATGTACCACCAAAGGGGATCCATGGAACTCCCTCAATACCTCTTCTCGTAGTCTCATTGGTACCATGGTGCATCCTCTAAAGAGAACGACATGCTACCCACCTTCAAAAAATACTTCATTAGACTATCCTAAGGATATCTAAGCACGTCGGGCCTCGCCGTCAATATCCCTAAACAATGCCTCTCGAACTAGTTTAAGGAGTGCGGGAGTGATATTCATAGACTAGAGGTAAGCTACTCCATCTCTATCCATGAAGTATATATACAACATGGATAGATGCTATTTCTCCTCACTCAGCAACTGTAGACCAGACCTCCTACTTATTGTGTCTGCTTCTGTGTTCCCCTTCCCAAGAGTGTAGACTATCTCAAAGTCATAGTCTTGGAGGAACTCCAACCAACGCTGTTGTCTCAGTTTCAGGTCCTTCTGTAAGAATATATACTTGAGACTCTTGTGATCAGAGTAAATAGTAAACCGTTCACCCATCAAGTAGTGTCGTCACATCTTTAGTGCAAAAACCACTACTTCTAACTCCAACTAATGGGTACCATAGTTCTGCTAATGCGGTCTCAACTACCGTGATCCTTAGGCGATCACTGCTCGCTCTTACATCAATACACAACCTATTATGGTCCCTGATGCATCACAATAGACTACATACCCAACATCCTCTTCTGGTATCCTCATGATGGAGGCACTCATCAGTCTCCATCTCAGCTCCTAGAAACTCTACTGGCACATATCTATCCACAAGAAAGGCTTCCCCTTCTTCATCAAAATGGAAAGGTGTGATGCTACCTTCGATAAGTCAGGTACAAATCTTCTATAGTTCACAACAAATCCAAGGAAACTCTACACCTCAGTCACACTTTTGGGTGGTTCCCAAGCAAAAATTGCCTCTATCTTCATGGGTGTTTCCTCTGAAAATGGGAATGGCCTTGTTTGTTTAAGGTTCAAATATTCCAATATATTTCTAAGGGGTTTATTCGTAGAACCAGAAACATACAATGATTCTATATCCATTTGGGCCTACTTTACAAAGGTAGGTGCTCATTAGTTGTAGACCGATGAGGCTTAAGAATTTTCATTGTTCTAGAGGATGGGAGGTCAGACTCATCACACCTTTTTGGGGAGAATTATTGTCTACCCCGGGACTCTCTTATATATTTAAGTTATGTTCACAAATCCTTATTAATTTACCAAGTATGAAAATGAGTTTTCCATTAGATATAACAATCAATGATTGGTATGAATGAGATTTAGATAATCTTTTATATGTATTTGAGGTTCTTCATCGATTGAGAATCATCCATATTTGTTAGATATTCTTAGTCAATGGTATCCTTCAACACATTATATAGAAATCTCTTGGTCATTATGATAACCATACTGGTTTTAAAGCCACTCAGTGGGGAAATTGATGTTTATTGTCATTCAAAAGGACATGGATTATTTCAGAGATGGGATTGTACCCATAGATGGGCGACCTACGTATCTTTGTTAAAGAGGAATCAGAACCCACATAGTTCGGGAATTATGATATAGTTTAACTTCATATGGAACAGATGAGAATTAATGGGTGATGGGGCTTACATATGATTAATGGACCAAAGAGATGTGTTGTGGTTACTTTTACACTCTATGCTCACGTGAGTCATGCTCGGTGTGAGAAACAAGAGGTATCAGTAAACCTGACAATTTGTGCAACAAAAGATGTGGTCACAAGGAATGATATGGGGCTTATGTATGTGTGACTACCCATGTAGATGAAGACCAGGACTTAGTTTCGGAAATAATCCCAGGAGGATGGTCCATAAAAGATATTTGTGCTTTATGGAGATTTGGATACTCTAACATGGGGCTTACTCCTAATAAGGATTCCCAAATTAGGGGGACTTGTGATTGAGTTTTCTTCTTGAGAAGGAAACCCAAATCAAAAAGGATTATGACTGGGGATTACTCTTGAGAAGGAGGACTAGAGTTAAAGGGAATTATGATTGGGACTTACTCCTAAGAAGGATGACCAATTTATGGAGACTTCTAACTTGGGGCTTATTCCTAAGAATGAGGCCCAGATTAAAGGGGCCTTGGGGCTTACTCATAAAGAGGATGCCCATTAACCGGGTCCATAAAGGTATTTGTTCTTTATGGAGATTTAGATTCTTAATTTGGGGCTTACTCTTAATGATTATGCCCATTTTAAGGGGATTTGAATTATGATTGGGGCTTATTCCTCAGAAAGATGCCAAGATCAACGATTCTCACATCTTAAGGGATGACGTTGAATAAAGGGAACCTCTAACCATACTGATATAAAGTTATATAAATCACGAGGTTTTGAGAGATGTTCTATATAATTCCTTTCAGGTAAGGAAGCCAACAAAGTAACCATACCATAAGTGTCTTTGAAGAGGATTTTGAAGGCTAGATCTTGAAGAGGAAATGTGAATTTGAAGAAAAGAGTTGAATAGGAAAAAGGGGCACCCAAAAAGAGACAGGCACACAAGTCTTGTTTGGGCGTGCAAGTCTTGGTCATGCAAGTATAATTGTGTGACATGGGCATACTTGGGAGATGGTTAAGCAATAGGGTAATACTTGGGCGAGACTTGGCTCATGTCCATAGTATTATCCCTAAAGGCTTCCAAAAGGGTGGTGTGCAGGTTCTATTGAAGGGATAAGGAGGCGCGCAAGTGTGGACATTTCCTTTAAGGGTTTGACACTAAGGAATGAAAGTTTTAATGAATTTCAACACTTCGGCCTTGTTCCCCCTCTTTTAATCTTCCATTCTAGGTAAGAAATTACCTTAGAAGTGTTCAAAAGACTTCAAGAAATGACTAGGGCGCCGAGAGCTTAAATCTAACTTTTGGATTTTTTTCGTCCCCAAAATTGGGGGCCCACAAGGGGTATTTTTAGGCCATTGAGGACCTTTGGAGAAAAATAGAATAGGGCATGCAAGTCACCTGCATGACCAATATATGGCATGCAAGTATACTTGCACGACCATAGTGAAACTTGCGCATCCTATGCTTAGAGAAATCCTTGTTCATGACTTTGTCAATTTTTGATGTTCTTTGAAGGATGAATCTCTTTGTGATTAAGGTATTCCCATTTTTCAGTCATTAAACTCTATGAAATAAAGGAGTGTCAAATAAATCCCCCCCTTAGAGTTAGATCTGAAAAAAGAAGGAGGATTTGACTCTGAGGTAAAGGAGAAAACCAAGGATGTTTTGGGAGCACAGGTAGCGACGTGCATGTGCGAACCGCACAGGCTTCGACGCGTAGTGGTACGACCTTGCCTATAAATATGCGGCAACACTTCACACAAATCACCCCGCTCGAATTATTATGACCTCTCAGCATGCAAGTAGCTCTCTTCGCGCAAGTGTCTTGGTTTTCCACTCGGTCGTTGCTTCTTTGTGTCATGCTTCTGCAGAGGTATCTGGACTTGCACGGTGATACCTACATGCCCACACTTGCGTGACACGATTATACTTGCATGCTAACATGGGAATTGGGCTCCTTAATGACTTAGCCATTTTTCCCAAATTTCCTCACAAATTTTATGAAAAATACACTTACTTAAAAGTTCATTATCTGATGTTTGTGCAGATTCAATGGCTCCTAGAAGAATTGGAACAACTAAGGAGCTGGATAGCAAGAGGATTGATGACATGATGACCATCGTTGGCCATGATTACTATGATATCTGCGACAACAATTTCCCATATTTAGACAAGTATTTGAAGAAGTATCATATTAATTTCCCACAAAGTATTTACCTGCCTCTATTTGGGCATGGTCATTTGCAAGAAGTCAACATTCCAGAGCTAAAGAACTATCTCCCACATGATTGGTTTCAAACTTACACGAATTTTTTTTCAGAAAATGTCTTAATTGGAGGATCAATTTTTAATACTCGAATATTGGAGAAGACTTAAATAATGCATCATAGCCATTGTGACCCAGATATAAAACCTCACAAGCCGGAGCTACAACCACATTATTATCCCTCAATCTTCCGAAATTCTCAGATGGATCAATCCAAAGGCTGGAAGAAGAGTTGGGACTTCTGTCCTGGAGGAGGTGTGAATCCAAATTGGATGTGGGCATATTGGGTGTGAAAAACCTATGCATATTTTTTCAAGGATCTGAAAGTAGATATAATATATGAAGTCGTCTGGGCTGGGCAGACATATGTCTACAGGAATGATGACTTTGTGCCGGATCTAATCAGTCGTTGGAGCCTAGAAATCAATTCTTCCCATCTGAATCATGGAGAAATAGGAATCAGTTTATGGGATGTCTACAAGATCTTAGGGGATCCAATTTTAGGAAATATGTATGATGAATTCATCCCTCCCAAGGTGACTTGGAATGATTTGGAGAAGACTCCGGCTTTGTCTTAGAAATTATTGAATCTTTTCTACAAGCTCAAGAACTAAAAGACCACCAAAACTCATTCTAGAGAAGATATTCATCTATAGGATTGGATGGATATGTTTCTTACCAAGAATAAGGAGAAGGGGCCCACCTGTACTCATCCTACTCCCTTACCCAGAACAAAGAAGAGGGGTGATTTTGGAACATTACGACTGACTCTGTAAGCAGGAGGATTTGAGAAGTGGGGGTACAAAGTGGATAAGAGAATCACTGAAAATACCTATCTGGCGGGCTTCTTAGCCTTGTGGATCAGTGTTTATCTTCTGCCAGTCAGGGATTCAGAGGGAGGTGGCAGGCTAGGGACCTTTGTTGTTGCATCCAATTTGGATGAGAGGAAAATGGTTGGGTTGTCCACCCCCATTTTGGCAAAGATTCATAGGAGCATACTCCATGTCTTTATGGGTAAGTCTCCTTTGAGAATAGTGGGGCAATTCCATGTTTTGTGGGGATGGATCACCACTCATTTCTGGACATATGCTGTACAGAGCGGAGTACAGGTTCCTAGTAGTTCTTTCTGGCCATCAGTGCAGGATGTTTTTGGAATTTTTCCATTATCTCTCAACTACTATGATATGAGGGCGAGGCTGAGCATGTTCAATGAAATCCATTTCTTTGCTTATGGAAACCCACAAACTGGTCGGTTTGTTGATGATGGAATAACTGGCCTAGAATTGAGGTCATACATGCTGGCTTGAAAAGATGGTGTATTGGCCACCAGGATCGATGGAAAGATTATATGCAAGGCCTATGCTCCATACATATATTAACACCAATTCAAGTGTCTACAACAGACTGTTGTATCCCCTCCTGTGCATGTCAAGTCAGAACAACATCCGATGGTTTCCCAACAACAATGGTTGCTGACATCTATGGAGAAGACCGGGGTAGTGTTTGATCTACCAGTTGCTGGAGCAGTGAGTAACATGACTACATGGTATGCCAAGAACTGGATAGCATCATACCCTGAAGGGGTACTGAATCATCTGGTTCATCAGGTGGGGAAAAAGAAGAGAATTGTAGAGAAAGAAACCCTTCGTCTAGAAGGTGACTCTTCTACACCCGAAGCTGATTCACCAGGTTCCTCACCCAGGGCTGACTTGCCGGATTCTCAGGATGGGGATGACGAGGCACGACATGTGTCAAAGCAGCCTCGTGCCAGATATAATCCTCCTGTCAGAATCAAGAGACCCACTCCATCATCTCCTGGTGAGTAACTTCATTGAATAAATTTAATTTCCATTATTTTATAGAGAAAAAAGTTTTATTTTCTTATCCTTTATCTGTAATTGCAGAAGATGAGAAGAAGTTGAAGTCCACGATTGTAGGACCCTCCTCACAGCCTTCTGGTACATATACTGAATATCTACAACCAGAGGCTATCCAGACATGGCAGAGTTTATATTGCGATGCTGAAACAACCTGGTTGGACCTATGTGAAGGGCTACACATCCCTGGAGTAGGGAATATTCTGGATTCTACTGATATCTGTTTGAAGGATAACCCCGATGAAGTGATGGCTTACATCAGAGAGCTCGAGATGCTCATATATGCCACCGATGATTCCATTACTATCACTAAGCAGGTGAAGGAAATGATATATCGTAGCACCTATGAGGGGAATGGTGCTTCCGGGGATAAGGAGTGGCACGATTACATGGCTCCTGAAGATGTAAGTATCTCTCTTTATTTGGATTTCAACTTAATTCCAATTAAAGATTTGTTACTAAAGGAAATTAATTTCTTCATCCTGCAGCTTGCAATGAAAGGAACTTCTAAGGTTCCTTCACCACAATATAGCCCTGGTGGTAGTTCCATCAGAGCTAATGAATCTCCTCGCGAGCCGGAAAAGGTATCTCCAGGTCGGAAAGCCATGGATGTAGAGTTAGAAATTTCTTTTAACTCTTCAATACCTATATTTAGATATGATGATGCCAACACACCCAAAAATCCAAAGAAGCAAAGACATTGAAGGAAGAAATCCACAGCTAAACACTTCATTAGTAGTGGTAATTCCTTTGGATAGTCATGAATCTTAACTCATGAAAAGATTTCTCATACTTCTTGGGATTGTAGGGGCTTCTTAAATTTACCCTTTAAGGGAGAGGATTGACCCTTCTCTGACGACGATAGAGGGTGCTGGTGAACAGTCGCAAATTCGTGCTGACTTGGCTGCTCCTGAAGAAGAGCCAGCGTTTGTTCCCAGTACTGCTCCTGCTTCTGCTACAAGGAGAGAAGAGTCTGCTTCTGGTAATTTAACAATACTTCATAAAAAATTGAACAAAAATATCAACTGAATTCTATTCTGTGATAATTTAGGTTCAACACCTACACCAGAACATTGGGCGACCACTGCAACTGATGCCGTAATTTTCTCTGAAGAAACTGTCCAGGGTCAATGGTTGCAGGATGAGGGTCGCCAAGAAGATACATCGAATTCTCCCACATTCGAGACTAACAAGGAGTCTGATATATAATTTAATGAAATGATGAAACTTGTTGTATCTTTTGAAGACATTTTAAATCAAGTTAAATTACAATGTAATTTTGAGGATTTTGGACGTGAGTGTTATCCTTCACCCTGTTAAAAAGTCCTTATTACATCTCTGACCATGGTGGGTTGAAACATGCAGTTCCATCTGAGTAAGCTACTAAACCGTGAATGCCTCAAGGGCGTATAGACAACACTACTATTGTAGAGACAATAGCTCAAGTGGAGCTGAACCCAGTAGAGAATCCTAAAACACATTCTGAAAATCCTATTGAAGCTAGTAAACATGGGGAAAAACCTTCTCATGCTGCTGATCTACCTTTGGGTAAGATATAATAATATGTTATGTAACACCGTGATATTTTATGAAAAATATTCTTTTTAATTTCATTAATGTCTTATGTTGTAAGATACACCAAAAGGAGATTTCACAACACACATCCCTGACTTGCCTTGTATTACACACAATCACGACCTTCCTCGATAGCGTGTGTAGTACACAATACTGAGTTTCACTAAACGAGATATTATTATAATATTATTATAAACTAGCCGTTATGAATAGTAATACCCACTTTTGAAATTTTATAAATTTTATCTTTCAAAATGGATTTCATTTTTGGATTCGGAATATCAAAATTAGCTTAGGGTGAAATTTTGGTACTTTTCAGATAACTCTCATATTCTAATGAATAGTGAAAATTACAAATTTTTAATTTAAAACAACCTTTTTAATCGAAATAATTAATTGTGATAAATTATAAATTTGAGTGGTTTTAAAGTATATTTAGAATATATTTTTACAATTTAATACAATTTTCTACAATGGATGTAATTTCACATTTAAACCAGACATAAACAAGTGTCAGTATTTTGATAGTTATTATCTCTTAAAAACACGCTATTTGTTTTGACGACGGGAATTAATTTTTAAATTAGTTAATGTAACTGATATGTTTTCAATTTGGTAAAATAGACATCATTTTTGAATTCATAATATCAAATATAGATTAGGCCTAATTTTTGCTATTTTAATGGAAACTTTCATTTTTTGATGAATAGTGAAACCACTAAGTGGTAGTTACAAAAACTGAATTTTTCATAAAACATAATTTTACCGCTTCTATGAGTGAAATTTAGAAAATCCGAGAGACACGGTTAATATCTAGGACTAAAATGTGGTTCAATGAGATGAAGATAATTTTTTGTGAATAGTAACTTTTTACTTTTTTTTACCACGGTTAAAAGTAAATAGGGTAATTAAGGGTAAAAATGATATTATTACCCTAACACATGTCCTAATTCTATTGGAAAAGTGTAATTCGACCCAAAACAACCTTAGGAATAAAATATGACCATTTAGGCCCACATGGATTAGATTAGGACATTTATTATATATTTATTTAAAGAAGGGTCAAAATAGTTAAAATCAAAGTTTAATAAGTAAATCATTTTTAATATAGGGATATACATAAGATAAATTTGACTATAAATATTCATTAAAAATATAAAAATAATTCCTACATAATGGTATTTTATTTTTAATTTTTAGACTTAAAATAATGTAATTTATTTATGACACAATGATGATACAGTAATTATCTTATTAATGAAATATTGACATAATTGATGTTATAAATACCCAAATAAATTTAATTTGAGACTTTTTATGAATTACAATAATTTTCTATGCTAATATGAAATGTTAGTATTGATTTAATTAACTGTTTTATAAATAATCATTCTGTTATGATTTTCTCATAAATCAATTACATAATAGTGTCAAAATTGACATAAAATAGTTTTTAAAACAAATATTATATTATTAATTGTTATTATATTCCTAAAAATATATGGTTCGTCCAAGATACTTATATCATGATAGGTGTATCATTAATGGACCACTTGGGGGTCGCTTGGATGTATATGGTATGTTTATTAACTATATAATATAAAAATACAAAGTGACATGGTAAATGTCAATCTAATTATCTAAGAGTTAAAACTAAAAGATAAGGTTAATATAATGACATAAAATTGTCTAATTCTTTTGTATGAGAGTATTTCGACCCATCCCAACCTCAAATTTGAAATATATCAAATTGGAGGTATTAAAAACTGAATATGACTTTATAATAAAATAATATTTTTAGTTATTCCAAAGGTGCCCCTCTCCTCCCTTATAAAAGGGAACCTACTACCTCTCTTCCTCACACCACTTTGAGCCTTCAAGCTCGGACAACCTCTACCAAAGTCTCTTCTCCACTTCCATAGAAACATCCTAGAGGTTCTGGTATTCTTTAAAGACCAATTTTAGTGCCGTAAGAGGAGGTCTCAAAGAGGCGCTTCAAAGAAGAGGTAATGTCCATTACCGATTCATTCAACTCTATTTCTTCTTCCACTTCTTATTTTTTAGTTGTTTAATTATGAGGAAATAACATCAGTATCAATAATACACATATATTTTATTATAAGTATGAAACAACCATATTTCACCATCTATCCATCCAACGGAAAACGAAATCACCGCGCGTGCGTACGTACGGAATACCGTCTTCACACCGTGGTGTAATCTATTTTCCACCACCAACTTACTTGGATGGGTATAAGGGTGAAAGTTATGAATATATATGATTATTGTAAAGTGATATTGATTCTGTAATATTATACATACACTTTAATACAATTACACGATCTTGGGAATGATCTAATCGCTCGTGCGTACGTACGGACTACCGTCTCCACGACGCGATGAGATTTACTCTCCATGTTAACCATTAATGAATGATTATAAATTATATATGACATAATAATGACACTGGATTTATGTATATATATATATATGTATTTCATTTACTTAATTCCATTCAATTCAAAAGGGAAACGAAAACATCGTTCATGCGTACGTACAGCCTACCGTCTCCACGAACGGTGTATTTCATTCCTTTTTTATCGATCTATAATATATATGTATATGATGAATATATATTATATATAAATCATGTTTTACATTCTGCAATTATGTAAATCAGGATATAAGTAATAATATCAAGAACGACATGTTAAAACACATACGATAAATGAAATGATTTTACCCAAAACGCTGCTTTAACATGGAATTTACAAAAGAACGGGTAATATAAAGTCATAAGTGAAACATATATGATATCATAACAATGAATATGATTTTCTAATAAGTCAATGACATTATTTAAATCATTATACAGGAGTTTCAGATACGTACGAAGCATATCAGACCTAAGGTAAGGGATAATTGTGCAAATCTCATTTTTATCCAAGATTGCTTATTCGTAAGTATTTATTGGGTTATTGCTATCATCTATGTCCATATTTTATAAAAGGGTATTCATGTATGTTTAAAGTCTTTTTAACCCATTTTTTACTTTTACTACATGGTTTGTAAGGAATCTTTCTTTTGTTTACATTATGAGGTACTTTTTTGACTTTTCCGGCAAATGTACGGGAATAATGTTTTTTTAACTTATACGGCATGAAAGGATTTTTTATGTTTTTATAAAGCCTTATTTTGATGAAGATTACTCCAAAATATTTAATTACTATTTTCAATAAAATCCTTTCCTTTTAAAAATGCATGACATTTTGTGAAAAGAAAATTATTTTAAAGAAGAAAGGATATTTTTTTCAAGAATTCATTTCAAGTGTTTTATCAAAACCACTTTCCATATAAGATGACATTATTTCATATGTGTATGTTTCAAGTTTAATGTCTCTGTGATTTACATGGTTTCACTTTTCTTATGATGAAATATCCATTTGTTTTATATGGATTATGTAATGATGGGATGATGTTTATGAAACCCATTATATTCTTTGGGTTATGATGAATGTTTTAAGTTTATTTTGTGGCACAAGTAAGAATGATTTCATTATGAGATGGGTGGGACCTATATCTCCCTCCAATTAATTGGGTAAAGATTTATATCTCATGAGATAGACATAGCTGGAATTGTAAGTTAATCCGGTTCTGTATTACAGGACTGGAACGAGGAGTGAACTCGATTCAGAAAGGGACTTTGTCCACTAAGATAGTCCTAGCAGCAATGCTTTGGATACTATGGAAATAATTACATGTGCTTAATGGATGCCACAATTACATGTTTTATTCCCATGCTATTTTATCATGGTTTATGTTCCATTATGATCTATGCCTTATATACTTCCATGTTTTATGTCGTTGCTCAAGATTTTGATGTTTAAACATTTTGTTCAGGTTTTTAAGTTCTAATGTATATGGTATGTTTTATTTTATCCATGCTTACCCTTACTGATAATTTGAGCTCACCCTTTTTATGTTTTATTTTCCCCCAGGATCAAAAGAAAGGTTTTAGATAAGAAAAAAAAGTGGAATATCTTTATGGGAGATGTTGAAGATCTTTCACCACGATTAGAAGATTACGTTCCAAGTTTCCAAAAACACTAAACTATTACGGTCCTTGTGTGTATGTTTTTGTTATGTATTAAGTATTCCGCAAAAGTAATGTAATGTCCATGTACGTCAAGCTTCAGGTCTCTACAGTTGGTATAGGAGGAAAGGTTTAGTCAACCTTTGGAATCTAGGATGTGAAAACGTTAGTGAGATCCCTAGAGATATTTCTAAGGTATGTCTAGGGATGTACCTAAGGATATGTATACATATAGGATATAGTCCTAGAACTATGGTAACGATCTTAGAATTTAACCTAAGATGTTTGATATTGAGGGTGCTCCCCCTTTACTATGTTGTTTTCTCCAGCATGATTTTTGCCTCTCACGCTATTCTTTTTGGGTTTTAGAAAATGGCTGGAAAGAGGATGATTCATGATAATGGAGGATATGACGGACAATGGAATGATATTCTTCATGAGAAACCAAATGAAACGGGATTTGGAAGTCCAAACATCGTTATTAGGCCTAATCAGCAATCTCATAATATGATCAATAATCTCAACTTTGGTAAGTTTCCCGACCCAGATAATAAGAGAAAGACAGAGTTTCATGATGCTCATAGAGGAAAGAAAGTTCAATTTCCATCATGTAAATCATGTGGGAAGAGGCATCGATGATATTATTTCAAAGGAACTGGAAGATTCTTTGCGTGTGGAAAAGAAGGACACAAAGCTAGTAAGTGAAAAGGAAAAGGTTCAGTTAACACAATGGATGAGGATAATGGTATTGCTACAACATCATCAATGGTTAAATGTTTTAAATGTGGAATGTACAGGCATTATGTAAACAAATTACATAAGGGAAAGTCTCATGAAGAGAATCAGTATGGTCGTATGGGTAGTATTTAGGTTGATGATGATGAAGAGACTACAAATGATATGTGAGATGAAAGAATTGTTGAAGCTCGGTCAATGGTTTAAGAAGGTAGTGTAATGATTACATGTTTATCAAGTGTAATGTTATATAAGTAATCTCTTGGTACTATGGAATAAAGATACATCTAAGGATTGTTACACTGTTGTCTTTCCTATGTTTTGAAAGTGTATGATTAACGGTACTAGTAACCATGAAAGGTTATTCAGATATTTTTGGAAAGTAGATGATATGCCCATAATGAATGGATAAGGAGAAAATTAAATGTTTGATAGTATTCATGATCTCATGACTGATATAAGGAGAAGGTTATATCATTGTTTGAGTGTATAAAATTTTTGGATTTTGGTATGTGGAAAGAGTTAACTTTTGACAGCATTCATGTTTTCACTAAGATTCAATGGGTATTCATTTTTCAAGAGAATACATTATTAAGGCCTTCGAATGTTTGGAATGTGACCAATAAGACATATCTTATGATATATGGGGATCAACGATGGAATTAACATTCTTTTTATATGAAATCTTTGGTAATCGTTTTCACTATAATATAAGAGTGGACTGTAGTATTATGGATAAGCCTAAATATTGGAATGGATTATGTTGGACATAAGTTAGTATTGTTTAAGGGTTGATGTTTTTTCGAAATTATTTATGAGATGATATAGTAATGTAGTTTTAGAAAAAGGACAACCTACAGGACCGGTGTAACACCCTGAGATTTTATGAAAAATATTCTTTTTAATTTTATTGATGTCTTGTGTTGTACGCTACACTAAAAGGAGCTTGCACTACACACATCCCTGACTTGGCTTACATTACACGCAATTGCGACCTTCCATGATAGCGTGTGTAGTACGCAATGTCGAGTTTCACTAAATGAGATATTATTATAATATTATTATGAACTAGCCGTTATGAATAGTAATACCCACTTTTTGAAATTTTATAAATTTTATCTTTCAAAACGGACTTCATTTTTGGATTTGCAATATCGAAATTAGATTAGGGTGAAATTTTGGTACTTTTCGGATAACTTTCATATTCTGATGAATAGTGAAAATTACTAAATTTTAATTAAAAACACTTTTTTAATCAAAATAATTAATAGTGATAAATTTTTAATTTGAGTGGTTTTAAAGTATATTTAGAATATATTCTTACAATTTAATACAATGTTGTTCATTGGATGTAATTTCACATTTAAACAAGATATAAACAAGTGTCAATCTTTTGATAGTTATTATCTCTTAAAAACACACTATTTGTTTTGACGACGGGAATTAATTTTTAAATTAGTTAATGTAACTGATATGTTTTGAATTTGATAAAATAGACTTAATTTTTTAATTCATAATATCAAATATATCTTAGGCCTAATTTTTGGTATTTTTCTGGAAACTTTCATTTTTTGATGAATAGTGAAACCACTAAGTGGTATTTAAAAAAACTGAATTTTTCATAAAACTTAATTTTACCACTTCTGTGAGTGGAATTTAAAAAATCAGAGAGACACGGTTATTATCAAGGACTAAAATGTGGTTCAATGAGATGAAAATAATTTTTGGTGAATAGTAACTTTTTACTTTTTTTTACCACGGTTAAAAGTAAATAGGGTAATTAAGGGTAAAAGTGTTATTATTATTACCCTAACACATGTCCTAATTCTGTTGGATAAGTGTAATTCGACCAAAAATAACTTTAGGAATAAAATATGACCATTTAGGCCCACTTGGATTAGATTAGGACATTTATTATCAATTTATTTAATGAAGGGTTAAAATAGTTAAAATCAAAGTTTAATAACTAAATCATTTTTCATATAGGGTTATGCATAAGATAAATTAGACTATAAATATTCATTAGAAATATAAATATATTTCAAACATAATGGTATTTTATTTTTAATTTTTAGACTTAAAATAAGTTAATTTATTTATGATACAATGATGATGCAGTAATTATCCTATTAATCAAATATTGACATAATTGATGTTATAAATACCCAAATAAATGCAATTTGAGACTTTATATGAATTAAAATAATTTTCAATGTTAATATGACATGTTAGTATTGATTTAATTAATTTTTTTCCAACTAATCATTCTGTTATGATTTTCACAAAAATCAATTACCAAATAGTGTCAAAATTGACATAAAATAATTTTTAAAACAAATATTATATTATTAATTGTTATTATATTCCTAAAAATATAAGGTTCGGAAAAGATAATTATATAATGATAGGGGTATCATTAATGGACCACTTGGGAGTCTCGTGGATGTATATGGTATGTTTATTAACTATATAATATAAAAATACAAAGTGACATGGTAAATGTCAATCTAATTAACTAAGAGTTAAAACTAAAAGATAAGGTTAATATAATGACCTAAACTTGTCTAAATTCTATTGGATGACAGGATTTCGACCCATACTCACATTATCTTTGAAATATATCAATTTGGAGCTATTAAAAACCTAATTTGACTTTATAATAAAATAATATTTTTTGTTATTCCAAAGGTGCCCCTCTCCTCCCTTATAAAAGGGCACCTCCTCCCTCTCTTCCTGACACCACATTGAGCCTTCAATCTTGGAAAAACCCTACCAAATTCTCTTCTCCACTTCACTAGAAACATCCTAGAGGTCCTGTTCTTCTTCAAATACCAATTTTAGTTCCCTAAGAGGAGGTCTGAAAGAGGCGCTTCAAAGAAGAGGTAATGTCCATTACCGATTCTTTCAACTTTATTTCTTCTTCCACTTCTTCTTTTTTATTTTTTTTTATTATGAGGTAATAACATCAGTATCAATAATATACTTATATATTATTATAAGTATGAAAAAACCATATTTCACCATCTATCCATCCAACGGGAAACAAAATCACCGCGCGTGCGTACGTACGGAATACCGTCTCCACACCGTGGTGTAATATATTTTCCACCACCACCTTACATGGATGGGTATAATGGTGAAAGTAATGAATATATATGAGTATTGTAAAGTGAAATTGATTATGTAATATTATACATACACTTTAATACAATTCCACGATCTTGGGAATGATATCATCACTCGTGCGTATGTACGGACTACCGTCTCCACGATGCGATGAGATTCACTCTCCATATTAACTATTCGTGAATGATTATAAAGTATATATAATGAATAATAATGACATATATGACATAATAATGATACTGGATTTATTTATATTTATATATATTTATTTCATTTACTTAATTCCATTCAATTCAAAAGGGAAACGAAAACAGCGTTCATGCTTACGTACGGCCTACCGTCTCCATGAACGGTGTATTTCATTCCTTTTACCGATCTATAATATATATGTATATGATGAATATATATTATATATAAATCATGTTTTACATTCTGTAATTATGTAAATAAGGATATAAGTAATAATATCAAGAACGACAAGTCGAAACACATACGATAAATAAAATGATTTTACCCAAAACGCTGCTTTAACATGGAATTTACAAAAGAACGGGTAATATAAAGTCATAAGTGAAACATATATGATATCATAACCATGAATATGATTCTGTAATATGTCAATGACATGATTTAAATCATTATACAAGAGGTTAGGATACGTACGAAGCATATCAGACCTAAGGTAATGGATAATTTTGCAAATCTCATTTTTATCCGAGATTGCTTATTCGTAAAGTATTTACTGGGGTTATTTATATCATCCATGTCCATGTTTTATAAAAGTATTTTCATGTATGTTTAAAGTCCTTTTTACCAATTTTTGACTTTTACTACATGGTATTTAAGGAATATACCTTTTTTTTACGTTACGAGGTACTTTTTTGACTTTTCCGGCAAAAGTACGAGAAGAATGTTTTTTTAAATTATACGACATGAAATGATTTTTACGGTTTTATAAAGCCTTAATTTCATGAAGCTTCCTCCAAAATATTTCATGACTACTTTCAACAAAATCCTTTTCTTTTAAAATTTCATGACATTTTGTAAAAAGAAAATGATTTTGAAGAAGAAAGGATATTTCCCTCAAGAATTCATTTCAAGTGTTTTATCAAAACCATTTTCCATCTAAGATGACATTATTTTATATGTGTATGTTTCAAGTGTAATGTCTCTATGATTTACATGGTTTCACTTTTCTTATGATGAAATGATATGCATTTGTTTTATATGGATTATGTTCTCTTGGAATGATGTTTATTAAACCCATTTTATTCTTTGGGTTATGATGAATGTTTTATGTTTATTTTGTGGCATAAGTAAGAATGATTTCATTATGAGATGGGTGGGACCTATATCTCCCTCAAATGAATTGGGTAAAGATTTTATATCTCATGAGATAGACATGGCTGGAATAGTAAGTTAATCCAGTTCAGTGTTACAGGACTGAAATGAGGAGTGAACTCGATTCAGAATGGGACTTTGTCCACTAAGATGGTCTTGGCAGCAATGCCTTGGCTACTATGGAAATAATTACATGTGATTAATGGATTCCAAAATTACATGTTTTATTCCCATGCTATTTTATCATGGTCTATGTTCCACTATGATATATGCTTTATGTACTTCCATGTTTTGTGTCGTTGCTCAAGATTTTGATGTTTAAACATTATGTTCATGTTTTTAAGCTCAAATGTATATGGTATGTTTTATTTTATCCATGATTACCCTTACTGAGAATTTGAGCTCACCATTTTTATGTTTTATTTTCCCCCAGGATCAAAGGAATGGTTTTAGGTAAGGAAACAAAAAAGTGGAAGATCATTATGGGAGATGTTGAAGATCTTTCACCACAATTAGAAGATTACGTTCCAAGTTTCCAAAGACACCAAACTATTACGGTCCTTGTGTGTATGTTTTTGTTATGTATTAAGTATTCTACAAAAGTAATGTAATGTCCATGTACGTCAGGATTCGGGTCTCTACAGTTGGTATCAGAGGAAAGGTTTAGTCAACCTTTGGAAACTAGGATGCGAGAACTTTAGTGAGATCTCTAGAGATATTTCCAAGGTATGTCTAGGGATGTCCCTAAGGTTAAGTATAAGTATAGGTTATAGTCCTAGAATTGCGCTAATGATCTTAGAATTAAACCTAAGATGTTAGATATTGAAGGTACTCCCCCTTTATTATGTTGTTTTACCTAGCATGATTTTTGCCTCTCACACTATTCTTTTTGGGTTTTACACGATGGCTGGAACCCGAAGGAACCGTGTTGATCAATGCAATGGACAATGCAATGATTGTCCTCCTGAACAAACAAATGTTATGGGAGATGGAGTGCAAAATCTTATTGCTATACTTACACAATCTATGAATCATTCTGGACTTCCAAATGAGCAGAGAAGGGAACAATATTCTATTGAGTCCTTCATGAGGAAACGTCCACCTTCTTTCAGTGGGTCTTTTGATCCACTTATTGCTGAACAATAGATCAGTACCACTGAAAATATATTTTCAGTTCTTCAATGATCTGAACATGATAAAGTCATCTTAGCAGTATATCGTTTGGAAGGTGAAGCTGATCAATGGTGGAATCTTATCAAGAATACGAGGCCAAGAGATGAAACTGAGTCCATGGAATGGAATGAGTTCAAGAACTTATTTTTCAATAAGTACTTCCCTCATATTCTTCGTAAAAAGATGGAGAAGTATTTTCTGGAACTAAAGCAAATGGATGATGAATCTGTTGGTATATACGAAGAAAATTTTACAAGGCTTGCAAGGTATGAATCTGGCTTTATCATCCAACCTGAAGGTAAAGTTGATCGATTCTTCAGTGGCTTAAAACAAAGTCTTTGAAGGGAATTAGCTATAAGAGACTTCAGTAGCTATGAAGAAATTGTACGTTGTGCTATCAAGGTAGAAATGGAAGTTGGTGTTACATATCCATCTCATGGTTATGACAAGAAACGAAAGATGGAGTTCAGGGAGAAATCTCAGAATAATGGAGAAAAGAAGATGAATGTTTCCTTATGCTCAAAGTGTGGAAAGAAGCATGGTGGAGATTGTCTTAAAGGGACTAGAAAATGTTTTAAGTGTGAAAAGAAGGTCATCGAGCAGCTGAGTGTCGAAGTAATGGAAAAAGGGTTTCTAATGATGTGAAAAAATAAAAGTCTGCAGAGAACACACCACCAACACTTCAATGATTCAAGTGCAAATAAATGGGTCATTATGCTAATAAATGCCCTAATCCAAGGGTTAGTGATGATCGACATGAGCAACCACTTAAGGCAAAGGAAAAAGGGAAGTCACATGCGATCACTATTAGTGATGTTGAATATGACAACAATGTGGTGGAATGATTAAGTGTTTATGTAATGGAATTCCAAAATAATGTTGTATATAGTATCGTGGAATATTGGAATATTTATGTATTGGTCTATTGTGGTTTTCAATAATTTTATGGTACCTTTAACCATGGAAAGTGATTGAGATATTTTTGGAAAGAAGATGATATGCGCATAATGAAGGGATAAGGAGAAAATGAAATGTTTGACAGTATTCATGAGCTCATGACTGATATAAGGAGAAGGTTATATCATGGTTTGAGTATATAGAATTTTTTAATTTTGGTATCGTTCATTTTTTCACTAATGTTTAATGGGTATTCATTTTTCAAGAGAATACATGATTAAGGTATTCACATGATTGGAATGTGACCAACAAGATATATGGGGGATAAATGATGGTATTCACATGCTTGGTTGATGACATTTCAAGTAATCGTTTTCTTTATACTATGAGCTTGGACCGAAGTATTTTAGATAAGCCTAAAGATTGGAATGGATTATTTTGGAAATATGTTAGTATTGTTTAAAGATAGAACTGTTTTTGATATTATTGATGGGATTTTATAGTAATGAAGTTTTTGAAAAAGGACAACCTGCAGGACGGGCGGCATCCCATCGCGTCGGACAAGGCTGTGGGAATCAAACCCACAACCGAAGTGCGACTAGCCTTTATCGCCTACCACTGGCCTACATGAAGTCCTTATTTAGTAGAAACTAGTTTTATTATATTAAGAAGTATGATATATGAAGTATAAGTCCATTTTAGGAACCATATATGATTAATCTCACTATAGATCAACTTATGTATATTTAATAACTTTTGTTAACCTTTTGTTTGAGACAGATGGAATGACCCGTCATTCTATCACATGATCTGATAACACTTCAAGAATAACAAATTCAGCTTCATTTATTTAAGAGATGAAGTGGAAATTGTTCAAGGCACGAACAACAGTGAGATTGTACCAAAATAAAGTAATTATTTATTCTAATTCAAATTCTTCAACTTTAGGGAAATGATCATGAAAACCAAAAATGTTGTCCTAGTTCCCTTATATCCGATGAATCAGATGGTACCCTAGATCATCACAAATATTTTGGCTTTGTGATTGTTGTCTTTTTCATAGCCATGTTCTCTACCACTCTCCATCAGAACATGATGGTTATATTTCTTTTCGATATCCATATTTTCACCTATGTTCTCCTATGTAGAAACCCAGTGATTAGTTAATTTGGGTAACCGTTACGTTTCATACTTTAGTTTTTAAAACCAGGTCTTGGTATTCCTTTTTTACGATGTGTGTTTTTATTAAAGAAACATTCGAGTAGTAAACCATTTATAACCCCGACAAATTTCGAGGGCGAAATTAATTTTAAGTGGGGTAGAATGTAACACACCGAGATTTTATGAAAAATATTATTTTTAATTTTTTTGATGTCTTGTGTTGTACGATACACCAAAAGGATCTTTCACTACACATATCCCTGACTTGGCATAAATTACACGCAATTGTGACCTTCCACGATAGCGTGTGTAGTACGCAATACCGAGTTTCACTAAATGAGATATTATTATAATATTATTATGAACTAGCCGTTATGAATAGTAATACCCACTTTTTGAAATTTTATAAATTATATCATTCAAAATGGACTTCATTTTTGGATTTGGAATATCGAAATTACCTTAGGGTTAAATTTTGGTACTTTTCGGATAACTTTCATATTCTGATTAATAGTGAAAATTACTAAATTTTAATTAAAAACAACTTTTTTAATCGAAATAATTAATAGTGATAAATTTTTAATTTGAGTGGTTTTAAATTATATTTAAAATATATTTTTACAATTTAATACAATGTTTTTCATTGGATGTAATTTCACATTTAAACAAGATATAAACAAGTGTCAATCTTTTGATAGTTATTATCTCTTAAAAACACGCTATTTGTTTTGACGACGGGAATTAATTTTTAAATTAGTTAATGTAATTGATATGTTTTGAATTTTATAAAATAGACATAATTTTTGAATTCATAATATCAAATATATCTTATGCCTAATTTTTGGTATTTTTCTGGAAACTTTCATTTTTTGATGAATAGTGAAACCACTAAGTGGTAGTTAAAAAAACTGAATTTTTCATAAAACTTAATTTTACCACTTCTGTGAGTGGAATTTAAAAAATCTGAGAGACACGACTAATATCAAGGACTAAAATGTGGTTCAATGGGATGAAAATAATTTTTGGTGAATAGTAAATTTTTACTTTTTTTACCACGGTTAAAAGTAAATAGGGTAATTAAGGGTAAAAGTGTTATTATTATTACCCTAACACATGTCCTAATTCTATTGGATAAGTGTAATTCGATCGAAAACAACCTTAGGAATAAAATATGACCATTTAGACCCACTTTGATTAGATTAGGACATTTATTATCAATTTATTTAAAGAATGGTTAAAATAGTTAAAATAAAAGGTTAATAACTAAATCCTTTTTCATATAGGTTTATAAATAAGATAAATTAGACTATAAATATTAATTAGAAATCTAAAAAGATTTCCAACATAATTGTATTTTATTTGTAATTTTTAGACTTAAAATAAGTTAATTTATTTATGATACAATGATGATGTAGTAATTATCCTATTAATGAAATATTGACATAATTGATGTTATAAATACACAAATAAATGTAATTTGAGACTTTTTATGAATTAAAATTATTTTCTATGTTAATATGACATGTTAGTATTGATTTAATTAATTTTCTTCGAACCAATCATTCTCTTATGATTTTCTCAAAAATCAATTACCAAATAGTGTCAAAATTGACATAAAATAATTTGTTTTAAAAAATATTATATTATTAATTGTTATTATATTTCTAAAAATCTAAGGTTCAGCCACGATAATTATATCATGACAGGGGTATCATTAATGGGCCACTTGGGGGTCTCTTGGATGTGTATGGTACGTTTATTAAATATATAATATAAAAATACAAAGTGACATGATAAATGTCAATCTAATTAACTAAGAGTTAATACTAAAAGATAAGGTTAATATAATGTCCTAAACATGTCTAAATTCTATTTGATGAGAGTATTTAGACCCATACCCACATTATCTTAGAAATATATCAATTTGGAGCTATGAAAAACCGAATTTGACTTTATAATAAAATAATATATTTTGTTATTCCAAAGGTGCCCCTCTCCTCCCTTATAAAAGGGAACCTCCTCCCTCTCTTCCTCACACCACTTTGAGCCTTCAGGCTCGGAAAAAACCTACCAAATTCTCTTCTCCACTTCCCTAGAAACATCCTAGAGGTCCTTTTCTTCTTCAAAGACCAATTTTAGTGCCCTAAGTGGAGGTCTCAAAGAGGCACTTCAAAGAAGAGGTAATGTCCATTACAGATTATTTCAACTTTATTTCTTCTTCCACTTATTCTTTTTTAGTTGTTTTATTATGAGGTAATAACATCAGTATAAATAATATACTGATATGTTATTATAAGTTTGAAACAACCATATTTTACCATCTATCCATCCAACGGAAAACAAAATCACCGCGCTTGCGTACGTACGGAATACCGTCTCCACACTGTGGTGTATCAATTTTCCACCACCACCTTACATGGATGGTTATAATGGTGAAAGTAATGAATATATATGTTTATTGTAAAGTGATATTGATTATGTAATATTATACATACACTTAAATACAATTCCATGATATTGGGAATGATATCATCACTCGTGCGTACGTACGGACTACCATCTCTACGATGCGATGAGATTCACTCTCTATGTTAACCATTCATGAATGATTATAAAGTATATATAATGAATAATAATGAAATATATAAAATAATAATGATACTGTATTTATGTATATATATATATATATATGTATGTCATTTACTTAATTCCATTCAATTCAAAAGGGAAACGAAAACAGCGTTCATGCGTACGTACGACCTACCGTCTCCATGAACGGTGCATTTCATTCCTTTTATCAATCTATAATATATATGTATATGATGAATATATATTATATATAAATTATTTTTTACATTATGGAATTATGTAAATCAGGATATAAGTAATAATATCAAGAACGACAAGTCTAAACACATACGATAAATAAAATGATTTTACCCAAAACACTGCTTTAACATGGAATTTACAAAAGAACGGGTAATATAAAGTCATAAGTGAAACATATATGATATCATAACAATGAATATGATTCTTTAATATGTCAATTACATGATTTAAATCATTATACAGGAGGTTCAGATACGCACAAAGCATATCGGACCTAAGGTAAGGGATAATTTCGCAAATCTCATTTTTATCCGAGATTTCTTATTCCTAAGTATTTACTGGGGTTATTTCTATCATCCATGTCCATGTTTTATAAAAGTGTTTTCATGTATGTTTAAATTCCTTTTTATCAATTTTTGACTTTTACTACATGGTATGTAAGGAATATACCTTTTGTTTATGTTACGAGGTACTTTTTGTAATTTTCCGGCAATAGTACGAGAAGAATGTTTTTTAACTTATACGGCATGAAAGGATTTTTACAGTTTTATAAAGCCTTATTTTCATGAAGTTTCCTCAAAAATATTTCATGACTATTTTCTACAAAATCCTTTTCTTTTAAAATTGCATGACATTTTGTAAAAATAAAATGATTTTGAAGAAGAAAGGATATTTTCCTCAAGAATTCATTTCAAGTGTTTTATCAAAACCATTTTCCATCTAAGATGACATTATTTTATATGTGTATGTTTCAAGTGTAATTTCTCTATGATTTACATGGTTTCACTTTTCTTATGATGAAATGATATCCATTTGTTTTATATGGATTATGTTATGATGGAATGATGTTTATTAAACCCATTTTATTCTTTGGGTTATGATGAATGTTTTAAGTTTATTTTGTGGAATAAGTAAGAATGATTTCATTATGTGATGGGTGGGACCTATATCTACCTCCAGTGAATTGGGTAAAGATTTTATATCTCATGAGATAGACATGGCTGGAACGGTAAGTTAATCCGGTTCAGTGTTACAGGACTGAAATGAGGAGTGAACTCGATTCAAAATGGGACTTTGTCCACTAAGATGGTCTTGACAGCAATGCCTTGGCTATTATGTAAATCATTACATGTTCTTAATGGATGCCACAATTACATGTTTTATTCCCATGCTATTTTATCATGGTTTATGTTCCATTATGATCTTTGCCTTATGTAATTCCATGTTTTGTGCCGTTGCTCAAGATTTTGATGTTTAAACATTATGTTCATGTTTTTAAGCTCAAATTTATATGGTATGTTTTATTTTATCCATGCTTACCCTTAATGAGCATTTGATCTCACCATTTTTATGTTTTATTTTCCCCCAGGATCAAAAGAAAGGTTTTAGGTAAGGAAACAAAAAGTGGAAGATCATTATGGGAGATGTTGAAGATCTTTCACCACTATTAGAAGATTACGTTCCAAGTTTCCAAAGACACTAAACTATTACGGTCCTTGTGTGTATGTTTTTGTTATGTATTAAGTATTCCGCAAAAGTAATGTAATTTCCATGTACGTCAGGCTTAGGGTCTCTACAACGGGCGACAACCCATCACGTCGGACAAGGCTATGGGAATCGAACCCAAAATCGAAGTGCGACTGACCTTTATTTCCTTCCACTGGCCTACAGGAAGTCTCTATTTAGTAGAAACTAGTTTTATTATATTAATCAGTATGATATATGATTTATAAGTCCATTTTAGGAACCATATATGATTAATCTCACTATAGATGGACTTATGTATTTTTGATAACTTTTATAACCTTTTGTTTGAGACAGATGGAATGACCCATCATTCTATCACATGATCTGCTAACACTTCACGAATGACAAATTCAACTTCATTTCTTTAAGAGATGAAGTGGAAATTTTCCAAATAACGAACAATGGTGATACTGTACCAAAACCACAAAAGTATTTCTTCTAATTCCAATTTCATCAACTTTAGGGAATGATCTTGATAACTAAAAATGTTGTCCTAGTTTCCTTATATCCGATGAATCAGATGGTACCTTAGATCATCACAAATCTATGTCTTTGTGATTGATGGAATTTTCATAGCCATGTTCTCTACCAATCTCCATCATAACATTATGGTTACATTTTTCCTCCATATCCATATTTTCACCTATGTTCTCCTACGTGGAAACCCAATGATGAGTTAATTTGGGTAACCGTTACATTTCATACTTTAGTTTTTAAGCCAAATTTTGGTATTCCTTTTAACGATGTGGGTTTTTATTAAAGAAACTTTCGAGTAGTAAACCATTTATAACCCCGACGAATTTCAAGGGCGAAATTCATTTTAAGGGGGGTAGAATGTAACACCCCAAGATTTTATGAAAAATATTCATTTTAATTTCATTAATGTCTTGTTTTGTACGCTACACAAAAAGGAGCTTGCACAACATGCATCCCTAACTTGCCTTTCATTACACGCAATCACGACCTTCCTCGATAGCGTGTGTAGTACGCAATATCGAGTTTCAGTAAACGAGATATTATTATAATATTATTATGAACTAGCCGTTATGAATAGTAATACCCAATTTTTGGAATTTTATAAATTTTATCTTTGAAAATGGACCTAATTTTTGGATTTGTAATATCGAAATTAGCTTAGGGTGAAATTTTGGTACTCTTCGGATAACTTTCATATTCTGATGAATAGTGAAAATTACTAAATTTTAATTAAAAACAACTTTTTTAATCAAAATAATTAATAGTGATAAATTATTAATTTGAGTGGTTTTAAAGTATATTTAGAATATATTTTTACAATTTAATACAATTTTGGTCATTGGATGTAATTTCACATTTAAACCATACATAAAGAAGTGTCAATCTTTTGATAGTTATTATCTCTTAAGAACACGCTATTTGTTTTGACGATGGGAATTAATTTTTAAATTAATTAATGCAACTAATATGTATTGAATTTGGTAAAATAGACATCATTTTTGAATTCATAATATCACATATATCTTAGGACTAATTTTTGGTATTTTTCTGGAAACTTTCATTTTTTTGAAGAATAGTGAAACCACTTAGTTGTAGTTAAAAAAATTGAATTTTTCATAAAACATTATTTTACCGCTTCTGTGAGTGGAATTTCAAAAATCTGAGAGACATGGTTAATATCAAGGACTAAAATTTGGTTCAATGAGATGAAAATAATTTTTGGTGAATAGTAACTTTTTACTTTTTTTTACCACAGTTAAAAGTAATAGGGTAATTAAGGGTAAATATGATATTATTATTATCCTAACACATGTCCTAATTTTATTGGATAAGTGTAATTATTCCAAAAACAACCTCATGAATAAAATATGACCATTTAGGCCCACTTGGATTAGATTAGGAAATTTATTATTAATTTATTTAAAGAAGGGTTAAAGTAGTTAAAACCAATGTTTAATAACTAAATCATTTTTAATATAGGGTTATACATAAGATAAATTAGACTATAAATATTCATTTGAAAGATAAAAATATTTCCTACATAATGGAATTTTATTTATAATTTTTATACTTAAAATAAGGTAATTTATTTATGACACAATGATGATGCAGTAATTATCTTATTGATGAAATATTGACATAATTGATGTTATAAATACCCAAATAAATGTAATTTGAGACTTTTTATGAATTCAAATAATTATCTATGTTAATATGACATGTTAGTATTGCTTTAATTAACTTTTATAGAACTAATCATTCTTTTATGATTTTCAAAAAAATCAATTACCTAATAGTGTCAAAATTGACATAAAATAGTTTTTAAAACAAATATTAAATTATTAATTGTTATTATATTCCTAAAAATCGAAGGTTCGACCAAGATACGTATATCATGATAGGTGTATCATTAATGGACCACTTGGGGGTCTCTTGGATGTATATGGTAAGTTTATTAACTATATAATATAAAAATACAAAGTGACATGGTAAATGTCAATCTAATTAACTAAGAGTTAAAACTAAATGAAAAGGTTAATATAATGACCTAAACATGTCTAAATTCTATTGGATGAGATTACTTCGACCCATGAAAACCTTATCTTCGAAATATATCAATTTGGAGCTATTAAAAACCGAATATGACTTTATAATAAAATAATATTTTTAGTTATTCCAAAGGTGCCCCTCTCCTACCTTATAAAAGTGCATCTCCCCCCTCTCTTCCTCACACCACTTTGAGACTTCAATATCTAAAAAAACCTGCCATATTATCTTCTCCACTTCCATATAAACATCCTAGAGGTTCTGGTCTTCTTCAAAGACCAATTTTAGTGCCCTAAGTGTAGGTCCTAAAGAGGCGCTTCAAAGAAGAGGTAATGCCCATTACCGATTCTTTCTACTCTATTTCTTCTTCCACTTATTCTTTTTTAGTTGTTTCATTATGAGGTAATAACATCAGTATCAATCATATACTGATATGTTATTATAAGTATGAAACAACCATATTTCACCATCTATCCATCCAATGGAAGAAGAAATCACCGTGCGTGCGTACGTACGGAATACCGTCTCCACGCCGTGGTGTAATCTATTTCCCACCACCACCTTACTTGGATGGGTATAAGGGTGAAAGTAATGAATATATATGATTATTGTAAAGTGATATTTATTCTTTAATATTATACATACACTTTAATACAATTCCACGATCTTGGGAAAGATATCATCGCTCGTGTGTACGTACGGACTACCGTCTCCACGACGCGATGAGATTCACTCTCCATGTTAACCATTCATGAATGATTATAAATTATATATGACATAATAATGATACTGTATTTATTTATATATATATATGTGTGTATGTCATTTACTTAATTCCATTCAATTCAAATGGGAAACGAAAACATCATTCATGCGTACGTACGGCCTACCGTCTCCATGAACGGTGTATTTCATTCCTTTTTTATCGATCTATAATATATATGTATATGATGAATATATATTATATATAAATCATGTTTTACATTATGGAATTTTGTAAATCAGTATATAAGTAATAATATCAAGAACGACAAGTCGAAACACATACGATAAATGAAATGATTTTACCCAAAACGCTGCTTTAACTTGGAATTTACAAAAGAACGGGTAATATAAAGTCATAAGTGAAACATATATGATATAATAACAATGAATACGATTCTATAATAAGTCAATAAAATTATTTAAATCATTATACAGGAGTTTCAGATACGTACGAAGCATATCAGACCTAAGGAAAGGGATAATTGTGCAAAACTCATTTTTATCCGAGATTGATTATTCGTAAGTATTTACTGGGGTTATTGCTATCATCCATGTCCATGTTTTATCAAAGTGTATTCATGTATTTTTAAATTCCTTTTTACCCATTTTTGACTTTTACTACATGGTTTTTAAGGAATATTTCTTTTGTTTAAGTTACGAGGTACTTTTTTGACTTTTCCGGCAAATATACGAGAAGAATGTTTTTTTTAAATTATACGGCATGAAAGGATTTTTTACGTTTTTATAAAGCCTTATTTTCATGAAGATTACTCCAAAATATTTCATGAATATTTTCAATAAAATCCGTTCCTTTTAAAAATGCATGACATTTTGTGAAAAGAAAATGATTTTAAAGAAGAAAGGATATTTTCCTCAAGAATTAATTTCAAGTGTTTTATCAAAACCATTTTCCATCTAAGATGACATTATTTCATATGTGTATGTTTCAAGTTTAATGTCTCTATGATTTACATGTTTTAAATTTTCTTATGATGAAATATCCATTTGTTTTATATGGATTATGTGATGATGGGATGATGTTTATGAAACCCATTTTATTCTTTGGGTTATGATGAATGTTTTAAGTTTATTTTGTGGCACAAGTAAGAATTATTTTATTATGAGATGGGTGGGACCTATATCTCCCTACAATGCATTGGGTAAAGATTTATATCTCATGAGATAGACATTACTGGAAAGGTAAGTTAATCCGGTTCAGTATTAGAGGATTGGAACGAGGAGTGAACTCGATTCATAACGGGAATTTGTCCACTAAGATAGTCTTGGCAGCAATGCCTTGGCTACTATGGAAATCATTACATGTGCTTAATGTATGAAACAATTACATGTTTTATTCCAATGCTATTTTATCATGGTTTATGTTCCATTATGATCTATGCCTTATCTACTTCCATGTTTTATGTCTTTACTGAAGATTTTGATGTTTAAACATTTTGTTCATGTTTTTAAGTTCAAATGTATATGGTATGTATTATTTTATCCATGATTACCCTTACTGAGAATTTGATCTCACCCTTTTTATGATTTATTTTCTCCCAGGATCAAAAGAAAGGTTTTAGATAAGAAAACAAAAAGTGGAAGATCTTTATGGGAGATGTTGAAGATATTTCACCACGATTAGAAGATTACGTTCCAAGTTTCCAAAGACACCAAACTATTACGATCCTTATGTGTATTTTTTTGTTATGTATTAAGTATTCCGCAAAAGTAATGTAATGTCCATGTATGTCAAGATTCGGGTCTCTACATGTGTGGATGTACTTAATTTTCAAGACAGCTTAATCAACTTTCGTTATGCTTTGAAACTAACCAAAACCTTCAATTGACTATGTAGGGCCTTCCATTTCAGTGGCAAGATCTATAGGTAAAGCCTTATCCTCCTCCCCAATGGTAGTATAAATTTACGTAACAAGGGTCATAGGGGAGGGAGTAGAACATGGAAGTTCTTTAAGTGCATTAATTCTAGATTATATTCCCCATGTGATAGTGATGCTGAATCAGACCCGGGGGTATAGAAGGTGCTCCAGTTTTCACGATGCAAGGAATGGTGGAACATATGGAATATCATATCTGAAGTGCCTCTTGAAGACCTGTCTCCGAAGATCCCACGACTTTCATCCCTGTTCATCATGTTAGGACATGGCAGTTTTGGATATCAAAATATCCATGCTGTAGAGAAATAAGTCATTTTAAGGAGGGAGAAGGAGCAGAGGTACCATTAAGACCTGACCAGAGGGAGGTTGTTGGCAAATATCAGCGAATTTGAGGTTGCGGTGTCCCGAGCTGAGGCTGATCATGCTGCGAAATTGAAGGAGCTGAAACATAAGATCAAGGAGAAAGTTGTCCAGCAGATGCACCTTCAGAAACAGTTAGATGCTATTACTGGGGAACTCGAACAGCTTAACAATTCAGTGGAAGGAGTTCAAATAAATGGTATGGAAGCCATTTCATATGCCAAGAAAGAACTCCATCATGATGAAAAGAGTGAAGCTGGTCAAGGGCATGAACTTCAAGTAGCTGCTGATGAATCTCGGGATGCTGTAAATCAAATGAGGAGTTATGTTGAAAGCCTCATGTAATTCCTAAAAAAGAGAAGATACTCTAGTCTGTGGATGTCCTTATAACTCTTGTGAATCAATGAAAAACACTTTCAACTTCAATCATTTGTTCCTACATTCTTTTTCTACATGCTTAAAATTTTTACCTAACCCATGGGCCTAGTAAGCATGGTTTAATTGTTCCTAGGGTTATAAAAATAACCCTACAAACTTTACATATTTTAACTTCTAAATATTACCTAAATCATGTGATATGTATGTATAGTGAGCTGGGACATGAATTTTGTTCAGATTTCCCTTGTCTTTTGTGGGCAGTTTAGTGTTATACACGTCAGACATAAAAAGGGAAATTTTTAAGGTCAAATAGCTTTGACTGAATGGATTAAAATTGACTCAATTCCTTGATAATTTATCTAAAAACATATTACCACATTCAAGTATGGATGAAAACATGTAAACTATGACATAGAAAATTTTTAATCTGAGGAATGATATGAAGAAAGGGATAAAATGAATTAGAAGAAGTATTTCCTAAGAGTGAATTTACCATTATTTAACAAACCTGTTAGGGGGTTGAAATATGCAGGGCCGCTTAAGGGCATTGACTGCATAGTCAAATAACAACATGCTTTGGCTAACAGCTCTGTTATGTAGACTACTTATGCAAGGCCACCTAAGGGCATGTGCTGTATAGTCAGGCAAAAGTACTCTCAGTAATTTTACTTTTCTACTACTTAAAAGCCAGTGGAAGTTTATGGAGATTAAAATTTTCCAAAGCATAGAGTTTTCTGTAAGGAGAGAGGTACTTGAATATGGAGAGGATATTTCCAATCAAGATTGTCTAAGAATTGGATGAATGTCACTCCTGTAAAGTTATTACCGAAATGTAGGGAAGGGAAATATAAACCATAGACTTAAATACCTTTAAATCATGAAAAAGAGTATGGGGAAAATATGTTAAGGATGGCTATTTTTGCGGATCCCAACATACTATCATTAAGACAAATAAGGAAAAAAGGGGTTTTACTCCCAAGAATGAAGTTACCACTATTTAACAAACCCGTTAGGGGGTTGAATTATGCAGGGCCACTTAAGGGAATTGGCTGCATAGTCAAATAATAGTATATTTTGGCTGAAAGGTCTGTTATGTTGAGTGTTTATAAAAGGCCGCCTAAGGGAACATGCTGAATATTCAGGAAAAATAACTCTTTGGTATCAGACATTTTGTGACTAGAAGTCAAGAAAAGGGTTATGGAGATCTGGAAGTATTTAAGGTTAGGAGTATGGCACATCAAAAAGGGCATTGTACAATGCATGAAGAAGATACATAGACCAATTCTAAACCATAATCATGTTGTGGCTGGGTCCTGAATTAAGGTGCTGGACTTCACTACATATCCCATAAGGATGGTAATCAAGCCATATATAGTTCTTGAAATACCTTTTGTACAGATTAGGTTCATACAAGTGAATGGTTAAAGGGGAATTTAGTGGAATGATGGTTTGACCAAAGATTAAAGGTTTGGGCATTGCCATGTATTCACATATTCTTTGGAATATAACATGATTGGAAATAAATGTAAATAATGATTCCCTCTCAGGTGAGGGTGTCAGAGAATGTTTTAGTTTATTGTCGTACATGACAAAAGTGCAAATAGTTTAATGTCATATAGCAAGGACGATGGTGAAAAAATGAAAAAATATTGGTTCTTGGGGTGGCTTCACGAATCAACATCGTATGAGATGGAGGTGAAATGATGTGAAGAGATTGGTTTTGGGCTTGAACCTCGGGAGGTTTCTTACGTACCTAGACTAGAAGTAAATGATCAAAGTCTACGTAGTTTGATTGAATAATGAATTGGTGATCAATTTGTTCTTGAGGACAACAACCTAAAAATGGTGTTGGGACTTACGCATGGTTAGCAGCCCATAGAAGGTGTTATGGTTGAAATTTACTCTAAGCTCACGTGATTCATACTCGGTGTGAGAAACAAGAGGTAGCAACAACCCTAATGATGCATAGTTTAATGTCATGTAGGACATAAGGGACATGAAACAGTTTAACATCATGTTGGACGAATGAGGGGACTATGCAGTTTAAAGTCTTACAGTGAGGACTATTGGTGCTGCATAGTTTAGTATCATGTAGTAGGGACAGAATACAGTTTAACTTCATGTAGGATGTATTATGGGACTTTTTTCAATTTTACTTCATATAGGATGAACATGTGAACAATTTAATGTCATTTAGGACAATACAATTTTACTTCATGTAGGACGTTGGGTTGTACATTTTAACGTTGTGTAGCCAAGATGATGGGTATACAGTTTAACATCTTGCTGGATGTAAGTATTTGTGTTACAAAAAATACTTTTTCAGGAATCTAGCATTGGTTGGATTTGTGATGAGTTCTCCATCCATTGAGATTAAAGAATAATTTCTATTGGAGTAGACCTTATGTATTGATTAATGTCCCTCCCATGTTGGCTCAAGCCTTGGAGGCTTCTTTCCTGTTATCATTGGAGTTATGAGGACCAATACCAATTCTCCTTGAATGAATGAATGAAGATGAACTTTTTTGTTGAAAGCCTGTGCTATTCGATTCTGATAGACTTCAAAGTGGTGTAGGGTGCACAATCCTTTTTCATCAAATCGTTCCAATTCCTCAAATTGCTTTTGAGATTGTTCATCTGTAGATGACTGATCACAAATTACTACTCTGAGTGAAGGTAATTTGACCTCAATGGGCAAGACTACTTCTATTCCATATACCAAGGAATATGGAGTTGACCATGTAGCAATGCGGTTGGTGGTCTGATAAGACCATAAAGGATGAAAATGTTTATCAGGCCATGATTTCTTATCTTTATCCAGCATCTTTTGCAGTATGTTTGAAAGAGTCTTATTGAAGGCCTCTATTTGGCCATTGGCCAATTCATGTTACCGAGATGAATGGTTGGGTTTGATGTTGTATTCTTGATACAACTTCCTAACCTTGGATGAACAGAAGTTGGTGCCATTATCTGCCAATATGGTATGAGGGACACCAAATCTAGTAATGATGTTAGAATTGATGAAGCTAACAATGATTTTAGAACTAACATCTTTGAGAGGTATTGCCTCTGCCCATTTTTAAAATAAATCAGTAGTATTAAGAATATACTTAAACTTTTTGGATGTAGCTGAAGGGTAAGGTCCAACTAAATCCATTCCCCATGTGGAAAATGGACATGAGTATTTAGCTGTATGAAGAAACTCTGGGGGTTGATGAATGAAGTTGGAACATACTTGGAAATAATGACACATCTTATTGAAATCAACACAATTTTGTATCATTGAAGGCCAAAAGTATCCAAACCTTTGAATTTGATCAGACAGTCTATGTCCAAACTGGTGGGCACCACAGACTCCTGCATGTAATTCTTTCATGACAACCATTTTCTCTTCACCATCAATACATCTGAAGATAATTCCATCAAAACCTCACTTGTAGAGAATTGTTTCGCGATTTGGGCTATCATAAAGAGTAAAATTGACCACACGTCTCCAGACATGTTCTTTCCCTGCTCTATCAGGTGGGAGTGTTCCATTTTGATGGTATTCCCAGATAGGTGTCATCCATCCTGTAGTATGACCATATGGTTCAGAGATGGGACTAATTTCATTTATTTCCTTTGTTTTGATTTTTACATAAGGTAAAACTGTACGACGGTGGGAAATACTGATGATTGTTTCATCCCGATTTAAATCTTCTAGAGCTGTGGCTATATTAGCCAGTGCATCATCATGGGAATTTTGAGATCACGGAACATAAGAAAATGTCAGTTCCGAGGTAAATTACGCCATTAACTCTCTAACATAATCATACAAAGGGATTAATTATTATTTTCTGATTTCATAATCCCCATTGACTTGTTTGATTACCATGTCTGAATCACCATTCACTTTTAAGTGACTCACTTGTGCCTGAACGCCAACTCCAATCCTGTGATGAGATCTTGATATTCTGCTTCATTATTTGTACCGACTTCCAACAATAAGAAGAAATAGGGTAGCACCACATTTTCAAGGGAAACAAGTAAAATTCCTAACCCAACTTTGTTAAATTTAGGATCTTCCATTTTCTTCCCTGTTGGACTTCTGGAAGCACCATCAAAGTACATTTCCCATGTTTGAAGATTATCTTGAATAGAGAAGAAATCCTTATCAGGAAGTTCAGTATCTAAAGATGAATCTTCCACTGAAGGGTGTTCAACAAGGAAATCATCTAGATCTTGGCCCTTTACTGCCTTTTGAGACACGTACTGGATATCAAACTGTTGCAAAATAACTGCCCATCTTTCCAGACGTTCTGTAAGAATAGGAAGACTAAGGATAAATTTGAGAGGGTTATTGCAAGATACCAATTGGACCTCATGATGTTGCATGTAGTGTCTCAGTTTCTGAACTGCAAAGATTAATGCTAGGCCGCACTTTTCAATACTTTAATATCAGGTTTCTGCTTCAAGCATAGTCTGACTGAGATTGTAAAGAATGTTTTCATTCCCATCATCATTCTTCTGGGCATGGAAGACACCCAATGATCGCTCAAAAGATGTCACATAGAGGAAAAGTGGTTTCCTTCAATAGGTGGCATTAATACCAGTGGACTCAAGAGATATTTCTTGAGAATATTTAATTCTTCTTAACATTCTTCAGTCCATTGGCAAGTGAATTCCTTCTTCATCAATTTGGTGAAGGTAAACTTTTTCCAACCAGATTGGTGATGAAACACCGAATATAGGCCAAGTGTCCTTGATGTCCACTCAATTATTTCAAATTTTGAGGAGGTGACATACCAAGGATTGAATTTGTCTTCCTAGGATCGACTTTGATACCATGATGGCATAACAAAAAGCTGAGAAATTTTCCTGAGGTAACCCCAAAAGCACATTTTAAGGGATTCATCTTCAAATTGTGTTTTCAAAGTTTGTGGAATATGATTTCAAAATCAACCAAGTGATTAGAACATTGTCTAGATTTAACTACCTAATCGTCCACATAACATTAAAAAAGTTTTCTTAAAAAGGGTTTGAAGATACAGCACATGGCACATTGATACATTGCACCTTCATTCTTCAGGCCAAAGGGCATTACCTGATAGAAAAACACACCCTGAGGGGATCTAAAGGCTATAGATTTTCCATCTTCTAGATCCATTCATATTTGATTATACCCCTAATATCAATCAATTAAAGAGAGTGCTTCATAGCCATTTGTTGCATCAATTAAGTGTTCTGTGATCGTAACTGGAAAATCATCTCCAGGACAATGCCGATTAAGATCTCTGAAATCAATGAAAAATATAATTTGTCCATTTTTCTTTTTCACAGGGAAAATATTAGATATCCATTTTGGATATTGACCTTCTCTGACGAAGTTAGCTTTGATAAGATTATCTAATTTAGCTTCAATTTTTGAGGCATAAGTTGGGTGTGTCATTCTTGCAGCTTTCTTGAATCCTTGATGTTCTTCTGGAAAACCCAAATGAGAGTGGCAACATCGGGATAAAGACCTGGCATTTCTGTATAATTCCAAGTAAATATATCTTGATTTTTCTTTAAATACGAAGTACACATTTCTTTCTCTTCAAGAGTCATGGCCGCTCTAATTAAATTGGGGTGTGGATTTTCTTCTGTACCCAGATTTGTTTCTCCGAGTTCATCCACAATGGTAGAGATACCTTCTTCAAATGCGGGAGGAGAATCTATGAGATATTCCTCTTCTTCTTTAGTATCTGTTACTTCTTCTATTTCTACTTGCATAGTGGATAATGAAGAAGAATTACCATGATCAGGAGAGAAGTTAAAATTTGAACATCTTGAAGAAGAGACTACCATTTCTGACCCTAATGATGATGAAGGGTCTTTCAGAGGTGATAGAGAGAAGATGATGGATTGAGAATCGGCATCATGATTCATCTCTGGAATTTCTATAAATTCTTCAAACCTGGTTGATGAAGTATAGAATTGCTGGATTTCAGCGGATGAAATGAAGACATCTCTATTTGTGCTTTCATAATTGCTTGGTGAATTACCAATTTCTCCCATGCCGTCTGGCTTTTCTTCCGTAATTGACATTATGGAAGTTTCCATAAGAGTATTTGGATTTGGGTCTATCCTATCAATTTGACTGATACGAAACACATAATCTGTACTCACATGTATGAATGAGTTTTCTGGAATCTTTTCCAAACCATATGAAGCATTAATTTTGGTAACCTCCTTTTTCATGGATTTCTCCTTCCCTTCCATGTGATAGAATTCGACCTCAATATATTGAGATTCACATGTTTTGAATGGGTATTTATCACTATAAAATGTCCCAATTTGACCATTGAAACAATATTTGAGACACCGATGGTATGACGAAGGTTCGACCACATGTTGATGTAGCCAAGGTCTTCCAAGAAAGATGTTGAAGGCTGTGTCATGACGAACAACCACGAAATTTGAATTAGATACAAGATCTCTAAACTGAGTTCTGAGTGTAATCTCACCTAGATTTTCTTGTTAATTTTTATCATATCCTTGCAACATCAAAGTAGAAGGAGATAAATCATATTCGGTGAGACGCAATTGACGAAGTTTACGAATAGGGATGAGGTGGACTCTTGAACCATTATCAATGAAAGCTAATCAGATGTCCATATCATTGACCTTTATAGATAAATACAACGGTCTGATATGTCCATGCACAACATCATCCTCATCCTCATCTGTAAAATATATCAGTACATGGCATTCTGTAGGATTATTCTCTACATGGTACACTTCAGCCGCATCAATTTCAGTTTCGAACTCCTGAGAACTTGACAAATCCTCAATGAGTGCCTCCCGAAGATCCTTTGATAGGTTCAAGGCATCCAGAATTGATAACTTAGCTGACACTTGGGCCAAATACTTCAAGACATCATACTTTTGGTCCAAAGGTCTGCATTTCTCAATAGGAACATTTGGTTTCGCAGGTGCCCTAGAAGTTGATGCTTTGGAAGTAGATGCATCTTGTATTGGGGTAGGAGTTGGAAATACTCCTGGCATTGGAAAATTAGACCAACTAGGTCTATTTATTTTCTAAGAGGAAGAAGGGGTAACCATTAACCGATCTTCCAAAATAACTATACTAGGACTGAATCTACCATACGTGGATGAACATTCATGTTCTTGTTGAGCCCACCAAAGGGCTTTTCCATGAGTTTTTGCTGCATATACAGTTCTAGAAGGGGTAGGATTGAAATAGTGGCTTCTGGAATATCCACGTCTTCCTTTGTATCCTATACCTCTGGAACTCCCTCTAATTCCTCTGTTTGATACCGGGAACTCAGGATCATCAAGATCGAAACTGCAACTTGAATAAAGATATATTAAATGAATCATATTAACAGAACCAAAGATCAACTCCTCATCTAATGAATATTCTACATGATTATCCAGTTTAGGATATGCCATTTGGTGGGGCGGTGCCCATACTTTTGAAGTAGACGACATAAAATCTGCCAGAGTCAAAAACAATTTAGGCTTTGACACAAACTCTTATTCTTCTGATTGTTCTTCTTTCTTCGAATTATGCCACCTCTTTGAGGTTTTCCCTCTGATGTAGGGGGTTTCGGTGTGGCATTCATAGCATAAGACACAATTGGTTTCTTCAATTGCGTTCATAAAATGTCCTGAGTTCGATTGATCGTTTTCATAACCATCCAATAATCATATTTTTGCATGTTTTGACTTTTGACTTCATGCCACTCACCTTCTTCCTCTAGATCTGTAGCAGCAACACATGCTACCTGGGCTAAAGAGCCTTTCAGTTTTACCTGTCCAGATTCCACCATCTTTTGTAGGAGGTATTTGAAGACAGAACAATCTTGAATAGGATGCCGCAACATCTGAGGAAATGGGAAATAGTTGGGAAGGTCTTCATCTCCTTCCTTGTTTAGGCTTTTGGGGCTTGGCAACTGAACCAAATTATTTTCCAGAGCCAAAATGAAGTAACCAGGAACTTGTTCATTTTGGAAAGAATATAATTTGTTCTTTAACTCCTCCAATTGTTTCTGTCTTCGATCTCATTGATCATCTTGACATAACAATCTCTATTTTTATGCTCAAGAGGTGGATCCCTTCGATATGATGATGGTTTTGAAGTGGAAGTAGGTACATGTGCATGTTTAAGTGTAACTGCAGCAGTCTCTGCATTAACCATTCTCCTTCCTAGAGATGATGTAATTACACGAGTTTTATCCTTAGTCTTTATAAGAGAGTCTCCAATCTGTTGAGCGATTGAAGTAAGGTCACGAAACCCACCTTTGTATTTCACAGGGATCAACAATGTGCGTAATTCATCACACAAATTTTCCACACAGATTGGAAACAATTTTTCTTGATGGAGTGATAAGCTTAAGGAATATGTAAATCCCTTCCATCAAGCAATGAAATATGAAACTCTTTCATTCTCCCTTTAATTACAATTTATAAGATAAAAAACTATTGTCTTTGGCAATGTTGAGCTGAATTGAAGAAGGAATTTTTGATGGAGATCCTCCCAATTGACCAGGATTGCAAGCTTGTATACCAGAGAAAAGTAGGTCTTTGTAATTACTATACAAAACAACTAAGCTTAACTACTTCTTCTTGTTGAGGAGTTCCCATCATAGGATCACAATGAGAAACAAAATGTGTTAAGTGTTGTTCTGGGTATTCGGAACCATTAAAAATTGGGAATGTGGTACTTGCAAAATTTGATAGGGGAGGAATTGCATCAATCCATTCAGGGTAAGATCTCTTCTCTGGTTGAACCGGTGTATGCTTTCCTTCCATAGCTACCGACCGAGCTATTAATGACTCAATGGTAGTCATTAATTTTTAAGAAACATATGGTTGATCTTGGACCTGTGCAGGTGAAATAACTGGAGTTTGAATGGGTGTAGCAACCGTGACTGCCACTGATAGTAGTATTTCCGGTTGTTGATGCATATAACCCGTAGGATCGGACCTGTGAGGGTGTAATGGTAAAGGAGGATAATCTTGATCCATCCTAGTAGCTGCAAAGAATTCCCATGACTGACTGACTCCATCATGCTTAGGAGGAAGACTACTTTGAAGTAGTTCTGCATTTAACATCCTTAACTCCTTCATTTTCCGCCTCTTGTTGTGAAAACCTTTCCTATAATGAGAGTGATTGGCCTTATCCAGAGGTAGGGTGTAATGTAATCCGATTATTCCCTTTCCCCTTGTTGGAAACCTTTCGGAGAGGAGAAAGTTGGTTATTTGAAGTAATACCTAGATTCTGGGTAAGCCTTTGATTTTGTGTTTGCACACCTTCTTCATTTGCCTCTGTGTGAACAACCTCTTGAGTAGGAACTTCTTCACCTGATCCCTCTGAGTGACCCTCATGTTCTGGAGGATCAGCAACAACAACATTGATGAAATTTATTGACGCATAACGCATTTCATCCCTTCTATCGGAATTTCTGTGATACTGTCTTCTTCCATGTCCTTGATGAGACATTGCATTTTGTTGAGTTGACCCCTCAGGAACCTCTTGATGAAACATAATTTGGAGGGAGTCTCCTGATAATTTGGCTCTTCATTCCTCTTGTGGCTTCTTCCCTAATCGAGAGAAGACTGACTTTCACTGGGGAAGAGATCGAGGATTTGAAAAATTCCCCAGTTCGGTGGACTGGGGATGTTCCTACTGTTCCTGCTCAACTCTTAGAATCCTATTTGTTGATTCCGAGGGTTGAGATAAAATAGTCCCTAGTCTGGAAACCTGGGGTCGTTATGGAGCTGTTACATCTAAGAATTTCTTAAAAGATCTCCTGATTTTGCGGACTTTAGTCTGGAAATTGGTTGGATGCATCAGACTACATCCACTAAAATCACCTGCCTCAATTGACTGCTAGATGATTTCTGACACTTTCGTCACTTGATGATGTGCCTTCTCTAAACGAGAACCCTATTTGGTATTCTCATTTTCTTGATGCATCAGTATTTTGACAACTTGTTCTCTGTATGCCTGACTTTTGGAAGAAATATTTGAGGCATGTTCCTGAGAAAGCCTTTGATTACACACAAAACCAATTGACTATGGCCGGCCATGGGAAATAACATTGCATGAGACCAATTTTGGAGGGATTTTATGGAAGGAGAGTATAGTGAAATGCAGTGCTCCATGAACACCCCATCCCCTGATATGAATACCTGATGGGGCACTGGAAATTAACTGGCACAATCTTTTTATTTCACCAAGGCATGAACGTTGGAGGGCTCTCTGTTGCTTTTCAACCTTTGAATATCAGGAAATTGAGAGAGATGCCAAATCAATTTGGCGTTTTAACCCTTCTATTATCTTAACATGATTTTTATATTCATCATAAGATAATATTGTCTTTTTCAATTGACAAAAAGTTTTCCATATGTTGAGGCGAATATCGTGAATACAATCTTCCGTCAACATTTCTGGAATATCGTACTGAGAGTCAACCAAAGGCCAAAACATGACTGGTACTTCACCTTTTTCCAGTTGTTTTCTCATATTAAGCACTTCCTCTTTATCATTTGATGAAGATTATTCTACCTGATTAGACCAAAACTGGAGCTTCTTTGTTGCTTCATCAGATTCAGCAATATTGGTAGAGAATTCATTTATCAAACTAGTAGATGAATGACTCAAGGGTGGTTTGGATAATGAACTGCATCCCGGGATATCTTCTGATCAAGAAAGTATTTCACCTGCTAGCCGTAAAGCATCAGACATGACTGGCTTCACATTTTCAAGTGCCACAAGATAAGATGGCTTTCTCTTTACTGCATTGTCTTTTGAAGAATTTTCCAGGCAATGTGAATTACTATGAAAGAGAGGACTTTCGCAACTAAATTCATCATCATGGGGAGGACCACCGTGGTGGGTTACAGCAAAAGATGAAACATCTTGGTCCTTGGTTTTGTAGCCACGCAGAGGGTTATTTTGGCTCTCATCTGAAGATGATACTTCGAGATCGACTGAACTTTCATGAAGCAAGCCTTCATGAGAAAGTTTCCGATGAAGACCTTCAGAATTATTGTTCCCACTATTGGGGAATGAGAGCATAGAATATTGAGTTGCAAAAGATAATTGTCTGAGTGCATCAAGAACTCCAGCATCGAGCAAGGCATTATTGCCAATTGGATCTTGATTTCTCCACTGTGATAAACATGTCTTTTTCTTAGATTCCTTCTTACTCACTTGAAAAACTACTTATTGATAAAAATGGTTATTATGGGAAGGTGTATGTTCATGTTCATGAGAAATGATCAGGTTAGGCTGACTATTTCCATTTAAATTGGGGGTATGTTCCCGACTTGATTGTCCGTATGACAGGGGGAGTATTCCCCCAACCCTCTTAGACTAGAACAGAGGTGTTTATCTATTACGGAGTGATATGTTGATGATTCAATGCACTGGTAGGGACAGATTTGTATTTATTTCCCTGTGATTTTGTTGAAGCTATTATAATATTCTGACAGGCATCCAGAATATGAGCAGGGATTTGCTTCTGCTCTTTCACCATTGTTAGAATATGCTTGGTGACTTCAGGTGATAGTACGGGAATATATGTCCATTCCTTGTCTGGAGTAGGTGTATGTACCTGCTTCTATCCTCCTTTTCCTGTCAATGGATATTGACAGTACTCATGCATATGGGAAGAGAGTTGATTCTGCTCCAAATTTGTCGTCGGAGCTTTCCGACTGACTTCTTCGGGTGCTACCAGAAGAGATTGTTGGAAGGCTTGATGAACATTGGCTGGTGTATGTGCCAGCTATGTATTCTTCATCAATTATGGTTTAAAATTTTCCTTCAATACTAGCAGACAAGACTGCTGGCAGAATTGTTGATTGGAAAGTGGTGTATGTGCCTGCTTATCAGTTGCCACCATATTAGTTTGGTGACCTTCTTTGGGTGCAGTCAGACGAGCCTGCTGACTGGTTGATGAATTATAAACAGGTGTATATGACTGCCTATAATACTCCACCGGAATTTCCTGGTGGGATTGTTGGGTTGCTGCCAGACGAGTCTGCTGGACATCGGGATTAAAACAGACGGGTGTATGTGCATGCTCGTTGCTTTCCATCAAGGTGGCTAGATGGACTTCTTCGGAGGGGGCATAAGTAAGAACCTTCTCCATATTGACCAGATTTTTCCTATGGCAGTTCGTATTGCGTTCTCGGGTCTAAGGGACCTAATCCAAACCACTAGAGGTGATGCCCTCTTCATGTTGAGGGTGTACTGCCGCACGAGTCTGGTGGCGATTGCTGATGGGAGACCTCGGGAAGGACTCTTTTATTCTTGAACCATGGCCTTGATTGACCTCTTCATTCACCTCCTTGTAATATGTGAGGGACCAGTTGTTGCATTTCAGGGATAACGACCTGAAACAGTTGGAGATGGTGGTTAGTACCGCCTGCTTCTTGATCGCTGGTCGTCGCTGTCCGGACAACCAGGGTGAATTGCTGACTTGGAGGGCTTGTCGAGTGGCCTCCACATTCGGAATCGTATCATGTTGATGTTATTCCTTAAATAGTGTATTTCAGACCTAGCATTGAAGACGCTGAGTATGTGATGTCTTCCTCAGAGCAGACGAGGATCTAGTAGGAGTAGCGGCAGAGGCATTCACAAGTGAGAACTTTAGAGAAGCCATTTCTGTAACGCAGAGTGATCTTGGAAACGAGTGCCTGTTTGATATAATAGACACAATCAAGATAAGTTCGGCCACTACATCTTTTGAATGAGAATATATGTTATTGACTGCTTTATTGGCCCTCAAATTGAGTTAAATAGTGGCCTAAAAAATAGGAAAAACATAATTTAACTTGGTTAATGATTCACGTCGGGTTCACCATTTTTGTTTCCTCTGGAAATGGGGATGACCTTGTTTGTTTAAGGTTTAAACATTCCAATCAGTTTCTAATGGGATTATTCATAGAACCGGAAACATCCAATGATTCTATATCCACTTGGACCTACTTTACAAAGGTAGGTGCTCATTAGTTGTGGACCTATGAGGCTTAAGAATTTGCATTGGTCTAGAGGATGGGATGTCGGACTCATTAAACATTTTTGGGGGGAATTATTGTCTACTTCGGGACTCTCTTATATATTTAAGTTATGTTTGTGAGTCCTTATTAATTTTCCATGTATGAAAATGAGTTTTCGTTTAGATCTAACAATCAATGATTGATATGAATGAGATTAAGAGAATCTTTTATATGTATTTGAGGTTCTTCATCGACAGAGAATCATCCATAATTGTTAGAGATTCTTAGTAAATGGTATCTTTCAACACATTATATAGAAAGATCTTGGTCACAATGATAACCATACTGGTTTTAAAGCCAATCAGTGGGGAAATTGATGTTTATTTTCATTCATAAGGACATTGATTATTTCAGAGTTGGGATCGTACCCGCAGACAGGCTACCTACGTATCCTTGTTAAACAGGAATCAGAACCCACGTAGTTCGGGAATTAATATATAGCTTAACATCATATAGGACAGATGAGAATTAATGGGTGATGGGGCTTACGTATGATTAATTTCCCAAAGAGATGTGTCTTGGTTACTTTTACATTCTAAGCTCACGTGAGTCATGCTCGGTGTGAGAAACAAGAGGTATCAGTAAACCTAACAATTTGTGCCACAAAAGATGCAGTGACAAGGAATGATTTGGGGCTTATGTATGTGTGACTGCCCAAGTAGATGAAGACTACGACTTGATTTAGGAAATAATCCCAAGAGCAAGGTCCATAAAAGATATTTGTGTTTTATGGAGATTTGGATACTCTAACTTGGGGCTTACTCTTGAGGAGGATGCCCAAATTTGGGGGGACATGTGATTGATTTTTATTCCTGAGAAAGAAACCCAAGTCAAAAAGGATTATGGCTGGGGATTACTTTTGAGAAGGAGGCCCAGAGTTAAAGGGAATCATGATTGGGACTTACTCCTAAGAAGGAGGCCCAATTTAAGTATACTTGTAACTTGGGGATTATTCCTGAGAATGAGGCCCAGATTAAAGGGGACTTGTGGATTACTTCTAAAGAGGATGCCCATTAACAGGTTCCATAAAGGTATTTGTGCTTTTGGAGATTTATATTCTTAATTTGGGGCTTACAACTAAAGATGATGCCCATTTTAAGGGGGATTTGACTTATGATTGGGGCTTATTGTTAGAAAGATTCCCAGATCAAATATTCTCTCATCTTAATGGATGAGGTTGAATGAAGGGAACCTCTAACCATAGTGATATAAAGTTATATAAACCACAAGGTTTTGAGATATGTTGCACAAAATTCCATTCAAATAAGGAAGCCAACAAAGGAACCATTCCATAAGTGGATTTGAAGAGGGGTTTGAAGGCTAGATCTTTAAGAGGAAATGTGAATTTGAAGAAAAGAGTTGAATAGGAAAAAGGGGCACCCAAAAAGATACAGGTGCGCAAGTCTTGTTTGGGCGCCCAAGTCTTGGTTGCACAAGTATACTTGTGCGACATGGGTGTACTTGGGCGACAGTTAACCAATAGGGTAATACTTGGGCGAGACTTGGCTCAAGCCCATAGTATTATCTCTAAAGTCTTCCAAAATGGTGGTGTGTAAGTTCTGTTGAAGGGATAAGAAGGCACACAAGTGTGGCCATTTCCCTCAATGGTTGGACACTTAGGCGCACAAGTGTTAATGAATTTCAACACATAGGCCTTGTTACCCCTCTTTAGATCTTCCATTCTAGGTATGAAATTGCCTTATAAGTGTTCAGAAGTCTTCAAGAAAAGACTAGGGTGCCGAGAGCTTAAATATGATTTTTGGATTTTTTTGTATCCAAAATGGGGGGCCCACAAGGGGGTTTTATAGCCCATCGAGGACCATGGGTGAAAAATAGAATAGGGCGCGCAAGTCACCTGCATGACCAATATGTGGCACGCAAGTATACTTACGCGACCATAGTGAAACTTGTGCGGCCCATGCTTAGAGAAATCCTTTTTCATGCCTTTGTCAATTTTTTATGTTCTTCAAAGGATGAATCTCTTTTTGTATATGGTAATCCCCATTTTCAGTTTTTAGACTCTGTGGTGGAATGGAACATCAACAATGGGATCGACTAAAAATTCAGCCTTCGAGATAATGTGCCCCGGGAAGTGGAATTCTCGTATCCCAAACTAGCACATAGAGAGCTTTCCATAAAGCTGGTTCTCTCAGAGTGTATCCAGTACCATCTGTAGGTGCATGGAATGCTCCTCCTCTGTTGCCAAGTATACCTAGATGTCATCAATGAAGACCACCACGAAGCGATTGAGGTATGGCTAGAAGATCTTATTCATGAGCCCCATGAATAATGCTGGAGTGTTAGTCATGCCAAAGGGAATTACCAAGAACTCATAATGGTCATAAAGACATCTGAGGGATGTCTTTAGTACGTCCTCATCCCATACCCTAAGTCAATTTTAGCACGATCTGAGGTGTATATTCGAAAACCACTGTTCTCCCTTCCATTGGTTGAAGAGTTCATTGATCCTCTGTAGAGGATACATGTTTTTCATGGTCACCTAGTTCTGGCACCGATAGTCCACAAAAATACGTAGACACCCATCTACCTTCATGGAGAACAAAATCTGGGATGCCCATGGAGAAACAATGGGCCTTATGAACCCCATCTTCTGCAAGTCCTCCAATTGTACCCACAACTCAAAAAGCTTCGCCAGAGCCATTCGATATAATGATGTTGATATTAGTGTTGTACCAAGGTACATATCAGGGTAGAAGTCTACCAATCTACTAGGAGGTAGTCCTGAAACATCCTCAGGAAAGCTATCAGCATACTAGTCCACCACTACAGGGTATCTCAGACTCCTTTCATCAACTACTCCAAGGGTAAGTCTAGCAAATTGACGTGTGATTGGTTGCACCCTACTCTGAGAAAGTCCATACTAAGATGAAAAGGTTCCCTTCTCACCAGTGAAGGAAAACCTGACCCCATTACCATGGTCACACCACACATTACTCCTAAAATAGTCATTTTTAGTGTGGAATGTAACACCCCAAGATTTTATTAGATATATTCTTTTTAATTTCTTTGATGTCTTGTGTTACACATAATTTCAATTTCTTTTGATATTATTCAACAATAAGTATAGATTTTGTTCAATTTAGAAGTGAAATAAGATTTTATTGTGTTATACGCTACACCAAAGGAAGCTTTCACTACATGTAACACTAACTTTTCTTGTGTTACATGCAAGAGAATCCTTCGTCAATAGTTTGCGTTGTACGCGATATCCTATTTCACTAAACAATGATATATTATTATTTGATGAGATATAAACAAGACCTTATGAATATTATTAACCAAATTTTTAATTTTATATCATTCGAATTCATCCTACACATTTTCTAGAACATAATATGAGAAAAAAAATCAATTTTTCAGATAAAAGAAGTATTTTTAAAAAAATGTAGTTTTACAGAATTTTGATGGAACACAAATTTTAAATCTAGTTTTTGACATGTTTATAAGTTAAATGTGACAAATTAAACCCATTTTTTGGAATCAGAATATAAAAATTTACTTTGGATAAAATTTTGATATTTTTCAGATAACTTTCATATTTTGATGAATAGTAAAAATATGAAAAATTGTAATTAAAAACATCTTTTTTATTAAGAAGTTTCATATGGTTAAATTATAATATTTAATAGTTTTAAAGTATAAATAGAATAAATTTTTACTATTTAATATAATTTATTTAATTACCATTAATTAACTTTGAATTCATAGGTAAAAATATTTCAATCGTTTACAATGTTTTAACTTTGAAAACTTGTTTTCTCATTTCAATAAAGAGATAAATTTTAAATTCATTACTGTTACTTTTGTGTCTTGAATTTGGGAAAATGGATTCCATATTTGGAATCAGTAGGTCCAAATTTTCTTATTAACCTACTTTTATTTTTGGGCATTATGAATAGTAACTATGGTAAATTTTATTTACAATTGTTAAAGGTAAATCAGGTAATTAAGGGTAAAAATAATATTATAAAATTTCCCTAAAACTTGTCTAAATATAATTGCATGATTATATCTCGCCTTAAAACATATTTGGGTCGAAATGGTATCTATTGGAACCCACTTAGATGAGATTAGGACATTTAATTTATTTTTATTTTATGAAAAGTTAAATATGTCTCACTCAAAAATTAATAATTAAATTATTTTTAATATAAGGTAATATAGAATATAAATTCAATTATAAATACTCATTTTAAAGATAAATTTTTTTACTTATTATCATGATTTATTTTTAATTTTTATGAAATATATAATTTTCTTAATATCTTATACATTAATGATGCATAAAATTTTTATTTAGTGAAAATAAATAATATAGTTTTTATTAAAATAATAATACCCATCAAAAGGCCCAAACACTTGAAAAAACCTTATTTTTCAAGTATATCAAAACCATAATAATCCAAGGTTGACTTCTTGACCATTTGAATCCTTATAAAATTGATTATGACACTTATATTATTTTATTTTAAATTATGTCAAAGTTGAAAACTTCATAATATAATAAATATAACATTTTAAATATTAGTTTTATACAATATAAATTCGAATAAAATTATTCTTATAAAATTTTTAGATTTATATTCATCGTAGTATTTTATTTTTAATTTTTATGAAACAAATATGCATATTAATTAATTATACAAAAATGGTGTAGTAATTATTTTATTAAGAAAAATATCAAAAAAATGGTTTTAAAAATATTCAAATAAATATTATATGAACTGAATAATGCGATCCGGAAATTTTCTAGATGAATATGACATGTTAGGAATCTATTAAATATTTCGGTTTGAATCTATCTTATGTGTGGATTCTATTTAAATTCAAATAAATGAATAGTGTCAAAATAGAGACTATTGATATTTTATAAAAATAAAATATTATTATATTGTTTAAAAATCACAAAAATATTTAAAAATTACAAATTTAAATGTCTATGGTCGATAATGTCATAATGTATCCAATTATGGAAAATTCAAAACACATAAGAAAGTATTTATATCAATTTAAAATTTAGAATATTATTACCACAAATAAAAAAAATAGATTAAAGAAGGATAGATCAAAATGATAAGGTTCAAAATAAAATTGAAACATGTCTAAATTTTATTGGTTGATGGTATTACAACCCTATCTCATATCAGCATAAAAGTTGAGTCATTTTGGAGGTTTTTATTTGGGGTTTGATTTTATTATAAATTAATATTTTTTAGGTTATCCAAAGTTCCCCTCTCCTCCCTCATAAAAGAGAACCTACCCCCTCTCCTCTTCACTCTGTTTTGATCCTTCAATATCAGCCAAACCCTATATATTTATCTTCTCCAATCCCCTAGAAACATACTAGAGGTCTTGGTCTTCTTCTAAGACTATCTTTAGTTCCGTAAGAGGAGGTATAGAAGAGGCACGTTAAAGAAAAGGAGTTTTAGACACGTATAGAAGAAATTAGACCTAAGGTAAGGGATAATTTTTCAATCTCATTTTTATCCAAGTTTTTTTATATGTATGTATTTACTGGGGTTATATTTATCATCCATGTCCATGTTTTCTAAAAAAAAATCATAAAAGTTTTACTATTTTTTCATGTTTACTTATAGATATTTTTACCACTTTTTGACTTTTACTATGTGGTATGGAAGGAATATTTATTTTGTTTACCACATGAGGTACTTTTTTACTTTTACTATAAAAGTACAAGGAGATTGTTTTTTTGACTTATATGGCATAAAAGAATTTTTATGTCTTATTAACACCTTATTTTTATGAATATTCCTCTACACTATTTTAAGTTTATTCTCAACTAAATTATTTTCTCTTAAAATTGCACGACATTTTTGAGAAAAGAATACATTTTTAAGAAGAAATTATATTTTCCTAAAGAACCGAGTTCAAGTGTTTTATCAAAAAGAAACTTCATCTATGATAAAATAGGGTTATGTTTCTATACCTATTATTTCTTTTTTTGATTGATTTTATGATGGAATTAATTTTATGATGTCTATTTATCTTATATGGATTATGTTATGTTGACATGACATTTAAGAATCCCATTTTATTACATGGGTTATGTTATGACGTATGATTTATGTTTTTGTGGAACATATAATAATGGCTTCATCATGTGATGGGTGGGACCTATATCTCTCTCCAATTCATTGGGTAAAGATTTATATCTCTTAAGATAGACATGGATGAAATGATAAGTTAATACAGCTCAGTGATATAAGACTGGAAGGATAGGTGAACTCGGTTTAGTAATGGACTTGGTCCACTATGATGGTCATGGCAATGAGACTTGACTTATATGAAATGATTTTCTATGATTATGTGTGTATGCCACAATGTTTCATGTCTTATGTTATGAATATTGGGATTACACTACACTTCTATGATTTATCCCATGACATGATATTATGATTTCTTATACAGGATAAGATTTTATAATTTTATGCTCTTATGAATATGATATGATTGATATTTTTTTCGTTTACCCTTATTGAGCATTTGATCTCACCCTTTTGTATGTTTCTTTTCCCCAGGTTAGGATGAAGGGTATTAAATATGATATTCCAAAAAGGAGTCTAGTTATGATGAAATAAACAGGAGACAATGTTGATGTATTATGAGCTGGTTGTTTATGTTTCCTAGTTTCTAAATACACTATACCTATATGGTCCTATCATGGTTTTGTTTTATGTTGTAATAAATATAATTTAATTCTGATGTAATAAAAATGTATGGAAAGTATGGGTCGTTATATAGACTGTGGATAGCCTGTCCAAACCCAAGATGACAACGTAAAGCCTCGATGCTGCTATTAGAAGATCCCAGCCCAAGCTATAATCTCCTAGAGTGATCCCACACTACCCGCACCAATGTGTAATCATTCAGCCCTCTCCCATAGGAGTCTCTAATCATAGGGATCGAGCTAACGACTCCATTAAAATCTCTGAGCTCTGAACGAGAGTCATGAAAATGAAAGAGTGACTGGAACGTATGTCAATAAGAATTGCATCTAGGGTGGAATAGATATAGATCATACCTTTAATCATCTCTGGAGTTCCATGGTCATAGTCCTATACCACCTAAAGCTGAGATCTCCCCTTTCCACCTTCTCCTTGTGATCGGGGTAGACCACTTAGGATTGGTAGTGGTAGAACCTCAAACCGTCATCCACCAACTACTGCATGACCGGCCCCTCTGACACATCTGCCGCCCTGCAGACCTCCTAACTTGAACCTCAGACACTACCTCGGTTTTCCCTCAATAATATGATGAACATACACATAGGGAGTCATAAATTCATGACCCAGGTGTCCTTTTCTGCCACAAGAGTAACAGACATTAGTCCTTAGAAGACCTCCTCTTCCTTGTGAGCTCCGCACCTCTGACCATGCATCATGGGTTCATCCTCCAGAAGGTCTAGCTTTCCTAGAACTCGACGTCATCTACCTACTACCTACTACAGATGACTTTTCTACCTTTCATCTGGTGGTGGATCTCACTGTTGGTTCCTGCTTCGCTAATATCTCTACTAATAATTCTCTCTTGAGTACTCCAGCCTGCATCGGGATATTGAGTGATATAATTGATGCTATGATCTCCCGCTAAAGACCCTACTCAATGGTATAGGCCTTATATAATGGGTCCCGTAAAATGTCGGTGGAGTAGAGGGAGAGATCAGTGAATCTCACCAAGTACTAAGCCAACAACAGGCTGCCCTGCTGAAAGTGTAGTAGCTGTTGGATACACACATGGCATAAATTCACTGGTATGAACTCTGCCCTAAAGAGGTTCTCAAAGTACAATAAGGATAGTGTTGCCTCCTTGTGAGTTTGGAGAATTAGGCTCCCCCATATCCCTACTTTTTCCTAGAAGAGGCTTGCAGCTAGGATCACCATCTGGTCTGCTATAGTCTCGACCAATTGAAAAACCCCTGCCACAACCTCGACCCATTCCTGAAATGCTTGTGGATCTGTCTCGACTCAAAACCTCATAGGTATCTGTCTTTGGAAATATTGCAACGCTCTCAGTCTGTCTTCACAGTCTGCTGCTCTATGAGTGGTGGTGCTACTGGTACACCACCCGAAGGTTCCAACATAATAAGAGGGCCCTGCACCAATGTCTCATCTTTTCGTGGGCCATAATTGTGTACTCTCTCTGGAATCCTGGATAGCTATCTACATAGTGGAATACAGAAAGAATCAGGTGTGTCACCGTTAATACGTTATACCTGGTGAGAGGTCTCAAAGAGATAAAAAAGAAACACTAGATTTTCAAAACACACCCAAACGGTGTTTTCTTATACCAAGTCAGAAATTAGAATTCAGGGTCTTGGTGTATGGATAAGTTAGCCGCTACACCAACACTAGACTACCTGAACTGAAACCAAAACTCAAGACACTTAACACTAATAATCCATTGTAAACACAGACTATAAGTTCTTCTATTAGAACTCACCCCTCTATTACCACTTTTTCACAATCCTTCCCCCGGGGGCCATACCGTGGCTACCACAAGCCCACCTTCCATAGGCCAAAGGTTGGTAACTAGCACAAGAAAATGCATTTCCCTAAAATCGGAAGACATTGCCTCGAAACTGGAACACACACAGACTAGGTACACTACGCACAAGTAAAACACAACGGAAGATGAAATGTGCAACCACAACTAAAAATACCATAGATTGTAAAAGAAAGTACTGAAGTAATGGGGTCCATAATACCAGCCCAACTGAAATGGAATACAACAAAAAGAGAAAACAGCTCCTGCGGTCATCCACCAAGGATCCTACCTGAAGGGTAGGTACATCTCATAATTGTGGCTCTCCACGTCAACTGGTCACCTTCGTACACCATCATATCCTGGCTCCTCGAGACTCAATCAAAGTTTCCCATCATTTTCACAAGATACAACAATGTGCGAGTGATTCCCATGGAGGAGTGAGTATAAAAATACACAGTAGGGACCCCAAGACCCCTGAAGGTCTCTCATAATTCCACAAAGGGAAAACCACCAAGCAAGATATCAATCAAAAAGAACAACGAAAAAGACTAAAATAAAACTAGGTTTAACATAAGTACATAATTAGCGACGTTTAATCATAAATATAGTTCATCTTATACTGTCACGAGGCTCTACTACTGACCCACACAGGATCGCTCGGTGCTGATCCATACAGGATCGCTCAATGCTGATCTACATAGAATCCCTCTGTGCTGAACCACATAGGATCACTCATTGCTTATCCATACAGGATCACTCGGTGCTGATCGACATATGATTTCTTGGTGCTCATCCACACCAGATCACTATTCATTATTTATGTCACAACCAATGATTAGATTCCCACACGAAACATTCATGATTCCGAGAGGATCTGCTCCTCATTCCATTGGTCGTATTTCAACAGGTAGGAAGTTTAATGAATAAGTATCCCAATGAACTTCTATATCATAAGGATTCCAATGTAATAAACGGTGCATCAAATGGATTCACGGTCTTTATGTTATGGGAATTTTAGTGCCGAGGGCCTGGTTGGATTTGGGTATGATCCAACCCGGCCATACTCCAAATTTCTCCAAAACAAAGGTTGAGTATCACAAAAGGACCATTTTATTCCAAGGATTCTAGTAGCACAGATGTTTTGTCAAATGAACGTCTGGTTTGTGAGATACAACCTTTTAAGCGAAACTAGGCCGAAAAGGGTCAGGGTTCGGTACGACCCGGCGTCCAGACCCAGCCTGACCCGATCGACCGACCTGGCCCAAACCGGCCTGGGATGACCCGACTCGGTCCGGGTTGACCTGGTCCAGCTTGAACTGGCTGGGCTGGCCCGAGTGGGCTGGGCCACGGACCGGCTCATCCCGCCAGGCCGCAAGACCGACTCGTCTCGGTGGCTAGGCATGACCCATGCGGGGGTTGGATACCCTTCTGAATAATCAATTTTCCATTCCTTTTGAAATGGCAGTGCCACATGGAGCTGGCCCCCCTCTGTCAGTGGGACCCGCGGGATGCGGGTCCGCCCTCCACCGTGGCTCGAAGCCTCGACCTCCCTCCATGGGGTGCTTCCTACTTTCAACGCAGCTGGCCGCCCCTGCTGTCCCCCATGGCACCATGTGGTGCCACTTTCCTCCATGGCCAGTAGAAGCTGTCTGCTCCTCACTACCCGCCGTCGTCGGTCGCTGGCCCCACCGTGCCAGTGAGGCTCTTGTGGGCCAACAGTCGGACCCCGGTGGTCCATTTTCTCTACTTATTGTGCCTATGGGCCTTCCATGACATTTCCTTCACTGCGTGGCTCCCAAATTCAAGTTTCCATCGAGTTAAAATTTATCCCATGAAGAAGGTGACAAATCCAAAAGTAATGGAGGGTCCAAGCCTTGTTTAGTTGGCCCTTTTCATCCGCATTAATAATTATATAGGGTTGTGGTAATATAATCATTAAAATATAAATTAAAACTCCATTTAATAATTCCTGCGTTATCCTCCCGTAGTTTTGTATGATTCACAGATTAACTCATTTTTGGTTAATCCACATTCGTCGTTTTTTTCAAGAATGATATATTGAAAAAAATTCAATTGAATTTAAACAAAACCCTCTACTTCAAAATCATAGGAGATTTCATGGTTGTGGGAAAAGAATCCACATTTGTTGAAGTTTCCGACATTCTTTGATCCTGGATCATTTTCCCCAATGATATCATCCAAGCCTCCATTCTTCTTTGTAAGGGTTGATCGTTGGTTTTTATTCGGAGTTCTCCCAAAGTATCTCACCACTCTCTCCCTTCGCGAACATTTTTAAAATCACAAGGATTAGTTAAGAGATTAATCCTCTTTTTATTTAATGGTATCTTTAATTGGTGTAATTAATGAACCACATCAATGAAACAAGGGATGGTTACACATTCAACGTGTTACCGGGAATTTAATGTCCTTCATTAAAAGTCCAACCACCTCTATGGTCCCCACCACCATCACTCAAGAGGTCGTAGAAAAATAAAATGACATATTATTTTATTTCATTATTCTTTCAAAAATTCCATGAAACTAACTTTTTCTATCGACCTTCTACGGTCGATGTTAAGTCTCCCTTAAGCGAATCTCAGTGCCATAAATTCAATGATGCCTTCATATTTCAATTCCATGAACCAGTTTAAATTTTTAAAATTCCAGCTCTCATGTTTACTGAATGTACATTAAGAAAAGCTCAAAATTCCATCTCAGCACACCAGGCCTTAAAATCACATGCTGTCAATTTTTGCAGACTCATAATAATCCCAAATATGTTTTTTAAAAAATCAATATGAAATTTCCATGTCTTTATACTTGATGCATCGATAGTTCCCATAAGAGAAATCAGTAAGCCAAATTTAACGGGTTTCAACCCATAGATTTAAACTTTCTTTTGAGAGGTTTTGACAATATGTTTTAGATTTCCCACATTATGAATTCCGTCATTATGAGATAAGTTATTGATGAGTATGAAATTATTTAATTTATTATAATATACACATATATGGTTCAAGATAATTTGATTATTTATATTGATTTATATTACCATCATTTATTCCTACCAAATTAAGCTTATGTTATTATTTTAAATGGATTTTTTTATTATTTACCTTTCCATATTGATTATTATTATTAATTAATGATAGTATCCACTGTACACATACCCGCAATGAGCATCTAATATTTACCATTTCTTATGTTTTATTTTACCTAGGATACCAAGAAGTTTTTATTGAATTATATGTAGGAATATACTAAGGAAAATAATAGTTTTCTCGAAGAAAACACTTTATGTATTTTATGTTTTAAATTATAATTTGAATTTCAATTATGTATCTATTTTTAAAAAAATAATAAACTATTTAGTCCTTTAGGATGTGATTCCTTATATCATATGCCCATATAATAATGTAACTAATGAATCTTGGAAGCTAGGGTCAGGGTCTTCACATCCTAATCCTTTCTTGATATTTCAACTATGTTAATAATGATTTCCATGCATTTCAATGATAGTCTCCCCTTACTATCTATAATTTATGTTCCCCCCAATGTTTTAATTTTTAATTGGAAAACTTATTTATCATTATCTCATGTGAATATCATTTTTACATTCTTATATTTAAAATTTAATGTTTTTTATCGTATTTTATGGATTGGTATTTCAAAAAGGTGTTTTTAAAGATAAAAAGGGATCTTCTGTACCTCTTTCATGACTTCTTATTTTAAAATTTTCTTTATGTTTCTCAATTTTAAGAAATTTTATTCTTATTAACTTATTTTATTTTTGTATACATGTCCCTTACACATATACATAGAAAATTATCCTTCTAATTTATATAGTTATATATGTTTTTAGTTCCCGTAGAAATTGCCAATTGGTTCATTATTATTATTTCTTATCTTAAATCATTCACATGAATTTTTATCATTAGAACTTAATATTAAAGGAATATGTTTACATACTAAAACAAGAATTTAAAAATTATTTAATTCTTTATAATTTTTGGAATCATCATAATTTATCCTTTGTTTATTTCTTGAATAAAAATTATAAATCCAGCATCATTCCTAGGGGTTTCATGATGCTTATGGTTTGTATATAGTTTCTTTTCCTCATGTAGCATGAAAATGTTTGATTTAACTTATGTGATAGGGGGACCCATTGTTATATATCTCGAAACCGAATTGGGTAAATATTTATAACTCATCAGATGATATGTATGGGATTAGGGATGGACCTAATTCAGTATGTGACATTTACCACTATGTATGCTGCATGAGGGACAATCTAAACCTCAATATATTACGTGATGGTTGGTCCCGAAATAATATATCATTTTATTTCATTAGGATAAACTTTATATATCATGAAATAATATTTAAAAATTAATTAGTTAACTTTATAAACCATCTTAATTTTGAAAATTTATTATGATTGTATTTGGAGTGACAGTAGACATATATTTATGATGTCATTTCTTATACTATTTACATATATTCCATGATTCCATGATCAGAGTATTTTATTTCATTATGTCATATATCAGTGATTATAATCATGGTATTTATATTTTTGGGTAATAATTTTATAGTTTATGTTATTAATCCTTTCTTTCATTATCATACTCATATGATTATCATATCATCACATTTGATCATTGATCGTTATCTATTATGCTTACCTTACTGATCATTTTAGCTCACCACATATTTTGATTCCCTTACCTAGGTTATAAAGATATTTATAACATATGTAAATTTTCCAAGGGGGTCAATAGGGTTATATTATAGAGAAATATTGACAAGTATTGTGAAATAATATTCTTATGTAATTGTTCCTTAATGACACTAAGTTATCTTTTTTTGGGATTGTGAGATTTTATGTGAGATGTAATGTATAAATTTTGGAAATTATGTAAAAATTATGATATATTTAACTTTTTTCACTATAGTATGTATCAGATAAGGGTTTAGTTATTTTTTTTTATTAATTTAATTATTTTTAAGCAATAGGATAAGAAACTTTTAGTGAGAACCCGATGGATTAATATGACAACCCATATTTTAATATACCTTCATTCATGATTTATTACATATGGGTAAACAAAATAGATTAATAGAATATCATGATGCCTAGATTCTATGGAAAATTAGGTAAATAGAAGAAAACCTTATAGCATGGGTATGACAACATTATTTAAAAACTCCACAACATGCCTTTAAAATTCAATTTCTCTTAAAAAACTGCATGGTATAACCTGGGGATGTATATAAGAAATTAATGAGATATAAAGAACAATAAGTGAATAATCAAACAATAAATTAAATTAAAGAAGTATAAGTGAGTAAATAGTTATATCAAGGTAACATAAGAGGTGTAGGAATCACCAATTTGAACATCAGAGCATGATATTATAGGATAAAATGAAGTTAACATGGGAATGTGGAAACAACATAAAACATGGAATCATAAATATAAGTTGAGGATAAACATAGATACATAATGAAACATGATGATTATTATCACCTCTTTTGCAGAATATATTCTATCTCAAGATATAAACATATTACTCAATGTATTGGAGGGCTATATAATTTCAGGCTCACTTATCACATTTACTGCTTCTACATGTATAAGCGTGCCACATAGATCATACAAAATATGGATGTATTTAATCACTTTTAGTTCCAATATTTAGGAGTGTGGGTTGTATAAATGTAATTACCTAAAAAATCATCTAGTTGAATACCATTAAGTAAAAACAGGGATGGGTATTAACTATATAAATGATTGCTAAAGAAAATTGAAGGATAATTTCAACAGTATAAAAGGGGTACATAAAGATTCCTGGAAGGGTTTAATGAGAGTGAAATGGGTATCTCATCACTTAAAAATAATAATTATTTTAGTAGGTATGTGTAAAAACACATCCCAATACGAACAATTCAAAATAAAAAGGAAAAATATAACCAAGGTTCTTGAAAAAAAAGTGAGGGCGAGGATCCATTACATAGAAAGGGTGATTCTACGAGATTTAGAGAATCTTTATAAGATTTTTGTAACACCTATTGAGGGATCTATATAGGTAAATATTGAGTAAATTCATGTTCAAAATGTTTTTTAGTGAAGTTTAATGGGATTTTGGGTGAGTTTTCATAACAAAAGAGAAAAGAATTCGTTATTAATTTCTAAACTTATATTTTAGAAACTATAAGATAAAAAACTAAAAACTTAAAATATTACCATAGTTTTTCCAATGGTTTCTAACAAATGAGATTTGTTTTTAAAATTTTATAATTATAATCATATAAATTTTTAATATAATATCCTTGGTGATGTGTAAGTAATTCATTTTCATAAAGGAATAATTTTAAAACCTTAAAATACACAGTGGGTTTGGAGGATTCATTAAGGGTCTATAAAATTAGGCAAATAAATTCAGTAACCCATTATTTTTAAGGGGAAACATAATTTATCTCTTTTATAATATATATATTATTTATTACATTAATTTTTCACTTTTAGGTTGTCATAATACACACCTTATATTTATATCATAATAAAGTTTTACACAAAAAATCGATTGTGTGAGAAATATATGAAAAATTCACCATTGCCTAATTTTGACATGAAGATTTAAAAAAATTATAATTATTTTATAAAAATAAGTATAAAAATATGAAAATTTAAAATTTTTAATAAAAAATATCTATTTATTGAAAAACATGTGTTTTTATGATGATAACAATTTTTTGACCCTTATACAAATTACATTTGACTATATTAAAGTATAATAAAATTTATATTTAAATAATTATTATATTATAATAATATTTTTATCAAATAATATTTATTAAAAAAATTCTTGATATTATAAAAAATAGTTTCTCAATTGAAAATATATTTTTAAAAAAATCAATTTGAGTTTCTTCGAATCGAAAATCTAATTTTTATCAAACTCATTATACAATCATTTATAATATAAACAATTATAGGGATAAATATAATCCTTTGATTATTAAAAATAAAATTAAAAAATTTCTGTTATGTGGATAGAGATACATAAAAATATATTAGACTAGAATATGATCTAATGGTAATGTGTGTGATGGTGACACTTTCTTGGGTTGTTTCTACAAACAAGGCTTGGAAAATGATATCAATAATCATGAACTTATCCTACAAATGATTTCTCTCATTTTTTATTCATTGAATCTTGGATTGGAATTTGTTAGAGGAAAATATATGTGATCACATCTCCCTTAAAAGCTCTGATAAGTGGGCTTCATAGGGTACAGTCCTACTGGCCAAGGCCATCACTTATTTCTCCCATGTCAGTTAGAATTTATCATAACCCTTAATTTATAATAATATTAACAGTCATAATACAATGACTATAATATCAATGGTTATTCTTTTTTAATGATCATTTAAATTCTATAGGCTATAATTATCCAAAATATACAAAATTAGTGCATGTGTTTTATATAAAAAAATTACATAATAATGAATTTATTAACTAGAAAATGGAATTTTATTTATAGAAATTTTTATTTCTACATTAATCCCCCATTAAAAAATTTCACCCTTGAAATTTAATTTCATACACTAAAACAAATGAGGGAACTTCTATTTCATTGCCATTTCTAGTTCCCATGGTTATTCATCAAACTTGTGGATCCACTAAAACACTTTGACGAGGTGAGTTGTTATTTTTCATAAAACATTATCTAAAAAATATAATATTTTCACTAGATATTCCTTATATGAAATGTCATTATCCAAGGGTATCACATATGGATTTAATACATGTGAGGGGTCTGGTGTGTTTTTAATGAAATTTCATGACACATAAAGTTGATTACAACTTGAATATGATTTCATAGTCTAGGGTAGACCCTAGATCATCTCTCAAGAAGCATTGATAGGTTTATAGTGAGTAATTTTAATAAAAAGTACTAAAATATGGGGTGGTTTTGAAAACATTTTTTGGAAAGTAACTTAATTTAACGAGTTAAATGGTTGATAAATAATGGAAGTGTTTTAGAAATATGATAATGGAGCTTATTCCATGTTCAATACACATCTTGGTTAGTTCATTGTTCTGAAAATTTTACATGGTTTAATTAAATCCTTTAGTTGAGAGTTGTCAAGATATTGAATTCCCTCTTACCTCTTAAAATGATGATCAAAGAGTTACCCCTTAACAAAAAATCACATTTCCAAGTTTTGGATGTCAAACATAGAAACATGGCTACCAAACCATACTGAATCTTATGTATGTGTTAAATAATGAGGATTCTTTTTATTGTCTAATCATAACAACCTATGATTACCACTTTAAATATCAACCCAATCAGTGTTTAAATGAAAAGGGTTTCACATAGTTAAACCCAAACCAAGAATTATGAGGATAAGGGTGTTAAGATAAACATTAGTGAAATATTTAAAAGAAAAATTATACAAAACCAGTAGAAGAAAAATTTCTCATACACCCTCCCATGTATTTGTCGCTCCCAAAAAAAGATCGTCCACCTTTAGCTCATCATCAAGAGGTAAAAGAGGCTCGGGTGGAACTTCCTCATCATACATGATCCCCCTATGAGGATAGGGGAATATATAATTTTTTTTATGAGTAAAGGAATTATTTTCAACTAAAAATTGGCAGAGTGTTTCTCTAGGTTTGAACATACAAACGGGTTTCTAGAGGTATCGTTTTATTGGAAAATTGGAAGGTGGTTTTAAGCCCTTAGATTAGAAAAAACCACTTAGCCCATGGTTTTAGACCTCCATACAGTCTTATCTCACTATAGAAAAAATTAAAATTTTGTACACCCACATATTTATTATCTCCATTTAAAATTTGGAAATAGTTGGAAAACTACATGTTGAGATGATGACCTAATACAGAACACCACTTTTGACTTTGTGTAGATTCAATTCCTGGGATAGATCAGTTCGTATGGGCCTCATAGTTGATGAATTTAGCTTAGGTTCCTTAATAAGAGTGTTAGACCAAATATTTTTGGATAATATCATAATATATGAACTTATTTTAATTTAAAATAAGTGTGTAGTTGAGTCCCCTAGTGTGCTTGGATCCTGCGCCGTTTGGACCATTTTTCTTGAACTTCATCATTGTCCCTCCAAATCACCTCTACCTAAAATGTAATTATAAATAAGTAACATAAAACTTTTAACATTTATAAACATGAAATAATTGAAACAAACATGATGTGATTTTTTTATAATATTCAATACAAAACTAGTTTAGTACAGTGGTGTAAGGGTGAAAATGAAAGAGTGAATCACAGTGAGATCACACCCCCACACCTAAAAATTTGGACTACTAGGAAAAGTAACATTTTCCAAATGTATACATGAATATAGTCCCAAATTCATGAATATTTTACACTGAATGAATATTTAATCCATGATATAAATGTGATCAATGAAAAAATTACACTAATGAGTTATTCTAACTGATCATGGAAAAATATTTCACATAAATTTTATAAGAACAAAATTCTAAGAGATATATGATACCAATTTGATTTTGTAATATAGTAGTTAACCATTTCACTAATTCCCCATGTTTGTGTGTGTGAAATCAATTTTATACTATTCTTTCCACTTCTTATCTATAAAATATAGGTTATTTTAAAATTTTTCTAATTAAATGATAATGTCCACTGAACCTATCCTACATCCTTTAAAATCAAATTTCAAGACCCACTCACTAAATCATTCTTAGAATTCAAAACATTATCTCCTCATCTATATATCCCCATATGTTGTATTTTTTATAACTCACATAATTTGTAAATATTTTTGTTTTTTCAGAAGAGGAATTTGGAAAAAATCTCACACTCATCACTCAACCCTTGTTGAATCTCTGTGAAAAACTAATTGTAATAGTCATAATAAGATCAAAGGTTGAGGAAGAGAGATTTTTGACCTACTCAAGAAAAAACTCATGTTTTTGTGTTTTTTATTCATTTTTATTGTTTTTAAGGCGTATAATAGTCAAATAATATGCACACACACATAAATCAATCTGGTATTGAAATGAAAAAGATCATATAAGGAACAAATGTTTTGAAAAAAATAATTTTGGAAAAAATATAAATATTAACCTAAATTATATTTACCTTTAATTAAGTAAAAATATTCACACTTCATGGTCGAATAGAAAGATGTGTGGGGATATTAAGTGACACAATTTTCACATAAACTACTCACATAAAAGGTCCCATTCTTCTCAAAGGATTAGAAATGATAAATCCATTTATATCATAAAAAAAATCCAATTTTAAAGAGAAAGCCACACCAAAATTTTAAATTTATACTAAAACACACGTTTCACCATTGAGTTTTTTTTAAATATTAAAAAAATGAAAAAGGTAAATTTATCAAGAATTTTCAATAAATTCCATGATTAATCATACATCATTTTCCATGATAAAGTGGGCATCAAAAATTAACATTCCAGACCAAAAGTGAGGGAGTATGGAAAATAGGGGGGAGTAACAATACTATTCAGGAAGAAAAAAAGAGAATGAAGAAGAAAGATGATGAAAATACCTAAAAAACATAGGAATGTACCAAAACCCAAAACCTAGAGCATGCAGTGTCCACACTATAATAAAATAGAATGTTGGAAGGAAGGATAAAAACTTATGAGTGTTATTGGTATGATGCTTCTCGAACTTGGATTTCCTCCAATGAGGAAGCCAGAATGGCTTTATGAAAGTACCTAAGCCTCTTCCCATTGACAATGGAGGCTTGTTTTGTATCTTCATTTGTAACCTAAACAACAACAATTGGATAAACATTAGTAACAATGTATGGAACAAACCCATAGCAACAAAGGCTACATAGATGAAACTTCAGCCAATAATTAGAAAGGATGAAATTATTTCAAATATGGAATTGATGATAAATGATGATATGGTTGTGGAAATCCGTGGTTTACTCTTTTTTAATCCTGGAGTTCTCATATGATTCTCTACGTATTTTCTCCAACTATTGAATCTATATATTCCTTTGAGAACCTGAACAAAAAATATTATAATTTCATTTTTAATGTTCCAATAGGATCAATTCTCTATCTCAAAAGGGAGGTGATGAATCTTTCCAAAAACAAGATTATAGGGTGGAATTATAATGTGAGATTTCAAAGCAGTAAGATAGGACCATAATGAATCAATTGTTCTAGGAGTCCAATCTTCTTTACTAGGTTGAACCATTTTTTAAATAATTTGTTTTACATGCATATTCGACACCTCATCCTGACCATTGGTTTGTGGGTGATAAGCAGTAGACACTCGATGCCTGACCCCATACCAATTTAAAATAGATTGCATTTTTTGGTTGCAGAAATGATTACCCTATTCATTAATGATGAACCAAGGTAATCCAAGCATACATAAGATTTGGGTTCTCAGAAAATTACACAACTATATTGGAATCATATGTCATTGTGGCTGTGCCTCTACCCTTTTTGACACATAATGAACTACTAGAACAATGTACATGTTTTCAAATGAATTGGGAAATGGGCCTATAAAGTCAATACCCCAAACATAAAATATGTCATGGAAGAGTAAGGGTTGTTGTGGGATATAATTTCTTTTAGATACATTTCCCATTGTTTTACAATGTGGATAAGATTTACAGAAATCATGAGAATCTAAAATAGTGTTGGAAAAAAGAGATAATAATCGAGGAACTTGTGAGCAGTTTGTTGAGGACCAAAGTGGCCCCAGAAGCAAGAGTGTGACATAAGCTTAGGTAATACTGAAACTCAATATTGGGAACACAAATCTTGAGGACTTTATCACAACATGTGTTCCAAAGTTCAGGCTCGTCTCAAATGTACAGATGATAGTCATGTTTTAGATGGTTGGCCTAGTTTTTATTGAAACCACTAGGAATTAAATATACTATCGAATAATTTATTATTTTAGTATACCAAGGAACAACATTTTTCACTCTGTAAAATTTATCATCAGGAAACATGTCATTTATTGGAAAATAGGGGGACAATTCAATGGTTGAGGATGGAAGGATCCTACTAATATGGTCAGCCACCACATTCTGAACTCCTTTTTATCCCTAAATTCTAGATTGAATCCCTAAATGAGGATCATACTACAAATGATACATGGTTTATCTTTGGTCTTCTTAAGAAGATACCGGAGGCCTACATGTCTAGAGAACACAATTCCTTTAGACCCTAAAAAGTCTGACTTGAATTTATCCAATATAAACAAAATGAAAAGGAATTCATTTTCTATTGCGGTGTAGTTTTCTTAGGAAGGGTCTAGAGTATATGAGGAATAAGAAATGACATGTGGATGTCAATATAACCCTTGTAATAATACTTCCCCAACTACATAGTTAGAAGCATCACACAAGAGAACAAATTGTAAATCCCACTGAGGTGGTTGGATTACTAGTGGTAATTTCAGACTCCATTTCAGTTTATGAAAAGAATCCTCACATTATTTATGAAAATCATATTCTTTTTCCTTTTGGAGTAAGTTGGAGAGGGGTAGTGTAATATTACTAATTTCACGATTGAAACGAAAAAAAAAAATTTCATGAACTAAGAAATACCAAACATCTTACGCATTTTTGGGGGAATGGTAGGGAATAAATTACATCTACTTTTGATTTATTTAATTTGATTCTATCCCCACAAATGAAATGTCCAAATAATATATTTTGTCACACCATGGAATGAAATTTCTCATAATTTAATATGAGGTTATTTTCAATATAGGTATTTATTACAAAACCAAGACAACTAAATCATTCATAAAAAGATGATTCATAAACAATTAAATCATCCATGAATAATTCCATAAAATTATCCAGGTAATCGAAAATAATACTAACCATGAATTTATGGAAAGTACCAAATGTATTTAACCGAACAAATGGCATCACCCTATATGTAAATGTTCTAAAGGGGAAAGTAAAGGTTGTATTTTCCTGATCCTCATGGGATGTATGGATCTAAAATTATCCAGAATACCCATCAAGGAAATAGTTTTCAGACTTCCCTGCTAGCCTCTATAACATTTGGTCAATGAAAGATAATGGGAAATGGTCCATCCTAGTGTGTTTGTTTAACCAATAATAGTCCATACAGACACACCAACTATTCTGCACACAAATTGGGACCAATTCTTAGTTTTAATTTTTAATTACTATAAGACATGTTTTTTAGGAACTACTTGAACTTAACTGACCCATTTTGTGTCACAGATGGGGTAAATGGTTCCAACATCTAATACTTTTTTACCTCATTTTAACAGCATCTAAGACGATTGGGTTTAGTATACTTTTTTCCTCCTTCCTTGGTTTACCCTCATTCTTTAAAAATATATGATGTGTGTAAATTTATGTTCTAATTACAGGATATTTTGAAAGTTGCCATCCCAAATATTGTCTATACTCCCTCAAAAGTTCATGTAGTATTAATTCATTACCAGGAGGGATTGAACTAGAAATGATGATAGGAAAAAATATTCCTTTCTCAAGATATGAATATTTTAAAACATAAGGTAGTTGTTTTAGTTCCAATTCAATGGGATTTTGGATTGATGTGAGTGAATGTTATAGTGGAAGGTCAATGATCACATATAAATGCTAAATATTAACATCCTTAGATGAGGAATGAAATTTTAAAAGATTAATGTTATCAACGATGTCCATTTGATAACCAGTGATCATGAAATTATCAATTAACAATTTGTATGAAATTTTTCCTGACCAATACAATGACAAATGAATGATTCATTACCTGAATTTCAATCAAGTATGAAAAATCATGAAGGGTTTTTGGGGAAAGAAAATATGTTTTTATGGGAAGGTAGTACATCAATTGAATTGATAGAGAGTGGAATTGTCTTCTGAGGGGTGCTTCATGAAATCAAGGATATTGAAGTGGATAATTTCACCAACAAAATCCATATATAATGTACCATTATGGAAATTAATTATGATTTTAGTGGTTTTTAATAAAGGACACAATAATATAATCAAGGTGTGTCTATTCATCTTATCATCTTCAGTTTTAAATGCATAAAAATCAACAAGAAAAATTAAAATTTTCACCCTCATAAGAACATCCTCTAACACACCATTAGGGTGTGTTGTACTCTAGTTTGAAGGTTGAACCACAATTCATATGGGATTTAGTTCTCTGTCCTGTAATGAAGAGTAAATGGAGTGGGGAATCAAATTTATTGAATCACCCAAACCAAGCATAGAATTGGAAAAGAAATAATACCCTATGGTTCATAGAATTGACAATTTTCTAGGATCCTTGAATTTGGATAGAAGTGGTGGCTCTATAAATGATAAGATGTTCCTCCCAAATCTTACCTATTCATGTACACAAATTTTCCATTGATGTGAACACATATCCTTAATAAACATGGTGTATCCTGGAATTTGATTCATGAAATCAATCAAGGGGACATTAACTTGTATTTTTTTGAATGATTCCATGATTTTGTTATCAAGTTAACCCTCTTTTTTTCTTTTTTGGGTCTCCATTTTGGTAAATTTAAGAGGAATGGTTGGGTTGTGTGGCTCATCAATAGATGCAGTCTTTCCTTTTGAGGGGCACTTCTCAAGAGATGTATTTTTCTTATTTAGGTTATTTGATATGGTTGTAATGGATGATTTATTAGGAGGGGATTAATCTGTTAGAGGGGTTATTTAGATTTTGATTTGATCTCCACTCTTAAGGGTGATGGAACTGATATTTCTTTTATCCATAGGGTTGAAAAGTGGTCAAGAAGGTAGTTTACCTTACCCATGAATTTGGATTTTTCCAAATGAGTTGGCTAATTGGCATAATTAGTGTTTTAGGTATTGTATGGAATCTTTTGTGGTTTTTATTTGAATTAGAGACTATTGGTATCAATTATTTTAATCATGTCTTATAGGTTAGGATCAAGTTTTGGAGGGGGTTGTTGGAAAGTCCTTTATGGTGGTTGAGGATTTCTGGGTGGTGGTGGAGGATGAATAATTTGGTATTGTTGGTTCCATGGTTATTGAGGTTGGTTTGAATACCCCCTTTCTATGGTGTTGGTTATCTTTCCACCTAAGGTTGGATGTATAGTAAGGTTCTCAGTTAAAGGGTTGGTTATAGGAGCGACCTAGAATGATTTCCTCACAACTCTTATATGTTTCACTCAATTGAGGGAATTTTTTCGAATAGTGGGTTCTAAAAGAAAAAATACCACAATAGATGGGAGAAGCATATTGGTATTTCCCTTTTGAAAGGTAATTTTTTCAAATAAGGTTTCTTACCTCTTCAAACTTCATCTCCACCTTTTTCTCAAATTCAGTTTGTTTCCCCTCATGGACTCCTTGAATGGGTACACTATACCTTGAACAAAATTGTTTAATATAATGCACAATTTTACCAATTAGGGTCCATTAAAAAATTGAGGTATTATCAAATATTCCCAATATATTGTCGCATAAATCATATTTTGATCAATAGGAATTAAACATTTATAAAAATACTGAATTAGAAGTTGATGACTTGTTTGGTGGTGTGGGAAACTTGATCAAAGCCTTTTAAATATTTACCAGTATTCATGAAGTGTTTCCCATTGATATTTCTCTATACCAAAATTTTTATTCCTTATTCTTGCGGTTCTAGAGACTGGGAAGTGTTTTTCATGAAAAATGCATTTCTTGTCCTCCCAGCCTGTAATAGGCAAATTAACATATTATAGCCAATGTTTTTCAGTTTCTTCTAATAAAATAGGGAATTAACTAATATTTACTTGTTCCTCGTCCACATTTTCAGTTTTTAATGTAGAACACACAATACAAAATTCTTTTATGTTCTTATGTTTATCATCTCCCATGAGTCCATGTAATCTTGTAAATAAGTAAATTAAACCATATTTTAGTTCAAAATTAGGTGCCACGCTTTGTATTTGAATGTATTGTGGATGGATATCTACATCGGGTGAGGTTAGTTATTTTAATTTATGATTATTTTCAACCATATTATGAAAGTTTAATTCTGTTTTAATGAGTGTTATAGAAGAATAAGAAGAAGGATCAAGAAGAGTGTCAATATTTTGTCTGTCCTCCTTCAATGGGTTCTACTGTGTGTCTCAGTGTCGCCGATGTAGGATCATCTATGGTTTAGGTTTTAAATGTGGTAATTATCCTAGATTAGAATTAATCATGCATAGAACCTATAAAATAAAAATATCAAAACAAAAAAAGATAGGTAATGGTATAATACAAAACAATTAAATATTCACAAAATTTTAAAAAATACCATAAAAACATGCACTGAAAACCAAAGTGCTCCCCAGAAATAATGACAAAATATGAACATTCATTTTTGAAATTTTAAATTTATTATTATTTGAAGATGATTTTATAGTCTAGGGAAGACCCAAGGTAATATCTCAATGATCACTGATAGGTTTAGAGTTTTTATTTTTAATAAAAAGTACAAAAAAGAGTGGGATGGTGTTGAAAATAATTTTAAGAAAGTAACTTATTTTAAATAGTTAAATGGTTGATAAATAAAGGTGGTGTTTTACAATTACCAGATAAGGAGTTAATTTCAATTTCACTACAAATATTGCATAATAAATTACTCTGAATGTTTTATATGGTTTAATGGAATCCTTTGGTTGAGGGTTTTCAAGATCTCAACTTCCCTCTTGCCTCTAAAAATAATGCTCAAAGAATCACCCCATGACAAAAAAATAGTGTTGTCACGGTTTGGATATCAAACAAAGAATAAGGGATACAAAGGAATACAGAAATATTATTTATGTTTGAGATAAATAGGATTCTTGTCTTGTGCAATAAAAAAACCCAAGATTTACACTCAAAATCTCAACCCAATCAGTGTTGAAATGGAAATCGTTTCACATAGTTATACCCAGACAAAGCATTCATAGAATAAAGGTGTTGAGATAAAATATAAGAGAAATATTTAACAAAAATATTACTCAAAACTAGTAGATGAAAAAGTTTCAAAACTCCCTCCCATGTATGTGTAGCTCCCCAAAAATGATCGTCCCCTGTTTATCTCGCCATTAAGAGGAGGAGAAGGCTCGTGGGGAACTTTTCCTTCATTCTTTATCCCCCCAAAAGTAATGGGGCCTCCCAAAATTCTTGGTTGAGAAGATGACTCCTTTAGGTCTCCAAATTAGAAAATATTTCTCTTTTTTGGAACTTAAAAATGGTTTTCCCAAGGTGTTATTTAATATGAAAAATAGAAGGTGGTTTTATGCCCCTAGATTTTGAGCAACCAATTCATCCATGGTTTTCAAAATCCATATTGTCTTATATGAATTTTTATAAAATTAAAATGTACTATACCAACCTCTTGTATATATTAACATAAAATTTGGCTGTTATGGAAAAACTATAGCTTTAGATATTGATAGAATAAATAACACAACTTTTGACTTTGTGCAGATTCAATTACCTAGAAATATTCATTCAGATGCGCCTCTTATTGTATGAATTGGGATTGGTTTACTTCATAAGAGTTGTATCCCAACAAAATTTTAATAACTTTAAAAAAATATCATAATATTTGATTTCATGGTTTAGTAGAAATGAGTGGTTGAGTCCACTAGTGTGCTTGGATCCCACGTAGTTCGACCCATATTTCTGGAACATCATCATGGGCCCTCTAAATCTCCTCAACCTAAAATGAAATTATCGAAACAAGTAACATTGACCTTCTTAAAAGTGATAAAAATTAAATAATTGAATGACATATGAAGTGAATTTCTTTATTATTTTTATAATTCTCAAAATAAAACTAGATTATCACCATGGTTTAAGGGTGAAAATGAAACAATGAAGCATGATGCGATCAATACTTCCTCATGAGAGCTACATGGAACAAATCATGAACTTTAGATAGGTTATGTGAGATTTTTAGTCAATAGTAACGATCTATGATGCAATTAAGGATCTCAATGTGGTTGATGTATATTGGAATAATCTTTCCCTTTTCCCAAAACCTTGTAACATTATTCCACAATGATATATGAAGGAAAACATTATCTTCAACATCAAACTCTAGATCCGAATGATTATTTTATACATTGATTTTATTTTGATTTTTTTTGGATTTCATATGTCAGTGAATGATTTGAACTATATTTTCCATCTCTTGGATAAATTAGGTTCCATCAACTTCCTTTCTCCAGCTTCATCCCATCATGTTAGTGTCTAAAACCACTTCCCATATAGAGCCTTATAAGACTCCATTTAAATTCTAGAATGGAAATTTTTGTTATATAAGAACTCCAATAGAGGAAGGTGTTGATCCCATCATCCTTTTATATACATTTTATAAGATCGTAACATATACTCTTGCTTTTGAATGGTTTTATCATACTATCAATACATTTGACGGTGATAATAATTATAGAAACTCAGCTTTATATCCAACGCTTGCTGAAGGATTCTCTGAAACCTCTATTTAAACCTCAGATCATGGTCAGATACAATAGAGAGTTTCACTCCAAGAAGTCTGAAAACATTTATTTTTTATATCATACATAGTTGTTCAAAAGATCAATCTTACTTGATAGAAATGGAGTGCAATGACTATATAAGGGTATATACTACCACCCAAATGAAATTATTTTCTTTAGATGACTGAGGGAGTTATATGAAAAAAATCCATGGTTATGTTTTCCAACTTAAATATTTGTTTGGGAAATGGTTTCCAATTAACCTTAGAATTATTTCACTCATCATTCACTTGTTTTCATACCAAGAATCAGGATATAAGTTCTACCATATCCCTCTTTTTATTATACCACCAAAAGTTTTTATTAAAATTAGTATACGTCTTAGAAATTCTTGGATTAACAAATAAGGATGAGACATGTTCATCATCCCAAAGTTTCCACTTTAGTATTAGTTTTTATGGGACACATATGTAAATTCCTAACATCATAAATTCATATATATAAAAGTCATACTCTGGAATATTCACTAACTTTTTCTATAGAACCTCGTCATCTTTTTGGGCGTCCTTGATCCTTTCAAGAATGGATGTTTGAGCAGTTATTTGATCAAGGCATGATGAATATCAATATATTATCCCCATCTCTATCCTATTGATTTCCATGAATATTGTATCCATTGTAGTACCAATCATGGATATGGTTATAGGATCCTTTCTATTCAAAACATCGATCAATTTTTTAAAATTACCACGCTTTTGATTTATTGAATATTTACAATCATTGATCAGATCTAACAAAATTCAATAGAACATATTGATATACTTTTGTGTGAATATATACTTAAGGATTTATGATCCATATATATGTCAAAATTTTCCCTTTATAGATAATGTCTCTAAATATTCAATGCTAATATCACCACATATAATTAAATATCATATGTTATCTAGTTTTTATTATGTATATTTATTTGGAGGGAGGCATTGGATTCGAATTTTTCATATTTCATGAGTACATAACCCAATCCCTTTTTGAATTCATTATTGTAGATCAACTATCCTTCCCCACTTATGGGTAATATGTGTACATGTTAAGTTATTATCTTCATATTTAACTCTTTAAAACTCACTTCAAATTCCTTAATCCATAAGAATTTGGATCCATTCCCTATTAGCTTAGTCCTTGGGATTAAAAATCATGAATGTTTTGTAACAAATTGATGATATTACCCATATAATCTAAGGAAAATTTGGATTCTTATCACAGATGTTGGTATGGGTTATCCTTTGTTTTCCCCTATTTTTGAAGGATCCATAAATAACCCTTTTATCAGTATAAAATTACATAGGAATTTTACATTATCCATCCAAAACATTAATTTTCTATACTATTCCTACAAATTTTCATTCTAAATGTTCATAAGTATAATATTAAAATCCTCTTAATGCAACTTCTTTATTTTTGAGTAAATAAAAATATTTTCCACAAAGGATATAATTTTTTTTCATGGAAATCTATAAATACTCTATTCATTAATTTCATGTTGATAACTATAGAATTATTGATTCCAAATGGGGTAAATATAAACTCATATTACCATTACCTTGTATGAAAATCATCATTGGTGACATCCTAATTCTTTAAAATTATTTTGTAATATGCCGACAAATGATCCCCCATGGAGAAGTATTAATATCTAAATAGTTGATGAAAGAATTAATAAATACATGATAGAGGATACATTTTCTTTGTCATGATCTTGTTAAGATCAAGATAGTCATTGCATAGGCACATTTCACATCCTTATTCTTAATGGAAAGGACTGGGGTACCCCATAGTGCAACACTTGGGATTATAAACCTTTTATCCATATTGTCCTATATTTTCTTCTTCTGCTCTTTGAGTTAAAAAATTACTAGTATATAAGGATTCATGGATATTAGAAATTATCTAGGTATAAATTCAACTGAGGAATCTACCTCTTGGTAAAGAGGGAGATCGTGAAATTAGTTTTGGAAACACATCCATGAATCTCCGTACAATTGGCATGCCATCAAGGATGATCTTTTCCATAATAGCAATAATTTAGGCTAGATACACCTACTTATATAGAAATATTACCCATACCTGATATGATGACACCAAATGAGATCTGTACTCCTTTAATCACTTGTATTGAATCAAAGGGTGAGTTTTTAATGTGGAGGGTGCTTTAATTTTATCAACAATTTCTATATTCCCTATAGAAGGAAATTAAATCTATCCATAGAACACCATATAATTACTTTAAATAGAAAATCAAAATATTTTCTAGGAAACTCAGCCCAAATATTTTGATAGGGGATGAGTAATATACTTTAGATGCAATAATTAACCCTTTTTTGAACATCATCATTAATGTGACTTCAATGTTTTGAGGTCATGTTTTAATAGTACTTCTGATGTTATATAATATATAAGAATGTATAGAACTCAAATCAAATAGTAAATTGACAATAATTTAATGAATAACTAGTGATCCTTTCCCAACTGTGTTTTTTGGATCCACCTTAGTAGTTATGATGATATAAACTCACCCTTTTCTCTAGGCCTTCGAGGTTGTTGGTTTCAGTTATCACTAATAAAAGTTTACTTTGTGAATTGATTTGAATAGTGTCCTTATACCTTGAAATTAAAACACCAGCCAATAGGGTGAGGGTTTACTAGAGAATTTGTTTCTTCCATCACACTGGTTGGTTTCACCTATCATCATTTGCTAGGTAGGTGCCCTTACTTCCTGCACCTATATCATTTCCTTCTCCCCTTCAAGTAATTTTAGGGATGTATCTTCCAACACTTTTGACAAGTGGGATGTTAAAATTTCTTTCTCCATGAGATTTATCATATCAATTGAATTAAAATCCATTATCCCATTCCTATCTATAAAAAAATTCGACCCTAGAGATTATATGATATGTATTTAGAATTTTAGATCACAAAAGATAATATTTTCATATCCAACATAGTATCGAATCACCAAATCCTTTCATAGACTAGATTTATCCCACTAAAGAAAAAGTTAACATTACTTTTAGGAGAAAATGAAAAATATAAAGGTGTATTGTTAATGTATTTTAAATTTGACCACATATTCCTTGATGGATCTCTCATAATTTTTCTTATGATCCAAGAAATCCCTCTCTATTTTTAGTTATAGAGAGAGATGAAAATATTTATCAAAAAACATGTTACATAATTATTTCTAATCCATCACTTTGATCTCTTCCTCTGTATTTTTTATTTTTAATCAACAGACACCATTTATTAGATTTTCTTTATATATGATAAGAAACTAGAATGAGAGTTTCTTCCCTGGAATATTGAAGTATGGAGAATTTTTTTTAATGGAGTTTATCCATGTTTTTTGTGATTAAAGGATAAGAATATACATAGAAATTCATAGGCTTTTGGCGAATAATTGTCTCAATTTCAACTTGATATTTCCTCGGGGGATGTGGGGTTTCCACCTAACTCATGTTTCTATTCATAGCTTGATATAATTGAGAATTTATTTTTATTATTCTCTAAAATACTACTCCCATTTGGTTAGGCCTCTCATTTGGGTGGCCATTACATTTCTCATCACATTGTTTGTTGACTCATTTTCTTATATTTTTAGATACTGACAAGAATGAAGGGAAAATTAAGGATGAGAATATTAAAATATAAAACATATAAATGAGTAAATATGAACATTAAAGGGATAAATCATAAATTATATACACTCCTTAGCCTATAGATTATAGGTTTCAATCCATGTTATCCATGATCAAATTATAAACATAATGACTTATGGGGATTTTCCTTCCCTTCATAATGTTTTAAAAAGTCTTTGTGAATTTAAAAAATCATATCCCTTAGGAGTGTCTAAATAGGTGTCAAAGAAGGACTTTTTTATGCACTTTGTGATGATCAATTCAAGACCAATGTTCCCTTTTGGAGTTAATACACCTAGGTACAAATTTACGATATCCACATCCACCTATAGTGTCCATATTGAGATATATTTTCTTGGAAACCACTTACTCTATAATTTAACGAAATATATTAATGTATTCCAATGTTTAGTGTTATCCATATGTCTTTCACAATGGTTTTCTAATCTTAACCCCCAACGATAACAAGACATGCCTCTAATACCAAATATGACAACCCATATTTTAATACACCTTAATTCCGGATTTATTATTGAATGGTAATCATAATACAATATTAGAAGATTATAAGGTTTATTGTCTTTGGTAAATTAGGTACATAGTAAAATAACCTAAAAATGGGTATAACAACATTATTTGTAAATTCGACAACATTACCATAGAACTCCATTACTCTTATAAAACTGCAGAGGATAACATATGGATGTACATAAGAAAGGGGTGAGCTATAAAGCCTAGTAAAGTAATAGAAAAATCAAACATAATGTCAAGTAGTACATGTGAGTCAAGTGTAATATCAAGGTAACATAAGTGGGGTGAGAATCATAAACTTGAATATCTAATCATGATATAAGATAATAATATAAATTCAACATTGGAATGTGACAAAAACATAAAACTTGTAATCATAAACATAAGTCAATGGTTATTATCAATAAATCATAACATTGTGTTCTTGTGATAACCTCTCATTCAGCATAAATAGTATCTCGTTAGATGAAAACATTACCAAATGCAGTGTAAGGATATATAATCTAGTCCCACCCATTAAATTCATATTATGTACATGTATAAGTGTGCCACACAGATCATATTATATAATAATGAATTTCATAATATTTAGTCCCATGGTTAAGGAGTGTGGGTATGGAAGACCCTAATAAATTATGGATAAGTACATCTAGGTAAATACTCTTCAGTAGAAATGGGGATGGTTACTCACTATGAAAATGTTTGTCATAGAAAATCATTGGAAATTTCGGCAGCACAACAAGGGTACATAAAGATTCATGAAAGGGTATAATGAGAGTCAACAGGGTATATAAAACATCTTAAATTATAAGGATAGTAAGAGATATGTGTAAAAATATATCTCAATATAATCAATTATAAATTAAAATGAATAATATAAATATGGTCCTTGAAAATATATGATATGGAGAGGATCCCTTACCTTTAGAGGGCACTTTTAAAAGATTGGGAGGAGCTTCATGATAGCCTGGGAACACCTTTATAGGGATATAGAGTGGGAAAGGTAGATTAAATTCATTATAAAATTATTTTTACTGAAGTGAAATAATAGTTTTGGTGGGTTTCTATAGAAAAAGAGATGAATTATTTTTTAATATCTAATCTTAGGTTTTGGACTCTATATGATAAAATAATCAAAACCTCAAACATTACATTGGTATTTTACAAAGTTTTATTCTTATGAGGAGTCTTTTTAATATTTTATAAGGAAAAGAATCTAAATAAATAATATAATATGTTTGGTGATGTGGAAGTAAATTATGTTCTTAAAAGATTAATTATATTACCTAAAAATATAATATAGGTTTTAGAGGATTCATTAATGGATTATAAAATTAATAAAATGACATTTAATTTTTCTTTAAAGTAGAAATGTAATTTTGGTTTTGGATACTCTTTATAGTATTTATTACATTATTTTCAATCTTTTATGATGTCATAATAAATATCATATATTTATACCGTAATGAAGTTTTTATATGAGAATTTGATTATCTAATAAACTTATGAAAAATTCACCATTTGATAATTTTAATATGATGATTTAAAAAATTATTATTATTTTATCAAAATAATTCTATAAATATTAAAATTTATACTTTAAAATAAAAAATCTCCATAGGTTGGAGAATAGTAGTTTTTAGGCGGATAATTGTTATCTAACACAAATAAATATTATATTTGAATTTAAAAAATTGTATGATCACTTATATTTAAGTAATTATTTTTCTATAATAATATTATATTAAAATAAAATTAATTTAAAAAATTATGTAAATCATAGAAACGTTTGTTTTGATTGAAACTATAAATTTCCCAAAAAATCATTTTGAGTTTCATCATATCAAAATCAAATTTTTATCAATCTCATTATTTAATAATTTATAATGTAAAAAAATTGTGATAAATAAAATTGTTATTTATTAAAAGATCAGATGTAAAAATTAATATTACAAGGGTATATATAAAAAACATTTAATTAAAACAGCATATTCCTTATGGGTAAGGTGTCTGATAGTGACACTTTCTTTTGGTGGTTTGACGAATGGGGTTTGGGAAGTGATCTTGATAATCTTTAAATGATACCACAAATGGTTTTTATTTTACTTTAGTTGTGGAATATCATCTTGGATGTGGTCAAGAGTAAAGAATAGTGATACCATATCCCTTGGATGCTCTGATAGATGGGATTTATAGTGTATATCCTACCAGTCGAGGCCACCACTTCTTCCACATGTTTCCATCAGAATTTATCAAAACCCTTTATAAATACTAATCTTAATAATAACCCTAAAAAATCAATATTACCATAAATAATGATTCTTTATGTGATTTTAAATTTTATGGGCTATAACTATAAAAAATAACCAACATTGTGAATGTGTTTTTGGTAAATACATTACTGAATATGACAAATATTCATTTAAAAAGGAATTTGATTTATAAAAGTTCCGGCTGTTATAATTAATATAAGGGATAAGACTAAGTTTATAATAACATACTAATGTTTTTTTAATGTTTTAAGTATGAGGTTTTCCTAGTAATGATATTATTTTCAAGATATTATAAGTGGATACATTATCTAACATAGATGTACCTAGGGGAAATAAACCCAAAATTGGTGCATTGACTATTGAACTACTCATCTCCCAATTCATGATAAAAAGGCCTAACCTCACAGAAAGTTTTATACTCTTAGAGGATATTATTTGGTTAATCATATTATATTTAAGAACCACTACAAATTGTTGATTTTCTGTCCACTTTGAGGTAATTTATTCATAAGTATAAGATAACACATCTTAACTTAATCTAGGTTAAAATAAAATTGATATAAGTTAAACTAATGAAATTATGGGATAAAAAAATGATGTATAAGTATAAGGGAAAGTTCTACGATTAACTCAATAATAAAAAAATTATAATGAGATATGGTTGGATAATTATGTGGATTATGCTAAACCAACTATCCTAATGCATTATTAATAACTTAATCATAGTTGAAATTAAGAGTGGATTAAAGAAGATAAATATGGAGTCTTGTAAGAACTTGAGTTATGAATATGATTATAGAAAGAATATTCCACAACCTACTTGTCAACAATGTGGGAAAAAGGGCCAAGTAATTTTCCTGAAGGGGACTCAAAGAATCTATAATTATGGTAAATGAAGGAATCAAGAAAGTATCTATGTAGGAAAAAATAAGTATATAATAAAATAAGGTAATGTTCTTTTTATAGATCCACTAACAATTCGATGTTTTTTATGTGGGGAATTTGGGAACTATATAACTCAGTGAACCAATATAAGTGTTAAATCAAAAAATTAACAGTAACCTCCTCCTAGATCATGAGAACAAATAAAAGCCTATGAAAAATCTTCTATTGAGCGAAATAGTTTATTTTCACTCTAGATTTGTCAATTTATTATGTCATTTAAGATTTAACATATTATGTATTATAATATAAAAAACATTTAGGGGTATAATGATTTTATCAATGGCACATGAAACTTATTCATGGTTAGTGGTATGTTACACCTTTTATATTTGTCTCTTCTTCACTTATTATGATTATATTATGAATTTACAATAAATTATTACAATGGGGTAATATAAAATTGCGTATAGGAAAATCTCACATCATATACTAAATTATACCTTGATGAACTAGTAGTGTACAATTAATTAGGAAACCACTAGAGAAATTACTCTCATCATATGAGTTTTAAAACTAAAATGAAAAAATTATTTTAGGTTGGTGAATGTTATGACACAAGAATCTAAATTATATTTTCTTCTATTTAATTCAAATATGTTTGATACCTTGTTCCACACACAACACTTATCTAAAATGAAATCATGTTATGTTTAGACCATTAAAACCAATACATTGAATCAGTAGGTAGTAGTAAGAGTAATTTAATTATGAAATATGTTAATATATATATATATATATATATTGATATATATATAAATGTCATTTTAGAAAAATTTACATAATTAGTCATTGTGTTTAAGATTATTTCATTTTATGTGATGTTCTTCTCATTAAAGAAAATAAGTATATTATTTTTAAATTATGATTTTCGATGAAGATAATATTTATTGATTAATGATATCTTTATTAGTGTTTTATAGAAATTAATAATAAGACAAAATAGTATTTTAAAAAGTTAATTTCTTATAAAATAAGTTTCTCATTATATTTTCATTTTTTAATTAAATGTTAAAATAGAAAATCCATAAAAGTTAAGCTTAAAAATAAATTTTACGTTTTTGATATTGAATGTGAATATTCATTTATGATTAAGGTTGAGGTTTAAAAAAAATATTTTTAGGATAAAATTGAAAAATAATGTTTTCTTAAATAAAATAATGATTATGATATCATTATTATATAAGTATGAATTTTCAATTCAGAAATCCTTTAGATAAGACCAAATATTTATTTTAATAATGAATGTATAATTATAAGAATTTATTATTGAATTTACAAACCAATATTTTAAATTTTAAAACATATGTTATATATTTCAAATTATTGTTTTTATTGAATTTTTAGAAATTATATCAAAATTTAATTTTTATCACTTATATAAGTTTAATATAATAAAATTACATCCATTTTTGGATTAATAATTTGAAAATGTTCTTAAGATGATTTTTTTGTTTTTTCTAAAATATTTGATTTTTAGAATAATAGTTAAAAATAATGTTTTTTTCGAAAATGGTGGATTTTGATAAATTATCATAATATAAGAAATAAATTTTTTATAAAACCTTTTAATTAATAAAATAATAAGTTAACTAATACTTTTATTCATTTTAAATATTTTTTTTATGATTTATAAAACCAATTTTCATTTGTATAAAATAAAATTAATATTTTAATTCTAATAAAACATTGTTGTTTTGTCAATTCTTATAGTTAAAAATTCATTTTGTATTGTTTTTGTTTAGTTGGATTTTAAAGCAACATAACATTTTTAAGGTACCAATTTATTTATTTAAAATATAAAACATTGATAATATTATCTCACACTTGAATTTAAAGCTTAAAGTGGACTTTTTCTATGAAATAGTTTTACGTGTTATATGCACTAATAATAAAATTAATTTCTAAAAATAATCGAAATTTTATAAAACTATTTTAATATTTTAAATAATTGTGTTAAAATTTATAGATTATTTCAAATTTTATTTTTTCCATTAAAATTAGTTACAAAGGGTGTACGTGGAGTCATCGTGATTATCGTAAATTAGGGGAAAGTGGTTTATCATAGTGAAAAGGTAAGAGATGAGAAAAAAAAATGTTTTATATTGGATGGTAGAGGGATTATCCGCCTAAAATAATTACTATACCATTATTATCCATTATTATCCTTTCTCCTTGAATAATGTAGTGATTTTATTGAGAAATAATGAGTTTTTATAGGAGTTCCCTTTACTTCACTTATAAAAGGATACCATATCATTTCTAATTCTCTACCAAATCAAAAGATTTAGATCAACGAAAAATATAGTCTATTAGATCATCAAAAAATTCCCCATACATTTTAAGATTTTATCTTTCCAAACTACCAAGCTAATGAACCTTAAGGTGGTGCCCAAGGGAGAACTTCCATGGTATAGGTAATACTCTCAACACAACTTTTCTAAGTTATTTTCTATTTATACCCCTATCAAGAACCATTTATCCATGAGGTATGATAACAAAAGTTTTTTTACAATTATTAAATGTTATTATATTAGTGTAATATCTATTTTATACTTTCATCTAAAATCATTGAAAAAATGGAAGCATCTTCATGTGTGCGTGCAGACTATCGCCTCCATGAACAACATGTTTTGTTTTCCATGAACACATTACATGAATGTTTTTAAAAATATATTTATTATTTAAATAGTATATTCATGACACTAATAATATGAAATCACTATAATATATAACAATATATGTGTAATAGAAATAATAATTGGTTATAGTAACCTTAACCGCCATAAATGGACATTTTAAGAAACCTTTATTAATTTAGATATTATTTTGGGATAACCTTAGAAATTACATAATTATAGTTATAATTAAAGTATAAAGTTAATAAATTTTCATAATTTATGGTATATGAGGTTATTTTAAAAAACCTTTGACCATGGTCAAGAAATTGATAGCATTACCAAGAAATAAACTGAACAACCCTTAATAACTGACAAAAAAGAAAAATATATTAAAAACAAATACCAAGAGATTATAGGTGGAAATGAAAAAATTTAATATATATGAATAAGGTTTCAGGATATTTATATATATATTTAAATACAAGGAACTTAATGTAATTATTCATATCGTTAAGTGAAACTGCATATCTCTTTCAGACATGAGAAAATGGCTTCATCTCAAAATTTCCTTCATTGAGACACATTTTCCTTTAAGAACACAATTAATTTTAAATGGTTTGAATACTAAAAAGTTAATATAGAATATAATTTATTACCTTTATTCACTGTATTTTAAAATAAAATTCATTCTCTACCTATTTCTATATGTTTTTATTAGAATGTTTCTTAAACTATAAGGGTTTCTGCCTCAATTGGCCTTTATTGAATCATGATTTGATATTAGGGACTAATTTGATTTATTGAGTTATAGAATTTCTACTTGAGTTTTTTCTTTCATTTAATATGTTATAACTTATTTATATAGTTTTAATAAACTTTTTATTAAAATATTCCTTAAGTGTGAGTTATAATAATGTATGAAAATTAAAATTTGATATAAATAATTCCCATCCATTTAAATAATGGCCTCACCTGCTTGTCCATAACTTACATTCTCTAAAATATTATCCTTTTTAATTGGAAAAATTATTAAGTGTTATTTCATATTATCATTATATTGACCTTATCATATAATTTAAATAAATTTATTATCATATTATTTTCGGATGCATGATTTTAACAATGGTGTTTTTAAGCATAAAAGGGGATCTTCCACACCTCATTCACGACTTGTTCATTACACATTCTCTTTATTTTTCTCCATTTTGCTAAAAATAAATATAATAATATTAATATTTTTTGTATATATGTTCCTTACATATATAACTATTTAAATATTAATGTTTTATTTTTGAGTTTATTGATGTTCTTTGTTCAGTTTGAAATTACAACTTTTATGTAAACTTGATTTAAAAGAACATTGAAATTTCTTGTCTCATGTCAATAATTAACTTAATTAAATTTTTTAAACAACTAATAGGTTGTTGAAGACATAATTATTTTATGCATAACCCTCTTTGTTTAATACTAGTATCATGAAAAATAATAGACTCTTCCCTTCTTAAAAAACATTGTTACTTATTTTATAATGAATAAAGTGGTTTATTTTTATTCTTTCATCTCATAAATCATTCTCATGAATTTTATAAATTGGAAATAAATGTTCAATAACTATGTTTTTTCATTTAAATATGAACATTAAAAATGATTTAATTCCTTATTTACTTGTGAATCATTTGGATTTATCATTTTATTATTCCTTGAATCAGAATTATGAAACATATTTCATTCCCATAGGTTTCATAATTCATATGGTTTATTTATGGTTTATTTTCCTCATGTGTCATGCAATTGTTACTACATGCAATTCAAAAATAAAACATTTTATTTGACCATGTGTATGGAACACATCATCGAGCGCGTAAGGGAATATAATATCCAATTAATTGAAAGTATATTCACTATTTTAAATAGATTCAATAGATTAAATATATTCAAATACACAAAACACCGATTTATTTTATGTTACTAAAAATAGTGGATTTCGTTGATATATTGTGTTAAATGCTGGACCATGTTTTTCCAAACAACATTATATTATTAAAATATTATTATTAAGTATAATACGATAAAACACTGCCATTAAATTAATAGTTATGAGATTTTTTGACTAAATTATTAAAATATATTATTTAAACAAATATAAAACTAATTAATTAGAGAAAAATTAATTAGAAACTCATTTAAGAAACAATTAAATATAAAGGGATTGTTTTGATATGAAACTACTTTTATGCTCACAAAACTATTTTGTCTTAATAATTTAAATAAATTACAATTAGTAAGTTATATTAATGTAATATAAATATAAATATAAATATTATATATTCAATCAAATATTTTTCATATTCATCCAATATATTTTATAAGCATAATATTATAAAAAACATAATATTTCATATAAGAATCAATGTTTTTATAATTGTAGTTTTACTACATTTTAATAGAGAACCTATTTTAAATCCAATTTTAGGAACTTTTATATATTTTATATGTCAAAAATAATCTTCAAATTTAAAATGGTAATATAAAAATTATCTTAGGGTGATTTTTTTGTATTTTTCCATGATGTTTCATTTTTTAATGATCAATGAAAAATACTGAATTTTAATTCAAAATTGATATTTCTTCTAATTTAGTAATAATATTAAATTACATTTTTAATATATTTAAAAGTAATATTAGATCAATTATCAATATATTAATAAAATTTAGGTCATTTTAATCAATTTCACTTTTAAATTGAATATATAAACATAGTAATAATTGGATTGTTTGTACTACAAAAACCAGCATAGTCGTCCCGCCCGCTGGATTAAATTTAAATTAATTTCTGCCACTTATATGATTTTAATTTAGAAAAATGTAATAAAATTATTAAATCATTATAATTTACAATTTCTAATATGGTAATTTAATTTTTTACAAATTAAATTAGTGAAGGTAATTCAAATTAAATTCAAGGATTAAGGTAAAATTAAAATTAATAAGGGACTAAACCATAATCTTAAGGGCCCAAATGACTATAAAATTTTCTAAGATCCAATTTCTTTACATATTTATACACTATATTCACTTTTATATAATTTAGACCATTATTTGAGCCAATTTCTATGGAAATAACATTGATGGAATTCCCATTCCAATGATTTGCATGTGTGCCACTCCCCATCGCCTTAAAAAAGGCCTCCTCCCCTCTGACTTTCTCAAAACTCTATAAAAAATTTGGTCAGAACATGTTCTAAAAAACATTTTCAAAATATCCCTCCCATCAAACTATAATATCCACATTGGGAATAAATCCATACAATGGATCCATTTTTTGTAAACCAAAAGGAGTTACCAGAGAAAGAGATAATATTCTTCCTCAATATCTTTATGTTTTATTTGTTTCTCAACCCCTGAATTTATTATTATTACAAAATTATATAATCAAAATATCCTAAATATAATTTTATGTTGTTATATTAATGGTTTTACCTAAAATTATTCACACTTCCTTCTAATGGGTATTGAACTTACAGTTTATGTGTACTGCGAACTACCACCTCACAAAACGATGATTGTTCATTTTCAATTTACCACCTTTCATGGTTGGAACTTATGATTGATACATTGGTTATATACAATATATTGAAACCTATTATGTATTTATTCTTCTATAATTCTTTTTTAACAAATACCTACACACTCTCTATTTTTGTTAAACCTGATAACATTGTTTGTGGAAGTGTGTACTACCACCTCCTGAAAGCAATGTGATTCATTCACGCTACACATGGGATGTATAAAGAATTTTATTAATTAATTTTTTTTGAAATAAGATAAATATATATGATATTAATTAATTCATTCCCCCTCTATAAATATAATATATCATTTTATTTGTTACTGTTTTCACACAATAAAAAGTGATAATGAAAGTCATGGATGTCTGGGGTACCGCCTCCTCCACATGATGTGATTTATTTTACATCAAAATAATTATATATATAAGTATATATCATTAAAAAAATATGTTATTTATTATATATTTATAATTATTGAATTATATAATGTTACATTACTTCGTTCCATAATAATCATTGAAAAATGGTAACGTTACACATGCGTACGTACGACTTATCATCTATATGATTGTAATGTTGCTTCATTTTCCATAACCATCACTAAAAACTAGTTTTAAAAGTATAATTTGTGTTTATATATTGTAATAATTTCATGATTATTATTGTGGATATGTTTTTTTATAATTACTCTTTTTTTCATAGTGGAACTAACAAATTCCTTTTTGACACATGAACCAAAATTGTTCAAAAAACCCAATGTAAAATTAATTTTTTAAGTAGTTCCATACGATATTGTAATAAGGGAAAAAAATAAATAATAAACATTAAAAATTTTATCAGTCAATTAAATAATTAACTTATTCTTATTATGTATGAATATAAATACACACTTGATAATTCATACTCAAGGTAATGGATTATTGTCTCACTTTTATTTCCAGGAGGTGAACTCCAGTTGTACAACTTACAGGACTATGAGATGTTACTACTTCCCTTTTTAATACATAATATCATGAATCCTTTTATCTTTATAGTATTAAAAAATTTCATTTAATCTTATTCCATCATGGTTATTATGATTTAAATGTTTTAAAGTGGTATGCGACACTTTGGAATGTTTAAAAATTATTTTCCACAAGAATGTGTTTAATGATCACCTTTGCAACATCACATTACTTTGATTGTTTACTTTATGTTGAAATAATAAATTCCTTATGATAATTTTTATGGTACATTAAATTTTACTTAAATATCCATATTATCATGTAATGGAAATTATTATTCCTTAAACCATATATAATTTTTAATATGGTGTTCACTTTGACAGTTATTTGATTAAATATGGAATTATTGATAAATATATATCTTTTTATATATATAGATATTTGATAAGGAATATCATTCAATAAATTATTTTATATATGATTAATTTGTGGATAGGTATTACAAGGGTGGGACATGGTTATTGAAATCCCCTTAATTCATCAGCAATATCATGAAATGAAATAGTTGGATAAATTAGATGTGTTTTTAGGAGATACGATAAACTATCTTGTGAATGGTCCCAATTGTAAAGGTTTAATATACCTACATAACATGGATCCTAAAAATTTATTATTTACCTCATTTAGATTCTATTAATCTTTATCAATGTAGTTTTGTGTCGATATATATATGTATTCATTTTATATTAAGTTCATTGATTTAATGGCATGTGTTTTCAGTTTCATACCTTTCTATATTGATATTGTATTATTTAGTTATTTGAATAAAATGGGTTATAATCTATTTACCTTTCCATATTTATTATTCAAATCAAATAATTATTTCCTTTTCTTTACTTATCCATACAAAGTATTTGATCTCACCTTTAATATGTTTCCATTCCCCAGGATTTGAAGTGGAATCCTTTGAACGAGTTTCAAGGGTACCATTTATTTTAATTTATGATTTATTTTGCTATTATTTTTTTTACAAATGAAATATATGTATCATGTATGTAATCTGGTTTTCTAAGACTACTAAAGTAATTGGTCCTTTAGGATTTGATTCATTATAATCATTCTATGGTAATAAAATAATGCATTGTATTTGGGCTTCTAGGGTCGGGGTGTTACAGTTGGTATTAAATGGAGTTTAGCATAACCCTTAGAAACTAGATTTAGAAAACATATATTAGAGATCAATACCCTAAGATAAACATTAAAGACATGTATAGAATAATATCAAATAATATTGGTAAGGTATAGATTGTGTGAGAATTTCTAGAAAAAAATTACTGTCTGGATAATTATAAGTGGATGTGGTTCTATAATAGATGTACCTAAGGGTAAAAACTCCAACATGGTGTGTTTGGTTTGACTTGGTATAACCAGGTACATGAATACAAGCATTACTACACACCTGGTTTGAACTCATGGTGGATGGGATTATGAATATTCACATTTATTTATAGTCATTTATGAATTATTTTAAAGATTAGAAACCCATATTTTTTTTTAATTTATGTTATTTATTTAACAAGAGTTTGGATTAAACCTTATGTTTCATAATTATATAATTTAATTTAGTATAAATGTTCCATAAAAAATGGAATCTAGAAGAAGTAATGTGAACTCCAATAATGCACATGATTCAAAGAGTAAAAAGGATCATATCATTAATGTTATTAGGCCATCATTTAAAAGGTAAATTATATCCCAAGTATTCTCATCATATGAGGTAATATTATTTTTTCCAAATGATATAGGTAAATAATTATCCAATTCCTATGGAATTTAATGGAAGAAAGAGAACAAAAGGATGACATAATAAAATATGGATAAAGGAAATAAGGGAACATAGTTTATTCCCACATGTGATAATTGTGGAAAGAAACACCCTGGTACTTGACTAAAAGTAATGGGAGTTTACTAAAATTACAGAAACAAATTACACCATTATTTTGATTTAAAGTGTATGAAAATGGTATATAATGTTCAACGATTTAACTAAAAGGAAATGGGATACTATGAAAATCATTGTCCAAAGCATCAAAGTAATATACCCCAAAAATATGCTAATGGATAATTGTCATGTTATGATACATCTATAGATAAGGAGGAATGATTAATATGCCTATTCAAGAATTGTGTCACTTGATTATTTTTTAGTGATGTATTTTTAATAAGAATATTGGGATATATGAGTATTTTATTACAATACAATTTTATTAAATATTTGAGATCATATGATAAATGGTACCCATAATTGTTTTTTAATTGAAGGTAACACTTTTTGGAAGAAAATGTTCAAGGTATAGATGACCATACTATGTTACTAATGTTAATATTATGATGTTTGGATAATGAAATGACTTGTTTGGATATCAAAAATTAGAAAATTATTGACTACATTGGAACTAATTAATGATTTATTGAAAAAGTGGGATATGCTATCATTAATGGAGTTTACAAAAATTTTGGGTTTATGGAATATAGCCAATAAAATGTGTTTTACTTAAGTAATAATGAATAATTCTTATTTACAATAATTTTTAAGGAAATTGAAGTTATTACCATGTTTCAAGATAATACATGTTGATGGTGTTCATGTAACGACCCGAGTCCGGAGCCCCTCCACTGGTGCCCCGTACCCGGTTCGCCACATGACCTCAAGTGCATTTCCCTGAATGCTAGAGGATGCCGACTAGCAGCGAGGGCCTTGGTGAGTCGGTGGGGAAACTATGCCCTCATTCGGTAAGGTATATAAGGTAAGAAAACAACAATAAACTACAGAAGCAGCAAAAAACATGCATAATAATAGAAACCAAACATCGGAAGCAATGTAGATAAATAACTATGATGACAATGTTGCAGTAGGTACAAGTATCTAAGGAAAACAGAAAACACAACAACGTGCTGAAATACAACTGAAACCAAGTGAAAAATAAAACAAAGTAATCTCCTTAGCATCGCGATCCACGACTCGGTCCCATGCTCCCCAGCTCCTGATGCAGTCAAGATCCTGAAGTAGAAGGGCGCTTTCCCTTATCTATACCTGCAACAACATAGTCTACTTGGGCCCAAAAGCAGGGCCCAAATAGGGTGTGAGATACAATATGAGTAGGCAATCACCCAAATATTTCTGCCTAACTGTCAATGAATACAAGGCAGTAATAAAACAAGAAGCAGTAAACAGAAAAGCACAAGCAGCTACAATCCACAATTCTGGAAAACAAAGTACACAAGTAAACAACCAGCAACAAAAGAAGAAATAGGTAACCCTCTGGGTAGCTCTTACAGTCTAACCCCTATGGTTCAACCTATAAGTACTAGCAACCCTCTGGGAAGCACACACAGTCTCACCCCTCTGGTTCATCTACGTAATTAAGTAGACTCTCTGGGGAAGAACTCACCGTCTATTCCCCATACAGTCTCGTATCGTGATAAAGGCTCTCTGGGGAAGCACTCAATGTCAATTCCCCCTGTGGCCCGCGTTGTGGATCTATAGACTCTCTGGGGAAGAAGTCAATGTCAATTCCCCCTATAGTCTCGCATCGTAATTAAAAGACACTCTGGAGAAGCCCTTCCGTCAATTCGCCCTTTGGTCTACTACTCTAGGTTCTTACAGTCCTGTGTATAACTAAACAGGCTCATCACGCATGTATAGTCCAATTAAACCACAAGAAATAGTTGGATATCAACTAAGGATCAACAGTATATCAAAAGAGACAGTTCCACTATCCTACAACAAGGTATGTCAACTGGAAAAACGCCCAACAGGAAAAACAAGAATGGAAAAGCAACCTAAGCACAAAATAAATTACTCTACTCACAAGAAATAACCTCTACTAAAGCAATCAAACAAAGAAAGAAAACAACAAGGGAAAAACAGGAAACATGCAATACCCCGTTCAAGGGTATTGGTGGAATTTGCACATAATATTCATCAACTTTCTACAGAAAGGAACAAACCACCTACCTCGATCCTAGGATATTGATATACATGAACCTCGATGACAGATTCCCCTTAGAACGATGTAGATCTGAGAAAATGCACAAAACGTTCATCCCACGATAACTTGAAAACGAGGGGGAATCAATAAATAAGGCTAAAGAAGAAGGAATAACTCACCTCTATGATTCCAACGCAATTGACAGTGCTCGAATCAGAGAACAGACGGCGAGGTGGGAGCCCGTCGAAGATCCTGCCGTATGGTCACTCTCGGACGGACAAAATCTGAAGAAGAAGATGAATCTGGGGGTTAGGCGCGACCCCGGTCTGTTTAATGGAAAAAAAGTAAACGACGTGTACTTATTTAGTACACGATGTGTACTTCCATTTTCCATACTCTGAATTAGGTGGCCTCCACCTCAGCATTACACACCGTGTGTGTGGCACGGACACGGCCAACACACGGCTTCGAGCCGGGAAAATGTACATGGCGTGTACTCAGAAAGTACATGGCGTGTACTTTGAAAATTTCGGGAAAATTCATTTTTCTCAAAAACTCCAGAAAAAGGAAAAAATGTACTTAAAAGAGATCCGAGTTCTTACAAACTTCCCCCCTTAAAGAAATTCATCCCCGAATTTCCCTAACAAGGCGAAGAAGGAGAAACCCCGAACAGCTCCGGCCCCTGTGATCATACACCGGTCTCCCTCTCCCAGGTCTCTTCATGTACTCTCCCGTGCTGTCATAGCACTCGTACCAGAGGAACAGATCATCCACGGAGAACCTTCATACTGCGATCGACAATCCGGATAGGATGCTCCTCGAACGACGCATTCGCTTCATGGTCGACTTCCTTGAGAAAAAATATGTGAGACAGGTCTGAAAAGTAGAATTGGAGCTGAGAGACGTGGAAAACGTCGTGCATGCCCTGATACCTATAAGGTAGATGTAACCGATAGGAGACCAGACCAACTCTCTCCCAGACCTCAAATGGTCCGATGTTCCGCAGTGAAAGCTTACCATGTCTCCGAATCCTCTTGTGTCCCAACCTCAGTGCGACATGCTGGAAAACCTAATCTCTGACCTCGAACTCCAGAGGTCGTCTGCGCTGATTAGAATAAGAGTTCTTTCAAGACTGCACTATAGCCATCCTCTTCTGAATCAGCTCTATCTGCTCTGAAGTCTCCTGAACAAGACGAGGTCCCAGCAAAGCTTCCTCTCCTGCCTCCAGCCATCATAAGGGTGATCATTATGGCCTACCGTACAAAGCCTCGTATGGCGCCATCTGAATGGTCGCCTGGAAACTGTTATTGTAAGGGAAATCCACCAGAGGAATATGCTTCTCCCAAGAATATCCAAAGTCAAGGATACAAGGTCGGAGCATATCCTCAAGCATCCGGATCGTGCACTCGGACTGGCCATCAGTCTGGGATTGTATGTTGTGCTCAAAAGTACTTGTGTACCCAAGGCCTTCTGAAGTCCCTACCAGAACTGAGAGGTAAAGTGCACATCTCGGTCTAAAACAATAGAGTGTTGAACTCCATGTAGAAGAACGATCTCTCTGATGTAAAGTTGTCCCAGATCACCGACACTGAAGGTCTCCTTGATCAGAAAGAAGTGAGAAACCTTCGTAAGCCTGTCGACGACAACCCAAATAGCATAGTTTCCTCGTGGAGACCTCGGTAACCCAGTCACGAAGTCCATCTCAACATCCTTCCACTTCCACTCCGGAATGGGTAGCTACAGTAGAAGGCCTGCTAGTCGCTGATGCTCTGCTTTCACTAGTTGACAAGTAGAATATCTCATGACAAAACCAGCAACATCCTTCTTCATACCTGGCCACCAGTACTGGCAATGAAGATCCTGATACATCTTGGTGAAGCCAGGATTAACTGCCCAAACAGAGGAATGAAAATCTAGCATCAGCTCCTCGTTTATGTCTTCTGGCACCCAAACACGTTCCTAGAAACACAAGATCTCATCCTCGCCCACTGTCCATCCAGGAAGAGGGTCCCCTCAGGACACACTCTCCCGCAGTACTAAGCCTTTTTTTCTGATAGCTGCCTCATCCGTACCCGATCAAGTAGCGTGGAGGTAATAGCTACAGAAGATAGAAAAGTTTGTCCCCATATGTCATGCACCTCCAGATGCATCTCAGAGAACAGATCCATCAGCTGCCACTCACTAATGGCCTCTTGAACTGCCTGAATCTAAGTTCTCCTTCTCAACGCATCTGCCATGGCGTTGCCCTTTCCCAGCGTATAGGCAAGCTCGAAGTCAAAAGACTGTAGATACTCAACCCACCTATGCTACCTCAGATTTAGAACACGCTGATTGAAGATATATTTGAGACTCTTGTGGTCAGTGAAGAAGAAAAAATTCCATCCCCAAAAATAATGTCTCCAACAGCGCAAGGCATGAACAACAGCTGCCAACTCCAGATCGTGCGTAGGGTAGTTCCTCTCATGTGGCCTCAGCTGCCAAGACCCATACAAAACGACTCCATCTCACTACATAAGCACTGCTCCCAGCCCGATACCCGAAGCATCACAGTAAACGGTGTAGCTCTTGCCTGGCTCTGGAAAGACTAGTATCTGTGCTGATGTCAACCTCCCTTTTAGCTCCTGAAAGGATGAATCATAAGAATATGGCCATAATAACTTCACCCCCTTCTTGGTCAGACCTGTCAAAGGTGCTTCTAGACGAGAAAAGTATTGAATGAAGTGTCTGTAGTATCCATCCTGCCCTAGGAATCTCCGTACCTCAAAAACGTTATTCGGTTACTCCTAGGAAACTACAGCTCTCACTTTCTCTGGGTCCACAGATACTTCTTCCTCTGAGATGACGTGACCCAAGAAGTGAATCTGATCCCCCCAGAAGTGGCACTTCAAGAGTTTAGCATAAAGCCGATGCTCTATTAGTGTACTCAGAACGATCTCAATATGTGTGGCATGGTCCTGTCGAGTGTGAGAGTACACAAAGATATCGTCCATGAAGACCATGAAGAAAGAGTCCTAGTAAGGATGAAACACTCGGTTCATTAGTTCCATGAAAATTGCAGGTGTGTTCGTGAGTCCGAAAGGAATGACTGTATACTCGTAATGACCGTACCTGCTCCAAAAGGTTGTCAGAGGTACATCTGATGGTCTAACGCACAACCGATGATAACCAGACCTCAAGTTGATCTTCGAGAACACCTGGACTCCTCGAAGGTGATCAATAAGGTCATCAATCTGAGGCAAGGGATATTAGTTCTTGACCGTCAACTGGTTCAGCTTCCGATAATCCACACAAATCTGAAGGGCACCGTCTCCCTTCTTCACAAACAGAACTGGTGAACCCCAAAGAGAAGTACTGGGTCGGATGAAACCCTTAGCCTGTAGCTCCTCAAACTGCTTCATGAGCTCCTTCAACTCAGGTGTAGTCATCCTATATAGAGGAATTGATACCGGTGCCGCTCTTGGAATGAGCTCAATAGAGAAGTCTACCTCACACTCCGGAGGCAAACCCGAAAAGTCCTCTGGAAAGACATCCCTGAAGTGATCCACCACTGGAGGAAAGTCCAACTATGGAGTCCCTTGATCATCCAAATAAAGACTTTCAATCTGGGCCTTCACTCCTCCTAGCCCAAGATGATCATGTCCCGCCCGACTCGCCCGAACGTCCCATTCGCTTCTATGAAGGAAATATTCACCTTCTGGTGAAATGAAACTGACTCAGCGACGATAATAGTCAACAACTTCTTGGAAGGGAATCAACTAATCCATGTCAAGAATGAAATCCTATCCTGTCATCTCTAGGACATAGAGATCCCATAAGAAGTGATACCCTTCATCCTCGAGAGGGAACTATCTACACTGGCGTACACTAGATGTCCTCGTTCCCAAAGGTGTGTCTAATGTCAATGAGTCGACAGAAGAAATGATGCAGAGCCCAAGGCTCTCCATGACAGCAACAGAGATACAACTATGCGTAGCACCAGTATCGAAAAGGGCTGAAGATAAAACTGAGACTACTAAAATCATACCACGAACCGTAGAAGGGAAAAGATCATGCTCATGATAAGACTGCTCCACGGTGAAAGACTGGCCTACACTGCGGCCTTGCGCCCTTGACTGACCACTCTGATTTGAACCTCCCTACTGGTGCTGAGGGACTGGTGGCTGACCGCCATGGCCTCGACCTCCACCTCGGCCTGAACGGCCAGAAGAACTCCAGTTCCCTGACTGGTGAGAGACTGGTGGGGGTGCTCTTGAACGAGGAGTCATGGAAGAACCCCGGTCACCAACTGCTGGTGAGAAAACCTGGAAGAAACACTGAAGGTGACCCATCTTGCCGCAAGATCGGCACTCCATGGGGTCTCTCTAGCACTGTGGCCTCGTGTGCCCTGTCCGGCCACACTGGTAGCATATCACCTGGCTGCCCGATGATGCGTCTTGCTTCCTCGAATCACTACGTGTGGGCTCCCTACAACGCTTCTTGATGTCATATAGAGGAAAGATAACTCTGGAAGCAGAACCTCCCTGACTCGCAGCTCCAGAGTCTCTCAGATTGCGCTCCGCAATCAATGCCTGATTAATGATGGAAGTAATGGAAGTCAGCTGGAAGATATTCACCAGAAATCGGATCTCCCGCTTGAGTCCATCCTCAAAATTCCTCGCCAAGAACACCCCACTCTCATCCCGAAGGGGTGTAAAATGTTGCAGCTCAGTGAAACGAGAATAATAATCCATGACAGATAGAGTAGCCTACTCTAAGATCATGAACTCCTGGGATCGATCGGCCCTCAGGGTCTCCAGGTAGAAGTAGTCATATAACATGTGCTAGAACTCCTCCCAAGCCATAACCTCCTGCTGACCCGCCTGTGAAATCACCTCCCACCACCTCTTTGCGGAGTCTGGGAGCATGTAGGTGGTGAGCTTGACCTGCCTCTCTGGAGGCGTCTCCAGATGCTCGAATATAGTCAGCATGGCTTCCAGCCATGACTCTGCAGCCTGAGGTCCTCCCTCCCCTGAGAAAGTGGGAGGATTCTGCTGCTGAAAGACCCACGTCAAGTCTTCCATAGACGAGACAGGAGGTGGTGCTCCCTGGAAGGCCTGCATCATCCTTATGAAACCTTCCCTGAACTGTTCATCAGCGCCCGCAACTGGTACAACAACCGGTGCCAAGGCTGGCTCGGCTGGGGGATCGAAAAGAAGTCCCTGATCAGCCATATCTGGCATCTGATCACAACCTGACGATAGACGTACGACTAGAGGACGTCTCAGAGGCATAGCTCTGAAAGATCAAAAGCACACCTTAGATCAGGAAAAAATGGACATAGAACACAAGAGTACAAAACGGGAACAGGGGAAAAAAACAGACAAGATTGCAAAACACGACTACACGACATGTATAGAAACTACACGACATGTCTACTTAAGCCACTGACATGGGCGTGTACTCCTACCCTAAAAGTCATGTACACTTCAAACTAAATGGCATGTTGACCCCCACACACGGCGTGTACTTTAAAACTATTCCCCTACCCGAGTCTCCTTACAAAGCTAACCCACACGGTCTGACTCAACCCGAGGCTACATGGACTATTCGAAACAAACACGGCGTGTACTAGAAAAGGATTCGACGGACCGTGTTGTTAAGAACACGACCCTCTACATGGATGAACCTTACACAACGTGCTCTGAAAAAAAACGGTGTGTATAGGTGAAGGTGACACCATCCCGTGTTGTTTGTGACATGGCCGGGTGCCTGGGCAAGACTACACGGCGTGTTCCGAACAAACACGGCGTGCGGAAAAGAAGGTCACGTTGGCCTGTGTTGTTCGTGACACAGCCGAGTACCTGGACAAAACTACATGGCGTGTTCCGAACAAACACGGCGTGTGGAAATTAAGGTCACGCCGGCCCGTGTTGTTCGTGACACGGCCGGGTACCTAGACAGGACTACACGACGTCTTCCCTATGGACACAGAGTGTTCTACCCGAGCTTCTCTGGCCCGTGTTGTTAGTGACACGGCCGGGTACACGGCATGTTCCCAAAGTTACTCCCACGACACCGTGTTCAGCTTAGACGGTCAGTGACACAGCCTGAAAACTACACGGCATGTATCTATAAAGTACACGCCGTGTATTCTGGGTTTTTCTGGCCAGTAGCTCAGAAACTGCGCAGAATTCCAGAAACACTATAAACAAGGGAAAAGATGCAAAATTCCGATCTGTGAGGGCCCATAACACCTCAAGAACCAAAATTTGGTGTTCATTTTAAGAAAGGAACAAAACAACAGTTTTCTAACATGACAACATAGAATCTATCAAGCATCTATCACAACAGCATGCATAATATACACTGATCCTATCACAACAGCATGCAATCGCTAATGCACCCTAGATGGCATGGCAAGAATGCATGGCATGTGATTTATACAAGTTCCTATATGATGCATGAGATGGCATACCCTCATCTCATCAGGTTGTGAAAGAAATAGAACCGCAATATCAAAACAGTAATAACACAATCCATATGAATCACTCTCGGTGAAATTAGATCAACTATAAAATCTCAAATCCAAAAACTGCAATTAACGAGGTAGTATGGCTCTTCCATGTACACAAGTTAGTTACTCCCGAGAACAGCTTAATGCCAAGTACCGAATCCATCCTATCCTTGGCTAAGGTCTCCAAACAGTAAAGAAAGAGAAAGAACCCTCTGATACCACTTTGTAACGACCAGAGTCCGGAGCCCCTCCACCGGTGCCCCGTACCCAGTTCGCCACATGACCTCAAGTGCGTTTCCCTGAACGCCAGAGGCTACCGACTAGTAGCGAGGGACTTAGTGAGTTGGTGGGGAAACTATGCCCTCATTCGGTAAGGTATAAAAGGTAAGAAAACAACAATAAACAGCGGATGCAGTAAACAACATGCATAACAACAGAAACCAAATAGCGTAAGCAATGTAGATATATAACTATGATGACAATGATGCAGCAGGTACAAGTATCTAAGGAAAACAACAAACACAACAATGTGCTGTAATACAACTGAAACCAAGTGCAAACGAAAACAAAGTAAGCTCCTCAACATCGCGATCCACAGCTCGGTTTCATGCTCCCCATCTCCTGATGCAGTCAAGATCCTGAAGTAGAAGGGCGCTTGCCCTTATCTGTACCTCGAACAGCATAGTCTGCTTGGGACCAAAAGCATGGCCGAAACAGGGTGTGAGATACAATCCCAGTAGGAAATCAACCAAATATTTGTGCCTAACAGTCAATGAATACATGAAAATAATAAAACAAGAAGCAGTAAACAGAAAAGCACAAGAAGTTACAATCCACAGTTCTGGAAAACAAAGTACACAAGTAAACAGCCAGCAACAAAAGAAAAAACATGTAACCCTCTCGGCAGATCTCACAGTCTAACCCCTATGGTTCAACCTATAAGTACTATCAACCCTCTGGGAAGCACACACAGTCTCACCCCTCTGGTTCAGCTACGTAATTAAGCAGACTCTCTGGGGAAGCATTCACCGTCAATTCCCCCCATAGTCTCATATCGTGCTAAAGGATCTATGGGGAAGAACTCAATATCAATTCCCCCTGTGGCCCATGTCATGGATCTACAGACTCTCTGGGGAGGCACTCAATGTCAATTGCCTATATAGTCTTGCATTGTAATTAAAAGACACTCTGGAGAAGCCCTTTTGTCAATTCTTCCTTTGGTATACTACTCTAGGTTCTCACAGTCTTGAGTATTACTAAACATGCGCAGTGCGCATGTATCGTCCAAGAAAACCTCAAGAACTACTTGTCTATCAACATAGTCTCAACAGTATAACAAAAGAGACAGTTCCAATATCATACAACAAGGTATGGAAACTGAAAAAATTCCCAATAGGAAAAACAAGCATCGAAAAGCAACCTGAGCACAAAATACATTACTCTACTCACAAGCAACAACCTCTACTAAAGCAACCAAGAAAAGCTGGGAAAGAAAAAGGGAAAAACAGGAAACACGTAATACCCTGTTCAAGGGTATTGGTGGAATTTGCACATAATATTCATCAAATTTCTACGGAAAGGCACAAACCACCTACCTCGATCCTAGGAGATCGATATACGTGAACCTCGATGACAGATTCCCCTTAGAACAACGTAGATATGAGAAAACGCACAAAACGTTCATCCCACGATAACTTGGAAATGAGGGGGAATCAAGAAACAATGATAAAGAAGAAGGAATTACTCACCTCTGTGATTCCAACGCAATCGACCGTTCTCGAATCGGATAACGGATAGCAAGGTGGGTGCCAGTCGAAGATCCGACCGTACGGTCGCTCTCGGACAGACAAAATCTAGAGAAGAAGATGAATCTAGGGGTTAAGAATGACCGCAGTCCATTTAATGAAAAATAAAAGAAATTACACGGTGTGTACTTCTTGAGTACACTCCATGTAGTTCGATTTTCCGTACTCCGAATTATGCGGCCCCCACCTCATCCTTACACACTGTGTGTGTGGCCCGGACACGACCAACACACGATTTTTGTCTTTGAGGCACAAAAATTCCCATTGACATTTCACTTTTTTGTGATATGTGATCTCCATAACTCCTTTTAAATATTTAATGTTTTCCTCCATGTAAGTATCTTTACATTACAATAATGATCTCATACTTAGAGACATAGTATATGTTATTCATGTGACCTTTTTTACTTATCAGTCTATCTTATTAATAGAATATTTTATTAATTCTTCTCTTAATGTGGTATTTAAAAAATTTAATTTTCAATAATAAAACCCTATATTTCCAAGACCAAGTTGAAATTTCAAGTACATAATTTAATTAATGTAGGGATAATGTAACACCCCAAAATTCTAAAGTAGAACATTATACTTGACAGTGTGTATTATAGGCAACACCAAGCGCATAAGGGAATTTAATATCTTTATACTTTACAATATATTTACCATTTTAAATAGATTTGAAATATTTTATAGATTTACATTCATATAACTACCAAGTTAAATTTTATTACATGTATGAGATTCTTTCTTCAATCGCTTGTGCTACACTCAAGGCTAAGTTTGACCAAACATTATATTATTAAAATATTATTATTTAGTATAATAAGATATAAAATAGCCATTAAATTAGTTTTCATAAAACGTATTAACTAAATAATGAAAATATATTGTCTAAAAAAGTATAAAAATATTTCATTGGAGAAAAATTAATTATAAATGTATATAAGAAACAATTTAATATGAGGGAATGTTTTTATAGGAAACTATTTTTAGGATCACAAAACTGATTTATCCAAAAAAAAATAAATTAATTAAAATTAGAGATTGATATTAACTTTATATATATATATTATATTTAGTAAAATATTTTTTATATTCATCCAATATATTTTATAAGCATAAGATAAGAATAATCCCAATATTTCACATAATATCAATATTATTATAAAGGTCGTTTTACTGCCTTTCAATTAAGATCTTAGTTTAAATCCCATTTTTCTAGATTTATTTTATTTTATATGTCACAATAACATTAATATATGAAATATTAACATAAAAATTATCTTAGGGGTATTGTTTGGTATTTTTTGTTAATTTTAATTTTTTTATGAATAATGAAAAATACTGAATTTTAATTAATAAATGATTTTTTCTAATTTATTTTTAATGTTAAATTATATATTTAATATATTTTAAATTCATATTAAATAAATTATACATCACATAATCCAATTTATTTCATTTTAATAAATTTCACTTCAAAATTGAATATAAAAACATAACACACATTGGATTATGTTAACATTAATAACCTACATTGATCTCTTGTCCATGTGATTAAATTTAAATTAATATCTTCCAATTATGTTATTGGAATTTGGAAAATTGGTTTATTATTTGTAATAATAACAATTTATAATCTCTAATAATGTGAACATAGTTTTCGACCAATAATATTACTGAAAGTAATTGAAATTAATTACAATAATTAAGGTAAAATTAAGCATTATAAGGGACTAAACCATAATCTTAAGTGCCCAAGTGATATAGAAACTTATACAAGAGCACTTTTAAAGTCATATTTATACCCTAACCTGCATAATGTTGAACTTATACCCTTATAAGATCCTATTTAAAAGGAAAAAATGTGGATGGAATTTCCATTCCAATGATTTACAAGAGTGCCACTCCTCCTCTACTATAAAAAAAATAATATTATCCTCCCACTTCCTCAAACCTCTCAAACCACTATAACTAAATAAATATTTACCCAAATTGTTTTCTAAAATTACTATCCCCAAAATAGTATCCTACACTTGGGAATAAATCCATCTAATGACTCCCTTTGGTTCAAACCAAAATTAGTTACCCGAAGAAGAGGTAACATTCTTCCTCAAGCTCTTTTTGTTTTATTTGTTTATCCACCCATTAATTTTATATTATTACATGATTATATAATAATATAAGTATAATAAATATACCAATATTTATTTATATTTTTTAATATACATACACTTACACATACATCCATTTAAAGGGTAAAAAACTTACCATTAATATGTACATCGATCTACCGCCTCACGAAACGATGATTGTTCGTTTTAACTTTACCACTTATAATGGTTGGGAATATAATCGGAAAAAATATATATTTATGAAATATACTATTATTATTATGAATTTATTCTTATTTTATTCTTTTATAACACATACCAAAATACTCTCCATTTTTTGTAAACACGACAACATCGTTTATGGAAATGTGGACTACCGCCTCCTCAAAGCAGGGTGATTTGTTCATGCAATACATGGAATGTTTAAAGGATGATTTTAATTAAAAATTTGTAGCATAAATTATATCAATATTATATTAATTAATTAATTATCTTTATATAAATATAATATATATTTTTATTTACTACCCTTTTCACAAACGAAAAAGTGATAACGTCAGTCGTGGACCTGTGGACTACCACATCCTTAACAAATTGTGATTCCTTTTACGTCACTAAAGTTATATATATAAGTATATATGATAAAATAACATTTTATTTATGATATAATTATCGTTATAGAATTATATAATGTAATATACCATCATTCCATAATGAACATTGAGAAATGATAACATTACTCATGCATACATATGACTTTCCATCTCCATAATTTTAACATTCATTCATTTTTCATAATCATATTTCATGATTGGTTTTAAAATTATTATTTATGTATATATATGATGATTATTTCCTGATTATTGTTCTATAGATTTTTAATATTGTCAACCTTTTTACCATAGTGGACCTACTAAATCCATTTTTAAACACGAACCAAAATTTGTCAAAACACCCAACACAAACATAATTATTTAAGTAGTTGTATACAAAAATGTAATAAGTGATATAAAAGTAATAATAAAATTAAAAAATGTTTTAATTAAAGTAAATAATTAAAAAATCTTATTATTCAGTGTTACAAATACACACATTGTATGTCAGACTCAAGGTAAGGTATTCTTGTCACACTTTTCTTTCTGTGAGTAATACTCCATTTACACCGCTTACTTATTTTGTGTGATGTAACTACTTCCCATTATAATAAATTATATCATTAATACTTTTATGTTCATGTTATTAAAAAAATTAATTTAATTTTATTACTTAATAGGGATTAGGATTTAAATCTTTCAATGTGGTATGAGACACTATGGAATATTTAAATATTATTTCCCTCAAGAACGTGTTTAATGATCACATTTTCAATTTCATGTTCCTTTGATTGTTTACATTATTTAGAAACAACAACTTCCTTATAATAATTTTTATGGTACATTAAATTTGTCTTTATTATCCAAATTTTCATGTAATTGATAATATTATTGTCTAATCTGTATAGAAATTTTCATGCGGTGTAAAATTTAATAGTTATTTAACTAACTGGTGAGTTATTGATAAATATTTATCTTCAACTCCAAATGGATATGTGATAAGTTATATTGTTAAATAGATTATTTTATATAAGAGGAATGATTTGGAAAATTATGAAATGGTTGGGGCCTGGTTATAGATAGCCCCTTGATGCATCGGTAGTCCCATGAGGTGATATAGTTAGCCAAATTAGATGGGTTTTTAACCAATATGATAATCCATATTATGAAAGGACTTAATGGAAAATGTTTCTTGTGACTAGAAAACATAGAATAAAATAATTAATCATTTGAATAATTTAGATTCAATTATTATTTTTCCATGAGATTTTACATCAATATATCTATGGATGCATTTCAACTTCATCTCATTGATTTAATGGAATGTGTTTTCAGTTTCTTACCTTGCCATATTGATATTTATTTATCTAGTTTTTTTAATGGATCATGTTATTAGTTATTTAGCTTCCATGTTGATTATTTAAGCCAATTAATTATTTCTTCCACATTTATTACACTTATGGACCATTTCATCTCACCCTTTTTATGTTTCCTTTCCCCAGGTTATGAAGAGGAATCCTTTGAATGAGTTTATATGGTGCTATTTATTTCATTTTATTATGTATCATGTTTGTATTTTTTATTTCCCAATGTATTATGGGTATCATGTAAGTAATATAGCATTCCAAAACTGCTAAATTGATCGGTCCTTTGGGATTTGATTCATTGTAATCATGCCAATATGGTAAAATACTATATCAGATCTTGGGTTTATCGAGTTAGGGTATTACGAATATGTATGATTTTCACTATATGATGGGTGGGAAAATAATTATTCATCCATTAAATATATTAGGTAATGATTTATATCTCATGAGATGTTATCTTTGGGATTTGGGAGTGAACCTAATCCACTATGGGACTTTTTCCACTACGTATGGTGCACATGCAGTTAGTCTAATATCACTATATTATGTGATGGGTGGGATTTGAATTATATGTTCCTCCAGTATATTGGGTAAATATTTATATATCATGATATTCTATATAATGGATTAGGGAGTGAACATAATACACTGTGGGACTTTTTACACATTATAATGATGGTCTTAGGAGTGAACTTTCACTTATGTTTATAATTTCATGTCATATGTTGTTGAAACATATTCAATGATTTCATGATGTTATTATTTCTTTTTATTATGTAATTTTTCCATTATTATGGTCATACTATTTATTTAATTCTATTTCATTATTTATTTTATTGATGTTGGTCCATGATAAAATAACTAAATGGATTAATATTAAAATATATAGTTATAATAAATCAATTATGTGTAAATATTTTATGAAGACATGATTATTCACTTAAGTGAATTCAAATTAATATTAACAAGACATGTAAAAGATAAAATTATGAAATATATACATAATAAATAAAATATTTCAATTTATTATTAAGTCACTATGTCATTCATTTTCTATATTAATAAAAACCATAGTTAAAGATCTATTCAGGCCATAGTCGGTGTCACATTAAATTATTAGGGAGTCTTAATGAAGATCATGGGATGAATTAATTGAACTTGTATTGAATTTATTGGATATAGTCCATTAAATAAAAATTTAGAGGAAGGTTTAGATAAAATATGAGTTATTATTTTAGTATTGGGGTTTCCACTCAATAAAATAATGGAATTTAACTCTATAGTTGGAAATACCTCCTACATAAACACCTTCAATGGTTTTAATGTCCATAGTTGATGTAATAAGGGGGAAATATTTATCCTTTACCCTATAATGTCTAATGTGATGGTAAATTCTTATTTCACTGTATAGGGATGTTGGAACTTTTTAAAATAATAGCCAAGTTAATAAAAATAAAATTCTTACGTCTCACATAACAAGCACTATAGGAATATGACCCTATAACCACAGTTTTGGAAAAAATGTGGGTATAGGTTGGAAATTGTCACCTATAACCACAGTATTTGAAAAAATAGTATTATCGTGTTTTTAAAGACATATACCCACATTTTTGTAAAAATGTGGGTATAGGGTTTGTTTCAAGACCTGTTCCCATGATTCTTAAAAAATTTTGGGTATAGATATCTCACGTTAAGGCCGGAAAAAACATATGGCGGGGAAAAAGTATTTTTTCATGGGAGAACCTATTACCACAGTTTTCCAAATATATCCACTGTTTAGATAAATATGTATAATTAAATATATATTTAGAGACCTATAAGTCAATTTCATGCAGTGGCTATGCACAAGAATAATATATGGGAAACCTAGGGATCGAAACCCATGACCAATATTTTTTTGAAACCATTAACCTCAATTTTGTAGTTGTGGTTTTAGGGTTAATGACATGGTGGAATAAACCTATTCCCACAATTTTGAAACTGTGTGTATATCTTAGATCTATACCAAAGGAAAAACATACTACGATTCCCAAAACAATGGTTATAGGTTCCTTTCCCAGTAGTGATGCAATCAAGTAATGTACTAATAATATTTTATATTATTTTTTACAATAATGAAAATATCATCAACCACATTATCCCTATGATCAATTTAGGAGAAATACCATCTCACAACTACCAGTAACATCATGGTATGGTTTTGAAATTTATGGGTTGTGCAACACTATGAACAGAAATCTTACATAGAGTCATTAATCATTGATCATCCTACTTAGGCATTGAGTGATGGGGATTTTTATATATTTTTAAAATATTTTTAAAATGTTCTAGATATTCAATGTCTCTTGTTTTTTTTTTCTATTTATATAGAACTCATAAAGTCACTTAAGATCATTGATGCCTATAGAATACTCTAGAATATCTGTGTTCTTTATCAATAATGAGATATATTGGAATAGTTTGAGATATCAAATGAAAACCTCATGAGAGAAAATGAACAAGTTGCACCATATGGTCCTCAAATAATCAAACTCATTAACTACACTAAACATCTAGTGGTTTTAGAGTTTTAGTTGTCTTGAAGAACTGCACAATGATCTTATTGTTTCATCACTCCCTTTAGATTCTCTTCTTTTTTTGTAAATATTATTTAGAAAAACATATTTAATTTTCTATTTGATATTATCACTATCCTTATTTTTTACAAGGATATGTAGTATGAAAATCCTTTGGTTCTCAAGGTAAGTGATCGGAAAGTCTAGGAAAAAATATCCATGACTAACTCAAAGTCTAAATCATCTTCATAACACCCTTCCATAAAAAGGTGGATCAAAGGGAAATAAAGATAACATAATACTCTCTATTTTTATGTTGAAATAATGGACACTAGAAGTAAAACTATACCGAGAAAAATAACCAAGGTTATGTTTCAAGTTATTTTGTCATTGAGTGTAATTTATCTCTTTATATAAATTGGGTATTTGATATAACATTTTGTTATAGTATATTTATTTAAATACAAGAACCATGTAAATTCTTAAAGATTTTCCATAGTGATTTGGATCTATGTTTATCCATTAAAGTTAGAATTACTGTTTTGGATATTTGAGATTACCAACTCACATAGAAACCTGTAATAAAAATGGGATTCAATGTTTTTTTATATGTTTCTTTAGTAACCAAAAATAATATTTCTCTTTCCTGACATGATACAGATGGATTTATTTTCATATTTTAAAATAAGTGTTTCTTATTTTACAAATAATTCATTTATTATGGTAGGTCATATTTAAATAATAGTATCTATGTATTTGATTACACATACAATTAAATGGAAATTTATAATGATGATATTTCACATGACTCATACCACACCCAATTATGGGATCTCCAAAAAAGTCTTACAAACTAAAATCATTTGGCCATATTTCGCAAAGATGGTTATTTGGATTGATTTGAACTTTACCCACTTGGTGTATTTCATGCATGATTTCAAGGAAAAGTGACTAATTTCCCATTTAGTGGAAAAGGTGAAGGTCAACTAAGATACTTGTGTTGGTTCATATCAATGTGTACGGACAATTTCCTATTGAATCTGGGAGTATGTACTCATGCATGATAAATTTTACAAATGAATTTTAAAGATATGGATATGAATACTTAATGAGGGATACATAGTATTACTTTGATGGATTCAAATAATATAATAATGAAGTAAATGTCCAGATAGGTAAGAAGATTATGAAACTCCCATTACACTATAGTAGAGAATATATTAATCAGTAATTTCATGATTTTTTGTTGGAGTATGGGATTTTATGATAGATCACTAATATTTAAATACTAATATGTAATGGGGAATGTAAAAAGAGGAAGAACATCATATTATACATGTTATGATCAATGATGATTCATGTGGGTGTTCCATTATCCTTTTGGGGATACACATTATAGACAACACCATACGAACTAAACCGAGTTCCAATTAAAATTCCAGCTGGTATTCCATATCTTATTTGGTTTGTAAATAAATCCATTTGAACTATTATATTGGTATGGTGTTGTTAATGTTAGTTAGGAAAATTCTTATTAAAACAATTAAACTCCAGTGTATTAGGTGTATCTTTTTAGGGAATCCAAAATAATCTAAATTATATTACCTATATGATCCTTTATGAAAATTGTGGTTTACTAAAATAAAATCCTTCTTTAAAGGGATCAAATCTCTAAAAGAGACATAAGGTAGAGATATAAATTGATGAATTATATGATAAAGATACACAAGAGTTTGTAGAGGAATATATTCCCAAAAGCCTCATAGAAGAGTTTGTTTCAAAGAAACAAGTATTGAGTAAGATTATGAGAGATGTTAGATAACCAGAATGATATTGTATTATAGTCACTGAGCATGATGACTTGTTATTAATTAATATTAATGATATTATAAATTAAAAAAAAGTAGTATATGGAATAGAAGGTTCTGAATGGAAATAAGCTTTGAATTACAAAATGGATTCCACAAACTAGAACCAACCCTTAGTTTGGTAAGATCCACCATCAGTTGTAAATCCTATTGGTTGTGAATGAGTATTCAAAAAGGAAATGGACATATATGGAAACTTTTGTTACTTTAAGGGATGAATGGACAAAAAAATGTTTCAAAAAAATTCATGGAATATGTTATTAAGAAACCTTTTCATTAGTTTCTATACTATAATCGACAAGAATTCTACTTTCCATAGCATCTTAACATGACGATGAGTTTTGGAATATGGATTTCAAAATAGATTTCCTTAATGATAACCTTTAGGAAGCTGTCTATATGAAATAATTATAATGTTTTCTGAGTTCAAAGGATTCGAATAAGTTATGCATGTTTTAGATATTTATTTAAGGATTAAATCAAGTATCTATTTCATTGAACATCTAGATTTATGAATTCGTAAAAGAATTTGGTTTCACAAAGAAAAATCATGAGCCCTGTGCCTATAAGAACTTTAAAAGGAGTGCAGTTATTTTCCAAATAGTTGATGTCAATGAAATATTACTTATTTGAAAGGAAATACTAGCCAAATAGTCTTTTGATGCATAGATAGACACTTCCTTCTCCATGATGGACTTATGTGAAGCAATATATATTATTTGGATCAAGATCCATCATGATAGATCTATATGGCTACTTAGATTAAGTCAATGTATAAAAATTTACAATATACTAAATAGATTTAGTCTGCAACAATCTAATAGGTGATTATTTCTTGTGCAACATTGAATTCATCCTTCCATTAAAAAGTTCCCTCAAAACATGAGGAAAGGAAGAGTATTTTAAGGATTGCATACATGTAACAACCCGAGATTTTATGAGAATTATTCTTTTTAATTTCATTAATGTATTGTGTTGTATGCTACACGAAAAATAGCTTTGACAATACGCAACACCGTATTAGCTTGCAGTATACGCAACACTAATCTTGGCTTTTGTTACACAAAATTTCAAGTTCGTTTTGTGGAAATTATTTTACGCGACAATAAGTATAGATTTTGTTTAATGTATAAATGAAATATGTTTTTATTATGTTATATGCAACCCCAAATAGATCTTTCACTACACACATCCCTAACATGGCTTGCATTACACGCAATCAATACCTTCCTCGATAGAGTGTGTAGTACGCAATACCGAGTTTCACTAAATGATATATTATTATAATATTATTTTAAACTAGCCATTAGGAATAGTAATACCCACCTTTTGAAATTTTATAAATTTTATTTTTCAAAATTGACTTCATTTTTAGATTTAAAATATATAAAATAGCCTAGGGTGATTTTTTGGTATTTTTCTGAAAACATTCAATTTTTGATGAATAGTGAAAACACTGGTTTACTGTTTAAAAACCGAATTTTTATATAAATAATTATTTATTTTATTTAAATTTATTTTAGTTCATAATTGATAAATAATACCTATATAAGTTCAATGTAATTCGTTGGAGTCATTTTATAATAATTTTAGACATAAAAAAATTTTATTGAACTTTTCACCGTCTTTTACCCACCTCTTAGAAGAGTTTGAAAATTTACATAAAACCTAATTTTACCGCTTCTGTGAGTGGAAATTCAAAAATCTGAGAGACACAGTTAATATCAAGGAGTAAAATGTGGTTCAATAAGATAAAATTAATTTTTGGTGAATATTATCTTTTTTCTTTTATTTACAACGATTAAAAGTAAATAGGGTAATTAAGGGTAAAAATGATATTATTATTACCCTAACACATGTCTGAATTAAATTGAATAAGTGTAGTTAGACCAATAAAAACTTAGGGATAAAATATTACAGTTTATGTCCACTTGGATTAGATTAGGACATTTATTATTGTTTTATTTAAAGAAGAATTAAAATAGTTAAAATCAATGTTTAATAACTAAAACATTTTTAATATAGGGTTATACGTAAGATAAATTCGACTATAAATATTAATTAGAAATCTAAAAAGATTTCCTATATAATGGTATTTTATTTTTAATTTTTATACATTATATAATTTAATTTATTGATGACACAATGATGATGAAATAATTACCTTATTAATCAAATATTAACATAATTGATGTTATAAATCACTAAATAAATGTAATTTTAAACATTTTATGAATTACACTAATTTTATATGTTAATATGACATGATAATATTGACTTAATTGACGTTTTTCTAACTAATATTGATTTTATGATTTTCAAAAAAAATCAAGTACCCAATAGTGTCAAAATTGACATAAAATAGTTTTAAAAAATATATTATATTATTAATTGTTATTTTATTCTTAAAAATATAAGGTTCGGAAAAAAGAATTAGATAAGGATATATATTAATAATGAACCACTTGGGGTTGGTTTGGCATGTTATTGTAAGTTTATTAACCATGTAGTGTAAGAAAACAAAAAGACACGGTAAAAGTTAAATTATTTAACTTAGAGTTAAATCTAAATGATAAGGATAAAATAGTAACCTAAACTAGTCTAAAATCTATTTTTTGTAAGTATTTCGACCCATCCCAACTTTAGCTTCGTAATAAATAAATTTGGAGCTATTATTAACTGAATATGACTTTATTATAAAATAATATTTTATGTTTTTCCAAAGGTTCCCCTCTCCTCCCTTATAAAAAGGGAACCCCTTCCCTCTTCTCTTCACACCATTTTGAGCCTTGAAGCTCAGACAAACTCTGCCCATTTCCCTTTTCAACATCACTAGAAACATAATATAGGTTCTTTTCTTCTTAAAAGACCAATTTTAGTGCCCTAAGAGGAGGTTTCAAAGAGGCGTGTCGAAGAAGAGGTAACATCCGTTACCGATTCGTTCAAATTTATTTCTTCTTCTACTTCCTATTATTTAGTTGTTTCATTATGAAGTAATAACATCAGTACAAATTATATACTGATATGTTATTATAAATATGAATCAACCCTATTTCACCTTCTATCAATCCTACGGAAAATGAAATCACCGCACGTGCGTACGTACGGAATACCGTCTCCACGCCGTGGTGTAATAAGTTTTTCCACCACCACCTTACATGGATGGGTATAATGGTGTAAAGAATAACTATATATGGTTATTATAACATCATACTGATTCTTAAATATTATATCATCAGCTCCAATTCAATTGAATAATTATGGTAACGATATCATCGCTTGTGCGTACGTACGGATTACCATCTCCATGATGCGATGAGATTCATTATCCATGTTAACCATTCAAGAATGATTATAAAGTATATATAATGAATAATAATGAAATATAAGACATAATGAAGCTACTGTATTTATGAATATATATATATATATATGTTATCTACTTACTTCCATTCAAGTCAATAAGGAAAAGAAAACAGCGTTCATGCGTACGTACGGTCTACTGTCTCCATGAACGGTGTATTTCATTTCATTTATCTATCTATTATATATATATATACTGAATATATATGATATATAAATCATGATTTACATTCTGGAAATAAGTAAATCATTATATAAGTAATAATAATATCATGGACAACAAGTCCAAACACATACGATAAATAAAATGATTTTACACGAAATGATGCTTTAACATGAAATTTACAAAAGAAAGGGTAATATAAAGTCATAAGTGAATCATATATGATATCATAAATATTATTATGGTTCTATTACAAGTTAATAATATGTTTAAACCCACTATACAGGAGTCTTGGACACATATGAAAGAAATTGGACATAAGGTAAGGGATAACTTTTCAAATATCGTTCTTATCCAATATTGTTTATTCGTAAGTATTTACTAGGGTTATATTTATCATCCATGTCCCTGTTTTCTAAAAATTGTTTCATTTATTTTTAAAGTCCTTTTTACCCATTTTCGACTTTTACTACATGGTATGTTAGGAATCTTTCTTTTGTTTACCATACGAGGTACTTTTTGACTTTTCCGGCAAAAGTACGAGAATGTTTTTTTAACTTATACGGCATGAACAGATTTTTATGGTTTCATAACACCTTATTTAAATAATGTTTCCTATACATTATTTCATGATTATTTTCAACAAAATCATATTCTTTTAATATTTAATGGCATTTTTTGAAAAGAAAATGATTTTGAAGAATAAAGGATATTTTCTTCAAGAATTTATTTCAAGTGTTTTATCAAAAACATTTTCCATCTAAGAAGCCATTATTTCATATGTGTATGTTTCAAGTATAATTTCTCTATGATTTAAATGGTTTCACTTTTCTTATGATAAAATTATATCCATTTGTTTTATATGGAATATGTTATGATGGGATGATGTATATGAAACCCATTTTTATTCTTTGGGTAATGATGAATGATTTATGTTTATGTTGTGGAACACGTATGAATGATTTCAATATGAGATGGGTGGGACCTATATCTCCCTATGATACATTGGGTAAATATTTATATCTCATGAGATAGATATGGTTGGAACAGTATGTTAATATGGTTCAGTGTTGCAGGACTAAAATGAGGTGTGAACTCGATTCAGAAAGGGACTTTGTCAACTAATATGGTCTTGGCAGTAATGCCTTGGATACTATGGAAATTATATCATGTGATTAATGGTTGCCACAATTATATGTTTTCATCCCAGTATATTTTATCAGGATTGATGTTCCATTATGATATAGGCCTTACGTACTTCCAAGATTTATGTATTTGATCATGATTTTGATGTTTAGATTTTATGTTCACGTTTTTAGATTAAAATTTTTATGGATTATTTTATGTTCTCTATGTTTACCCTTATTGAGAATTTGAGCTCACCATTTTTATGTTTTTTTCCTGGATTTAAATAATGGTTTTAGGTAAGAAAACAAAAGGGGAAGATCTTTATGGGTGATGTTTAAGATCTTTTACTGTGATTAGAAGATTTTGTTCCGAGTTTCAAAAGACACTAAACTATTACGATCCTTGAGTATTTGTTTTTGTTATATATTATGTATTCTGCAAAATTAATGTAATTTCCATGTACATAAAGCTTTTGGGTCTCTACAGTTGGTATCAGAGGAATGGTTTAGTCAACCTTTGGAAACTAGGATGCGAAAACATTAGTGAGATCCCTAGATATATTTCTAAGGTATGTCTAGGGATGTCCCTAATGTTAAGTATAACTATAGATTATAGTACTAGGATTACGGTAACAATCTAAGAATTAACCCTAAGATGTTATATATTGAAGATACTCCCCCTTTATTATGTTGTTTTCCCTAGCATGATTTTTTCCTCTCACACTATTCTTTTTCGGTTTTAGATGATGGATGGAACCCAAAGGAACCATTTTGATCAATGTAATGGACAATGCAATGATTTTCCTCCTGAACAAACCAATGTTATGGAAGATCGAGTGAAAAATCTTATTTCTAGACTTACACAAGCTATGAATCATTCTGGACTTCCAAATGAGTAGTGAAGGGAACAATATTCTATTGAGTCTTTCATGAGGCAACGTCTACCTTCTTTCAATGGGTCTTCAGATCCACTTATTGTTAAACAATGGATCCGTACCATTGAAAAGATATTTTCCATACTTCGCTATTCAGAACATGAAAAATTAATTTTAGCTATTTACCATTTACAAGGTGAAGCAGACTAGTGGTTGACTCTAATTATGAATACAAGGTCCCATGATGAAAATGAATCCATGGAATGGGACTAGTTCAAGAACTTGTTTTTCAGAAAGTACTTCCCTCATATTCTTCGAACAAATATGGAAAAGGAGTTCCTTGAGCTTAAGCAGAAGGATGATGAATCCGTTGGTATATATGAAGTGAATTTTACAAGACATGCAAGGTATGAATCTGGCTTTATCATCCAACCTGAAAGTAAAGTTGATCGAATCTTCAGTGGCTTAAAACCAAGTCTTTGATGGCCATTAGCTATAAGAGACTTCAGTAGCTATGAAGAAATTGTGCGTTGTTCTATCTAGGTAGAACTGGATGTTGGTGTTACATATCCATCTCATGGTTTTGACAAGAAATGAAAGATGGAGTTCAATGAAAAATCTCGGAATATTTGTGAAAAGAAGGCGAATGTTTCTTTATGCTCAAAGTGTGGAAGGAATCATGGTGGAGATTGTCTTAAAGGGACTAGAAAATGTTTTAAGTGTCGAAATGAAGGTCATCGAGAAGATGAGTGTCTATGTAATGAAAAATGGGTTGCTAATGATGTGAATAAAGAAAAGACTGTAGAAAATCCACCACCAACACTTCAATGCTTCAAGTGTAAGGAAATGGGGAATTATGCTAATCAATGCCCCAATACAAGGGTTAATGATGATCAATGTGAGCAACATATTAAGGAAAAAGATAAAGGAAAGTCACATGCGATCACTATTTGTGATGTTGAGTATGACAATGATGTTGTGTAATGATTAAGTGTTTATGTAATTGGATTTCAAAATAGTATCATGGAATCTCATTTGTGGCATCGTGGAATTTTGAAATATCTATGTTTTGGTTTTCAATAATTATATGGTACCTGTATCCATGAAAAGTGATTGAAATATTTTTGGAAAGAAGATTATATAAACCTAATGAAGGGATAAAGAAAAAAAATGAAATGATCTCATGACTGATATAAGGACAAAGTTCTATTATGGTTTGAAGATATAGAAATTTTGGGATTTTTGTATGTGGAAAGTGTTAAATTTTGACAGCATTCATGTTTTCACTATGGTTAATGGGTATTAATTTTTCAAGAGAAAACCTGATTAAAGTATTCACATGTTTGGAATGTGATCAACAAGATATATCGTATGATAAATGATGGTATTCACATGCTTGGTTGATAACATTTCTAGTAATCATTTTCTTTATACTATAATATTGGACAGAAGTATTTTCGATAAGCTTAAAGGTTGGAATGGATTAAGTTGGACATCAGATAGAATTGTTTAAGTCCAGAATTTTTTTTGATATTATTTATGGAATGTTATAATAATGTTGTTTTAGAAAAAGGACAACCTGCAGGATGGGCGACAACCCGTCGCGTCAGACAGGGCTGTGGGAATCGAACCCACAACTGAAGTGCGATAGGCCTTTATCTCCTACCCCAGGCCTACAAGAAGTCCCTGGTTAGTAGAAACTAGTTTTATTAAGCCGTAAGATAGATGAAGTATAAGTCCATTTTGGGAATCATATACGATTAAACTCACTATTGATGGACTTATGTTTATTTAATAACTTTTTGTAGCCTTTTCTTTGAGACATATGGAATGACCCATCATTCTATCACATGATCTGCTAACGCTTTATGAATGAAAAATTCAACTTCATTTCTTTAAGAGATGAAGTGGAAATTGTTCAAGGCATGAACAACAGTGAGTGTATACCGAAATAAAGTAAGTATTTATTCTAATTCAAATTATTCAACTTTAGGGAAATGATCTGGAAAACCAAAAATGTTGTCCTAGTGCCCTTATATCTAATGAATCAGATAGTACCTTAGATCATCACAAATTTATGGCTTTGTGATTTTTGGCTTTTTCATAACCATGTTCTCTACCACTCTCCATCAAAACATGATGGTTAGATTTTTCTTCCATATCTATATTTTCACCTATGTTCTCATGTGTGGAAACCCAGTGATTAGTTAATTTGGGTAACCATTACGTTTCATAATTTAGTTTTTAAAGTTCAGTTTTGGTATTCCTTTTTTCTATGTGGGTTTCTATAAAAGAAACTTTCAAGAAGTAAACCATTTATAACCCAGACGAATTTCGAGGGTGGAATTCATTTTAAGGGGGGTATAATGTAACAACCCGAGATTTTATGAGAATTATTCTTTTTAATTTCATTGAAATCATGTGTTGTATGCTACACCAAAATTAGCTTGCACAATACCCAACACCGTATTATCTTGCAGTATACGCAACATTATTATTGGCTCTTGTTACACACAATTTCAAGTTCATTTTGTGGAAATTATTTTATGCGACAATAAGTATAGATTTTGTTTAGTGTATAAATGAAATATGTTTTTATTATGTTATATGCAACACAAAACGGAGCTTTCACTACACGCATCCCTGACTTGGCTTGCATTACACGCAATCAAGACCTTCCTCGATAGCGTGTGTAGTACGCAATACCGAGTTTCACTAAATGATATATTATTATAATATTACAATGACCTAGCCATGTTGTATGGGTAACGAGGTATAGGGTTGGCCTACCCACCTGCGCGCCGCACGACCCCAGCTAGGCCAAAGGTGGCCAACCCTTGGGCTTGGTCCAGTTCCCACGGAGTCGAGGGGATGAGAGGTTCGTGGAAAAATGGTGCATGTTGCCTTTGTGAGGACTCGAACCCGGAACCTCAGCAACGGGTCACCACTGACTTGGGTAGAGCTTGGTCTAGACTAAGGGAAGCCTCCCCATTCCATCCTCTACGATGCTCTGTTGACCATCATATGAATCGGGATTCTCCAAATCTCTCCATATGGTTGCAGCTCCCAGGAATTACCCTCCCGTTTCAGAACCCTGGGCTTCTGAAGTCGATAGGTAACTCCATCGGGCGTTTCATTTTCTCTGATTGGAGGACAGCCTCCATGGGAAATCCTGCATCCGCACGAATCTGTGTGGTGATGGATATTTCAAAGAATCCACCTGGAACTGTCTGGATCATGGTAGAGGGAGTGGCATAGCATTGTAAAAAGTGGATGCCTACACAACGATGAATGATCCTGCTCCAGGTGCTCATCAGGCAGATGAATCTCATTCAGAAGTCACTACCATCATGGAGTAGGGAGTTTCATTAGGGGATTTGATGAATGGAATCTCCCTGAATTTTGGATCTGGTCAGGCTCCAGTGGATGTTGCGAGGGAAACCCAACTGGACAACACTGGAATGGCTGTGTCTCGGCCTGGAGACTCAACTCTGAATGACTCTAATACACTTGTGAATGTGACAGAAGGTTCAGATTTACATATTATGGCAGGATCTGTAAAATCTGGATCCAAGATTCAGCATGAAGTGGAGAGATCAAACGATGACATTCAGTACATTGGAAGGGGATGCAATGTGATGCTGGATAGCTCTAAGCCTGTGGAACTGTTGTCTGAACAGAATAACACAACTGATGTCATGGTGTAGGTAAATTCTCATGAACTGTTTAATTGTTCTATAAATAAATTTGTAGTGCTGGCTGATGTTGGATAAAATGAGGCAAAAGAGATGGAAGTGGTAGAGGAAATTGTAGAGAAGGAAGGAAATGATGGCCTGGATAGATTGAGTGGTAAATCTAAAAGTCCCTGCACTGATGACACAATCAAGATATCTCAACTGGAAGATGGGAAGGATGGAAATGTCAACCCTCCATTGGCCCATAAAAAGTAGTGGGGGGATAGATCTGATTGTGAAGAAGAGATCCACAGTCCCAAAATATCTTACAGTGATGCTGTTAAGAATGGAATTCATGAGACCCTAAGAAAGGAAGTGTAAGAAAAAACTCAAAGCATGAGGAAGCCAAGGAGAGACTATACGGATCTACCCAAACCAATGGAGACAAGGTCTGCACACAAGATTGTAGGGTCACAAGAAAATGTCATTGCAAATGGGTATAGTGGCAAACTAAGAAGAGGGTCCCAGAAGAGGGACAAAGGATTCAGTGGGAAACGGCCGGTCAAAGAGAAGTTGTCTGAGGAAATGCTTCGGAAGAAAAATATGTACCTTGAGATGATGCGCAAATATGAATCTTCTGAATGGGAGTCAGCTGATCCTGGTGATGAGTTATCTGATGATGGGGAGAAGGATGCATATGGTTTTGATGTAATGTAGCGTTTTTATTTACTACTGACTTTACATGCACTTTTCCTTTAATAAATTTTCGGGACTAGGCTTACGCCTGGTTCAGACTTTCCTGGGTATTATGAACTAGCCGTTATGAATAGTAATACCCACCTTTTGAAATTTTATAAATTTTATTTCTCAAAATTGACTTCATTTTTGGATTCCGAATATCAAAATTAGCCTAGGGTGAATTTTTGGTATTTTTTTGAAAACTTTCAATTTTTGATGAATACTGAAAACACTAGGTTACTATTTAAAAACCGACTTTTTATATAAATAATTATTCATTTTATTTAAATTTATTTTAGGTCAATATTGATACATAATACCTGTATATGTTCAATTTAATTCATTGGAGTCATTTTATAATAATTTTAGACATATAAAAACTTAATTGAACTTTTCACCCTCTTTTACCCACCTCATAGAAGAGTTTGAAAATTTACATAAAACATAATTTTACCTCTTATGTGAGTGGAATTTAGAAAATCCGAGAGACATGTTTAATATCAAGGAGTAATATGTGGTTTAATAAGATAAAAATATTTTTTGGTGAATCGTAACTTTTTACTTTTATTTTCCACGGTTAAAAGTAAATAGGGTAATTAAGGGTAAAAATGATATTATTATTACCCTAACACATGTCACTATTCTATTGGATAAGTTTAGTTTGACCAAAAACAACCTTAGGGATAAAATAATAACCTTTATGTCCAGTTGGATTAGATTTGGACATTTATTATTATTTTATTTAAAGAAGAATTAAAATATTTAAAATCAAAGTTTAATAACTAAAACATTTTTAATATAGGGTTATACATATGATAAATTCAACTATAAATATTAATTAGAAATCTAAAAATATTTCCTACATAATGGTATTTTATTTATAATTTTTAGACATTAAATAATTTAATTTATTTATAACACAATGATGATGCATCAATTACCTTATTAACCAAATATTAACATAATTGATGATATAAATCCCTAAATAAATATAATTTTAGACTTCTTATGAATTAAAATACTTTTATAGGTTAATATGACATGTTAGTATTGATTTAATTAACTTTTTATGAACTAATGATAATGTTATGATTTTTTAAAAAAATCAAGTACCCAATTGTGTCAAAATTAACATAAAATAGTTTTTAAAACAAATATTATATTATTAATTGTTATTTTATTACTAAAAATATAATGTTCAGACAAATGACTTATATATTGATATATATATTAATAATGAACCACTTGGGGATCTTTTGGATTGTTATAGTATTTTTATTAACCATATAGTGTATGAAAATAAAAAGACACGGTAAAGGATAAATTATTTAACTTAGAGTTAAATCTAAATGATAAGGATACAATAGTAACCTAAACTTGTCTAAAATCTGTTGGTTGAGAGGATTTAGACCCATCCCCACTTTAGCTTAGAAATAAATCAATTTGGAGCTATTATAAACCGAATATGACTTTATTATAAAATAATATTTTAAGTTTTTCCAAAGGTTCCCCTCTCCTCCCTTATAAAAAGGGCACCCCTTTCCTCATATATTCACACCCTTTTGAGTCTTGAAGCTCTGAAAAAATGAGCTAATTTACCTTCTAAACATCCCTATAAACATAATAGAGGTTCTGGTCTTCTTAAAAGACCAATTTTAGTGCCCTAAGAGGAGGTTTCAAAGAGGCGCGTCGAAGAAGAGGTAATATCCATTACCGATTCTTTCAAATTTATTTCTTATTCTACTTCATCTTCTTTAGTTGTTTCTTTATGAAGTAATAACATATGTGTCACTCATATAATTTTATGTTATTATAAATATTAAACAACCCTATTTAACCTTCTATCCATCCTATAGAAAACAAAATGACCGTGCGTGCGTACCTACGAAATACCGTCCCCACGCCGTGGTGTAATCAGTTTTTCCACCACCACATTACCTGGATGGGTATAATGGTGTAAAGAATAACTATATATGGTTATTATAACATAATAAAAATTATGATATATTATATCATCAACTCCAATTCAAATCAATAATTATGGGAACGATATCATCGCTCGTGCGTACGTACAGATTACCGTCTCCACGACGCGATGAGATTCATTCTCCATGTTAACCAATCAAGAATGATTATAAAGTATATATAATGAATAATAATGAAATATATGATATAATTAAGATATTTTATTTATGTATATAAATATATATATGGCATCTAATTACTTCCATTCAAGTCAATAAGGAAAAGAAAACAGTGTTCATGCGTACGTATGACCTACCGTCTCCATGAACGGTGTATTTCATTTCATTTATCTATCTATTATATATATATACATATAATGAATATATATGATACATAAATCATGATTTACATTCTGGAAATAAGTAAATCATTATATAAGTAATAATAATATCAATAACAACTAGTCCAAACACGTACGATACATAAAATGATTTTACCCAAAATGATGCTTTAACATGAAATTTACAAAAGAATGGGTAATATAACGTCGTAAGTGAATCATATATGATATCATAAATATTATAATGGTTCTATTATAAGTTAATAATATGTTTAAACCCACTATACAGGAGTCTCGGACACATACGAAAGAAATTGGAAATAAGGTAAGGGATAACTTTTCCAATCTCATTCTTATCCGACATTGTTTATTCGTAAGTATTTACTGGGGTTATATTTATCATCCATGTCCCTGTTTTCTAAAAATGGTTTCTTTTATGTTTAAATTATTTTTTACCCATTTTTTACTTTTACAACATGGTATGTAAGGAATATTTCTTTTTTTTTACCATACAAGGTACTTTTTTCCTTTTCCGGTAAAAGTACGAGAATGTTTTTTTAACTTATACGACATGGACGGATTTTTACGGTTTCATAACGCCTTATTTACATAAAGATTCCTTTACATGATTTCATGATTACTTTCCACAAAATCAAATTCTTTTAAAATTGAATATAATTTTGTGAAAATAAAATGATTTTGAAGAAGAAAGGATATTTTCCTCAATAATTTATTTCAAATGTTTTATGAAAACCATTTTCCATCTAAGATGACATTATTTCATATGTGTATGTTTCAAGTATAATGTCTCTATGATTTACATGGTTTCAATTTTCTTATGATTAAATGGTCTCCATTTGTTTTATATGGAATATGTTATGATGGGATGATGTTTATGAAACCCAATTTTATTCTTTGGGTTTTGATGAATGATTTATGTTTATGTTGTGGCACACATATGAATGATTTCAATTTGAGATGGGTGGGACCTATATCTACCTCCAATGCATTGGGTAAAGTTTTATATCTCATGAGATATACATGTATGGAATGGTAAGTTAATCTGATTCAGTGTTATAGAACTGAAACAAGGAGTGAACTCAGTTTAGAAATGGACTTCGTCCACTAAGATGGTCTTGGAAGTAATGCCTTGTCTATTATGGAAATAATATCATGTGCTTAATGGTTTCCACAATTACATGTTTTCTTACTAGGATATTTTATTAGGATTGATGTTCCATTATGATATATGCCTTACGTACTTCCAAGATTTATGTATTTTCTCAAGATTTTGATGTTTAGATTTTATGTTCAAGTTTTTTTATTCAAATGTTTATGGATTCTTTTATGTTCTCTATGTTTACCCTTATTGAGCATTTTAGCTCACCCTTTTTTTGTTTTTTCCCAGGATTTAAATAAAGGTTTTAGGTAAGAAAAAAAGGGGAATATCTTTATGGGATATGTTAAAGATATTTTACCATGATTAGAAGATTATGTTCAGAGTTTACAAAGACACTAAACTATTATAGTCCTTGAGTGTTTGTTTTTGTTATGTATTATGTATTCCGCAAAAGTAAGGTAATGTCCATGTAAGTCAACCTTTTTGGTCTCTACAATACATGTAATTAATTGAGTGAGTCTTGTATGTTATTCTCTGTAAAGGTCTTGATGTAACATATTCTTTAGGTATGGTATTAAGATAAAAAGATGACCTAGGTGACCATCATTGTATTGAAGTAAACAACATCCTAAATTATTTGAGTAATACTAAGGATATATTCCTAGTTTATAGAGGAAATGAAGAACTATTTTTACGGGATATGTAGATTCTAGTTTCCAAACATAACAATATGATCTGAAATCACAATCAGTAAACTACATTACACTAAATAGTGTTTCCACGAGTAGGAAATGATCGAATAAAACTATGGTTATTGATTTTATAGGGGATTCTAATTACTTTTTCCTCTAATGAGGTAGTTAAGTAAGTAGTTTGGATTCACAACTTCATCAAAGATATTGATATGATTCATAAAATTATATATCCCATCACACTCTATTATGATAATTTTATAGTAGTGGATTTTCAAAGAATATACGATCACATCAAGGGATGAATAAAATACTTTAAAAATATATCTTATTGAGGAATTTCCCTTAGAGAGTTGAAATCTAGTTGACTAGATTTTTTGAGAAAGGAAAATTTGAAGACCACATAACTTAAGTCTCAGATCAGAAAAATCATTATCTTCATGTGAGAGATAGTAGTCATAATGTAATTACTAGCCGGAACTAGTCCAAGTGGGATTCTGTTAGAGTTGGGTACCTAAAACTAACTGTTTATACTTTAGATTTCATGTATATTCAATGATGTGAATACTAATTAAATACCTGCTTAAATATTTTTCATTTTTCATTGTGAATTTAATGAAATAATATCTTAGGGTATATATCACATTGAAAAATTAATATTCGATCCACACTATGATGAGAACCTTGAAATAATATAAATATATTTTTAAACTGTGTTCTACAGTCATAAAATTCTATGATAGGAGACAAAGTATGTTGACTGTAAGTAGTGAGTACTCATAATAAAATGAGACCTCATCTCATGATGTTTTCACTTGGTAAACTCTAATATGGGAGATTATGAGAACATACCTACTATTAGGAAATACAACTTTTTATTATAATGATCATTGGAAATTAATATTACTATTAATTAATTTAATGACTCGTGAACATTGACATGTTATCATAAACTATGATGGAATATGATCGCAATGAATTTGGTTATGTTGGGTGAATTGAAAATGATATATTATTAATGACTATGTCATGTTATTATTTATCCCTTCTATATTTATATAATTAGATATCTCTAACATTTGATTAAAATTGGATGGTGACCACCCTAAATTCTACTTCCATGGTTCATAGGAATGTTTATTTTAGATATTGATAGAAAGATGTATTGACAATATAGGATAATGATAGGGGTTGGAACTTATTTGATGAGATATCCTTAAAAAAGGATTAAATTACACAATTAGTATTTGAATATGGTTTCTTCTTTGTGACATGTCTTCTTTTACTATGGGTTTGATGACCTTTTACTGGATTTTAATATTGGACTTTAGGAAAGCCTCCCTAATTCAACTAAGGAAAAGTCATAGAGGGTCACAAACAAAGTGTTTCCTCTGATATCAATTAAATATTATTTATATTTTCTAATTGGAATACATATTATTCTCCAGACGGAGAAGAAAAATTTATTCAATATTTATTAAGTGATTGATAATACTAAATATTTTTTTTTCATCCTAATTTCTTAAATACATGAATATAAAATATTTAGTTTTTTCTTGTTATACACACTAAAATAAATAATTACTTTTTTATTAAATAATTTTTTAGTTATTCTAATATCAAAAAAATATTTAGTTTTTAGTCTATGAATAAAATATTTATTTATCGAATGAAAAAATAGTATTTATTTAAATATTTATTCTACAATTAAATATATTTTGAGAAGGATGAAGGAACCAGTTTTTTTCCAGTTATGAATATTTATTTAGTAGATTATAAATGAAATGTTTATCCTTTTATGGGTAGAGAACATCACGATATAAAATAATAATATTATTTTATTAGATGACTTGGGATTCATTTTGGGTTGAATATATTATTAATGTTATTTTTTCAATTAATTAAAAATAAAACCCTAACCATAAGTCTATAAATAATCAGATATTCCAATCAAATAATGGTTAAATTTTGTTGAAAAAACTTCCTCTCAAGTTTTACCTCCTCCTATATTCCTATCCATTCTAAGAAGAATAAGTAAAATTCCATTAATACAAAAGGAATGAGAAGAGATCAAATTAAAAAAGTGAATATGATTAATCAGCCACACTAGAACCCATTATTTCATCAGTGTTCTTCAGTGATCGAGGAAGAACATGCAGATCAACACAATATTATATCTTCTTTGGGTTATCATAATGTAATAATGATAAAATTATCTTGTTAGAATGATATACATCATTAGTAGGTAGAAATATAATGACTGAGGTAGTCTTTCTTCTTACATGTTAAATTAATTATAAATTAACATGAAAAGGATCCTCACTTTTGGTTTTATTAAAATTATTTTTCATCATTCTCTAAAAAAATTTCTTTGGTCATTGAATTTATTTCATCTATAATTTGAATGATCTATTGAATAAAAAAAATAAAAGTTGGACATATGCCCAATAAAGATTTATTCTATATCTATAACCAACATGCACGTTGTGGGATAACACACACTTATATATTAAACAATAATGAAGATAAACTCTTTTATCATGAATTAAACTAATTTTTTCATAAATTTTTATAAAATTTTATAGAATATGTTGAATCGTAAATAATTTGTATTAAAACCATAATATATAATTATTTATAATATCTCTTGGTTAAAAAAACATCACTTTATCCAATAAGAGAAAGAAGATGAAGATAAAGATCATTTATTTTGATCCATTGGGGCATGAAAAATTCTCTTACATTAAACTACATGTCTTAAAAGACCATTTATTTACCAGTAATGTGAAAACTATAAGCTTGATAAATTATTAAAATGGTTTTGAACATATTTATATTTATATTAATTATAAAATATACAAATTTAATCCTAATTGATTTAAAATTAAATAATTTATTCTATGACACTAATACTTGATGTAGAATTTCCAATGAGTTTCATAAACCCGTTCTTGTATTTTGAACAATTACATGATATAGAAACATCTTTCTTCCTCCCCAGAAAGTTATTTATGTTTAAAAACATTTCCTAGTTACTAAAAGAAACATTTTTAGAATTTCTAAATATATTTTTTCATCCCATTTAAACATTAATCAATTTCTACTATGAATACAATAGAAGAATTTAGACATACCATTCCCAATTCAAACATCCTTAACAATTTGAAAATATAGGTTAAAAATTTACATAACTCATTAAAAATGTTGAAACCATTACAAATATGATTATAAAATGAATTACAAGGGAAAAACAATCCTTAAAGGTTACCTTCAGCCAATAAAAATTGTGAACATACTCAACCTTGTTGAATATATGTGTGGAGGCTAACATTCTATTGATCATTTTGGGTATAAATCCTTTGAAACATTATTTGAATTATTTTATTCTTCTTATAATAATGTATATAAACTTTTTGAACAACATCAACATTTGGTTACTACATAGTTTTTTTGATTCTTTATTAATAATTATTCTTATGTCTATATACTGATCTATGAAATTGATTCTCTTAATATCATCTTTTCTAAATATTGATCACAATTATACATTTGAATGTGGTAATTCTATTTTATACATAGTAAAACATTTTATCTATGAGTATCATTTTTTCATTTATTTAGTAAGTAATTATATTACATTTTATCCCACTAAAATGATGAAACTTTTTAAACCCATCATTTCTATCAATAGGACACAGTCTATATTTAATCTATTAATAACTATTAATTGGAATTTCTCTTAGTACATAATTATTTAGGAATTTCATTATACTAGACATATAATATTTGAATCTTATATGGTTAGGTATAAAACTCCTTGCACAATGCATCATATGGGGAAACTCTATACTAATCCTCCATTATCCTTCACCTGGGTATCCCAACTAAGTGTTACTCAAAGAAAATTCCAAAATCACAACACCTTACTCTTAGTGTAACCTCATTACTTTCATTCCTTAAATAAGATAATCTAGGGGAACCTTACTTTAGTTGAACCTACCTGATTGAATGATAAATGTATTGGAATGTGATTTATTTAGAAGGTATCTAATAGTTTGCAAATTTAAAGTGTATTAAATCTCACCATATTTTCTCATTTATTACCTTTACACTTATTGATGATTCTAATGATATAGATTATAATCTCTATCCCATCTACTACAACAATAAGTATACACCATATTGACGTGAAAACCTTTAAAAAAATCATACCTTATGGTACAATAAAAAATTAAAATCCAACGTTATTTTTACATTTTCAAATGCATCCCATGAATAAGGCACATTAAACCCTTTCATGTAAATGATTAATTTCATATTTAGTAGATAAATTATTCATAAGCAAACATGCCAATGAGAATTCTGACATGAAGTCCCTCTAACCATGGATCTTTATTTAAGAGAAACTTCAATTCTATCACATTTCTAACACCAAATATTTATTACCAATAATCAACTTCTTTATAAAATCATTTAACATAATAAAAATATAAGTCAAGGTAATATAAGTCTAAATCAGTTATCATACATGGAACATAAATCCTTAAATACAAGTATGATAATTTTTACAATAAATTTAATACATTTAAACTAAATAATACATAAAAACTCAAAATATAATATTTATATTCCTGAAAAGGGAATGGAGTATTACTACATAAATAAACAATTTATGGATTCATACATGAGATTAATATTTATAAACAATTGATAAATAAAATAAAATTTCTTAATATAGGAATCAATAAAAATGAATGATTAGCCAATATGAACATTTAAAATTATCATTTACAAGATTTTATTATGAAATACATTACATTCTAAAATATATGATATTTTATGATCACATTTATTGAAAAATAATAAAAAGTCACCGATTTATTTAAAAATTTAACCTAAATTGATTATCAAATTTTTTTTAACAATTGAAACAAAAATCATCCAAAACTTTTTTTGGAATAGTTTAAATATTTTTCCAAATATTGATTTTATATAATAAATTTATATTAACATATATGAGAAATTTAAATAACCATTAATAAACTCTTTTATTTTTAGTTTTTTTAATTTATAAAAACATTATAAATCATTAATTTTCTAAATTCACATTAAAAATAAATCAAATATAAGAAAAACTTTTCTCGTTTAGTTTAAATCACCCTTTAAGATATAAAATGCACTTTGAGGGTCTACACTGAGGATGGTTATTGATACTTTTAACAAAAAACTATATTTATTTAAATCTATTCCCACTATGTCATGGTCTTCACTATAAGGAAAACACTTATTGAGGTCTAAAAAGAATATTTTAGCCTTATGAACAATCGATTTTGGTTAAGAATATGGCATGGTAACCCATTATGTGACAAAACATGACACGAGATACACCATAAAAATTTTGGGTTATCCAGTGAATTTTTACTATACAATTTCAGAGCGAATTACCATTTTTTACAATGAGTTCTGAAAAGAAATTTAAGAGTAAGAATTTTAGGTTCGCCTTTATCCATTTTAGGTGAAATTGTTTTACCTGGACTAGCTGTCTCAAGAATTTGTTTTCTATACTGATGCATTTCAAGAAGAAAATACAATTTTTCAAAACATCTTGTATTTCATTGACTATAGTGTGGATCAAATAGATTTATATGATAACCATAATATTATAATGATATAGCCATAATAATAAGTATTTTCCTATGATTCTTTGTTTTCTATTTATTACTTATAATTCCCATAACAACCATTTTGTGTACACTATATCATGGTCTCTGGGTAGTATGAATTGAAATTTCTATATCACATGAGCATTTTGTCATGGTCCTTTAAAACAAAGAAAAAAAATTATGTATTTCATCCTAGGATATTTCATGCTGTCTAGGGAACTCATTTTCTAGTCTCTTGATTCATTCAAAGGATATTCTGAGTAAAAATAGAAACTAATCTAATACCACAAATTTTCTTTGTAAGGATTAAAATAATTCTAAACATAGTGTAAAATAAATCTAAACCCCTATTAAACCTAGAATATATCAATAAATTTTGATTTAATAATAAAAAAAGATATAATGGCTGATGTTCCATACACCTTGACGGCCAGAACTTGATAATATTCAAATGATCTTGATCGAGATAACCTAAGAGTAACCAATGGGTTAATCCCTCATAGGTTTTCCATGTATTAGACATATATCCCTACACTTAAGAATGATCACCCTCGAGCTATAGTTTTTTATAATATTAAGTTTAAATTATAAAGTGGATTAAGAGTTAAGAATGATAACAGTTTGGAGGAGTTCTAACTAGATAAAGGATTCTCATTCATGTAGCACACTCCTTTAGGATCAAAACTTATATATACCTCCAATAAATAAAAAAACTTATATTAATGATATGTTTCATAAATATATCAAAATATTATAACTATTATAATGTTTTCTTAATTCTAAAAAATAATTTAATGATTAAATAATTAATGAAAACACTTTAACATAGAAAACTCATCATCTCGTGATGAATAAAAGAGTATGATATTATTTTATATTAAATATCAAAGGATCCATCCCATTATTTTATAATGAAGTAATATAATGCATGGGAAAGAAGAAAAAGTGACTTTAATTATATTGTGTTTCTCCCTTACATAGGTTATTACATCTACTATGCCATGTCTTATATGGTTTTAGAGTGTCTCTCCACCATATCATTCCTTTCATAGGAATAAAAATTATTTTATAAACGGTATAACATAAAAGTGAAGAATCTTTACCAATGCTTTTAGCTATTTAGTACAAAACTATTATTTTTCCTTTACTTTACATTATGTTTATGCCAAGGATACATATGTTAAAAATTAGTGGTTTGAGGATATATCATAATCTGTAAAGATAAAGTATCTTTTTGGATTTGTTATATTGGTGTTTTTTATAGCATGCGTGAAATAACTCAGATTTATAAATTTCTCTTGATAACATATTTTATATTGGGTTTGAAAAAATTAATAAGATAAATTATAACATGAATTAATATTTATATGTTGAGTAAATTTTTATTTATTCTCAACAATAATTCATGGAAAATAACATATCAAAATTTTAATCTAGTCAAAAGAAACATTTTCACTCATAAATATAAATTATTTATTATTATGTAAATGAATTGAAAATTTGAGGTTGGAATATGGATATGCGTATAATTTAGCATTTTTTTGTAAATTGTCATGTAATGAAGTCAAAAATTCAAATTTTCATGTAATAGTGGAAACTTGATCACTTATTTTTATTAAAAGGTTGTTTTTATCATTAGTTTTGAATGATTTGTATAAAATAACATGTTTCTTCCTGATATTTGTCTTGTAACACTACACTATTAGTAGTTGAGTTATTTAAAAGAAGAGGCTGAAATAATATTATATATTTTTTAAAAGATATTTTTATCTATCAATATTTGATTCAATAAAACATTAATAATATATTTATAATATGATGAATAATGTGGTGTTCATGTATATATTTTATGGATATACCCATTTGTTTGATGTATATAGAGATATAATAAGAAGGTTTATACAAAATAATCCATTGAAGGATAAATTATTAAATCATGTATACAAGATTAAATTTAAAATTTCTCATATTATTTTCATTATGAGTATCCAAAAATACCTAATAGAATGCATCACAACGAGGTAAACACAGACAATGAAACATGAACTCGATTATAATTCTCCAATCAACTTGGACTAAATTTCAAAAAAGGAACATGAATGAAAAATTTTAAATAAAGAATAATAAAGTGATCATTAACACACATACAGAAATATATATATATATATATATATATTCTTCATAACTACGAAGGAAATTTTGGAATTTATATAACAACTTCAATTATTTGTTTATTTTTTATCTTAATAATTTTGAAAATTAAATATTTTTATTTATTATTAATATTTTATGATGATCACATTAGAAAAAAGTTCTATTCATCATCCCAAGAACTCATGAAGAACATGGGAAAAATAATTTTTAGTTCCAGTTTTAGAGATTGGTGCTTTAAATATGTTTGGATCTATAATTAGAAAAGAATATTCATTTTAATTATGATAATAATAAATAATATTATTTTTTATTTTTCAAAATATGAAAATAAATTTGATTATTGATTATTTTCACTGTTTATATCACCACATTAATTGATTAAAAGTTATAATGTCTATGTGTATAGTGGATTATAATTTCACACAAACACATAAGGCTATTCAATGAAATAAATTAATATGAGTGTTTTTTAAAACGAATTAACAGAAAATATCGTGAAATTTACGTCTATGGAAATTTGGATGGGATAATAGAGTTAGTCTATATGGGATAAAACTGTGGTAAATTTTTTAAGTGTCGTTGTTTTGACACTAATATAGGATTACATGTTCATCTATGACATGGACTTTCTAGCATAAAACATAAAGTTAATATTCCATAAAATGAACCATATATATTGAAAAATCAATTACATAATATTTCTTAAGTGAATTATTATACTTTTATAAGATAATAAATTGATTAATAGAGCATAACAAAATTTAAGTACCATATAAATAATTTAATTAAAAATGAATCCGGATATGTAGAGTTAAAAAATATTATAATATTTTAAGATATATTTACGAATATATATTTATCATAAAGGCATAGTGTTGACGCTCCTTTCGTCACAGAATCTAAAGATCAGAAAAGGGAATATCTGAGCTCAAAGTGATTAATCCTTTGAAGAAACATCAAAAATCGACAAAGGGATAAAAAAGGAGAACATTGCCCATAGATCGCGCAAGTTCCCTCTTGGTCGCGCAAGTACACTTGCGCGCCGCCTCAATACTTGCGCGACTCCTCATGTTCGGGCAAGGGACTTGCGCGACATATGTGGTAACCGCCTGGTAACCGCCCGGTAACCGCCCTGGGTCTTCTTTTTCCTATAAATAGACCCTGTGGGCCCCCCATTCGAGAGGATCTTTTTCCAGAAACACGGATTGAAGCTCCCGACGCCCAAGTCTCTTCTCAAAGCTTCCGGAACACTTCTAAGGTAATTTCTTACCTAGAACGGAAGATCTAAAGAGAAAAAGGAAGGCCTAAGTGTTGAAACTTATCAAACACTTGCGCGCCGACTTAATTCCTCCAATATAACTTGCGCGTCCCTCTTATGGAAGAACCTCAAGAGAATGGTAAAGGGTTTAATAAAGAGTCTCTCAAGTATTTCAACTCTGGTTGAAAATCGCGCTAGTACCCCTAATGTCGCGCAAGTATACTTGCGCGACCAATACTTGCGCGCCGCCGCAGGACTTGCGCGCCTTTCAAGACTTGCGCGCCCCTAGCTTTTTGGGTGCCCATCTTGCCCATTTATACCCCTCTTAAGCCATTTCACCCTTCCTATTCAAGATTCAGTCTTCCAGATACTCTTCAAAAGCCATTTATGGCATGATTTCTTGATTTGACATCCTTATCTGAAAGGAATTCTGTGAAATACCTCTCAACACCCAGTGATTTAAACATCTTTATGTCACCAAAGATTGAGAGTTCATTCATTTCAACCTCATCCTTTAAGATGAGAGAATCCTAACCTGGGTCTCCTTTTCAGGAATAAGACTCAGTCATAACCTTGGGCTTCCTTTTCAGGAGTAAGCCCCAAGTCCCCTAACTTAGGCTTCCTTCTCAGGAATAAGTCCTAGTCATAAATCTTGGGCATCTTTCTTAAGAATAATCCCCAATCAAGTCCTTTAATCTTGGGCATCCTCCTCAGGAGTAGGCCCCAAACCTTAATCCCTAACCTGGGTCTCCTTTTCAGGAATAAGACTCAGTCATAACCTTGGGCTTCCTTTTCAGGAGTAAGCCCCAAGTCCCCTAACCTAGGCTTCCTTCTCAGGAATAAGTCCTAGTCATAAATCTTGGGCATCCTTCTTAAGAGTAAGCCCCAAGTCTCTTAAAATTTCTCTTAACCAGTCACAAATTATCTTTGATTTGGGTTTCCTTTTCAGGAATAAAACCCAATCATAAGTCCCCTCCTAACTTGGGCATCCTCCTTAGGAGTAAGCCCCAAGATTAGAGTATTCAAATCTCCATGAAGCACATATAACTTTGTGGACCCTGTTCTTGGATTTTCTCCCTAAAAGTAAATCCTAAACCTTCGTCTATCTGGGCAGTCATCTATACATAAGCCCCAAAACAAATTCTTATGATTGCATCTTTTATGGCACAATTGTCTGAATTTTACCAATACCTCTTGTTTCTCACACCGAGCATGAATCACGTGAGCTTAGAGTGTAAAAGTAATTATGACATTCATCTTTGAGACATCAATCATAAAACATCATATCCCATTCCTCGAACTAAATGGGTTCTGATTCCTTTTTCAAAACAAAGGATACGTAGGTAGCCCATTTATGGGTTCGATCCCAACATTGAAATAATCTCTGTCCTTCTGAATGACGATAAACTTCAAGTGCCCCACTGAGTGGCTTTAAAACCAGCCTGGTCATCAAAATGACCAAGAGACTTTTATATAAATGTTTTGAAGGATACCATTTATCAAGAATCTCTAAACAAATATAGATGATTCTATATTCATGAAGAACCTCGAATACATATAAAAGATTCTCTAAATTTCTTGCATATTTAATCATTGATTGTTAAAACTAAAGGAAAGCTCATTTTATACTTGGTAATGTAATAAGGATTCACAAACTTAACTTAAATCTATAAAGAGAGTCCCGGAGTAGACAATAATTCCCTTCAAAAAGGTGTGATGAGTCCGGCCTCCCATCCTCTCGACCAATGAAAATTCCCAAGCCTCATTAGCCCACAAGCTAATGAGCGCCTGCCTTTGGAAAGTTGGTCCAAACGGATGTGGAATCATTGGATGTTTCCGGTTCTACGAACAAACCCGTTAGAAACCGATCGGAACGTTTGAATCTCCCGTCCAGGAGGTCATCCCCGGATTCCGCGCGAAACAAAAATGGTGAACCCGACGTGAATCCTTAACCAAGTTAAAGTTATGTTCTTCTTATCTGTTAGGCCCTTTGGGCCAACAAGGCAATCATTGACATATGATCATCCAAAAGATGCAGTAGCCGGATTCATCTTGATTATGTCTGTTACATGGAACAGGCACTCTTTTTTCAAGATCTTCTACAAAAATGGCTTTCCTTAAATTCACCCCTGTGAATACTGCTGCTGGGAACACCTCTACTGTGAGGTCTGCTGCTGTGAAAACCAATGCTGCTACTCCTGCTGAAACGTCATCCGCTCTGAGGGTGACATCACCAACTCAGCGTCTTCAACGCTGTGTTTCTAATGCACTGGTTAAGGAGTACCGTCGCAACGGTACTATCCCAACTCTGGAGGCCGCTCGTCAAGCCCTCCAAGTTAACAATTCTACCTGGTCGTCCGGACAATGGCGACCAGCAATCAAGAAGCAGACGGTGCTGACTACCGTCTCCAACCGTTTCGGGTCGTTATCCCCGGAACACAATTTCCATTCACTCCCTTACTCCGAGGAAGTGAATGAGCAGGTCCCGCAGGACCTTAATTCAAAAAGACAGGAGTCCTTCTCAAGGGCTCCCATCAACAATCGCCGCCAGACTCGTACGGTAGTGCGCCCTCAACATGATGAGGGTACCGACTCCATGCGTTCAGCTCAGGTTCCTCGAACCCGAGTAGGCAAGATGAATCGCCAGAGACGGAATCCGGTTAACAATAGGCAGGTTGTCATCCCTGCCATCTCCGGAAAAGTCCACCAACCTAACGTGGTGGCAAATAACGAGCAGGCATACACACCTACCCGTTTTAATCCCACTGTCCAGCAGACTCGTCTGGCAGCATCAAGCCGATCCCGCCAGGAAATTCCGGCGGAGTACCATAGGCAGGAGCATACACTTGCTTATACATCAGCAGTTAGTCAGCAAGCTCGTCTGACTACATATGGTGGATCTCGTCAACCGCGTTTGGCGAAGTGTAATCAGCAGGCACATACACCTGCTAATACTAATCAAGCCTACCAACAGTCTCGTTTGGTAGCGCATGGAGAAGTCAGTCGGAAAGCCCCGATGACAAACAGGAGACAGACTAAACTCTCTGCCTCCACACTTGAGTACTGTCAGGATTCACTGACAGGAAAAGGAGGACAGGAGTAGACACATACACCTACTCCAAGCCCGGAATGGACGTATATCCCTGTTCCGGCAGCTGAAGTCACCAAACATATTTTGTCAATGGTGAAAGAGCAGAAGAAAATTCCTGCTCATATTCTGGATGCTTGCCAGGATATCATAACAGCTTCAGCATCATCTCAGGGACAGACACATAAATCTATCCCTAGCAGTGGAGTGACACATCAACAATTCACTCCGGAACAGACACACACATCTGTTCCAGTCCAAGAGGGTTGTGGGGCCTACTCCCCCATATCATATGGACAACCAAGTCAGGAACATACACCTGATTTGAGCGATGATCGTCAGCCTAACCTGACCATCTTTCCTGATCAGGCACATACACCTGCTTAGAGCAATCACTTTCGTCATCAAGTGGTTTCTAAAGCGAGTAAGAAGGCATCTAAGAAAAAGATCCGCCCAGCACAGTCAGGAGATCAAAGGCCAATCTGCAACAAGGCCTTGCTCGATGCTGGAGTTCTTGAAGCCCTCAGACATTTATCTGTCGGAATTCAAGATTCTACTCCCTCAGTTCCCAATAACAGGAACATTAATCCTGAAGGTCTTCAACAGACACTTCCTCATGAAGACTTGCTTCATGAAAATTCGGTCAATCTTGAAGTTTCTTCTTCAGATGAGAACCACAGGAACCCTCTGTGTGGTCAGAAGACCAAGGAGCAAGAGATCTCATCTTTTGCTGTAACCCATCATGAAGGTCCTCCTCATGGTGATGAACTTCACTGCGAAAGTCCTCTCCGCAGTAGTGATTCACATTGTCTCGAAAATTCTTCAGAAGGCAATGTAGTGACGAGAAAGCCCTCCTATCTCGAGGCACTTGCAAACGTAAAACCAGTCATGTCTGAAGTTTTACTATCGGCAGGTGAAACTCTTTCTCCATCAGAAGATAGCTTGGGGTTCAGGTTATTCTCCGAACCTTCCCTGGGTCATTCATCTTCCAGCATGAATAGTGATTCCTCTACCAATCTTGTTGAATCCGATGAAACAACAAGGAAACACCAACTCTGGTCCAAACAGGTAGAAGAATCTTCATTTAATGATAAAGAGGAAATGCTGAACATGAGGAAAAAACTGGCAAAAGGTGAAGTACCAGTCATGTTTTGGCCTTTGGCTGATTCACAGTATGACATTCCAAAGATGTTGACGGATGATGGAATCCATGATATTTGTCTTAACATATGGAAAACTCTTTGTCAATTAAAGAAGAAGGTATTATCTTACGATGAATATGAAAATCATCTTAAGATAATAGAAGTGTTACAACGCCAAATTGATTTGGCATCTCTATCAGTCTCTCGGTATCCGAAGGCTGAAAAGCAACAGAGAACCCTTCAACGTTCATGCCTTGGCGCACTAAGAAGATTGCGTCAGTTAATTTCCAATGCTCCATCTAATGTTCATATCAGAGGATGGGGTATTCACGGAGCACTACATTTCACAGTGCTTTCCGGTCAGCAAAGCCCGCCGAAAATGGTCTCATGCAATGTTATTGCCCATGGCCGGCCACAGTCAATGGGCTTTGTTCATAATCAAAATCTTGCTCGAGATCAAGCTTCAACTAGTTCCTCTCAAAATCAAGTATATAGAGAACAGGATGTTTAATTGCTCCTACATCAAGCAGGCGAGAATATTGCGCAAGCCTATCGTCTGGAGCAAACACGTCATCAAATGACAGAAGTTTCGGAAATCATCCAACGGTCTGTTGAACCAGGTGATAAAAGTGGATACAGGTTAATGCATCCAGCTAATTTCCGAACTAAGATTCGCAAGATCAAGAGAGATTTTAAAAAGATCTCATACATAGCATGTCAAGAGACACCCCAGCTTGTCAGACTGGGGACTTCTCTAACCCAACCCTCAGAATCAACGAATGGGATTCGAGGAGTTGAGCGGAAGCAACAGGAACACCCCCAGTCCACCGGATTGGGGACTTTTTCAAATCTTCAATACCTCCCTCAGAGAAAGTCAGTATTCTCTCGATTAGGGAATAAGCCTCAAGAGGAACGAAGAGCCAAGATGTCAGGAGATTCTCTCCAAGTGACGGTTCTCCAAGAAATTCCTGAGGGATCAAGTCAACGGAATGCCGTGTCTTATCATGGACATAGAAGGAGACGATATCAAAGTAATGATTATAGAAAGGATTCCATGCAATATGCATCCATTAATGTCATCAATGCCGTTGCTGCTGATTCACCAGATGAGGCTCAATCAGAGGGATCAGACGAAGAGGTTCCTGCTCAAGAAGTTGCGCACACAGACCTAAATGAAGAAGGTGTGCGCACACGTAATCAAAGGCTTACCCAAAATCTGGGTATTCCTTCAAGTAACCCACTTCCCCCTCTCCGAAAAGGATCCAATAAGGGGAAAGGAAAGAATCAGGTTACTTCTCACCCTTCCTCTGAAGGAGGTCAATCGCTCTCATTAGAGAAAAGATTTGCACAACAGGAGGAAGAAATGAAAGAATTAAAAAGGTTGAATGCAGAACTACATCAGAGTAGTCTTCTTCTTAAGAATGTTGAAGTCCGACAGCCAAAGGAATTTGTTGTAACTACTGAGATGGATCAGGAATATCCTCCTTTATCAGTACACCCACAGAGGTCTAATCCTACGGGTCAAACGCAACAACGGTTGGCAGCACTACCATTAGTTGCAGCACCAACCTCCACGGCTGTCCAAGCTCCATTCATTGCACCTACCCAAAACCAAGTTCAACCTGACGTTTCTCAAAAGTTAATAACTACTATTGAGTCATTTACAGCTCGGTTAGAAACTATGGAAGGGAAACGGGTGCAAGTTCAACCTGAAAAGAAAGTTTACCCTGAATGGGTAGATTCAATTTCTCCTCCATCCAGTTTTGGAAACCCTATTTTCCCTACTTTTAATGGATCAGGTGACCCTGAACAACATTTGACGCATTACGTGTCTTGTTGTGATCCTATGATGGGAACTCCAGAGCAACAAGAAGCAGTGAAACTCAGATGCTTCGTGCGAACCTTGCAAAGACCAGCTTTTGTCTGGTATACAAGCTTGAAATCCCGGTCAGTCATCGGATGGGAGGATCTTCGTCAAAAATTCCTTCTTCAGTTCAGCTCAACTTTTCCAAAAACGACAGTTTTCGATCTTACAAACTGCAAGCAAAGGGAGAATGAAAGAGTCTCTGATTTCATTGCTCGTTGGAGGGGATTAACGTATTCCTTGAGTTTATCACTCCCTCAGGAGGAATTGCTGCCAATCTGTGTGGAAAATTTGCGTGACGAATTACGCACGCCATTGATCCCTGTGAAATACACAGGAGGGTTTCGAGACCTTACTTCAATCGCTCAACAGATTGAAGATTCCCTTATGCAGGCTAAGGTTAAATCTCGTGTAATTCCATCAGCTCCAGGAAGAAGAATGGGTAAAGCAGAAACTGCTACAGTTATGCTTAAACAGGCACCTGTACCTATTTCTACTTCAAAACCTTCATCTTCTCGAAGGGCTCCACCTCCTGAACGCCAACAATAAAGGCTGTTTCGTCCAAATGATCAAAAAGATCAACGACGAAAACAATTTTAGGATATGAAGAGTAAAACATACTCTTTCCGAAGTGAGCAAGTTCCTGGTTACTTCATTTCAGCTCTGGAAAATAATTTGGTTCAATTACCAGTGCCGAAGAGACCAAACAAGGAAGGAGATGAAGACCGTCCCAATTATTTTCCCTTTCATCAAATGTTGGGACATCCAATCCAGGAGTGTTTTGTCTTTAAAGACCTCCTACAAAAAATGGTCGACTTGGGACAAGTCAAATTGAAGGGTTCTTCAGCTCATGTAGCGTGTATTACCGCTACAGATCCAGAGGAAGGAGGCGAGTGGCAGGAAGTCAAAAGCAAAACTGCGAAAAAATATGATGATTGGATGGTCAGAAAGACAATCAATCGGACCCATTCCATTTTGCGAACACAATTGAAGAAGCCAATTGTGTCTCCTACAAAAGCTGCAGTAAAGCCTCCATCAAAGGACAAATCCTCAAAAGGGCAGCGCAATTCAAAGAAGAAAGAGGAATCAGGAGAAGATGAGTATGTATCAAAGCCTAAATTGTCTTTGACTCTGGCAGATTTCATGCCATCTACTTCAAAGCCACGGGCACCGTCCCACCAAACGGCACAGCCTAAACAGGCTAACTTGGCAGAGTCTTTATCAGACGAAGAATTGATCTTTGGTTCTGTTAATATGATTCAATTAACAGATTCATATTCCAGTCTTGATGAGCCTGAATTCCCTTTATCAAATAAAGGAACCCGAGGAAGTTCTAGAGGTTCAGGATATAGGGGAAGACGTGGATCTTTCCGAAGCCACTACTCTAATTCTACCCCTGCTAGCACTGTATATGCAGCAGAAACTCGTGGTAGAGCCCTTCAGCGAGCTCAAAATGAACAAGCAAGTTCTTCTGCCAATGGCCAACTCAGCTTCGGCACAGTTATTTTGGAAGACCGATTAAATGTTCCATCTTCTTTATCTCAGCAAGTAAATGGATCTAATCAGTCTAATTTTCCAAAACCAAAGATGTTGCCAACTTCAATACAAGAGGCATCAGCTTCCAAAGCATCGGCTTCCAAGATACCTGCTAAACCGCATATTCCTATTGGGAAACGCATGCCTCTAGATCAAAAGTATGATATATTGAAACACTTGGCCCAAGTACCATCCAAATTATCAATTTTGGATGCTTTGAATCTATCAAAAGATCTTCGGGAAGCACTCATCGAAGCTTTGTCAAGTCCTCAGGAGTTTGAAGCTGAAATTGCTGCAGCTGAAATTTATCACATAGAGAATAATCCTGCAGAATGCCATGCAGTGATATATTTTACTGATAAAGATGAAGATGATGTTGTGCATGGGCACATAAAACCTTTGTACCTATCTAGAAAAGTCAATGGTATAGATGTTCGAAGAGCTTTTATTGACAATGGTTCAGGAGTCAACCTCATGCCCATTCGCACACTTCGTCGATTGGGCCTCACGGAATCTGATTTATCTCCTTCTACCATGATGTTGCAAGGATATGATAAAAATGAACAAGAACCACTGGGAGAAGTTACGCTCAGAACTCAGTTTGGAGATCTTGTTTCCAATTCAGATTTCATGATTGTTGATCAAGACTCAGCTTTCAATATCTTGCTTTGAAGACCCTGGTTACATCAGCATGCAGCTATTCCGTCATCATACCATCAATGTCTCAAATACTGTTTCGATGGTCAAGTTGGAACATTGTATGGTGATAAGGCCCCGTTCAAAACATGTGAGTCTCAATACATTGAGGCGGAATTTTATCACATGAAGGGAAGAGAAAAATCTACAATGAAGGAAATTATCAAAGTTAATGCTCCATATGGTTTGGAAAAAATTTCAATAAATCCATTTTCACATGTGAGTACAGATTATGTGTTACCTATCAGTCAAATTGACAAAATAGGCCCAAATCAAAATACTCTTATGGAAAGATCCATAATGTCAATTATGGCAATCGAGCCAGACAACATGGGAGAAATTGGTAACTTACCAAGCAGTGATGAAAGCATAAGTGGTGACGTTTTCATTTCGTCTGCTGAAATCCAACAAGTCTATACTTCGCTAATCAGGCCAGAAGAAGTTATAGCAACACCAGAGGTGAATGTTGATGTCGATTCTCAATCCATCATCTCCTCTTTATTTCCCAAAGAAGACCCTTTTTCATCAATAGGGTCGGAAATGGAAGCTTCTTCTTCAAAATGTGAAAATTTTGACATCTCTTATGATCATGAGAATTTCGTTTTTTCATCTACTTTGCAAGTAGAAACGGAAGATATAACACATGATGAAGAGGAAGAGGAAGATCTTAGAGATGCTCCTCCAGCATTTGAAGAGGGTATCTCTACCACTGTGGATGAACTCAGAGAAGTAAATCTGGGTACAGAGAAAGATCCACGCCCCACTTTAATTAGTGCGGCCATGACCCTTGAAGAACAAGAGATGTATATTTCTTTTCTAAAGAAAAATAAAGATATTTTTTCTTGGAATTATACAGAGATGCCTGGCCTTGATCCTGATGTTGTCACCCATCATTTGGGTTTGCCAAAAGAACATCGAGGATTCAAGCAAGCCGCGAGAAGAACACACCCAACCTATGCTTCCAAAATCGAGGCTGAAGTGGATAAGCTTATCAAAGCTAACTTCGTCATAGAAGTTCAATATCCCAAGTGGTTGGCTAATATTGTCCCAGTAAAGAAAAAGAACGGACAAATTAGGGTTTGCATCGATTTCAGAGATCTTAATCGGTATTGTCCCAAAGATGATTTTCCAGTTCCGATTACAGAACTCTTAATTGATGCGACGGCTGGCTATGAAGTACTTTCTTTCATGGATGGATATTCTGGATATAATCAGATCTGAATGGCCCCAGAAGATGAGGAATATACAGCCTTCAGAGCTCCTCAAGGTGTGTTTTGTTACCGGGTGATGCCCTTTGGTTTAAAGAATGCAGGTGCAACATATCAACGCGCCATGCATCGTATCTTCAAACCTTTTCTAGGGAAATTTGTTGAATGCTATGTAGATGATTTGGTGGTTAAATCCAAACAACGTTTTGATCACTTGGCTGATTTGGAAATCATATTCCACAAGCTTCGACAACATAATTTGAAGATGAACCCCTTAAAATGTGCTTTTGGGGTAACCTCAGGAAAATTCCTCGGCTTTGTTGTACGCCATCGTGGTATTGAAGTCGATCCTGAGAAGACCAAATCAATCCTTGGTATGTCACCTCCTCAGAATTTGAAAGAATTAAGAGGACTTCAAGGACACTTAGCCTATATTCGGCGTTTCATCGCCAATTTGGCAGGCAAAAGTTTACCTTTTACCAAATTATTGAAGAAAGGAGTCACTTACCAGTGGACTAAAGAATGTCAAGAAGCATTTGATGTTCTCAAGAAATACCTCTTAAGTCCACCAGTACTCATGCCACCTGTTGAGGGTAGACCTCTTATCCTCTATGTGACAGCTTTAGAGCGATCATTGGGTGCCTTTCTCGCTCAAAAGAATGATGCTGGGAATGAAAATAGTCTCTACTCTCTCAGTAGAACTATGCTTTAAGCAGAAACCCGATATTCGAGTATTGAAAAGTGCTGCCTAGCATTAATCTTTGCAGTTCAGAAACTGAGACACTACCTGCAACATCACGAGATCCAATTGGTATCTCGTAATAATCCACTCAAATTCATCCTTAGTCGTCCAATGCTTACAGGACGTCTGGCAAGGTGGGTGGTTATTCTACAGCAGTTCGACATTCAGTATGTGTCTCAAAAGGCAATTAAGGGCCAAGCTCTGGCTGATTTCCTGGCTGAACACCCTTCAGTGGAAGACACGTATTCAGATATCGAACTCCCTGATGAGGAAGTTTTTTCTATTCAAGAGAATCCTCAAACATGGGACATGTATTTTGATGGTGCTTCTAGAAGTCCAACAGGGAAGAAAATGGAAAATCCTAAATTCAACAACGTTGGTTTAGGAATTGTGCTCATTTCTCCAGATAAGGCAGTGTTACCTTATTCCTTTTTGTTGTGGGAAGGTGGTACCAATAATGAAGCTGAATACCAAGCTCTCATTGCAGGCTTGGAGTTAGCGCTTCAAGCACAAGTGAATCACTTAAAGGTGAAAGGTGATTCAGACCTGGTAATCAAAAAAGTCAATGGGGATTATGCCATCAGAAAAGAAGAATTAATCCCTTTGTATGATTACGTTAGAGAGTTAATGTCGGAATTCCCTTCAGAACCGACATTTTCTTATGTCCCAAGATCACAAAATGCTCAAGCTGATGCACTGGCTAATATAGCCACAGCTTTAGCAGATCCAAATCGGGACGAGACAACCATCGGTATTGCCCACCGTCGTGAAATTTCACCTTATGTTCAAGTCAGAACAGAGGAAATTAATGAAATTAGTCCCATTCCTGAACCATATGGTCATACTACAGGATGGATGTCACCTATCAGGGAATACCTTCAAAATGGAACACTTCCACCTGATAGAGCCGAGAGAGAACAAATTCGGCGACGTGTGGTCAATTTTACTCTTTATGATGGTCCAAACCACCTCGAGAAAATTCTCTACAAACGTGGTTTTGATGGAGTTCTCTTCAGATGTATTGATGGTGAAGAGACAATGGCTGTCATAAAAGAAGTGCATGCAGGAGTCTGTGGTGCCCACCAGTCTGGACATAGATTGTCTGATCAAATTCGAAGACTTGGATACTTCTGGCCTTCAATGATACAAGATTGTGTTAATTTCACAAAGAAGTGTCATTCATGCCATGTATATGCCAATTTCATTCATCAACCTCCAGAGTTGCTTCATACAGCTAAATACTCATGGCCATTTTCCACATGGGGAATGGATGTGGTAGGACCTTACCCTTCAGCTACGGCCAAGCAGTTTAAGTACATTCTTACTGCTACTGATTTCTTTTCCAAATGGGCAGAGGCAGTACCTCTCAAAGAAGTCAGTTCTAAATGCATTGTTAGCTTCATCAAGTCTAACATCATTACTAGATTTGGTGTCCCTCATACCATATTGACAGACAACGGCACCAACTTCTGTTCTTCTGAGGTAAAGAGATTGTATCAAGAATACAACATTAAGTCCAACCATTCATCTCGATATCATGCAGCGGCTAATGGCCAGATAGAGGCCTTCAACAAGACTCTTTCAAATATACTGCAAAAGATGGTGGATAAAGATAAGAGGTCATGGCCTGATAAACTCTATCATGCTTTATGGGCTTATCGGACTACCACTCGCAATGCAACGCGGTCTACTCCATATTCATTGGTATATGGAACAGAAGCAGTCTTGCCAATTGAAGTTCAATTGCCCTCACTCAGAATAGCCATTTGTGATCAGTTATCAACAGATGAGCAATCCCAAAAGCGGTTGAATGAATTGGAACAGTTAGATGAGAAAAGATTGTGCACTTTGCACCACTTGGAAATCTATCAGAATCGAATAGCATGAGCTTTTAACAAAAAAGTTCGTCTTCGTTCATTCATTCAGGGAGAATTGGTATTGGTTCTCAGAACACCAATGATACCAGGAAAGAAGCCTCCCAAGCTTGAACCAAAATGGGAAGGACCTTATTCAGTACATAAGGTCTACTCCAATGGAGCGTATTCTCTGATTTCAATGGATGGAGAACACATCACGACTCCAACTAATGCCAGATTTCTGAAGAAGTATTTTGTATAAACACAAAATATTGTTCCCAGAACCAAGACTTACAATTGGTTCATACAGAAAAGGTCCGGTATGACCTTAAACTACACCATGGTCCAGTATGACCTTAAACTACAACTTCGTCCAACATGACATTAAACTGTGTCACATATTTTGTCCGAGATGACATTAAACTATAATACGTCCAGCATGACGATAAACTGTACGGTCCATGCATATGACCTTAAACTATTCGCACTTATGTCCCTGCAACATGACACTAAACTGTGCAGCACCAATAGTCCTAACTGCAAGACTTTAAACTGCATAGTCCCTGATTTTGTCCTACATGACAATAAACTGTATAGAAGTTCCTATATTTTGTCCGAGATGACATTAAACTATATTGTTTCCTAGCAACATGACATTAAACTGTGTGGCACTTTCATCGTCCAACATGACGTTAAACTGTGTCAGTTCCCTTATCGTCCAACATGACGTTAAAATGTCACATTGGTTATTAATATGTCCTACATGACACTAAACTGTATATGTCCGAGATGACATTAAACTATATTTTGTCCTAGCAACATGACATTAAAACTGTGTGGCGCTTTCATCGTCCAGCATGACATTAAACTGTAAAAAAATCCCCAGAACTGATATCCTCATATTGGTTCACCTTAGTCCTAGCTACATGACTTTAAACTGTACAGCACCAGTTCGTCCTTGCTATATGACGTTAAACTATACAGCAATGGTCCCGTATGACTTTAAACTGCATCATTCCTGGTCCATGTATACGACCATAATCTATTTGCAAATATGTCCAGCAAGACGTTAAACTGTGACGTCCTAACTACATGACGCTAAACTGTATAATAGTCCCTCACGTCCGGAAAGACGTTAAACTATATAATCATCAAAAGTCCAGCATGACATTAAAACTGCACAATCCCCCTTTCGTCCAATATGACGTTAAACTGTATTGTCCCCATCGTCTTAACTACATGACGCTAAACTGTACAGAAAGTTCCTTTTTTTTATGTCCTACATGACATTAAACTGTACATCGTTAAGGTTGTTATTACCTCTTGTTTCTCACACCGAGTATGACTCACGTGAGCTTAGAGCGAACATCAACCATAACACTCCCTTTGGGCCACTAACCATGTGTAAGTCCCAACAACATTTTTTAGATCATTGTCTACAAGAACAACTTGATCATTAATTCATTCTTTAATTGAACTACACGAACTTTGATCCTTGCCCTCCAGGCTGGGTATGTAGGCAACCTCCCAAAGGTTCAAGCCCAAAAACAATCTCTTCACATTGGTTCACCACCATCTCATATGATGATGATTTGTGAAACCACCCCTGGAATCAATATCTTTACATTGATTCACTTTCGTCCTTGTTATATGACGTTAAACTATACAACACTTTTGTCCGGTACGACAATAAACTACAATATTCTTTGATTTCCTCATTTGAGAAGGAACCATTATTAACATTGATTCTTTTTTCAATCATGGTTTTCATTTTTTCAAAAGACTACGTACATACATGGTAATGCCTAAACTTTTTATCTTAGGTTAAAACCATCATTGCACTAAAGTCCCCTTTTCACCCTTCACATGTACGAACCAAATTTGTACAAAGGGTAGATCAAGAACTACGTGGACTTGATTCCCATCCTTATGGGATACGTAGGAACATTCGAGTGTCCCTCGAATCCAGTCCCAAGTCTTTTGGGCCTAACCCCAAATTTCACTTTCAGTCCCTTGGCTGAAAAGTCTTCATGAAAACACACACTGTGTATTCATTATTATGGTCCGAATTCTATGACCCTAAACTAAGATCACTCATACTTTCGTCCTGCACGACGTTAAACTGCATTTCAAGAACTACGTATGGCTTGATTCTCATTCTTATGAGATACGTAGTGAAGTCCAAGTTTCAATTCAGGACCCAGCCACAACATGATTATGGTTTTCATTGACCTATGTATCTCTATATACATTGGAAAATACCCATCTTTATGTATTATAATCCTAACCTTAAATATTTTCAGATCTTCATAACCCTTTTCATGACTTATAGTCACAAAAATGTCAAACTTCTGAGAATTCTTTTGCCTGACTATGCAGCACGTGCCCATAGGTGGCCTTGCATAAACAGTCCACATAACAGACTTGTCAGCCAAGAGATGCTATTTATTTGACCATGCAGCCTATGCCCATAGGTGGCCCTGCATGTTTTCAACCCCCTAACGGGTTTGTTAAATAATAGTAACTTCATTCTTGGGAAGAATGCCTCTTTTGTCCTTATTTGTCTTAAACGACAGTATGTAGGGATCCGCAAAAATAGCCATCCTTAACGTATTTGTCCCATATCCTTTTTCATGATCTAAAAGTATTCAAGTCTATGGTTTATTCTTCTTCCCTACGTTTGGGTCAGACCTTCGTAGGAGTGATATTCATCCAGTTCTTTGATATTCTTGTTTGGAAATATCTTCTCCATATTCAAGTACCTTTTTCCATACAACAAACTCTATGCTTTAGAAAATTTGAATCTCCATAAACTTTCACTAGCTTTTAGCACTAGGAAAGTAAAATTTCTGGGAGTTCTTTTTCCTGACTATGCAGCACGTGCCCATAGGTGGCCTTGCATAAACAGTCCACATAACAGACTTGTCAGCCAAAAGATGCTATTTTATTTGACTATGCAGCCAATGCCCATAGGTGGCCCTGCATATTTCGACCCCCTAACGGGTTTTGTTAAATAATAGTAACTTCATTCTTGGAAACTACTTCTTCTAATGCCTTTTAGCTCTTTTTCATGTCATTCCTCAGATTCAAATATTCTTTAGCCATAGTTTACATATTTTCCCTCATACTTGAGTATGGTAATATGTTTTCAGATAAATTATCAAGGAATTGAATCCATTTTTTTTAATTTCCGGTCAAAGCTATTTCGACCTTAAACATTAGCCCCTTTATGTCCGGCTTGCATGAATTTAAACTGCCCACACAAAAGACAAAGGAACTCTGAATAAAAGTCAAGTTCCAGCTCACTAAATATACATTTTTTGTATGATTTAGGTAATATTGAGCAGTTAAAAGGTTCAAAGTTTGTAGGGTTATTTGTAATAATCCTAGTAAAAATCAAACTATGCTTACTAAGCCCATTGGCTTAAGTAAATTTGAAGCAGGTAATGGAAGAATGAAAGTACAAATGATTGAAGACAAAAGTGTTTTTCATTGATACACAAGAGTTAGAAGGACATCCACAGACTGGAATCTCTTCTCTTTTTTCAAGAATTACAGAAGATTGTCAACATAAGTCTTCATTTGATGTATAGCATCCTGAGCCTTATCAACAGTTACTTGAAGCTCGTGCACTTGACCAGCTTCACTCTTCTCAGCTTGCTGAAGTGCCTTCTTAGCATCTGCAATGGCTTTCATGCCACTCATATGAGTTTCATCCAATGATTTATTAAGCTGATCAAGTTCCCCAGTAACAGCATCTAACTGTTGCTGGAGTTGCACCTGCTGGACGACCTTTTCTTTGATTTTTTGCTTCAGATCCTTCATCTTGACAGCATAATCAGCTTCAGCCTGGGATATCGCAGCCTCAAATTCGCCTATGTTGACTGACAATTTCACTCTGGTCAAATCTTCGCGACTTGTCTGCATTTTCTCCCTCCTGAAAATAATCTGTTTCACCGCAGCATGGATCTTTTCATACCCAAAACCACCAAGTCCCATTATAACAAATTGGGATGACAATCGGGAAATTTTTGATGGTAGCTCTTCTAAAGACACCCCCGATATGATGTTCCATATGTTGTTCCATGCCTTACGTCGTGAAAAGCTGAACGCTTTGAGAATCTCTGGATCTGATTCAACATCTTCGTCAGAAGGGGGTATGTAATCTGGAATTAACATGCTTAAGGAAGTGCCTCGTCCTGCTCTTTCCCCTCTGACTTGGGCTTCTTCACTTTCAATTCCCATTGGGGCAGAGGCTGACGCCTCATCTCCGGATCTAGCCATTACAGTTGATGGCCCTACATGATCTATTGAAAGATTTTAGTTGAATCTTAAAGGATAACAAAAGAATGGATTGTCTTGCAAATAAAGTACAATCACAAATTTTGTTATCCCTTACCCAATGGTGGTTCAGCAACATGAGAAGACTTCTCCCCATATTTCCCGGTTTCAACAGGATTTTCAAGATGGGTCTCAGGAGAGTTTATTGGATTTAGCTCTACTTGAGCTAATGTTTCTGCAATGATAGGGTTGACATCAGTGTCCACACCCTCTTCGGGCCTTGGCAGTTCAGCAGCTTCTACGGAAGAAACTGCATATTATTTTACATCATGATTAGAAATATGTTTTGTTTTTAAAAGAAAAATTTGGGTGAAGGGTAACACTCACGCCCAAGGTCTTCTAAATCACATGACACTCTAGCATGATCATAAAATTCTTCAAAAGTCATTCCTTAATTCATCATTTCAACTAATGATACTTCAGAATCTTGGTTAGTCTCACCAGTGGGAGCATTTTCTACGTCTTCTTGCTGACTTATGTCCTGCAACCCCTGACCCTGGACAACATCTTCAGTAGTGGGAGGGATACTGGGAATGGATGGTAGCTCTTCTCTAGGAGCAACCAAGTTAGCTTGAGTCTGTGGTTGTTCTACAGCACCCTCCACGACCTTTGAAGAAGGATCAGTCCCTTCCCTCAAGGGGGAAATTGAAGAAGCCCCTGCAATCCTCAGAAATATGAGTAACCATATGATTATGGGTATAAACTCATGATTGTTCGAAGGACTTACCACTGCTAATGAAACGTTTAGCTAAGGATTTCCTCCTTCGTTGCCTTGGCTTATTTTGTTTTTTTTGGAGTTTCAGTTGTCTCCTTTATTGGCACTTGGATTGGCGAATGAAAGGCTATGTCCAGTGCCTCATTCATGGCCTGCTGGCCTGGAGATATCTCGCCTGGTTCGCGAGGAGAATCAGCAGCAGCCCCAACAGCAGTACCACCAGGGCTATATTGTGGCGAAGGAACCCCGGTCCCTTTCTTTGCAAGCTGCAAGATGAAGAAAATAACTTCCTTAAGTAACAAAGCTTCAACTGAAATCAAGTTGCAAAGAAAATAAGGAAAGAAAACTTACATCTTCAGGAGCCACGTACTCTTTCCACTCCTCATCTCCAGAACCACCAGCCCCCTTAGTGGTGCCACGATCAATCATTTCCTTCACCCGCCTGGTGATAGGAACCGAATTATCAGTGGCATATATGAGCATTTCCAGCTCTCTGATATAAGCTCGCACTTCATTGGGGTTATCTCCGTATTGAAGGTCTTTTGAAGCTAGAAGATATCCTATCCCAGGAAGTTGTAGGCCCTCACACAAATCCAGCCAGGCGGTCTCAGTATCACAGTATAAGCTCTGCAATAGCTGAACAGCCTCTGGTCTTAGATATAAAGGCTGTGAGGAAGGTCCTACAATTTTTGATTTTAATTTCATCCCGATTCCTACAACTACAGATAGAGAATAAGAAAGTGAGACTTATTACTTTATAAAGTAGCAGTGATTGAAGTTATTACAATCAAATAACTCACCAGGAGCTGATGGAGTGGGTCTTTTAACTCTGGCCGGAGGATTATATCGGGCACGAAACCGCTTTGCTGCCGGTTGTGCCTCATCATCCCCATCATGATAATCCGAGGAATCAGTTCTAGAGGAGGAGTCTGTTGAACCTATTTCAGGAGGAGAAGCATCACCTTCATGAGGAAGAGTTTCTTTCTCTACAGTCCTCTTCCTCTTTCCCACTTGATATACAGGATGATTCAATATCCCTTTGGGGTATGATGCTATCCAGTGTTCGGCATAAAATGTAGTCAGATAATGTGCCGCTTTTTCAACTGGTAGATCAAATACTGCCCCAGTCTTCTCTCTTGATGTCAGCAACCATAGTTGTCGAGCAACCATCGGATGTTGCTCTAACCTGACATGTACTGGAGGGGATACAACAATCTATTGCAAACATTTGAATTGGCGTGCAAATCTATATGGAGCATAGGCCTCGCATATGATTTCTCCATCAATCCTGGCTACTAACACGCCATCCCTGCAAGCTAGCATGTATGCCCTCAAATCCAAAGGGGCTTTCCCATCATCAACAAACCGCCCAGATGGCGGACTTCCATAAGGAAAGAAGTTGAATTCCTTATACATGCTTAGTCTTACTTTTATGTCATAACCATTGACATCTAATGGAGCAATTCCAGAGAATGCTTGCACTGACGGTCTGAAAGAGCTTCCAGGAATTTGTAATCCATTCTGTACATTGTAAGTCCTGAAGTGAGTGGCGATCCATCCCCACAAAACCTGGAATGGTCCCACTATTCTTAAAGGAGATTTACCTTGGAAGACGTGAAGTAAACTCCTGTGGATCTTTGCTAAAATGGGGGTAGCTAACCCAACCATTTTTCCCTCAGCCAACTTGGCCGCAATGACGAAGGTCCCTGGCCTAACGCCTCCCTTCGAATCCCTGACCGGCAAGAGATAGATACTGAGCCACATTGCCAAGAAACCCGCCAGACGAGTTTTCTATGGAATTCTTTGATTCACTTCATAGCCCCATTTTTCAAACTCTCCTGCTTCTAGATTTGGCCAGAATGTGCCAGGAGCTCCTCTCTTCTCAGGTTTTGGACAAGTGGTAGGACGTCTGGGCCGGGTATCCTTGGATTTCTTTTTCTTGGATCCTTTTTCCTTTGGCTCCATCCCTTTCTTCTCAGTAAGAAACACATTAATCCATTCTTCCGGATGGATATCTTTTCTGAAATGAGTTAATGAGGTCTCTGAACTCTTGAGCTTGTGAAAGATTTTGAATAATTCTCGAGCCAAAGCAGGAGTCTTCTCTGGATCATTCCAAGTCACCTTGGGAGGAATGAATTCATCATACATATCGCCCAAGATTGGAGCTCCTGAAATCTTGTGGACATCCCACAAACTGATACCTACTTCTCCATGAGTCAAGTGGAAAGAATTAGTCGCTGGACTCCAATGGCTGAGTATCTCTGGCACGAAGATATCATGTCTGTAAATATATGTTTGCCCAACCCAAACAGCCTCATATATTGCAGCTCTCTTCAGATCCTCAATAAACTCTGCGCAAGTCTGTCGCACCCAGTATACCCACATCCAAGTTGGTTTCACACCTCCCCCAGGACGGAAATCCCAACTTTTCTTCCAGCCTTTGGATTGATCCATCTGAGCATTTCGGAAGATTGAAGGATGACAATGTGGTTGAAGCTCAGGTGTATGTTTTTTCAGGTCTGGTGTGCAAGGGCTATGATGCATCACATAAGCCTTCTCCACTGTTCCAACAGTTTGAAATGTTCCTCCGCCTGAGATATTTGCTGAAGCAAAATTGGTATAATTCCGAAACCAAGAAAATGGAAGATAATTCTGTACTTCTGGAATAATGACTTCTTGCAGATGACCATGACCATACAAAGGTAGGTAAGTGCAGTGAGGAAAGTCGTGATGATATTTCTTCAGATACTTAGCCAAATCTGGAAGAGTGCTGTTTTTGACAGTATAGTAATCAGGGCCAATGATATTCATCATATCATCTATCCGCTTGCTAGCCAGTTCATCAAGTAATCCAGGTCTAAGAGCCATTGAATCTGCACAGGAGTTGAATAAATTAAACTCTTAAATGGGTTTTTCATAAAATTTGTGAAAGAATTTGAAAAAAATGGCTAAGGCATTAAGGCGCGCAAGTATGGAGATGTCGCGCAAGTGGTACAGGGGCCGCGCAAGTTTTGGTCGCGCAAGTATTACCGCGCAAGCCCTATTACCTTGAGAGTAGCGCGGCAGCGAAGAAACAGCGAAAACAAGAGACTTGCGCGGCGAGGAAGACTTGCGCGGCGAGAGCTCGAGAAATCCGGAACTTCAGATGCCATCTACGGCCGGAAGCCGTGTATTTATAGGCCAGGGGGCCTATCTGCGCGCCGCACCCAGAGCGCTCAAAGCCTGCGCGACGCAGACTTGCGCGCCACCCACTGAGGCTGAAAGACTTGCGCGCCCTCCCTTTTCCTTTTGAGGAATTCAATTTCCTCAGAGTCAAATCCTCATTTTCTCTCCGGATCCAACTCTGAGGGGGGACTTTTGTTGACGCTCCTTTCGTCACAGAATCTAAAGATCGGAAAAGGGAATATCTGAGCTCAAAGTGATTAATCCTTTGAAGAAACATCAAAAATCGACAAAGGGATAAAAAAGGAGAACATTGCCCATAGATCGCGCAAGTTCCCTCTTGGTCGCGCAAGTACACTTGCGCGCCGCCTCAATACTTGCGCGACTCCTCATGTTCGTGCAAGGGACTTGCGCGACATATGTGGTAACCACTGGTAACCGCCCGGTAACCGCCCTGGGTCTTCTTTTTCCTATAAATAGACCCTGTGGGCCCCCCATTCGAGAGGATCTTTTTCCAGAAACACGGATTGAAGCTCCCGACGCCCAAGTCTCTTCTCAAAGCTTCCGGAACACTTCTAAGGTAATTTCTTACCTAGAACGGAAGATCTAAAGAGAAAAAGGAAGGCCTAAGTGTTGAAACTTATCAAACACTTGCGCGCCGACTTAATTCCTCCAATATAACTTGCGCGTCCCTCTTCTGGAAGAACCTCAAGAGAATGGTAAAGGGTTTAATAAAGAGTCTCTCAAGTATTTCAACTCTGGTTGAAAATCGCGCAAGTACCCCTAATGTCGCGCAAGTATACTTGCGCGACCAATACTTGCGCGCCGCCGCAGGACTTGCGCGCCTTTCAAGACTTGCGCGCCCCTAGCTTTTTGGGTGCCCATCTTGCCCATTTTTACCCCTCTTAAGCCATTTCACCCTTCCTATTCAAGATTCAGTCTTCAAGATACTCTTCAAAAGCCATTTATGGCATGATTTCTTGATTTGACATCCTTATCTGAAAGGAATTCTGTGAAATACCTCTCAACACCCAGTGATTTAAACATCTTTATGTCACCAAAGATTGAGAGTTCATTCATTTCAACCTCATCCTTTAAGATGAGAGAATCCTAACCTGGGTCTCCTTTTCAGGAATAAGACTCAGTCATAACCTTGGGCTTCCTTTTCAGGAGTAAGCCCCAAGTCCCCTAACTTAGGCTTCCTTCTCAGGAATAAGTCATAGTCATAAATCTTGGGCATCTTTCTTAAGAATAAGCCCCAATCAAGTCCTTTAATCTTGGGCATCCTCCTCAGGAGTAGGCCCCAAACCTTAATCCCTAACCTGGGTCTCCTTTTCAGGAATAAGACTCAGTCATAACCTTGGGCTTCCTTTTCAGGAGTAAGCCCCAAGTCCCCTAACCTAGGCTTCCTTCTCAGGAATAAGTCCTAGTCATAAATCTTGGGCATCCTTCTTAAGAGTAAGCCCCAAGTCTCTTAAAATTTCTCTTAACCAGTCACAAATTATCTTTGATTTGGGTTTCCTTTTTAGGAATAAAACCCAATCATAAGTCCCCTCCTAACTTGGGCATCCTCCTTAGGAGTAAGCCCCAAGATTAGAGTATTCAAATCTCCATGAAGCACATATAACTTTGTGGACCTTGTTCTTGGATTTTCTCCCTAAAAGTAAATCCTAAACCTTCGTCTATCTGGGCAGTCATCTATACATAAGCCCCAAAACAAATTCTTATGATTGCATCTTTTATGGCACAATTGTCTGAATTTTACCAATACCTCTTGTTTCTCACACCGAGCATGACTCACGTGAGCTTAGAGTGTAAAAGTAATTATGACATTCATCTTTGAGCCATCAATCATAAAACATCATATCCCATTCCTCGAACTACGTGGGTTCTGATTCCTTTTTCAAAACAAAGGATACGTAGGTAGCCCATTTATGGGTTCGATCCCAACATTGAAATAATCTCTGTCCTTCTGAATGACGATAAACTTCAAGTGCCCCACTGAGTGGCTTTAAAACCAGCCTGGTCATCAAAATGACCAGGAGACTTTTATATAAATGTTTTGAAGGATACCATTGATCAAGAATCTCTAAACAAATATAGATGATTCTATATTCATGAAGAACCTCGAATACATATAAAAGATTCTCTAAATTTCTTGCATATTTAATCATTGATTGTTAAAACTAAAGGAAAGCTCATTTTATACTTGGTAATGTAATAAGGATTCACGAACTTAACTTAAATCTATAAAGAGAGTCCCGGAGTAGACAATAATTCCCTTCAAAAAGGTGTGATGAGTCCGACCTCCCATCCTCTCGACCAATGCAAATTCCCAAGCCTCATTAGCCCACAAGCTAATGAGCGCCTGCCTTTGGAAAGTAGGTCCAAACGGATGTGGAATCATTGGATGTTTCCGGTTCTACGAACAAACCCGTTAGAAACCGATCAGAACGTTTGAATCTCCCGTCCAGGAGGTCATCCCCGGATTCCGTGCGAAACACATAGATATCACCGGTGAGACTTTGAAATTATTTTTTGATGATGATATAAATGCAGATATCATATCTTGTATGGAATATGAAACCATGGGAACTAATGAAAATGAGGAGGTTATAAAAATTAATGAATATAAGACAGATGATGAATACAATGATGTTGATAAATATGAAAAATGAGTTTGATGAGTAATATGTTACTTATATAATTGGAACCATGATAAATATTAATTAAATTAATAAAATAATGATTTGTTTTTTTGTAGTTTGGTTAACTAATGATATTAAATATTATTTATATATTTTATTTTACACGTGTATAGATGATTTTGAAGATCTTATTTGTTAAATGAATGTGGATATCTAACCCAAGGATGAAAAATATATTTCAAAATCTAATTCATCTGGTTAGTATTATTTAGAAAAATGAACTAGGATGGTTCCATGCCCTGCTAGATTGATGATTCTGAACCTTTTTCATAGTAAATGAACATCTATTAAATTTGATACTCATTTGACAAAGTAAATTGAATTTATATTTTCTAAAAGTATCTTTTGTTTATTTTATCAATATTTTTTTTGGATATAAAATTTCCCAATTTTTTTTATGTGTGCATATGTTAGATATCTATGAGACTAAAGAATTATTTTTATAACCCTTGGTTTCCATGGGATCATGTTTCCTTCCAAATGCATCATCATAGGTTCAATCACTGGTTGGTATAAAAATAAATTTTCATTTTCATTTATATTAAAATCTATTTAATTTATAACATTATTTTAATTTCATATGTGTTACATGGTATTCTATCAAGTATTTCACTAATGCTTCCATTAAAAAGGCATTGAATTCAATCATGAATGATCATTTCTTAGTTTATATAGAATATTTAGAGGAGATATATATAGATTGATTTTATTACAATTGTTGATGAGAGTTTTGTAGTTTATTAACCCAAAAATATTCCATCATAGGAATAAGAAGGGTTTTTTCCAATTATACAGGGAACAAATTTAGGAGGATATCATCTATATGTCATAATACTCAAATGATATAGTATGTGACTCATAGAGGGAGGATTCATACTTTTAGTAGACACCATTGACCAATGTTAAGTAACATTGGATGTTACTTATTAATTAATTTTTATATATTTTTCATACCTAAGTTATATTATTAATTTGTAAAATCTATGACTGATATTTCAATTACAAAATTTTATGTCTATGAGAGAATATAAACAATTCATACAATGTTATAGGTTTTTAATAGTAGTAAGTGAATGTTTTTTGTTTGTAAAATATTGTTATACAAGAAAATATATTTTATTTATTATTTTTAATCATTTTTGGGTGGAGTATGAGTCATAGAATTCAATGAAGGAGAGATTGTATGTGATCTTTTTTGTGGGTTAATGGCCAAAGATCATCCCATAAATAGTGTGATGAGGTGGTCTGGCTCCAGTCAACTGGTAACATGATAGTCCAAGTGACTAGTTTATGTTTTCAATTGACCTTGGTCAGTTATTATAGTACTATATTGATGTCATAATTATTCACTTAAAATTGATTCTCACATGGTCATCATCCTTCATTACATAGTATGAGGAGATCCTAAGATCTCAGGATGAGATCATTTAGTAGTTGAGCAGTGAATAGGAAGATAAAAACCATTATCACTGAGTTTAAAATGACTAAATTATTGAGTATACTCAATTAATGACATAATTTTTAGGGATAAAGTACCCTCCAACAAATACATATGATGATACTACTCCACCACACTCAAGTAGTGTACATTGTAAAATCTTTAATACAAACTGATTATGTAGTGACATTTTTTATGTAATTTTTTATGTTTTGGTTTTAATTTTTTTATGTTTTTTCTATGGATTAATAGTGATGGTTTTACATCACAAATAATTTTTAAAATATATTTTATGATGGAGGGTATATCTCTATTAGGTAAATATCTATTAAAAATATTCTAAATAAATATTTAACTCAAGAATTCAATCACAAATACAATTTTCATTAACTTTTTTTTGATGAATTATGTTTTCTATTTTTTATCAATGATGGATAAATTATATGTGATGAACCATCATAAATAATTCCATGTGGGATGCCATATTTAATGGTACACATAAAATTATCAATTGAGACATGATTTATTCTGAATAAAATACATCACAAATATGGTTTAGTGAAAAAATTAACTCATATTGTAATGAAATCCATTTATAAAAAATTATAAAAATTATTATTTTATTTTAGTCATATAAGAAAATACCATTGGTTGTGTTATACTCACCCCTTTCATCCAAATTTTTATAAATATATATTTTTATTTTATTTTATTTTTTGGTCTTGTAATAGAAATCCTTTATAGAAGTATTCAGATATTAAACTTACCTCTTCTATTGATGTTCAAAGGAATCATTCTATTATGAAGTGGGTTCTATCCCTAGGTTTTGGGTTGGTCACATAATCAATTTATATTATATTTTTTACATTTTCATAATTATGTGTTTTTCATTTTTATTACATTGATCATTATTTAATTTGGTTTATATTTATTTATGTCTGAATATATGTATGATAATTGGATGTTTGGAAAATTTATTTCCATGTTAAATTATTACTGGGGTTGGGAATAGATCCCTCAATGTAACATTGTATCATTTTGGGGTTGGTTGGGTTTTTTGAAAATGCAGGTTTACATGGTGAATTGTAAAGTTCTAGAGATGTTGTTGAAAATACATTTTTAAAAATTTAGAGACCCAAAGCTTAACGTACAAGGACATTACATTACTTTTGTATAATAATTAATATATAACAAAAAAATATGCCCAAATACCGTATTAGTTTAGTGTCTTTATAAACTCGAAACAATATCTTCTAATCATGGTGAAAGATCTTCAACATCACCCTTAAATATATTCCCCTTTTTTCATAGCTAAAACCATTATTTATATCTTGGGGAAAAGAAAACATAAAAAGGGTGAGCTCAAATGCTCATTAAGGTTAAACATGGAGAACATTAAACAATCCATAAATATTTTAACGTAAAAACATGATCTTAAAACATGAGCAATGACATAAATACTGGCAGTACATAAGGCGTAGATCACAAAGAAACATTAATCATGATAAAATATCATGGGAATAAAACATGTAATTGTGGAAAACCATTAAGCGCAAGATATGATTTGCATAGTATCCAAGGCATGGCTTCAAAGACCATTATAGTGGACAAAGTCCATTACTGAACCGGGTTTACGTACCATTCCAGCCCTGTATTACTGAACTAGATTTACTTTCCATTCCAGACATGTCTATCTCATGAGATATAAATCATTATCCAATGAATTGGAGGGAGATATAGGTACCACCTATCTCATAATGAAATAATTATTACATGTTCCACAAAATAAACATAAATCATTCATCATAACACAAAGAATAAAATGGGTTTCATAAAAAACATCCCATCATAACATAATCCATATAAAACAAATGGGAATAATTTCATCATAATAAAAATCACACCATATAAATAATAAAGACATTATACTTTAAACATAAAAATATTAAATAATTTCATTTTAGATGGAAAATAGTTTTTATAAAACACTTGAAATGAATTCTTTAGGAAAATATCCTTTCTTCTTCAAAATCATTTTATTCTCACAAAATGCCAAGAAATTTTAAACGAAAAGAATTTTGTTGAAAATAATCATGAAATATTGTAGAGGAATCTTCATAAAAATAAGTCGTTATGAAACCATAAAAATCTTTTCATGTCGTATAAGTTAAAAAAAATTATTCTCATACTTTTGCCGGAAAAGTCAAAAATTACCTTATATAGGAAAACAAAAGAAAGATTCCTTCCATACCTTGTGGTAAAAGTAAAAAAAGAGTAAAAGTAAATTTAAACATAAATTGATTAATATTAAACATTTTATGAAAACATTTTGAGAAAACATGGATATGTATGATAAACATAACCCCAGTAATTACTTACAAATGAATAATCCCAGATAAGAATGAGATTGGAATAATTATCCCTTACCTTATGTATAATTTCTTTTGTATGTGTCTGAGACTACTGTTAAGTGGGTTTAAACATTTTATAATATTTTTTTTACCCTTAAATACATGATTTACCTTTAACTGTTGTAAATAAATTTTATCGTAGTTACTATTCATAATGCCTTAAAATAAAAAGCAGCATATTAACATAATTTGGACCTACTTATTCCAAATATGAAATCCATTTTTACAAATTAAAAACATATAATTTGAATTATTTAATTTAAAATTAATCCCACTGTTGAGAAAACGGGTTTTAAAAGTTAAAACATTACAAAAGATTGAAATGTTTTTACCTATGAATTCAATGTAAAATTAATTCTAATGACATAATTTATATTAAAAGGTAAAACTATATTCTATTTATACTTTAAAACCATTCAATAATATATTTTAACCATATAAATTATTTTGATGAAAAAATTTGTTTCCAATTAAAATTTAGCATATTTTTACTATTCATCAAAATAAGAAACTTATCCGAAAAATATAAAAAATGTATCCAAAGTAATTTTTTATATATTTATTCCAAGGAATATGTTTAAATTTTCAAATTGAACTTATAAAAATTTCAAAAACTAGATTTAATGTGGGTGTTCCATCAAAAGGTGACAAAACTACATTAAAAAATTAATTATTTTACCCGAAAAATTTATTTTGTTCTCATACCATGTTCTAGAATATGTGTAATATGAATTATAATGTTATAAAATTCAAAATGTGGTTAATACTATTCAAAGTGGCTAGTTCATAATAATATTATAACAATATATCGTTGTTTAGTGAAACTTGGAATTGCGTACGACACACGCTAGTGAGGAATGTCACTATTGCGTGCAACACAAGCTAAGAATAGTGTTTTTATATACTACAAGCTAATACGGTGTTGCGTATAGCACAAACTAATCTTGGTGTAGCATACAACACAAGACATTAAAGTAATTAAAAATAATATTTCTCCTAAAAGCACGGGGTGTTACAACCAAGAACTATGAAAACGGAAGTGAAGATCCGAAGCTGGTATAAAAGAACAGATACAACAGTGTTGAAAGGAATAGAGAAACGTGGGTTTCCTTGAAGATCTCATCAAAATTTGGAAAAGGGTGAGTTTCACGAAGACGGGCTTCTTGATGTGGATTTTGTGAAGACATGAAGAAATTCGACGTTCGTCTTCACGATTACGACATGATTCGCAAACTACAGTGTTGAAAAGAATTTTGGTAGTGAAGGGCATTGTGATTGGAGCATTGTGGAAAATTTGTGAAGGAATTGATAGAGCACTCCGCGATTATGAAGAGCTATGTGATTTGAAAATTGACGTGGTGCTTTGCGATATTCGAAAGATATTTTGGAGCTTTGCAATTTGAGATAACGTGGCACTGACTATGTGCGGATGGTTCTAGGGTTAGTGGAATCACATATAAATAGGCCTCGACCCCCTTCAGAGAAGTAGATAGTTTTCAAAGAAAACATTTTTTCTCTCAAATCACGAAGGATGTTCATGAAGGCAGTGTGATTTGCGAAAGATAGGAGCTTCGTGGAAGCTAATCATGCTCTGAAAAAGTGGTGTGTTTCACATTGGCCTAATGAGATTCATGACGGAAGTTTCTTTGGGACTGCTAGAACCTTGAGACGGACTAAGTTTCACAATGGCTTAAGCATTTTGAAGATCTGAGCTCTCCTAAGTAGTGTTCCTTGCGAGGGAGTGAGATCTGTGAAGGTGTGTGCTTCACGAAGAGGCAGGGACTTCGGGAAGGCTTATTTGAGAATTGAAAAATTAGGAGCTTTGTGAATTAGGCTTCTTTGTGAAGGTATTTCCAATGGGTGCTTCCCAGTGATCAGGGAAAAAGTAGTATTTATTAGTGGATGAAATGTGGCCTTCAATATAATATCTACATATAGTAGAGGATGCATTCATTAGTGATAATTAAGAGACCTACATGTCTAAAAACTATGGGCAGATCTTCTAAAGAAGCAATGACCTCACTTTAGTTGAGAGAGAAGTGAGTTCTCCATTTGTGAGTGGTTATAAATCTGATGGGACAGTGAGGCCTCTTCAAACTTGTAAACAGAAGTGCGCTTATAGTGTATTTGGTACATCGACACATCACTAGTGAATGATCCTTGGATTTAGCCCAATGTGGGTGAAGCAGGTAAAATTGACTTGTTCGGTACATGCTTTATGATCTATTCATACAATGCAATGGGGAGGAGAGAGAGAAAGGGTTTTTTCTAACAACAAAATAAGATCAAAAGGGGATGTTTTTTTAAATTGTCATTCCCTGATTCACCCCCCCCCTCTCAGGGTGTCTAGCCCAGTGGGCCTAACAATTGGTATCTAACCCAAAGGATTATATCAGTGTTTCTCTCTCAAATTGAGGTCACTAATCATAAAGGGATTCTGATCTTCCTCAAGAAAAATTTTCAGTTATGGAAGAATAAGATGCAACACTACTTCCGACCATTGGGAATGGATGTGTTTACAACAACAATGCATGGTATAACAACTGGTATTAATAGTGGTGCACTATCGGAAGAAGATCATAGAGAAATGGATGATGATGCCAAGGGAATTATTGCTTTAGGGGGATCCCTATCCAATGCTATCTCTACGAAGGCGATGTCATGGAAAAATTTACATTCCATGTGGGAAAAGCTATTAAATATATATGAAGGTGATATAAAGGTCAGAGAATCATATCTGCAAGTGTTTTGGAACAAGTTTGAATATCATAGAAGGAGACTGAATGAGTCTTTTGATGCATTCGTTCACAGAGTAATTATAGTAGTGGAAGACATTCAAGGTCTTGGTGATGTCATTTAACACATAAAAATTCTGAAGCACATCTTCAGGAAACTTCCACCTCGCCTCAATCAAAAGGTTTCAGTATGAGAATACAAGGATCTGAAAGAGTTGACACTAGATAACTTCCACAATACCCTTGTACCATATGAAATGTGAAATGATGACACTGATTCTTTGGAAAAGAAAAAATCCAAAGAGGTGGAATTCAAATCCACGAAGATGCTCACTATTGAAGATTCCCAGGAAGAAGAAGAGACAGGTGAGGTGATTTCATTCCCCTCCTCAAACCTTTAAGGAGAAAAATTAATGTTTAAATGGAAAAATACACTTACCTGTTTTCGATGTGGAAAGTTTTGAAATCTTGTGGCAAGGTTCCCCAAGAAGTTCCAAGGAGAAGATGATGTCGATGAATATGAAATTCAAAAGAAGAAATATTTATCCTATGTTAATGGTAATAAACAGCTCCAGAAAATTTTATTAAGAATAATATCCTTCTTCTAAAATAATTTGATAATTCTAACGAGTCTATGGTTGAGGAGGTTGAAGAGATAGAGAACTACAGGGATCATGGAGAAAATGCTATGGTGTCAGTTGTCGGTAGTTCTTAGAAACAAGATGAAACTGAAGCTAATGAAGAAGAAGAAGAAGTTGAGGGAATAGTTGACATGGAATATGAATTAGAAGTATCACCAAAAGAGATAGAAGTTTGGAAAGAAAAAACAAATAAAACCAACAAGGTGGTACATGATGCCAAACTCTACATGGAACAGTAGAAAAAAGATAAGCCTGAGCTAGTAAAGGAAATCGAAAACCTTATGTATTCCAAGCCAGAGTTCTCAGAAAAGGTTGATGTACATAAGCTCAAGATAGAGTAACAGAAAAGGGATATCAATGGATTGAATAAAAAAGTGAAAGATCAAGTCAAACGTATTGAAGAACTTTAATAAGAAGTCGTCAATCTGTGAAAAAAGTGAAGGATCAAGAAAAACACTTTACCCCCCAACGTGACATCGAGAAATCAGATTATTCAAAATAATGAAAGGATGAAATAGGATCCTTGATGTTTAGCAGGAAAGAAGAATCAATCGAGCTCAGATGTTAAGGAAAATTTTAGGGATTGATCAGAAATAGAAATAAGTCATCATTGAAGTCTTACCATAAGTACCCATTCCGAAAATAAAAATTAACGTGGATACAAAGATGAATCATAAAATTCAAATAACCCAAGGAAAAACTAGAAGTATTGAAGTGACACATAGAAATGCACCTTTTATTTGGTGTTATTGCTATGGAATGATGGGACACTCACACAATGTGTGTTCTATAACCAGAAGATACCAAATGGAATAAGAACAAAGGTTGAATACAAATAAAGAATGGATCTATATAACACATTTAAAAGGTCACTGATTTTGGTGTAGAGGATTTGGGCACATGGATAGATAATACACATCGACCATACAGAGGAATGTGCCAAAGAAGAATCAAAATGTTTGCAAGCCGATGATCAATGAACCAACATGTGAGTTGAAAATGAAAGATCGATTTGAATATTTTCTAGATTCGGCCGATCCATTATACACTTAGAAAGATCAGAATTATCAATCTATATTGATTGTAAAGAAAATAAATATAGACCAAGAACAAGAGAGAAGGGAAGGCAGTGGTTGCAGAAATTTCCCTTAAAGCATCAGACCGCTCTAGTGTGTGGATCCTTGAAAGTGGTAGTACATATCACATGACAGGAAATAAGTATCTATTTACAGGTATAAAATATGATAACGAAAGAGTTTTTAAGTTCATAAATGATGAATGAATGAAGATAATTGGTTCGGGAAAGGCTAGGTTTCGGGAGAAAAGAAATAAGACATGTGGATGTTTTGGTTGTAGAAGGTCTCAGTCACAATATTTTCACCGTCAGCCAACAGTGTGACTCAATAAATTCTATACAGTTTACTAAGAAGACATGTGTCATCAAGGTAAGAGATTTTAGAATGATACTACAGGGAAAAAGAAAGAAGGAAACTTTCTTCCAGGTATGTGGAGGATAAGATGTGTGCTTTTTGTCTAGTGAGGAAGAGAATAAGATAAGGCATAAATGACTTTTTCATCTATGCCAACCATCCCTAGATGATCTAGTGAAGTGTGAAGAAGCTAGAGACCTCCCTAAGCTATCATGTGATCTCACTCAAACATGAGATTCATACCAATAAGGGATGCTCTTCAGAAAGACGTTTAAGGAACAAGAAAATATTTCAACAAGAGTTCTTGAATTGGTTCACGATGATGTTTTTAGGCCTATCACACCAATATAAATTGATGTATAGGGGTACTAAATTCTTTTCATTGATGTCTATAGTATAATTACATGGTTGTTTTTTATTTACAATATGTTCGAAGTGTTCCGCTGCTTAAAATAGTACTAGAGGGAGTGAAAAATGATGATTGGACATAAAATTCTGATACTTCGTACTGACAATAGTACAAAATTCAAAAATAGTCCGGTGGAAGAATATCTGAAGAAACAAAATATAAGGCATAATTTTTCTTCAATGAGAACACCCTAACAGAATGGAGTGGTTGAAAGGAGAAATAAGATCCTCAACAACATGGCCATAATGGTTCTTATTGAAAAAGACCTACCAGAGAGGTTTTGGAAGGAAGTAGTGTTGACATCGGTCTATATTTCTAACAGTTCTATATTATGTACGAACGAAGGAAATAATCCATATGAGATGTGGTAAGGAATGATTCCAATAGTGAAATATTTTTCGAATATTTGGAAGTATGTGATTTATTCTCAACAAGTAGAAACATAGGAAATTTGGGCCTCATGGAGATGAGGGGATATTCCCTAGCTACCCAGGAAAAATAAAAACATAAAAATTCTATAACAAGAGGATGAGAAAATTAATTGAGAGAAATTATGTCACTATTGTGGAAAATTAAGGGAATAATCAATAGCATAGTGAATAGTTTCTTGATGAAAGTGATTAAGAAGAAAGTATCACCAGAGGAGTAGAAGTGGCCGATGCTAATTTAAAAGTATATACTGATGATGAGCATAAGGAAGTAAAATCGATATCTACACAGAAGATAAGGAGTCGAGCATAAATTAATAGGAAGAATATCATTGATGATCAGTTAGATCTAGTTCAGAAAAGAAGAATGAAATCACTATAGTAGAATTGTTTCCTATCTTAGGTAGATCCTAAATGCTTTGCCGATGTAGTTGATGATGAAAATTGGGTTCAAGAAATGAATGAAGAGCCAGATCAGATTGAGAAGAACTATACATGGGATATTGTTTCGAGGCTAGCAGATAATAATGTCATCGAGACTAAATGGGTCTATCAAAAAAAAGATGAATGAATATGGATCATTGATTTGAAAAAAAGACCAACTAGTGTGCAACTGATACTCTCAGATAGAGGGAATAGATGTTGATGAGACATTTTCACTAGTTGTAAGGATAGATATAATCTGATTATTCCTAGCCATTGTAGTGCAACAAAAGTTCATTTTTTCCAGATGGACATTAAATCTGAATTTTTGAATGGGGTTCTAGAGGAATAAGAGAATATCAAGCATCCGGATGGGTTTCTCATTCATGATCACGAGAATAAGGTTTTCCAGTTGAAGAAGGAGTTATATGGGCTGAAATAAGCACTAAGGGCATGTCATTCAAGGATTGATCAGTATTTGAAAACGATTGGTTTCCAACGTAGTGGAGTTTATTAACATCTCTATTTACACCAAAAAAAAGTAATCAAAGAATGATGGTTCTTGTTTATGTTTCAGAAATTATATTTTGCGGATCAGAAGAAGATCAGTGCAAACAATTTTCTAAATTCATGAAATGTGAGTTTGAAATGTCAATGATTGGTGAGATGACATTTTTCTTTTGTTTACATGTGTCACATGTAAGGAATGAAACTTTCATTTCTCAATCCAAATATTCCAAGGAGGTTCTGAGATGGATAAGAATGGAAAATTCATAGGATATGAAGACTATAGTTGCTACCCGGATGAAATTATCAAAAGATGATGAAAGAAATGCATTTAATATAAAATAATACAGGCAGATTATTAGAAGTTTTCTATAACTAATAGCAACAAGACCTGATATTATTTTCTCCAGATTCCAAGCTACATGATATCAAATCAATCCCAAGGAAATACATATGCTTTTAGTGAAATGAAAACTTTGGTATATTAAAGGAACTGTCGATTTAGGTTTGAAGTATAATGAAAAATCCTTGTCGGATCTTTTGTTATATAAAAATTTATATTGGGCCAGATCAACTGATGACCTGAAATCTATGTCGGTAGGTTCTTTCTATCATGGTGGTTTGTGTATCTTTGGCTAAGCAAGAATAAAGATTTCATTTCATTGAGAACTGTAGAGGCTGAGTATATTACATCCACTCAAGCATGCACATTGTTTTTGTGGATGAAGCAGCAACTTGATGACATGGGCATTGAAGTGTTGTATCAGATCAGAATATAGTGTGATAACTCATGTGCTATCATTATTAGAAAAACTAAAGTCCCTCACTCAAGTAAAAAGAACATTGAGATTAAATATCATTTTATCAAAGAGATGATTGAGCTGGGAATCTTGAAGTTGGAGTATGTGCTTACAAAACTACATGTTGTAGACATTTTGATAAAGCCTTACCCAAGGAAGCTTTTGAGAGGCATCGACTGGATCTAGGAGTCCATTCGACTCCCCAACATGAGAATGTATGGAGGTGGGGACCCCCTCTAGCTATGGTATGGTGTGTTTTTCTCTTATATGCTAATTTTTGTTCTTTCCAACATATCATACCATAGAGAAGTGACCTTTGGGTTCATTCACAAAGGGGGAGAAATTTTGAATCCTCCTGGGGGAGAAATAATGGCTACAATAGGGGTAAATGTCTTTGTCAAAGACGCGAGGAGAATATGATAGGTGGAGTAGTGAGATAGGGAGAGAGCAGTGAGATAGGGGGATAATATTAAATTCGACAATTCCAGAAGTGATCGATCAAAGACAAGATTCCACCACTGCTAAGGATCATGGTAAAAGTAGAAGAGTGGTGTTGGAATGGTGTTAGAAGGATAACAGTGATCAGAAATTGGTATCTTTTTGGTATCAAAAATTGTTGTTAGAAATGAAGTTCTTTATTGATGTACTTTTCATACTACTCATGTTTCTCTCACCCAGCATTGCTCATGTGGGTTTAGAGTGTGTGGTGATTGAACCTTTGGTCGCTATTTGAATCACAAGAGGAGAACGATGGTAGATGATACAAGGACACTCAATGAGGTATCTAAGTGTATAAAATCTTTATGAGAGGAGTTTTCAACAAACCCAAAGTGGGAGATTGTTGGCCAAAAATCCCTCAAGGTAACATTGAAACATTTTTGGGTTGGTTGTGTTTGTTGAAAATGCAGGTTTCCATGGTAAATTATCATGTTCCAAAGATTTTGTTTATAATCCATGTTTGAAAAGAACCATGACAAAGGAAGAGATGATCTGGAGGTGGTACAAAAGAACAGATACAAGGTGGCGCCATTTTCCAGTGTTTTATTAATTTTTGGGGTCTAAAATTTGATGTATGGTGTGCATCGTGAAATGTGGATTTCTTTGAGGATCTCATAAAAATATGGAAAATATATGATTTTTGCAATGATGGGATTCTTGATGTGGATTTCACAAAGACATGAAGAAAGATGACTGTGTTCTTCCCAATTATGATGAGCTTCACGAATAGTATCATTAAAGAGAATTGTGGTAGAAAAGGGCATTGCGAGTTGAGCTTCACAGAGAAGGTGCAGATGAATTTATAGAGCTCTCCATGATTACGATGAGCTCCGCAATCTGAAAATTTCTGTGGTGCTTCGCGATATTCGACAGAAATTTTAGAGCTTTGCGATTTGAGATGATGTGGTGCGGATTATGCGTGGATTGTTCAAGGGTCTTTGAAATCTCCAACAAATAGGCCTCCACCCCCTCAATAGAAGTAGAGAGTTTTCCAAGAAAAATTTGTTGCTCTCAAATTGGGAAGGAGATTCGCGAAGGTAGTGTGCTTTGAAAAAGATAATAGCTTCGCGATAACTAATCTATCTTCGCGAAAGTGGTGTGTTCCAAATTTTCTTAGCGAGCTTCGCAAAGGAAGTATCTTTTTTAAAAATTGAGCTCTGCGACAACCTAAACTTTGCGAAGGTTTGAGCTCTATTGAGAAGTCTGCTCCATGAGGCAGTGAGCACTGTGAATGTGTGTTCTTCGCGAAGAGTTAGAGACTTCACAAAGTCTTGTATGAGCTTTTCGAAATTGGGAGCTTCGCGAATTAAGGTGCTTTGCGATGGTATTTCCAATGGGTGTTGCCCAGTGATCTAGGGAAAATGGGTATTCATCAGTGGATTAAATTTGGACTTCAATAGTGCATCTACATATAATAGAGGATGAATTCATTAGTGATAATGAGGAGACCTACATGTCTATAAACTTTGGGTGGATATTCTGAAGAAGCAGTGAGCTCACTTCAGTTGAGAAGGCAGTGAGTTCTCAAATTGTGAGTGGTTTTAAACTAGAAGGTATAGTGAGTCCTCTTCAAACTCGTAAAAAAATTGTTCTTATAGTGGATTTGGTACATTAGCACATCACCCGTTTATCCTCCTTGGACATAGGCCATTGAGGGTGAACCATGTAAAATTGATGTGTCATGTGAATGCTTTATGATTCATTCATACTCTACAATGGGAAGGAGAGAGAGAAGAGGGGTTTTTCTAACCACAAAACAAGATCAAAATGGGATGTTGTTTTAATTTTTCATACCCTGATTCACCCCTCTCTTAGGTTATCTAGCCTAGTGGACCTAACAACCGTATTACCTAATAATATATGAGAGTTGTTTTATCTTTTTTTTTATTATCTGAATATTAGTTACCTTATACTCTATTTTTGATAAATTATTATTTTAGTAATGTATTTTTTAATATAAGGACACTAATTCACATATTTATGATTAATTACCCTCTATAGTTTTTCTAAACCTTTAATGATATGGGGGAATGCAACAGAGTTCATGTGGAATATTTAGCCTTGTTAGTAGTGTGGTATTTGGCTTAGGGAATTTAAAAAAACTCATCACTTATGATATGTTGTTAAAACCACAATTTCATTTAGTCTAATTAAAAACACTACAAATTCTTTTTACATCACCAATTGAAAATTTCTTATAAACATTATTAAACTTTGATATGAACTTTAAAAAAATATGGGATTTGATAGAGTCTTGTCCAAAGACTATAAAAATAATATTTATAATTTCCTAAAGGAATGTAATATTAGTAGATACCTGGAGTTGACTATCAAGGAATCTAATAAAGTTACTCATTCTTATTTTATCAGTTTTATATTTATTTGGTTTCTTATTTATAGTGAAATTAAGAAATTGATTATGGGGGGGGGGGTGTTTGAAATTAAATGAAAATTGAAAGGAATCAAAATAAAATTCCATGATAAATAAGTGTGATCCTTAGGTGAATCCTCATATTCATCCCTTTATTGTTCTATAAATATTCATTTAATATAAATCTCTACTCAACATACCAACTAAATGTCATTACATTTAGTTACCCCTTATTGTTTCTATTTTATAAATAATCATTTCATTACAATAAAATATCTCTTAGCCCCTATATCTTCTAATGTTTAATGGTAGATCTCTTCCCTTGATCAGGTGAATGATTTCTTTGATCCTTTCCCCTATCAAACACTTTAGAAGTTGAATATCCCATTGTACTTGGATCATGATTGTGAAACTATCCCACCCTAACGACGAAAATATATCATATGATGGATAAGCATATAAAGGTAATATTTTGGGGAAATTTGAAGGAATAAGTTCACAATAAAATAAAATGAGGTATATTTGAAAAATTTTCAGATTAAAATTAAACCATTCACTATAACACCTTCAAAGCAAAGATAAAGCATGAAAAGTAATATATTAACATAAAATCTTGAAATACATGGTCGGTTCTCCCCTCCAGATAAACATTAGTGGGTAAACATTTATAGAAGGAGGTTATTATAGGATACGGAAGTGGTAAATAAAAAAGATAATAAAAAATTTAAAATAAAAATGAAAATAAGTAAATATAATAAAATTTTGAGTTTTGTTTCCCAAAATGTCAATTCTAGAGAGATTTAATATATTTACATTCTCCAAAATATACCATGGTTAGTAAAAATACATACAAATATAAAAAGATGATTGAAGTAATATTTCCCCTAGATGAGAACCATCGATACCTCATTTCATCATGGTTAAGATTTTGGAAAGATAGGATTCAATTCCAATTCAAAAACTTCTTCTTGAATTTATAGGATCGACATCTATATGGATTTTATATTAAAAAATTATCTTATTCGGTTGGGTAGATTTCATGAGGAATCATTTTGTCTCATAGTATTATGCATTTTATATATTATCCCTCACCTTTTTGTTGATAACTATGATTTTAAAAAATATTCAATGAATATTCATGGCCATTGGAACTACAAAAAAGTGATTGGTGTAGATCATGGTTAGTTGGTTGATATATCATGGTTAGTTTAATATACCATGAACAAGGGTTTAGGATTAGTAGGAATAAAATATGTTTCAGGTAGATTGTGGTATGCCAATAAGATAAATATAGTAATATTTAATGAAATCATCAATGAATTTTCTTGGCCCATTGGAATATATCATCATCGATTACTTTAAATCATAGCCAATTGGTTAAGTTATGATAACTAGTTGAACATATCATGAATATGGGTTCATGATCATTTTATAGAATATTCATCGTAGGTAGATTGTACAGTCACACTAGACCAAGATTAATATGAATTGGGGTTCATGATAGGTTGGTAGCATATTTATGATAGACATGTTTTATTTTCACGGTAGGATGTCCTTATCAAAGGCAATAGTTCTTGGTATCCCATGAGAGATTCATGGTTAGTCTCTTAAATGATCACTATTAGTTCAAATGACCTAGAATACAATTTATTATCAATTCATTTCATGCACATGGTTTAGTTAACATGTCACATGTAACTGTTCAAAGGCCTACAAATGCATATCCTACATCACCTACACCACATTAAAATAAATCAGTTAATGTTTTAAAATGATATTTAAATGAAAAACTAAAATAAATATATTAAATTCCATCATTGTGATATTATTTATAATTTATTCTCATTATATAAAATATAACATATAATGTAAATTCCAATATGTTTAAAAATTTTGGGCGATATAATCATTAAACTAAAAAAAATTATTCGAATTATTTTATCACTCCCCCACACATAACAATTTCACACCTAGAAAATTACAATTAATAAATTATAATGAGAATGATATACCTACACTAATACAAAACTGGTCTTTAATAGCGCTAGAAATGGCCATGGGTCATTTATCAGTGCTATAAAAAGTGCAGATAAATGGGGCCTTTATCAGAGCATTATAAAGCACCAATAAAGGACCCATTTATTAGTGAATTTATTTAGCACTTCAAAAGTAATCTTTTATCGGTGCATATAAAAACATAGAATATGGAATTTTTACCAGTTCCAATAGAAGCAGTGATAATGTAAACCTTTATAATCTCTTTTAGAACCGCTGATAAATGGGTTTTTTATAATAACTTTTAAAAGAACTCATAATGGGCTATAATATAGTGTTTTGTAACTACACATTACATCACCACTATAGTGTGCTGTTACAATACACCGCAACACCAAAAGCACCAGAAACACACAAAAAAAACACCAGATATCAACAAAAAAACATCCCAATATATAATTTAAATGAAATGAAATTTATAACATAAATACTAGAAATAACATTATATTATAGGCATTTAAAACATGGGTTTACATAATTACCTAAAAAATAAATTATTACATACATTCAAAAAAAATCCTAACTATCAATGTTATCATGATTTCCATCGACTTTTGGTGACGAACAACAAACAATACTTGAGTATTTTCGAAAAAACCAACTCTACTCGAAAAAAGAGTCCATCTGTATAAGAAAAAAATTATTATGAGTTATACAAAAATGAAATAAACCAAACATAAATATGAAATAATACCTTATTTATATGGAAAATGATTTTACTATGTAAATATAATGATTACCTCTATGATTGAGACGTGTAGATAACTTGAAGGAATGTGATAAATATCAACACTGTTGGTGTGAATGTTTTTTTGGGATAATAATAATATAAATGTTTTGGTGTAGAAAGGGATGAAATATGGACAGAGCACCCCAACTCAATTAAAATAATACACCTATATAAGAAAATAGTTATTATGTGAGTAATAATAATAAGAAATAAATTAAACATAAATATGAAACAATACATTAATTCCGTGGAGAATGATTTTACTATGAAAACATCAAGATTAAGTATGTGATTGAGCAGAAGCAACGTCATTTATCTTCTTGCAAAGGTATGACAGATGGAAATAAATCTTCTAAAATAAATTGTATCTACAAGGAATAATGAAAAATAAATCAACGTTCTATTATATAATTTTTGGTAATATAGATAAATTATATCATAAAATTACCTTTGCATTCTTCCAAAGGGTTTCCTTCATTATAGATTTTTCTTATGGGGGATAAAACATCATTATGTACAGAAGAAATTGCCTACATGCATTGTCAAAAATTTAATTTAGATTATGTTAATACAGTAGAGAACAAATAATATTACGAGAAAAACATATTATATTAAAAAAACATTTACATTCTCATTGAACTCTATTTTTTAAAGGATCCAAGGATTTGTTTCCTATTTCTAGAATCTAAATCTTGTCTTTGTGGTACCCCCAAACATAGGAGACATTTTCTACATTAGTACTAACATGAACCAATTGTGATGTCCCAATTAAAGGGTCATCATCGATTGAATTTTCATCTCGCTAAAACATTTGTTTGTAGGATTAGAGACAAAAAATAATTTCACTACCTATGATTCCATTATGAACAACTTGTCTTTTCCACCTTATATACTAAAATTCACCTTCACAAAGCCCATTTCATCAATGTTCACTCCATTAATATTGTCAACCCAATTTCAACAGAAAAATGACACATGAAATATTTAATAATCCAACTCATATATCTATTTGATAATGCCAAAATATGATATATTTTCCTAAATTGGATTTCTATCCTTGGAACTAGATATGTGCATCACTTCATCCATAAGGGTAATGAAACTATTTTTATGTTATTGAATTCATCAAGTTATTATTTATAGAACATATACCCATTGATTAAAAAACCAGTGTAAAATATAAAATTTTAATTTGGTCCTCTGGATGGACATTAAAGTCGTTTGGAAATTGAATTCATATTTCTCGATAACTCCTTATAAATTTAATCTCTGAACAATCCTATAAACTATTGATTGTGTATATCTGATATGCATCATTCATCCATTTATGGATTCAAATATCTTTGATTTTTTTGTGGGATTCAATGTTTGGATCAACATCTTCACTATTATGTAATATGTAAATATGTTCTTCCTTCTGGTCTGTTAAGGTAATTGTCACAATATCTCTACAGAAAATGCCTTCACCCATAATATGTTTGTTGTGATGCGACTTTGGGAGACTAATGATTTCAACATCTGATTGGTAATCTATATATAATTCAATATCTTCTTCAATAATATATCATTTTGTATTCAAACATTCTGGATGAATTCGATTCTTGAGGTTCCCTTTTGAAATCTTCATATAATATTCAATGGGGTACATCCATCTGTAATGGATATGACCATACATTTGAACCACTATGAACAAGTGAACCATCAGGTGGACCATTATATCAAATAATAATGGTGTAAATAACATCTTTAATTCACCTAATATGAATTAAAATATACGTATTCATAATGGGAAACATTGAAGGGTATACAAAATTACATTATATTGATTTGAAAAAGAAGTGGTGTCTAGTTAATATATGATGTAAATTTTGAAGAATAATGCAACAGAAAGCAATAGGCATTAAATCATGCATTAAAACATGATAATAGTGTTATTTTAGTCCTTGAAACTTCAAATTATTCATTGACATGACATTCTTGATATTTAATGAATACCCCTGTGGAACTTTTACAATGGTAAAGAAAAAGGAAAAATTGAAAATTTTCATATCTGGATAGATTGTACGCTATTAGAGGAAGAAAAGTCCTCATTTAACCCTTTTTTGGTTCCAACTCTTCACTTATCCTTATTTCAGTAAAGTTCAACCTAGCCTTGATGCTATATTTTTTTCCAAGAACATTTAATAATATTCTAACAACACTATTAATTAAAAATTTTCAACATTTCTGACATCATGAAAATGTCTCACATATAAACAATTACAATATGGTAATTCAAAGAAAATTTATCTCTTCTTCCAACCTAATGTTTTATGGTTTTTTAAAAAATGGTTTACCTAAAATAGTATTAATCATTTTTACTTTTTTCCATTTTTTCACCCATTACTGGAGACAATGTTGAACATTTTTCAATATTTAAAATGAATGCTATCATCCAAGATCGATATTTATTTCATTGAGGTAAAATTTTATGATGTACTAAAAAAAGTCTTCAAATAATATATCAACCGAACTGAGTATGTGTGTTGTTCACAAATGGGACATAACAACTTTCCTTTAATACTACTGCCTGAAAAATTTACATAAGCGGTGAAAATGTTTATTAATCCCTACGATATGGCTCTCAATGTGAATTATTCACTTATATTAGCATCATACACTGTAACAAATATATCCTATATCAATTATATATCTTAGATCAATTGATACAAATAAACATTAATATCATTACCTATTTTATTTGGTCTCGATAAAAGAAAATACAACATAATGTATTTGTGCTTAATGCATAACCATGATGGCAGGTTATAATTTACCTACATGTTGGGCCATGTGCTATGAGTACTAATCTGTAATCCAAAAGGAATAATTTTATCATTAGATAACACAAGTTGAATGTTTCTTGGTTCATCTCCAAATTCAAAAAACTCATAATCAATTTTCATCCATTGAAGAGAATCTACTGCATGACATAGGTTCCAATATTTAATTCTTTTATCTGCATTCCATTTTAATTGTATCAAAGATTAATAAAATCCATATAGTATTTTAAACAATATAATGAAATGAATGCATCATATATATTTCAAAGGGATTCATTCATTTTTCTTGTATTGATATGCACCACACTTAGGGCATTTTATGAGTGATTCACGGTCCTTGATAAACAATATACAATCATTTAAACTTGAATTTATTTTTTTATAGATCATGTCCATTGAAAATAATATTAATTTATCATAATATGTTTGGAATGGTAGTTTATTATATTCTAATAGAAAATATTTCATAAGATCAAGTAGTTATGTAAATTGTGTGTCACGCCATTCACTGCTAGCTTTCAAATTATACAACTTCAATAGAGCTGACAATGTTGTGTATTTAGCACAACCAGTATACTATGGTTTCTTGGAATAGATATTTAACTCCACAAATAAATTTGGAAACCATAAAGGTCATATTAAATTTCTATTTTATTTTATTCCTCGTGATCTCCATCATCTTTTACAAATTTATTCATATAAAATGATTGATAAACCGTATTATCATCCCAATTGATATTGACATTCTGTTTTCTCCATATTTAGTCCAAAATTTATAGCTTTGATCTATTCCACGACAAATCATATGTTATTTGAACTCTTTCAGACTAATTTTTCTTGAATGAAAATAATGTGAACTTAGGCATAGGATTTTAGAATGGTCATCTTCATCTTCTCTTTCCAACACTATGAACACTTTAAATAAATGGTCATATTTGTTTGTCATACAATTAATGTGAATCAATTTTTGGTTCATATCCATCCTATTCAGTTTCTAGAAGATTAATTTTATAAAATATATAAATAAATACAAATAATATATTCATTATAAAAAGTGAAATTTATAGAAAATTATAATAAGATAAAGTCAACATTTTATTGTTTCAATGAATTTGAGTATGTTGAAGAAAATGTGTAATTGAATTTAGGAAAAGAATTTCTCCACATCAAATCATTCTTAAATAACCTAAACAAGTGAAAATATAACCTATTCAATTATGGAGTAATAAGAAACTCAAATATGATAAAACAGTATAATAAACTCTCAATCAATCAACTAGATCATTGGTTTCATGGATCAATGAATAACACTAATGAATAAAGGGAGAGAACTATCATTATTTTTGTATCATTTTGGTGTATTTCTCAAGAAAGGAATAAATCTTGTTTTTAGGGGAGGTCCATGATACTTGATAATGCCTTCATTTGTGCTATGATAAGGGACATATAGATCATTTCTACTAGAATATCTGAGTGCCCAGATATTCTAAATCCAATAATAAGGGTTGTGGGAATTTGAAATAATAGTGGAAGATATAATATAATCATTACAAACATAAAAATTATTAATCATTAAAATGTGATGAATATTATTTGATTTTGTTAGATAATGGAAAGTTACATGACTCCATCACTTTCTTTATGATCTAAATTAGATAAAGAGAATATCATATCTAGTGAAAACTTCTAGAAGCAGTACAAAACTAATGCATTATACTATATCAAGAGTAGAAGTTAGATTTCTTGGAATCCCATATAACTAATAATAAAACACGTAGAGAGAGAGAGGGTGAGAAGGATGCGAATAGAAAGAACATATGGGATGCACCATATTTCTAATGAATCATGTTATTAGTTATTTCTCGGATTTGATGATAGAAGATAAGGGGATAGATTAATATACTATATTGAATCATATTGAATAATAAGATAATGAGATGGAGATAAATGTAGATAATAAATGATATTATCACTAAACATTATAGGTGTAAACTAGAAGGTGGATAATGTAATAACCCTAGCATAAATTACAAAAACACCACTAGGTTAGATAATCATATGACCTCTAACACACCTCAAACTAACTAAAGGAGGGTTTAAACTTTGGGTGTAAAAAACCATAAATGGGAGGTGTCTCTCCCCCGAATATAAATAATTAGTACCGAGGGTCGAAAAACAATTCTAGAATGACCCTTGGGTTCAATGGACATGTAGACCCAAAATTATCATTACCCAATATTGGCATACCATTTAGACCAACAACTAGGGAAATAAATGATGAAATGGCTATATAGACACACAAACATGTCACACTAGTATAAAAAATAACTTATAGTCTATAAGAAATATCAAATCGATAAAACCTTCATATTTAGTGTTAGATATAAACAAAGGATCATACATTAGTAGTCAATACAAACAAAGGACCACAAACCATTCCATGAACAATGGATCATAATCAAATCATAAAAATCGTATCATAAATACTGGATCATAAAGAAATTGTAGAAAAAAAATAAAAAATAAAACAAAAAATACACCAAGAAAACATGAACGCCTACCTCGCTAGGTTGAAGAAAATACATGACCCTCTTTGGAAACCTAAGTATAATAAAAAATCGGATATCAGATTAGTTGTCCCTACAATTGGAGCACCGACAACAGTAGAGTGGTTTGATTCAAGCTTTGATTTACTAAGGATGAGTGATAACAGTGGGTGGCTTCTGTGGAAATCATTTAAAATCATAACGACTTCAAAAATGGATAGGTTTTTTAAAATAGATCGGGAGACTTTAATCATCATTTAAAAAATAACCCTGATAAAAACCTACCTTTATTAGTGCTAAAAAAGTGCTGATAAAAGAAACCTATATCAGAGGTAAAGTTATAGTACTAATAAATATTAATTTTATTAGCACATCCTTTAGCATTGATAAATCCTAACTTTATCAGTGTTTATTACTTAAGAAATGATAAAGGATTTATAATTAAAATTATAAAAAATAGTAAATATTTATATATACAAAATAAATATATCTAAATATATTAATTTTTTAAATATATTTATTATGATTTTATAATTATCTATTTATAATCAAAGAAATATATAATAAAATATATTTATTTATCTATAATTATAAATATATAACTTTATAAATTCATTAAATGTACAATTATAAATATATTTATTTATAAATATTTTTTATAAATATTTTTTAATATTATTATTGAATATATAATTTTATGTGAATGCATATGTGTTAAAAATGACTGATATTAAATAAATTAATAATATGTTGCTTTATAATTTTGAAAAAATGGATACGTTTTGTGTGTGTGAATTGTATATAAAAATTAATTAATTAGGTATATGTGAAATAAATATAACACACATTTGATATATGTTAAATTGAAAAATCAAAAAAAATTCAATTATATGTCAAGTACTAGGAAATTATATTTAATATTTTCAATTCACATTAATTTGTACTTATAAACCATTATTTAATAAATATATGCCTATTTAATGTAAGAAAAAAAATGTTTTATAGTATATAAATCATATTTATATACGTTAATATATATATATATATATTTAATATATAATTTAATAACATTAATTATCATAATGTTCTAATTAAAAAAATGGTTACTGTTTAATAATGTATAATCAGATATTCATTATTATCAATAATTATTTAAGTAATAATATTTGTAATAATATTTTAATATACACATTTTTTTAATTTTTATTTATTAAATTATTTCATTTTATTTATTCGGAACTTTATTAACACTAAAAAAAGAGCTGATGAAATAGATATATATTGGCGTGAAAAATATTGTGTTGATAAAGGTTACCCTTTATCAGTGCTAAAAATAAGTCTCTAAAAAAGGGTTTCCATTTTCAACACTAAAACTAAAGTCCTATTAAAGTATACCCTTTATCAGTGCTCAAAATAAAACACTAATGAAGGCTTCCTTTACTAGTACTAACAAAAAGCGCTGATAAAAGGTTAAATTTATTAGCTCTTTCTTTAGCACTGATAAATAAGCCATTTATCCGTGTTTTTCCAAGCGCTGAAAAATACTAGCATTGTTAAAGGCCTATTTTTTAATAGTTACAAGTATAATGACTCACCCCCACTTAGAACACCTCATGGTATAAGATTAAATATGAGGGTCTAATAGGCCATGGGTTTTCCACTAGCATTGAGAAAATAAAACACACAAATGAGAGGCATTACCCTCTTAAAACCTTGAAAAAATGATAAACCACCAATCAAAGGCACATGATACTAAATAAAACATAGTAAAAATTTATATAAATTTCATACAAAACTGTGGTCTTCAAAATGAAATACCAAATATACACTCCTAAGGAAATAATGATAACAACGAATAATGTCCACCATGAGTTAGTATTCACCAACATGATACGAAAATCCCTCTGTGAATCCTAAAATGTGGATTTATTTATATAAGGATGAGAATAAAATTACACTCTATAGGATCCTCCACAAAACCCCTCATTCTATTTTACACGGGCATACTAATGCCTTGCTGAATAAATAACAAAACTAACTCCCTCCTATATCAGATCAACTATCACCCAACCTTTCTATGGATCACGTACCCAATATCATATCCAATTACAGAAACATTTTATAAAAAAAATATATTATGAAGGTTTTCACATATACATTCCCACTTATATTCTGTTTCTCACACCCTAACGACTTTCATAATGTTCTCCAGTCCATTATGTATATATATATATATATATATTCAAATAAACATATAATAAACAAAATCACATATCATATATCCAAAATTTCATACCCTATATCCACAACCACATAACAATATCCATAGGCACATACAAATAATATATTTCCACATGCCACATAAATACTATGTATTAAATCCTTATCCTATTAGAGAATCATGAAAATAAAGGGCATCAACCACCTTCCCTCCTCTTATAATGCAGGACCCCCACTATATAGAAAATAAATTTATCTCCTCATCAGTAAGTCATAGAACTAAAAAAAATCCATTATAAAACAAGAATTATAAACTCATTCTATTAGATATTATTCAATGTATAATGGGAGGGCTTGGGAGAGGTAAAAGTCAACCATCCATTTCCTCAACAATATAGATATTTGAGAAAAAATAAATATCCCAAAACCATATGGGTGTCAGTATGATTGTTTAACATAGGCTGTGTATTATATGAAATCATACGAAATATAAGAGTATCATATATCAAAAAAAATCTAACCTAGGGGTTTACACCAAACCAACATGACCATTTCCAAGAACAAACTCCTCAATATTTCAACCTCTCACTACCAATGATTTCCATCATTATACTCATAATCTTCCAAATATAAAATTCATCCCCAAAAATCTTTTTTACCTTATAATATTTCTATACCATTATTGAAATTTTATATAATTACCATAAAAACCTTATTACATTTATTATGATATTTTTTAATATATAATATCAATGAATTCACTATGAATTACCTATATTTACTTCAATAGTTAATAATTAATTGTTTAGTTTTATTTCAATTTACCATTAAAACTATCTCTATTAATATTTCAATTACTGAAATTACTAATTCTAGCCATCATCTGTAATCATTAATTAGCCTAAAATTTATTAATTTCATTAATTCCAACAAATATTTCATGATACTGGTAAAGTATGATGCAACTCCACAACAATCAAACCCCTGAGAAAAAAAAAACACACAAACCATGGGAATATCCACAACTGTGACAAAAGACAACCTCATTTAAAGATAAATTGGAATACTACCACATCAAAAAAAACCCATCTGGAGTACCTGATGGATTATTAAGTCACACTGGGGGGTGTGAATCACATGTGAAGTGTTTTATTAAATTATTTTATATTTATTATGACCCATTATAATTCAAACACCTTTCACCAATTAGGGTGAGTTTTTCCTATAATTTATCCTACCACCTGAAAGGTAGAATAATAATGATGCATAACACATAATATTTACAAAGAGTAGTAAAAAAGACCCACTCCACGCTAAAACTAATTATCCCCACCGTTATATATTCTTCACTATATATAGGTGGTTACAACCCAGGAAAGTACCATTCCAATTAACACCAACTCCCATAGTCCAACCACTCTTGAGTTCCCCTAGAGATCACAATTTCTCACCTATTAAAGAAATAATCATAGAAACCCACTAAAACATTCTCTAACTCACGATTCCAAAAGTATTATATTTATATTGAACCCCATAGTGATACCTGCATCCCATAGGTCTCAACATATATCAAATTCCAACTGAAGTCTTAAAAGTACTCAAATATGATCCATAAATATAAATATCTCTGTCAGTTACTAACTAATTTTAAATTCATCGATATATATTATTCCCCCATAAGCTAACTAGATCACCTAATCTATTCATATATAACTTCTTGAACTTTAGCAACTGATGGTCATGTCTTCCTGATCTTTCTCACTATCAACTGATATTGAAATGATATGGACCCTCTCAAAACACTGAATTCATAGTTATGAATTCTTTCTAGTCATTAAAACACTACCTCAACTTAAGGATAAAAATTTCAAAAGATCAAGAATAATTTTTTTTATATAAATGAATAATCTTTGCCACAATACTTATTTAATCCATCATTCCTCCATGATATGTAAACCAAGGGAATTATGCACCCCCAAAACACCTTCTCTCAACAACACTAATTCTAAAACTCTTTCTCCATGAACATTGTGTCATCTTATATGCCCAACACAACCCAATGAATGAAATCAAAGTCAACATAAATATACTGATGAAGTTGTGGAATATGGAAAATATCATTGATCAGATTCAACTATAGAGGATGTTCTAACTTACACACCACCTTACCGACATGCTTCAATGACTAAAAATAATAGATAAACCAAGGGGAATGTTTAATTTATCATCCAAACCTCTTGTGTCAAAAAAATAGATAAAAATTGAATAACCCATGTTCTCAAATATAATAATCTCTATGCCTCATCCTTTGATATATATTTGATTTTCGATGTTCATGAACAAATTTCATTATTTCATTAACGATCCTAACCTTCCCAGTCATACTAAAAACCATGATTGGCTTAAGGATAGTAACCTATCCGACCTTATTATAATGAAATAAAGATAAAAAAAGGTTGCCCATAAAACACCTCAATTGGAGGTGTATCAATAAAATAGTGGTAGAAATTATTATTGGAATACTGAACTAAAGGAATATTATTCACCCATGATCCACCAAAATCTAAAATGCATGCACACAACAAGTCTCTAATATTTGAATGGTCTACTTAATATAGGGTGAATATGAGAGAAAAAAGAAATTTCAAAGCCTCCTCAAACATGTGAGGTAAATTGACGATCCTAATTATAGATGGGGATCCTCGACACTCTATGATGATGTACTATCACATCTATATACCACCTCACAAAGACATCTAGAACACATTACACTTTAATGGACACGAATTGACAAGAATTTGTTAACCAATACATGATAACCAAAAAAGTATCATATCATCCAATATATATAGGAGAAACTAGTGAAAAGTCCATTAAAATATTCCCCCACTTCCACTCAAGGATATCCAATGACTGTAATAAACTTCCTAGAAAATAACAGTCCTACTTTAATAACTGAAAAAATAGACATCCTAAAATGCACTCCACTATGAATTGCTTCATACTTGGAAAAGAAATTCACTCCAAAATTAATTATACATAATGTATATATAAGGATGCACAACCAAGGGTGAGTTAGGAAACTCATGAGAAACTACCAGTAACATCGCAGAAAAGATGAATGATTTATCTAGAAACAACACCTAACATTATTCATCCTCTGACCGTCAGTCCGATGTGTCACCATGAAATATAAAATCACATAGTAAATTTTTCTATAAGTCTCCCCTTTGAGACTTCTCCAACCTCTATAAAAATTATGACTACAAAGTCATATATACACTCATCTAACACAAACCTCCTCCACATTATGATGTACAAGAAAAATATCCTCTATCACTAACCACACATATCCAAAATCATGAATAAATTATTATCATTAATTCCTACTCTATGGATAAAAAATACATTCCCTTTTTATGGGGTGTAATAGATCTCAATGTGATAGTCTTGAAATAACTCCATGAACCTCACTAATGTAGAATTCAATTACACAGATAGAATAGATAAATCAATATCTTGTAATCATGGAAGTTCATAAAATGGTCCTTAATGAGGTAATACCACCACAGGTACAAATATATTGTAATTTCAACCCATGATCATGGGTGGAATAATTATGATCCTTGAGATGTAACTTTCTAGACTCGTATTATATCACTTATATCTAGTGCATTAAAACACCGAATGATTTTAATATATATTTTATTTTAAAATAATAATGTGTCGACTATCTTTAAAAACATGAAAAAACCCAAATAAAAAATTATTTATTTCAATACAAAATGGAATACATTACAAAACAACTAAATTAAACGTAATTAGTAAAACTACTAAAGGAATGAAATGATAAGTAAATACAAATATCACAAGATAGAAATTACCATCTTCACGATCTTCCATGAATATCACACTAGTAATGCCGACTATATCAATAATATAAAATGTTAAAAATATGAAAAAAACATTGATAAAGAAACTAGATGACATGATGAATGATTTTATATATGCATGTGATGTTATATATTGGAATGTAATATGACTGTTATATATATGGTCATTAGACATTTGGTTATATGATATAAATTTTTATGGATATATGGTCAATGGATATGCATAAATACATTAAATAAATGATACAAATTTTTCTGTAAAAAATTCAAAATAATCTAACACTTAAAAAAATAAATAATTCTGGAATGAAATAAAATGATAATAATTTATTAAATTTCATTATTTAAAAATTATGTAATTTAATTTTTTACCAAAATTGATTATTATTAGAAATTTTAGAGACTTGGATTTTGTGTTAATGAAATTGAAATAAAGTGGATAACTCCAATTTATTGATAAAATATAAAAGTTATAATGTAAATAATTAATGGAATATAATTAAAATAATTTAATGTTTAAAGAACCATTTTCAAGCAATTGTGGTTTCAATATATCATAATTTTATAAAATAAACATAACACAATTAAAGAGTGATATTATTAAAATAAATTTTATATATATATATATTCAAAAAAATTACTATTAATATAATTATTATTAATTTGTAATGAATAATAATAAACTCATTTTTATTCTTAATATATATATATTTTTAAATTTTTTATTTATTTCTCATTCCTATATTAAAATTAATTTTTATCAATTTTATAAATTGAACAATATAAAATGGATTTCATATTTGTAATTAGAATTTGAAAATTAGGTAATGTGTTCAATTTCATTTTTAGGTATGAAAATAATTTATTGTGGTAAAAGTCAAGTTACCACGATGAAGGTAAATGCTATAAAAGGGTTTAAATAAGTGGAGAAGACCTAAAATATTATAAACCAACAGCTCTAAATGATTATATGAGGGTATTATAAATCTCCCTTTATCCTATACAAGTTATGTTTCCACTTTAGATCAACTTGCCATGTAAAAAACCATTCCTTACACATTTAGGAATGAGTATTTATGAAAATTCCTCACAAGATCAGCTATAAAAGGACCACTCCTCTTCCCACATAAATATAAACATTCATTTTTATTTTGAATTCATGACCAAATTATCTTCCTAATAATACTATCCCACATTTTAGATTCTTTGGTCATAAGGGGTCCTATCTCCCTCATTTCATATAGGCTCTATAAGAGAAGATTAAAATATTCATTGTAAGTGTTATCATTTCTTTAATCATTATTATTTATTTTTTAATGAAAATATTCTTAAATATGATTTAATTGTTTAATAAAAAAAATTAAATCATTAATATTATTTAAAATTTATAATATTACTATACAATAACATCTTCTTACTTGTTTAGTTCTAATAAATTGTTTTTATTTGGGACATTTTTAATACCTACAAGAAAAATATTATAACATTTATACAATTATTAACTAATAAAACTTATATAATGGTAATATTATGTAATAATTATTTATTTAAAAAAATTTAATATTTTTTTGTTAACATTACAAATTATAACAACCAATAAATTAAATTCTTTTGTTAATTCAATAATCACAGAGAGAGTTTTTTAGTCGTCCCATGCATAATATCTCAATAAATTCCAAAAAATTACCATGTGAATCCAGAAATAATTCAAATGAATAAAAAAATATCCATGATAATTATTTATGTGATGAACCTATGATCAAGTAGCAAGGGAAGAAATCTCCAAACCGAAGCATGCGTAGAAGAACATAACAGTTAACACCCAGATATTAACGTTAACAATAATCAATTAGAATATGGGAAATACAGATTTGTAAATTAATGTTATTAAGTAAAATACACATTAATAAGGTTATTATAAATTTTAATAGTAAACCTTAATTTATCATATAGTGAGTTTGATCATCTTCGACCAAGATAAATTAAAAGATACTAGTTTCTTTTCCAATCTCACTTTGAAATCAAGATTGCTTATGAGTAAATTTCCATTAGGAGAAATTTTATGTCATTTATATTTAAAACCTAATAAATTTTATTATCCTATGGTTATTTTTTAATGAAATATCTCTTTACTATTTCAATTCCTTTCATTTCACAATTTAATAGAAAATATACTTGTAAATAGATTGAACCTTATCTATTCTCTTTAGTCAAAAATATTTTTTTTCTCTATGTCCATTTTTTCATATGCATATATAGATTTCCTTATCCCTACGTAATTAATTTATTTAATTAATTTTCTATTATATTTTAATATATTTAAAAATGTTTTAAAATATTTTTAAATTTTTTATTTTTCATGATTGTTTTCTCCATCCATTTTCTTCTGTTCTCTTTAGGAATATTAACTTTCATGTTTTCATGGGGTTCTAAAGTAATTATATTTTAGTTTAAAAATATTTGTCTCCTTTAATTTTTTTTTCTATATATAATTGAATATTTAGTACGTGGGTAACCTGGTCAAATATAACAATAAAAAATTTATTTGATCTTAAAAACACAAACATAGGGGGTTAAAACCAAAAAGAAACTCAAATTTCATAATTAATCTGATAAGAAGATAAAGTTGAATATGATTCCACACCTCAATCTTCTAAGCTTACTCATAGTCTAAGGATTCACCTTTTGAGTTTCCTATCACTCATAATCACTCATTAATGACATAATAATACAATGAAGCACTACAACTACAAGTACATTCAAAGACATCTCTAACCACTTAAAATGATTAAAAACAATAAAAATCTAGCATGAAGCATTCATGAGAGAACTTATCAATTAGACAAAAATACCACCATGAAGAAAACCAATATCATGTTACCACTATAGATGATATATAGGCCACCTGATGTAAGACAAATTCCATCAATACCACTACAATTCCAAGATACAATGGATAGAATCAACTACCCCATCGTATAGAACCGCCACAAAAATAACAACACCATCACACCCTAAAAAATAGAAACCAATAACCCAGAACCAACATAATGAAACCAAAATAATCTAACTATAGATACAATAACAACCAAGAAAACTATGGTTTAAAATTTCAAAAAACATAAAAACTGAAGAAAGGAACTTTCAAAACAAATAGTTCCCAACTAACAAATAAGATGAAATAAAATAAAATTACAAAATTTTATAAAGTAACAAAAAAGAAGAAAAAAACCTAAACAATCCCAAGGTACCAAGATACCCACCAAAATAATCCAAAATGGGATCTAATGTCATGGTTATGGAAATAATGGTAGGGGATGATAGGAATCATTCCAGGACTGGGGTGATGATAAAAATAATCAAAGACCACAAAACGTGGGAAACCCTGAACTAGATAAATCAAATCATCTGAACTGATGATCCACCATTACTATACCAATAATCCATTAGAAACAAAACACTTGACCAATATTGGTTCAATCATGATGGGTTATATGTAAATATAACAGAGGAAGGGAAGCCAATTTTTCTAAATATTTTTATACAGATATTATTTTTAAAATTATTTCCTTTTAAAAAATGTCATTAAAAAGAAACATTTGTTTCATAAAAAATTAAAATAAATTTTACAACACTCTCATAAAATGTTTTAAATGTATATTAATATTATTTGATGTGTTTGGTAATTCATTTGAAAAATTATATAATGATACCATCCACCTTCATTCTATATATGATTCTTTTTTAATTAATGGGATGATTCTTATGAAATTTTTTTTATTATCATGGTCAAATTAATAAATGATGAAATTATTAATGTATTTATGAAACACATAGATGTATGTTTATAAATTATGTGATGGATGGTCCCAGAATAATATCGTCTTCCAATGCATTGGGTAATGCTTTATATCTCATGAGATGATAGGGAATAGGGAGTGAACCCAAACCACTAAGGGACTCTTCCCACTACATTTATTGGAATGGAGAGTGAACACAAAACCATGTGTTACTCTGTACACTTTGTTTAGGGAAATAGAGAGTAAACCCAACCTGCTAAGGGATTTAGTCCACTGTTTTTGTGGAAATAGGTATTGAACCCAATCCCATAAGTGATTTTCTACTATGTTTAGGTAATGGAGAGTGAACCCATTCCACTATGGGACTCTATATGACACGAGATAATAGTCCTGTAAGATTTCATGATATAAAAATTATTTTATATGCATATGAGTTATCTAAATTCTCATGACATAGATATCTATTATATATTATTACTATTTTATATTTTCACGGATCGTGATTATAGACTAATTTTTCCAAAATCATATAACTCACTTCTTATGTTATTATAAAAGCCTTATGTCTTGAATCAGGATTTATAATCAATGTTTTTTTAGGTATGATTTCATTACATTATGTTCATTTCCATTCATTATGTTTTTCAACCCACATGTTCTTACTCTTAATTATGTTTCCATTATTTAGGTAATGATGAAGAGTATTATGCATGATATGTCTAGAAGTATATAACATGTGAAGATTACTTAAGAGATATATTAAAGAATTTTAGTAAATTATATTTGATATATACCAAATATCTAAATAAACAAAACCTATAGGTTTTGTGGTGTGATTTATTATGGGATCTAATAAATATTTATATTAAATGATATAATAAGCAGGTATGTGATAGTCAGGTCATCACTATTGGTATCACTGTATGGTTTAGTTACTTATTGGAATTAGGTTATAAAAGAGGATATAACTTAAAAAACCTAAGTTGAACCAAAATCAATCTAGAGTGTGTTAGTGTTTGAACTTTTTTATTAATATATTAATAGTTGTATTAAAACAATAATAGTATTATTTTGATAAATTACTATTTCCTCACATTTAATTAAATATAATTTTTTTTGAAATATAATAAATTTTTACTTTCATAAAATTTTTCATCTATTAATAATTTTAAGTTGTTTCAATTGGGTAAAATTTTATATATTCATAATTCCAATCTATTTAGTTATTTTTATATGTTTTTCTTGGTGAACTTTTAGAAAAAAAATATGGCCAACCATGAATATCCCTAAGGGCCATCCCATCAGCCACATAGGGGAACTAAGGTTCAACCCATTGGAGAGCCAGTTTTGAGGGAAAAACCAAATAAATACAGGCCATGTATAGGCCTAAGGACAATAGGCTTACAGGAGTTCATGGGCTAGGGATATTAGGGTAGCGTGGGTCGATGTAGACCATGAGTCCAAGTTGTGTGCATAGGTGTGTGTGAATGTTGACCCCCCCCCCCCCCACAAAAAGATCTAACTAATAGTAGAATTTATTAATTTATATATATGATTTTCAATAGTACACATGTATGATGTGGGACTTGGGTGCCAAAAAATGTTTATCCAGCTTTAAACATTAGAGACATTCTTTCCACTATTTGATCTAGATAGTTAAAACTATCTAAATAGGCCACCATTGAGCTTATACCTCCAGCTATATTTGAGGTTACTATTTCCACATGTTCACATATTGACTACCCTAAACTAATGTTGAGCCTTCCACGGAATAATCAAGCAACATTGAACATTCCAAGATCTTGATTTGGATTAATAATTTTCTCAATATAATGAATGAAACTATGTCTAGCAAGCATGCGGTAATTTAAAAAATATAATTCATTTGAGAATAATTATGTTTTGTAAGAGTTCATCACTAGATGTTTTCGGTAATGATGGTAGTAGAATAACTCATCCCTAAAGCATCATTCTGAAATGATATATTAATCTACCACTCGATGGGAGCTCACATAACTTCTTGGGGTAGCACTACCAGCTTTTATAGATGGCTAATCCCACTTCTACTCCATCTAGCGAGAGTAGTAGCAATGGTTGACCATTTGATCACCTTCGTGATACCACCAAAAGACAATGGTAGCACCATCCATGAAAGGAACTATAGTTTCCCTTTGATATTAGATCAAATCAGTCGACAACTCTATGTTGCATGGGTAGTTTGATCTACCATCCATGATAGTAGTTAAACCTGATTAGTAGTGAATTTATCTATGAACCAATGGTAGATCCTATATTCTTTAGTAAAAGTATCTTTATCCTTCAAAAAGTAGACTATAATCAATGGAATATTACTTGGGATGGTAAGATCATTCCCTTACCAGTGAAGGTAGATACATTTGATGGTGGCCTGTCAGTTCTACTTATTTTTATCTACTGTCAGTTAAAAATTTAGAAAAAATAAAATTCATACTATTTTTATTACTTTAATTGGGTAAATAATTATAATTTCTATTTTATTATATTTTCAAAAAATAAATATTATTAAATGCTGTAAAAAAGTATTTTGAGAATATATTTTGTATATATTATACACACACAATATGTTACATGTCATGAACCTTTCCCCGGGGTCCATGTTGTGACTACCCCATTCCCACCTCCCATAGTCCATTGGATAACAAGTAGCTCTAAGTAGGCATACCCACAAGCGGGGGAAATTTTCCCAAGTGCCTTTACACATGCACCCACCTCTAAGAAAAGTGATGAAACAAGAAACACTGAGTAGAAATTCATGTATCTACTATGAAAACCCACACAAAGTAAATATTACCAACTAAATGTAATGGGGTTGAGTATATAATTCCATGAAAAGAAAAGTACAATCTCATGGAATCTATCTACCAAAAATCCTACTTGAATGGTAGGTACAGAAGATGTTGGAAGTCACTAAAGTGAACCCTGTCTGTCGGGCCTCACTCAAAGTACCACATGTGTTCGGTCCACTAAGGATCACCTCCAATTTGTTAGTCATCTTCACAAGACACGAAATGTTCAGACGATACCTGTGTAGTGGTAATTAAGAGAATACTCAGTAGGGATCCAAAAATACAACAGTATACCACAAAGAAATACATAGAGCAGAATACCAAAGAGGTACAGGAAGTGTAGCCACTAAGAAGTATATTCAAGAGAGTCATTAGAGTCAGATCACACAAGTATATGTATATGAAATACATATGTTAATAAATTCTAGGCATATTCAAATCCAAGGAGATGCACTCTGAGTTTTCGAAAAAGACACACCCCGCATAGGCACCAAAGACACACTACGTAGGTGACACAGTCTGTACAGGCATAGAAGACACACTCCATAAAAGATATAATCAATGCAGTCATAGGAGACAAAATCTATAGAATACACAATCCATGTGGGAATAGGAGACACACTCCATGTGGGTGTAGGAGACACAATTCGTACGAGACACACTCCATGTGGGAGTAGGAGACACAATTCGTAGGGGAAAACCAGACACATGATTCCACTCTTGGCATGGTCATTCTGGGAGAACCTACTCCTCAATCCAAAAATGTTCATGTTCCAACCTCCAAAATAACTCTCACAGAGGATCTTAAAAGTACATCCTCACTGGAAGGATCCCAATGCCACAAACGACTCTTCAAGCATACATACTATTTGAAAGTTACACAACCTTTAATGAAAATGGACCGGTTGGGTCTGGGTCTGGTATAAACTGACCCGGACCATCGGGTCAACCCGGACTGTACCACCACCAGCTCAGACCACTTGTGTGTGCTAGTTTGTTTGAAACGGATATTACCACTGTCACATCCCCACCTAGTCAATGCGGTCAGCCGCTGTGTGACCCGCTCCGCAGCGATTACCATGGGGTCCTATCGTGGTCCTACTGTACCAAGGACCCCCACTGCATATCAATCAGCACAACCACTATCTTCCCTACTATTGGACCTAGTACCCACTTATATCCATGTGGTATGATCCCATTCTATCAGCGTGGTCCCACCGATGATGTTTTCTAGTGGTCTCTACTCTACGAGCCTTAGAGTCTCCTCTGGTGCCCCATTTTTCGAAACAAGGTCACTATTATGATCCTCAGGCCACTTTCTTCACTAAAATAAACACCAAATCATCTTTTCACTGATCTAGGGGTCTTACCACATTTATAACCTCCCGAAAACACCCTACAGAACAACGTGGGTCCTTTGGGTGAAGAATGAAAGAATAGAGTAGGTGAAAACACCATGAAAAATCAATGAACGAATGTTGAACTCGTTCATTGTGGCCTTCATTCATCCCATTAGAAAAGGGGGATTAATCAGTGTGGATAATCACTAAGGTTTAATTCAATTTAATATTGAATTCTAACTATCCTATAAGAATGATCAAACCACAGATCAACCAGCTCATGGGTTGGACACCATTTTTCATTGAAGATAAGAACGAGGAATGAATTCAAACGAAAACCACTATCAGGAGTTTGGATCGATTGGGGAATAACGTTCTTTATTGATGGAAATTCTTCCTCTAGTGATCTTGATTTATCATCTTTTGTTTGTTCATTTCCAGCCAAATAGAGGTTTCTCTAACACTTTTATTCTCCAAATATTCTAGAAAAGTTCACTAAGATTGTGGTATAATCATGTATCCCTATCAAGATGTCAAATAAATAAAATAAATTTCACTATTACCATGTTGTTTCAATTATCAATGAAAACAGGTTTCACGGTAATGGCATCATAGTATCACTGTGATTTTGTGAAATTTCGAAAATAAATAAAATAATTTTTTTATGTTTTTTTATTCTCATTTATAATGTCAAAAATATTATCTGTCGTAGTTGACCTGTGCTGGCCGATGTTATTCCCTTCCAAATTAAAATGCTACATTACACACTCAATGGTGGTCTAATATTTCCAATTAGAGTAATCTTTCATGACTTATTATGATATTAAAATAAAATAATTTTATTTAATAATTTTATTTATTATTACGTCCTTTCAGGTTTTCTCACTAACGACCCGTGCAGAGTAAAGTTATGTTACGCCATGGGTAAACCTGCCATTCTAAACACAAAGGTTCCATCATATTTCTGATCTAGGAACTAGTTTAGAAGTCATTGTAAATATTTAAGAAAAACACTTACAATTTCTCATACAAATATAATAGTTTTTGTCTAATTGTTCTGGGCACAACAAGTATAACAAACCTGCTCTTTATTACATATTTAAACATGATTTATTATATAAAATTCCACTTAAGACAACTATGAGGATCAAGAGGTATAGTTTTTGGAAAATTAGGAACATTACATGACAACTGAAGACAAAAAATATAACATCTTTATAGAAAAAATCATTTTCATAATCACAACATTCGTTTGTAATTTTCATATGCATGAGATAACCTGCGGACATACATAGGAAAAGGGTGAGCTATAAAGCCCAATAAGGGAGTAAAAAAAGGAATAAATTTAAGAGTAAAGTACATGTTAGGAAATAGGAATATCAATGGATAACAAGAGAAAATTGAAAATAATGGTATGATATAACATGTTTATCATAACATGGAAATGTGGAAACAACATACCACATGATATTATAATGAGCCAAGGATCATTGCTCATGGATTAGTATGAGTAAACCCTCATTGCACATGGATTATCATGGTTAAACCATCATTTCACATGAATTATAATGATTAAACCCTCATTATACATGGATTATCATGATACTGAACATTACCCAATGCATTGGAGCGCTATTAGGGCACACCCTTTATAAACATTTCATTTCATGCATAAGTGTGCCACATAAATCATATAGCATGGGATAATTAAACATCATATGTTATAAAAAGATTAGGGAATGTAGAGTACATTAATTTATATACCATTCAATATGTATATGTGCATTAAGTTGAATACCCTTGATAGATAAATGGGTATGGTATTCACTACACAATGATTTTGTCTTGGAAAATTGCAGTGCCATTTCGGTCACCGAACAAGGTGACAAAAAAACTCATAAAAATGGTCAATGAGAGAGAAAGAGATATCTAATCATTTTTACATGAAATGTACAGTAAGGGGGTCATATAGGTACATGTTCTAATATAATTAATTTTGATATAGAAGGTGTAGCATAATAAAGAATATTGATGGTAGAGGAAAAATGGAATAACTCTTATGAAATTTCGGCATTGTAATAGGCATACATGGGAGAAATTAATTAGAGAGAAAGAGGTATATAATAATTTAAACATAAGAAAGTATTTATGGGGGGTTATAAATTATACACCAACACTTAATTAAATTTAATTAGGTATTACAATATAAATAATATTTGATAAAAATGAGAAAGGAAGGAATACCTTACTTGAGTGTACAACTTCAAGAGATTGAGGAGGGACTTCAAGAGATCTTGGGGCACCATGGGAGGTTTCTAGAGATAAGGGAATATTAGGGACGTGGATAAATGTTTTTTAGTGAAGATAAGTGGGAGATTGTTTGGGTGTATATAGGAAATGAGAGAATAATTATTTATTATTTCACAAACATAGGTTTTGGAGTCTATATAATTAAATATTAAAACCCAAAAACCTACCTATGGGTTTTTCCAAGGTTTTATCCTTAGGAGAGTGGAAAAATTATTTTATAATTAAAAATTCTGAACATATTAAAATATTTTTCTTTCTTATGTGTTGGTGTGTCACACTCTCAACGAAATCATTTTAAAATATTAAAGTACTTTATAAATCTTGGAGGTTCCAGTAAGGCATTATAAAAGTAATCAAAAAATATAAAATCACTTTATTTTAAATATAAAACATATATTGTTTGAACACTCATTTTATTGTATTTTATTACATCACTATTCAGTCATTATAATGTCATAAAACAAATTATATATTTATACGGTATTTAATTTTTACCCCAAAATTTGGTTTTTTAGAAAATTATGAAAAATTACCCATTGGATAATTTCAACATCTTGATTAAAAAATAATATTCATTATATCTAAATAATTTTATAAATATGAGTGTTTTAGTTTAAAAAAAATGACATTAATTGAAAATTCAAGGGGCTTTGACAAAAAAATCTTTTTTCAAACCATAAAAAAAATTACAATTGTATCCATAAAAATTTTATGATCATTTATATTTAATAAAAAGTAATTTAGTAATAATATTTTTTAAAAATATTATTTAATTAAAAAATACATTAATTCATTAGAATATATTTCTTAATTTTATTTTAATATTAACTAAAAATACTTTTTGATTTAAAAACCATTTACAAAGAAAAAATACTAAAATAAAGGTATATGATTTAGTCTAAAAAAATAAGGAACATAATCATAATTCTAGGGTCTTGTTACATATCCATTTATTACATCAGCATATGCTCTATGAGTATGGTGTGTGATGGTTGGGCTTTCTTGGGTCCGATCGGTGAACATGGTTTGGGCAGTGATCTCGACGAGCTTAAAATTATCCCATAAATGGTTTCTATCATGATTATGTTATTGGATATTGACTTTGGATTAGTCTAGGAAAAATCACAAATTTCTATTTCCCTTGACTGATTCGATAAATGGTCTTTAAAGGGAATGATCCTACCGGTCGAGCTCATCACTTCCTTTGTCTATTCCAAAAGGTTTAGTTAAAATACTATAATTATACTAAACATGAGACCAATATTAAATGACTATATAATCAACGGTAATGATACATAATGGTTGTTTAAACCCAATAAAAATACACATGTTTTCTATATCCATAATAAATTTATTTAAATTAAAGGAAAATAAATTTTTTTCATGAATGTTTGGGTCGTTACAACATTCGACCCTTCAGAAATTTTACCCTTGAAATTTCCTATTCCCACACTCAAACATATGTGGTTAACTCTGCCTCCTCATTTATTATTTTTCCCACGTTGCCTCTTCAATCTTTTGGTTTCTCAATAAAACATTGATGAGGTCCATTTTATAATTTCATAGAACTTTTTCTCTATGATATAAGATCCTCACCATCTTCAATTCATAGGAGTGGTCATTCTCCAATGGAACCACCTATGGATTGAGTACATGCGATTGGTTATGTATGTACTTCCAAAAGAGTTATAAATGGAATAAATCATGTACTTGAGATAGGTTCAACGAGAATTCTAGTTGATAGAATACTTCTCCAATTAAATCAAGGATCTCAAAAGGGATAATGTACCTTGGATTAAGCTTTATCTTCTACCCAAATCTAATAACTCTATTCCACAGTTATATACGGAGGAATACCATGTCCCATCATAAAACTCTAGGTATCATCGATGATTATCAGCATAGATCTTTTATCGACTTTAGGATTCTTTAGTGTGCTGCTGGATGGTATTAACCTTATCCACCATTTCTTCATCCATTTATAGACCTAGGAGTTTTCTCTCCCTATATTCATACCAACATGCCAGTGTTCTGCACCACTTCCCATAAAGAGATTAATAAGGATCTATTTGGATGCTTGATTGGAAACAATTATTTTAAGGGAACTCAAAAAGAGGAATATGTTGATCCCATCCTCCATTGATGTCAATTTAGAATGATCTCAAAATTTCCTCAAGTGTTCTGACAGTTTACTCAGATTGGCTATCAGTTTGATGATGATAAGCTGTACAAAATTTCATCTCAGTAATCAGAGTGTGTTGGAGACTCTTCTAGGACCTATAGGTTAATCTTGGATATTGATTTGATTCAATCGATTGTGTTACTCCATTGATCCTTACCACTTCTCTGATTCATATCCATGCTAGTTAATCCAATGAGAAATCCACTCAAATTGTAGTGAAGTGTGCAGCCTTTGTATGACGATCCACAACAACCAAGATAGAATTGTTTCCTTTGGATGTCTTTGGAATTCTAGTGAAAAAGTCCATGGGAATGTTCTCTTGTTTCCATGTTTGTATGGGTAATGGTTTCATCATCCCCTTATATTTATTCCACTTAGCCATCACTTTATGAAACAACAAAAACTTTGGTGTATACTCAACGATCTCATTCTTCACATAATCCCACCAATAATGCTCTTGGAGATCTCGATTCATCTTTGTGTTTCTAGGGTGAATGGTGAAATTTTATATATGTTCATCATCCAAAAGTTTATTCTTTAACTCTAGATTTTATGGAACACATAATCTTCTCAAAAATCCCACAATTCCTTCTTCATTAACATTGAACTATGATGATTTCCCTTTTCTGATAGATTCCACTATCTTCTGAATTCCAATATTATACTTTTGAGAATCATTAAACCTTTCCAAAAGAGACAGTTGAGCAATCATTTGTGAAATGATTAATGATTTTCCCTTCTTTATGATACCTAGGTCAATATTCATCCAATCTAAGTAGATTGGATTCTTTTAAATTCTCATCAATTAATGATTTTCTAGATCATTTATACTTATAAAATCTGCCTATTTATTTGTTTTCCCCAGATGGTAGTGAATTGAGCATTCATAGTAGTAGATTATATCTAACCATATTTGCTGGATCATGTTCAAATCCTTCTGTGTGAATATAAACTTGACGCTTTTGGGATCAGTATATATTTCACACTTCTCCCCAAAGAGGCATTGTCGCCAAATTTTTAAAGCAATGATTACTGAAAAAACTCCAGATAATGTGTTAGATAGTTTTTATCATGAACTTTCAATTGACATGAGGAATAGACAATGACTTTTTCATTTTTCATCAACACACATCCCATTCTCTTCTTCGAAGAATCACTGAATAACTCAAAAAGTTCTCTATTTGTGGGTAGTGTAAGCATAGATGCAGTGATACGTCTCTATTTTAGCTCCTTGAAGTTATCTTTTCATTATTAACTCCAAGTAAACTTGACTCCCTTACGAGTGAGCTTGGTAATAGGGTTTGAAAATCATGAGAAATTTCTCACAAATCAGCAATAATATCCAACTAACCCAAGGAAACTATGGATATCCATCACAGATGTTGGCCTCAACCATCCCTTATTTGCATTTGTCCTAGAGGGATCAATAGATATCCCATTTTTTGTGATGATACATCCCAGGAATGAGACATCCTTTAAACAAAACTCACACTTTCTATACTTTTCATAGAGATTTTCCTTTAGAAATGTCTCTTGTAAAGTTCTTAGATTCTCCTCATGATCCTCTTTGGGTTTGGACTATATTAGATTATCATTTATTAAGACAACCAATTTTTTTTTGAGGTAATCTATAAAGACTCTATTTATCAAGTCCATGAAGATTCTGGATCATTAGTGAGTCCAAAAAGAATTACTATGAATTCATAGTTCCCGTACCTTGTATAAAAAGTAATCTTGGGGATATCCACCTTCTTCACCATTACTTTGTAATATCCCGACCACACATATACCTTGGATAAGTATTGTTCTCCACATAACTAAGAAAAAAAATAATCAATTATGGTAAAAGGATACTTGTTCTTTATCATTATTTGTCGAACTCACGAAAATCAATGCAATGGTGCTTCTACCCATCCTTGTTCTTGTCGAAGAGGTCTAGATCACCCCCTGGTGAAGCACATGGGCGTATAAACCCTTTATCTAGATTCTTTGGTTATTGTTTCCTAATATCCTCAAACTCCTCAACAACCATTCTATATAGAGTCTTGGATATTGGCGAATCCCTAGGTATAAGATCAATTGAGAAATCAATATCTCGTCTTGGAAGAGTATCAGGAAATTCCTCGGGAAACACTTTAGTGAATTACCTCACAAAAGGCATGTCTTCGAGGATGGTTCCATCATTAGACTCAATAATCTAAGAAAGATATTCATTTTCATTGGGATGTAATATCCATGCTTGACATGATGGTTCTAAAGACGATTCATCCTCATACTTTCACTTATATAGAATCAGAGGTCGATTCACTAAATGAATATTGATTTCTCTCTCATAGAAATTTATGTTATCTATATATATGGAAAGACAATCCATGCCATGAATTGCATAAAATTATACTTGATGAAGTATGAATAGGTTATCTATGAAGTTTAATCCTAACATTGTGATATGGGAGGAGTTATATTAATGGGATTCAATAATTTCCCTATTTTTCATTCTCACTGACATCTCTACTTCCATGATTTGTGGTGGTGTTGAGATTGTTCTACTAAACATTAAAAATATAAAATAATGAATAGATCTAGAATAAAAAATTATATTAAATTTTATTGAATGAATAAGTAGTGTACCTATAAACACTTTTTGGTTGGGATATTCTTCATTAGTAGTGATGGAAAAGTCTCAACCTTGCTGCCATGGAGGTTTTTGGTTGCCTCTGAAAATCCTTGGCTTAGGGAACTGGTTTGAAAATTTACCTGGTTCTTTACTGTTGAAGAAATGATCAATACGTTGGGGTTCTAATGGAGGATTCTTAACCTCCATTACAACAATGGTTCTTTCTTATTGGTAATTAATGGCCATGCGCCTTTCTCTTACACACCTAAATCATTTCCTCATCCCCTTTAGAAATATTTTGGGGTGATTGTTTCTGCACCTTTGGCTAGTGGGGTGTTGTAATTTCTTAGAACCATTGGATTTATCTTTCGAACTTCCATAATTAAATTCCACATTCCGCTTATTATCCCCATGATACCCCTCAAATTATTCGATCTCCATTTCTACTATCTAGGAATACCAAACAATTTCCTCATAGTTATTGAAGTCACATGTCGCCAGGGCTTTCTGTAGGCTAGGTTTCATCCCACCAAAGAAAAGTTAAACCTTGAATTTAGGGGTAACGACAAAGCCAGAGGCATATCATGAACGCCTTATGAAGTTTCCTTGTATGATCTGATGGATTAATCACCTTTTTTTCTTGGGGGAAAAGAATTCATTTTACATCTTATGTTGGAGGGTGTGAGGAAAATATTTATCAAAAAAAATTTATCAGGAATCTTTCCATTCCAACACATTGATCTATTCCTCAGGCTTCGTAGTTTTTATCAATGTCCACCATTGATCACCTTGACCCTCTATATGATGACCAGCTAGAAAAAAATTCTCTTATTCGGTACATTGATGGATGGAGAATATCTTCTTAATGGATTTGATCCATTGTTCGGTGGTTGAGGGATCATATGATCCATTGAAAGTAGGGGGTATTTTTCTCATGAAGATCTCAGTTGTGTATTGTTCTTTATTGGGGGGGTGGATGTTCCTTATGAACCATGTTTCTATTCAAAATATGAGTTAACTAAGAGAGTATCATGAATAAGTTTGCAATTAACTCTCTCATCATATTGAGCATCTCATTAGAATAGTCATTGCGTTGATCTTTTCATTGGTTGTTAGCACGAGCCCTCATATTACTGGCCATTGGCAGGAATACAAAGAATTTTAGGGATAACACATAAAGGGGAATCTAATGAAAAAATGGAAAACATATAAATTATATTTATTTCCTTAACTTAAGAATTTATAGTCTTCCATATATGTTATCCATGATATACTTCCAAACATATATTCTAAGGAGAATTTGTTTTCATCCCTTAATAAATGATCATAATAAGCTTATGAATTTACCAGAGCATATCCCATGGGTGTATCGAACCAAGAGTGAAGTAAGTCTCATTGTTATGCACTAGTTCTTGTTCAATTCTAGCTCAATGCGGTGTTTTCGGGTTTTACCCCTAGATACATCTATTCCAAAGCCACATCTACGTGTTCATATATAGACATGGATGCATTTTCATAATAAAACACTTACTCTATACTTACCAAAATTTAGGGATGTTTTTATTATAATTAATATTATTCTTTTGGATTTCACTAGGGTTTTCTAATCCTAATACCAAAAATAACTAAACATATCCTCTAATACCGTCTTTAACAACCCAGCTATTTATTACATATCTAGACATGATTTATTACATAAAATTGCACTTAAGAAAACTACAAGGATTGAGAGGTATAGTGTCTTGGGAAATTAGAAACATTACATGAAAACATAAGATATAAAATAAAAAATCTTTATTTAAATCTTCTTTTACATGACCACAACATTCCTTCGTACATAGCATTGCATTGGATAACCCGAGGACATACACAAGAAAAGGGTGAGCTATAAAGCCGAGTAAGGGAGTAAACAAGGAATAACATTAAGAGTACAGTGCATGTTGTGAAATAGGAATATCAATGGATCAAAAGAGAAACATGAACATAAATTCATGATATTTCATGATTATTATAACATTTAAATGTGGTAACAACATAAAACATGATATTAGCATTATCCAAGGCTCGTTGCACAAGGATTAGTATGGGTAAACCCTCATTGAAAATGTATTAGAAGGATTAAAAACTCATTGCGCATGAATTATAATAAATAAACTCTCATTGAATATATAGTATCATGATATTAAGCCTTACCCAATGCAAGGGAGCTCTATCATGACACACCCTTTATAAACATTTCATTTCTTGCATAAGTGTGCCACAAGGATCATATAACATGGAATCATTAAAAATCATAAGTTATTCATCATGTAGGTAATGTGTAATACATATATTTATATACCATTTAATATGTATATTTTTATAAATGTGAATACCCCTGATAAAAAAATGGGTATGGTATTCACTACATGATGATTTTGGCTTGGAAAATTGTGGTGCAATTTTGGGAACCTAATGGTGTGACATTAAAATTCTTAAAAATGGTTGATGAGAGAGAAATGGGTCTCTCGTCATACGTACATGATATTTAAACTAAGTGGTTCATATATATACATGTACCAACACAATGAATTTTGAAAATGAAGGTGTAACATAATAAAGAAACTCGAAGGAATATGAGAAATGGAATAACTCTTACGAAAGTTCTGCATGGTAATGGGAATACGTGGAAGGAATTAATGCGAGAGAAAGAGGAATCAGATCACTAGAACATAAATAAGTAAGTATTTGGGTTGTTTTAAATCATACCCCAACATTTTTAATTGAAAGTAAAAGGGTATTACAACAAAAAAACATGGATAAAATGAGAATGGAAGGAATCCATTACCAGAGTGTGTGGATTCAAGAACTTGAGGAGGGGATTCAAGAGAGATTGGGGATCATTTAGAGGATTCTAGAGAGAGGAGGGAAGAGTTGGGTCATGTTCCAAGGATTTTGATTGAAGATAAATGGGATCTTGGGTGGATTTATATTGGAAATGAGAAGAAAATCCTTTAATATTTCACAAACATAGGTTTTTGGAATCTACATAATTAAATAATTAAAACCACCAACCTTCCCCTGGTTTTTACACATGATGTTTTCCAAAGAGGAGTGTAAAAAATTAATATATTAGGCTAAAGTCTGAACTTATTAAAATATTTGGCTTACTTATGTGGAGGTGAGTCACACTCTCAAGGAAATCATTTTAAATATTAAAACATTTTATAAGTCTTGGAGGGTCAACTTAAACATTATAAAATAAATTAAAAAAATATAAAATCAAATTTTTTTAAAGGTAAAACATATATTTCCAGAACATACCTTTTATAGTATTTTATTACATCAATATTGGGTCATTATGATGTCATAAAACACATTATATATTCATATGATATTTAATTTTTACCCAAATATTTGATTCTTTGAAAATTATGAAAAAATCAATGTTGGATAATTTTGAAATCTTGATTCCAAAAATAATATTCATTTTATCTAAATAATTTTCTAAATATGTTAATTTTCACGTTTTAAATTAAAACTGACATATATTGAAAATTCAGGAGTTTTGATAAAAAACAGATTTCAAATAATAATATATATTAAAATTCTATTAACAAAAATTATAAAATCAATTATATTTAATAAAAAATAATTTAGTAATAATATTTTACTAAATATTTTTTAATTCAAAAAAAAAATTATTTCATCGTAATAGATTTCTTCATTGAGTTTAAATATTAACTAAAAATACTATTTGTGATTTAAAAACCATTTACATAGAAACAATAATAAAATGAATTTATATTATTTATTCTATACAAAACTATTCCACATAATCATAATTATAGTGTCTTGTTACATATCTATTTATTACACCAGCATATTCCCTCTGAGTATGGTGTCCGATGGCAGGGCTTTCTTGGGTCTATTCAGGGAACATGGTTTGGGCCATGATCTCATGAGCGTGAAATTCTCTTGTAAACGATTTCACTCTTGCTTAAGTTATTTTATCTCATCTTCGTCTTAGTCTAGGGAAAATTCCTAAAAATCTATATCCCTCGAAAGATATGATGAATGGACTTTAAAGGGAATGATCCTACTGGTAGAGGACATTACATCCTTTTTCTATGCCAAAAGGTTTAGTTAAAACCCTATATTTATACAATACACGTGATCACTAGCAATGATACTTAATGGTTATTTAAACCAAAAAAAAATTAATATGTTTTCCATATCCATAAGTCATTTATTTAAATAAAAGGAAAGGAAATTTTATTCATGAATGTTCGGGTCTTTACCCCAGGCCTGAGAAATGCACACCGTCTCAGCACCTTGTCTCAGTATTTTCCCAATAAATTTATTAAAATAAATATTAAAAAAATATGTGTCATTACATTACACACATATATTATAAAAAGATATATTTTTTATAATAATTTAACTAACTAAAAATTTAATCATATTATCCTAATTATTTTATAAATGTGTATTATATTTTTTACAAATGTTCATATTAGAATCATTATGTTATTGTTTCATATAGAACAAATGTGTTTACAAATTCTTTGATATTGAGTATTATTTTTTAAAATATATGGAATGGTAATATTATGTTTTTTATTAACTAAAAGATGGAATATAGTGATTTTATAATGGCATTATCTAAGAAGATCTATAAATTGATGAATTATGATTAGTCCACTGACACAAGATCTAGTTATTAAATAAACTCATATAGTTTATTAAACCCAACATTAAAAATTACATGAGATAAAAATTCTTCCAACACATTTGATCAATGAATTATAAGAATTTCATTTCCTTACTAAGATCACAAATAAACATCAATTGTACCATACTATTTTTTTGGAAGTGATCAGGATCATAAATATTCATTATCTTTATAATTGGATTACTATACTAGTTTTTTTTATTTTTTTATTTTTAATCATTTATTTATCTATTTATAATCCATTAATTATGGTTTATGATTTCCTTAATAAAAAAGGTATCTATGTTTGTTGTTATATCACCAAAAAGGATGTTTCAGTTTGTGAATCCTAAATTAAGGTTAAGTCTATAAAATTCTAAACTCATATTAAAAGTTTGGGTTTTTCCTTTGGGTATTATAAATGGAAATGTATGTAACATGTTATCAAACATATAAAAATGAGTTTCATAGTGGGTATCAATCTTCTTGTTGATTACAGAATATTGATGAGTGCCTTGGGATCTTTGTGATCCAAAAAAATATAAAAAACTATGTTAATTATTTTAATTTCCATTGCACAACATATCTTGAACACAACACTCTCAAGATATTATTTTATAGATAAAACAATGATTGTATTTTATATGAATTTTAAATCACTATTCACCACATCCATTATTTATTTACAACTACTAAGATTGAAAAATTGTTGTTAGAGGGAGTTGGTTCCTTAAAATATAGTTATATTCTATGTTTTTATTAATCTGATACCAAACAATTGGTTTTAGAGAATGACCTTAATTAGTTACTATTTTTTATAACCCTTCTAGAGGTATTTATATTTCTTATATTTCTAAATATTGTTATTACTTTAATATCCTAGACCTAATAGTCTATAGAATAAAAGAAATGTTCTTGAATAAGGGAGGTGGAAATTCCAAAAATGGATGGATTCAACGAAACCTCCATTCTATATTAGAAGTGACTATGACTATTGGAATAACTTAATGAAAAAATACCTAAAATAGTTGAGGGTGTATCATTGTTCTATCATTGAAAATTCATATGAGCTACCAAAAGCTGATACAGATACTATTTTAGGTAAAAAAATTGTAATTTACATTTTGAATAATAAAGTCTATAATATTATCCATTTCATATGGATAATACTTCATGTTACTATAAACAGGTATCATAAGATAAAAATTACTAATTTAAGAATGCTCCACGTAGAATAAAAGGACGTCAATATGGGAGATACAGAACAAGTGAACCTAATTTTCCATTTGTTTACAAGTATTAAAAATAGTATGAGTTATATTGGTGAAGTAATAGAAAAAATAGTTCAAGTTGAATGATTAATTAGATATATAATAAAAATAAGTTATGAAAAGAAGTTCTCTATCGGAAAGAGTAATAATTTTAATGATTATACCTTATATGAAATAACAGGCTCTTTGATGTAATATAACATAGAGTTAACAGTCATTGTTGATGAGGATTATATAACTATAAAAGGTATGTATTTTTACTCAAGTGTTATTGAAGACTATAAAACTTTTAAATTTGAGTTATAGGAAAGCGAAAAAGAGGTGGATCACTTTAGAAAAAAAAATTCATGTTCATAAAAAACAATGGTTATTAGAGGAAGATAACAATAAATTTCAAAAAGGATTAAAAAACCGTAATTCTAGTAATAATAATGATATTTCAAAATGAAAATGGTATGTGTTTAGGAAAAAAATTCACTTTAGTATAGAAAATATAAAACTCATGCATAAATAAAAATAAAAATAGAAATCTTTGTTTGGAGGTTAGGAATGCTAATAAAGTTCATACGTAAGTTCTGATTCTTGAAGTGAACAAGGGATACAAAAAATTTCTAAGATTGGTGTAAAATGTGAGGTAACATATTCAAATTTCACAAAATTAATTAATCATACTAAATTTGATCAAAATTTTATTACTGAAAATTAATTTGAAAATGATTTATATTAATGTTAGTATTTTGATTTTATTAATTCTAATGTCAAAAAATTACTTGAAAATGAAGAATTGATTAATGATGTTGTCAATATATCTGAAATATATAATGATGTAAATATAAAAAATTGGTTAAATAAAATAATAAGAATAACATAGAATGCAATAATTTGAAAATTTTTGTTTCCCTAAATTAAAATTCTAAAGATAATTATGGCACTAAAATATTAAAACAAAAAGATAAAAATGGATGGATTAAAAAATTTCTAGTAGTTAATGATAAAGATTAATAACAAAGATTTAATTTTTTTGGAAGAGTTAAATAATCTTGAAAATAATTTTAAAAAATATAAGCAGGAAAAATAAGAAAATGAGAAACATAGATTATAGCTTTATTTTGAATGTTTATATAGAACTATAAAATTTTCAAAAAGAGAATATGAATTTGAAAAATTATGTTTTCAATATAAAAGATAATTTATCAAAAAAAATCAATGTAAATGACAAAATGATAATATATTTTCATCGGTGAAACTAAAATAATAATAATGGTTTTGGTTATAACAGTTCAGTACCAATGTTGGATAATACAACCTCAATTAATATTTATAAAATAATTATTTCTTGTGTAATATTTTTAAAATATAGATTAAAATGAAAATATGAAAAATAATTTTCACTAAGATTTACACAATCATTTAAGAATTTAATGAAATTTATTACTAGGGATTTATATTCTAAATATCCAACTAATAATGGTTTTAAATCAATTTGTGTTCCTAAATTTTCTACTACTAAAATAATTGGACCCAAATTAAGATGGGTATGAAAATATTATACTTGATTATTTAATTATATGAAACCAACTGTAGAAGTCTCCAAGAATAAATGTACTTGGACTATGGCTACATTAAGAACATGGAATGTGATATTTCTAAATTTCAATCTTTTATTTCATTAGATGGTTTCCCGGTCACACCTAGAGACAACTATAAAGGTAATATTAATGTTATTGGTGAATTTGGTATTTCTAAAACTATTATTATTCAAAATTATTATTATTTTATGGTTCATAAAACAATATAATATGTATATCAAAACTTTTGGATAATGGGATAATTATTGTTTTAGAAAATGTTAAATGTATTGTTCTGAAAGATAAATCGATTTTATTTTTTGCAAATAGAAACGAGAATTATTTACAATTAATTTTTTCATTATACCAAAGAAAAGGGTAACTGTTAAATTCTATAAAATTATAATTAGTTATGTTTAATTGGCATCTTCGGAATGAAAACATTAGACTATTTAAAAAACTATAAAAGAGTCAATAGGATCTGAAATTTCCAAATTTACATACAAGAAAGTACATTATGTGTGATTTCTTTTTAAAGGGTAAGAAACACAAATAAATTTTTAAATATATAAATGATGTTATTACTACTTGATTATTAGAAAAATTACATATTTACTTATATGGAACAATAAAATCTATAATTGTTTGTGGTAATAAATATGTATTTGTAATAGTAGATGATTACATTAGATTTTTTAGGATTTATTTATTATCATATAAAAATTTAACATTAATAAAATTTTGTTCTTTCAATAAACTTTTTTAAAAAATTATAAATCTATTAATAAACACTATTATTAGTGATAGAGGTGGTTAATTTATTAATTTTAGTCTTCAATTTTTTTTGAATAAAATGGATATAAACATTATTTTTCCGCCCATAAGAAATGATAACAAAATGGTGTGGTTGAATGAAAGAATCGATCAATACAAGAAATGGATAAATCAATGATTATGGAATTTAATGTGCCAAGATATTTGTAAAAAGAATCCATAAATATTGTTTGTAATGATTTAATAAAAGTGTATATTATAACTTTTTAGAATTATACCACTTATGAACTATTAAATGGGTTTAAACCTAAATTTAGATATTTTATAGTATTCAAATCCAATTACTTAATATTAAATACAAAACATAATTTATACATATTTGATTATAAAAGTGATGAAGGAATATTTTTTTTGGATATTCCAATACTATATAAAATATAGATTTTTAATATGATGAAAATAAATATTTATGAATATGTGATAGTTATGTATAATAGAAATAATAATAACAAGAAAAATTATATTTCAAACAAAGATGATGACGATTTTAGGGAATTTAATTTTGGTTAAGATAATGACTATGAAAATGAGAATTAATCAGTTGAGGGGGATAATATATCCTCTCAAAGAAAAACTAGAGTGGAAAACACATAAATATTATCCAATTGAAATGGTAATTAGAAATGAAGAATCTAGTATAGAATTCAAAAATTCTATTATAATTTATAATTGAAATTCTAATTTTGATGTTGATTTTGTTCATGTTAATATTTTCAATTATTTATTTGATTCTGAATTGGAGAAATGTTATTTTTTATGAATTAAATTAATTTTAATGAAATGAACTATTTAATTTGAATGATATTCAAAAATATAAACCAACAATGGAAAAAAATAGATTTTTCGTAATAAGCTTGATGAAGCTAGAAACATTGTTTAAAATAAACAATGTCTACTAGATCAAGGCTATTCCTAGGAATGGGGAATTGAATTTGAAGATAATTTTCCACTTTTTTCTAGAATGGAATCAATAATAATTTTATTATCTTTTTTATGTTTTCAATATATAAAATAATTTAAATGGAAAATAAAATGTTCATTTTTAAATGGAATTTTTTAGGAAGTTTCTATTAAAAAACCAATAGTTTGGAAAGTTAAAAATTTTAAAACCACGTTTTTAGACATAATAAATCTTTTTATGGTCTTACAAAATATTTTTTTACCTTTCTTTGAAAAACTAAATAAATTTGTAATACAAAATAATTTTGTTAAAGGTAATGGAAATCCAACATTTTTTATAAATAGAGGTTAAAATTATCTACTTATTGTACTTATTTATATTGATCATAAAATATTTGAATCAAAAATTGAATTATTGTGTAACTATTTTAAAAAACTAATGAAAAGTGAATTTTATTTGTTTGAATAGGGGAATTAATTTTTTTTCTTTTTTAAAAATTAATGAATGAAATGTTTTTATTTTCATATATCAAGTTATGTATGCTAAAGAACATGTTAAATTGTTTGTCCTAGACTCAAGTAATGCTATGAAAACAGAGATATGTAATGATTAAAAATTATTCTTGTTTGGATCTGGAATGTTAGTAGATATTAAACTATATATAGTCAAGACAACTAGTTTATTGTAAGTCATTACAAATAGAATTCAAACAATATTCTTAGTCTCATTATGTACTTGATTTTAGCCCAACCATTAGGAAAATAATATTTAAATAATTAAGAGAGTTATTAGATAAAGTATGGGAACTCTAAGAACAGGTTTAATTTACTAAAATCATAATTGTTTTGACATGTTACCATACTATGATTCTAATTTTGTAGGTTTTAGACTAGTATTAAAAATCAGAATAGGTATGTGTATTTTTTCTGTGTAAAATTATAATTTCATGAAGTTCTAATAAAAAAAATCAGAAGAAATATCTATAGTTGACTATATGTATGCTCGTATTACTAGTGGTTTTTCAAAATTTATATTTATTAAACAAATATTTTTTGATTTTAATATTTTTTTGATAAATTTCAAATCTTCTGTAATAATTTTAGTGCAATTTAAAATTCTAAAAACCCTCTAAAAACCCTAGAAAAAAACATATGGATTTCATATTTTATTTTTACTGGTATATGTAAATAAAGGTGATATTTGTTTACAATTGTTTCGTATTGAAAAATAATTTTCTTATGTTTTTACTAAACTTTTATATTCTATAAAATTTGTCAAAATGATGTTTGGATTGGGTATGCTAGAATCTTATTTATCTATTTAGTGTTATTATTGTCTGTGTTAAACTACACACTCTTTTAAAATCAATTTTCAATTGCACTCTAAATAAATGTTAAATTTCATGAGAATATTTTACTTGGTTAGTTATTAGTTTCTAATACTATTTAAGTTTGAGAATGTTATGAGATTTAATTTTAATATACTTACTAAAAAAATTCATAAAGGGGGAAATTTTTTTAATGATTAATTAGAGTATACAAATTTTATATTTTTTAATTCTGCAAAATAGGATATTATTAGTGTTTTAACGTATCTATTATTATATTAATGGTTTTATTAATTCATTAATAGTTGTTTTTTGATAAATTACTATTACATCTAACTTAATTAATTTCCAAATTGTTTAAAAATGTAATCATTTTTATTGACAAAAAATTATGTTTTTTTGATAAATATTAATTTTTTCAATTAGGTAAACATTTATATTTTTATAATTATATGATTTTAATATATGTTTTTTGTTTTTATAATTTTTTTAGTGGCCTTTTAGAAAACAATTTGGACAACCATGACTAGGCACAAGGGTGAACCAATCAAGCATATAGTGGGCCCATGGTTCAACCCGATGGGAGTTCCAACCAAAATAGACCATCCATGGCTGCATTGGTCCATGAGTAGTCACACTGGACTGTTCCCTCAAAGGAGTGCATGGGATGGTCTAGTTGGCCAATGTTGGTCAACTTGCCTAGTGAGTCCACGATGTGTGCATAGATGTGCGAGTGATGATCCCATGAAACTATATTGAGCTGATAGTGGCATGACCTAATTGATATAGTATAGTATCAACTTGATGAATGTCTAATGTTGGTCTTGAGGTTCACATACATTATTTATTTTATTTTAAAAGATATATACATTCCTTCTGTCATCCAATCCAGACAGTTACAACTATCTAATTGAGCCAATAGTCATATTCTACCTTCATCTATGTATGATGTTATGGTTCTCCATAGTTCATATCCTGAACACCATTGATCAAATCCAATAATACCATAAATGTTAATTGAAATTTTCTCTACATCATGCATGAAGACACATCTCGCATGCATATGGTAATTCAGTGAAGATAATTTGGTCGATAATAATTGTGTGGAAAAAGAGTTCATCACCAGTAATTTTGAATAGTGGCAGTATCTCACTTGTGCATACATTGAATCTCTATTTATCAATGGTAGATTAATCGAAAATTCAAATATAACTCAATTCAGTTATGAAAATAGAACTACCAGCTTCCATTTATAGTTTTTCCTACTTCCAATGCTTCTAGAAATGATAGTAGTAATGGTAGACTATTTAATTTCCTTCACAGAAGAATCATAAGCTAATGGTAGTTCCAAACATGATGAAAAATCCAATTTCAATTCTACAGAAGATCACAATGGCTGACCGCTCAATTTAATGATGTTAGTATCATCTACCATCTAGGATGATAGCTCAACATCAGTATCAACAAAACAATGGTAGCTCATGTGTTCTTCAATAATATTAGCTTGATCCCCAAAATGGTATAACATAATTAGTATTAGATCATCTAGTATGGTAGTATCATTCAACTTCTAGCTATGGTATAACCATGCGATTATAGCCTGTCAGCTGTAGAAACATCTTCCTTACACCTATTCTTTCTATCTACTAAGAGTTAAATATTTTTTCTAAAAGTATAATTCTTATTATTTTAATTACTTCAATTCATAAAAATAAATTTAATTCCTATTTTATTATATTTTTCTAAAATAATATAATTTCATGTTGTGTAAATATTATTTTCATCATATATTATGTATATATTACACACATGTAGTATATTACACAGATACAATATAAGATACTCTATTTTTATAATATTTTATATAACCAAAATTTTTGGATATTATTTTAACTTTTTTATAAATGTGTATTATATATGTTTTTACTAATGATCATACAAAAATATTTTTTTTATTTCATACATAATAAAATTGCATGAAAATTAATTGTTATCGAGTATGGTTTTTTCAAATACAGGTTATAATAATATTATGTTGTGTTATTCACCACCTCAGGTCATAATGAGACTGAATATTGTGATGATCTGAGAAATATCTTTGAAATAATTAGGTGGGATTATTTTATTGAGATGCAATAAAGGTATTAAATAAAAATAAAATATTTTAGTTGACATAATGTTACAATTTACATGTGATACAAATTCTTATTTCACATTTAATTAAAAAAAATTATGGCTTCTATTTCATTGGTGAGATCAAGAAGTGACTTAAATTATACCATCCTCTTTTTTTGAAGTGATCAATATCATATAAGTTATTTATCTTTATTATTTAATCCTTAGATTAGTTTTTTTACTTTATTTTTTACATTTTATCTTTTATTTATCTTTCTGTAATATTATTATAGAATATTATGCTTTTCCCAATAAAAAACATGTCTCTCATTTGGATATTCTACCACCTGAAAGGAAGCTTTGGGTTCTGACTCCTAAAAACAAGTTAGGTCTAGAATTGGTTAAATACACTTATAAAAATTCTGGGTTGTCTTTCTGTGTAATTTAAAAGTCATAATCTGAAACATGTTTTCACATCTATAAAATGGTGTTTCATAGTGATTACTAATATTATTTATGATTAGATAATTTTAATGAGTATAATACAATATTGGAGATTCGAAAAACTATAAAAAAAATTATGTTATTACTTTAAATTTATGTTGTACAACATATCTTTGACACAACACTCACTACATAATCTTTTATTAGTACAACTATGATTGTTTTGTCTTTAAATTTTAAATATCTATTCTAACCGTCTAGTATTTAATTCTATCTATTATGATCCATCAAGGTAAATCTACAATATAATATGTAGAAATTAAGGTATTTTAATTTAGGAAATATTAGGATTGATTATCTATATCATAGGTTATACAACATTGAATATCAATTTTTAATACTAACAGAAACCATTTTTGTTTTAGTAAGGTTCTGAGAAAAATCAGTAAATATCAGTTGTGTTTGGTAGGCAGAATATTGAAAATATCCTACTTGAGACTTGTTTGATGAAGTTATTCAAATATTGGAAATTATTTAAAAATATTAATTTATATCCCAAAGATATGGATAATAAATTACTGGTAAAACACTTTCTTGTATGGTTATTACCTAAAAAAATTATTAATCCACTCCGATAGAATTTTATGATAATATAATTATTGATATTTTTATTATTCTATATTTAGTCAAATTTTATATTATGTTTGGTTTTTATTGGATCTATCTACGTATATCCCATAATAATTATTAGGATATTGAAGTCAAATTTGACATCCCAAATCAACCCATCATTTTCTATTGGAGCAAGGTTGACTTTGAAATCCCTATGAGAATTACATCCATTATAGGGGTATTAATATACAATCCTGATAGATTTTTTTCTTAAAGGGATGGTGCGAAACTCAACATTAATTATATTTCAGTTGTTAATGAATGAATTGATGATTTTATAATATGTTATAGGTCTTCCTTGAGATAATGAGGGTGATTTTTTAAAATAACTCGTAAGTGGTGCTATGCCTACATGAGAGACTCATTTTATAATATCCCTAGTTTAATTAGATGAATTAAAGAAGAATCTCTAATAGAATATAGAAATATTTTTATAAACCCTAGTGATTCACCATGGGATAAACCAGTACTCTTTGATAATGATAAACAAGGATCAATACATCTCTATATTTATTATCATGAACATAACAATATCACAATCAAGAACAAGTATCCTCTAATATGTATTAATGACTTGTTTGATCAACTATTTGGGGATCCATACTTCTCAAAACATCCTTTTATCTATATATCATTAATTAAGGGTTACAATTGACAATGTACCCAATAAAACCTTCTATACAGGATATAGACAATATTAGTTTATTATGATGCCATTTGGACTTCTAAATATCCCTGTCAACTTCAGAGATTCGATGATCAAAGAATTTAGATATTACCTTGATTAATTTTTGGTAGTATTTATAAATGATATTTGTATATATTTTATGATCAAGAAAGATAACCAAGATCATTTGAGTATTTTTCTAATGTGATTAATAAAAAAAATATGACAAATTTAACTAGGTTGAATTATGGGTAATGAATATATCATTCACAGGTAATGTAATTATTAGAGAGGGTATATAGATGGAACATTCAATGTTAAATATAATTGAGTAATGTCCATAACAACCACTATAACTAAAATTCATAGTTTTATTTAATTGGTTGGATACTATCAACATTTTGTTAGAAATTTCTCATAGTATTCAAATCCACAACAAAAGTAATATTGGAAGGATGTCATGTTTTTCTAGATGGATGAATGAGAATAGAATTTCAGGGATCTTAATAGATAGTTGGTCACTGTACCTATACTCACAATACCCCATAATATATAAGTGTTGGTCATATACAGTGATTCCTTGAAGAAGGGATTGAGATATATCCTTATGAAAAATGACAAGGTTGTTGTGTATGCCTCATGTTAATTAAACTTTCACAAGAAAAATTACATTATGTATTATTTTTATTTATTGGTGGTAATATTTTAATTAAATATATGTAGTCATTATCTCTATAGTGAAATATGTGAAATTTATATTGATTATAGTAGAATAAATTATATATTCATATATAATGAATTAGACATGTGCCAATAGAGATGGTTGGAGTTTATCATGGAATATGTATACTTAATACATTTCTACATTGGGAAGGAAAACCATGTGTTTGATGCTCAAAGTAGAAAGGATTGTTCAATATTATCAATGGGGAGGATTGAAAGAGTCCCAATATTTATGTATTTTCTAAGGAAATTCCAATGAATCATATTGTAAGGGGGAAATCATATCTTTCCAAAATGACTAATCAACCGTCCATCCATATTGAGATCAAAGTGGTGTATCTGAAGGATATATAATTATAGTAGAAGGTAAAAAATATTCCAATTTTTTAAATATACATTACTAGAATTATAATATTTGATAAATGAATAAGTGTCCCATTAATATAAAAATTAAAGAAGGATCTCTAGGATAATGAACACATCTCATCATTCTATATCCATCATATAATCACAATGATATATGGATATTCCAATAAGAATTTCTTGTGAGAAAATATAAATTGTGAGATTGTAGAATATATATATCAATGCTTGGCATAAAAAAATTAAGGCGGAATTAAATAAGTCTAGGGGGATGATACAACCATTACACAAACATGTATGGAAATGGAAGAAAATCACCATGGATTTCATTATAGGACTTCCCAAGATGTCTAAAGACAATAATACATTTTGTGTAGTAATGGATTGTGCTATTAGGTAATATATTTTCATTGTTCTTATAGAATATTTCCAACTTGATCAATACACCAATATATATATATATATAAATATATAGGAAGTAGTAAGGACGTATGAAGTACCAATTTCGATTATATTGGATCAAGATCAGAGATTTACCTTGATTTTCTGGAGAATACTTCAACATGTATTGGATTTGGAGTTAAGAATCATCAATTATTATCATCCAAAAACCTATCATCTATTTAAAAGTATCATTAAAAATATAAAAGATATATTGATACCCAATTAAAGTTATTTCATGGGTGGTTAGATTCAAAACCTTCCACTGGTAGAGTTCTTATAAAACAAAAGTATCCAATATAGCATTCCAATGAAACCATATGAATAATTTTATGGGAAGATAAAAATAACTCCATCAAGTTGGCATGAATTTGGAGAGTATAAGATAATAGGAATATATCTTTCTTAATATGTTCACCAAAATATTCAAACCATTTAGTAAAAATGAGAACTACACAAATTCAATAAGGGAGAAACGTTGATAATCATCACTAGTATCTTGAGTTTAAATTTATAGATAAGGAATTATTTCTAATATCACAATGGGAGAGGGGTTTTAGGTTTAAGAATAATATAAGGTTGATATAGAGATAAATTGGACCCTTAAAAATCCTCTATCATGTATGGGTGGTAGTATATCATCTTGCTCTTCAACAGAACCACTCACAACAGCAATATGCGTCCCATTTATAATTTTTGTAAGTACAAAAATAAATATTCAAATATACTATATTCAAAGGTAGTACCACTATAAATTGTTCGATATTATGAGGAAAAACTATGGTAGATTTTGGATAATATATATATTTTTGAAATATGTATAGTCACCCGGTTAATGTTCTAAATAAGAATAATAAGTTTAAATATGTGACTTTATAACTTAAATATGTAATGAGGGAAAATTAACATAATTTATTTTCATTATAACAAGGAAATTTAGTGGGTGAAATTCTTTTAAGGGGGTAGAATTTAAAAGTAAGCAATTTTATTACATATTTCTCTTTAAAAAAAGTACCTTTTTGAGAACTTTTGATACATAGAACCCTAAACCATGTGGGGAATTATTTATTTCAATAAAAATTGAAATACATTGCATTACGAAAAAGTAAAACATAATTAGTAAAATTAGTAAATGAGTGAAATTGTGATTAAAAAATACTACCAGATTGAAACTCTCATAATCAAGATATAACATGATGATTATACCACTAATAAAAATTATTAAAAGAATACAAAGCATTATCAATATAATAAACATCTTGAAAAAAGAAATTAGAGAATTTGATGATTTATTTAGAAGAAGTATGAAAGACTATGTACAAAAATGAAATATTTCTAATATATATATGGTCATTGGACATATATACATTGAAAATATAGTAATTATAAATATGGTTGTTTTATATACATGTTTCTAATGTATGAATTAATGTATTTTAAATTTTATAAAAAAAATTAAAAATAACAGAATCCATACATAATATATTATTATAAAATGAAATAAATAGATACTAATTGATTGAAATACTTAATTATTATAATATGTTATTATTCATACATATTACTATTAATAAAAAATTATATTTTTATGTGTTTTTAAAATTTAAAGATACATTTTAAAACCAATTTATTGATAAAATAAAATGGTTAAAAGGGAAATTATTAATGATATGTGGTTCAAACCATTTAATGTTAAAATAATTATTTTTAAAGATTTTTTTCCTATATATTGTATTTTAAAAAATTAAACTCATATCTATTAAAGGATGATTTTAATTAAGTGAATTGTTTATATATATTCCAATAAAATACCAATTAAAAGTGATTATTACATGGTAATTAAAAATACTAAATTAATTTTAATGATAAAAAATAATTTTTTCTAATAATTATTTTGAATGCATTAACTGCAATTATATTAAAATTTATTTTTACCAAATTTAGAAATTGAATCCAATAAAATTAATATTATATTTTGAATCACCATGTCCAAATTCATTAATATTACGAATTTCATATTTAGGCAATACAAATAAGTTAGTGAGGTAAAAATTGAGATACCTTTGTAAATGTAAAATGAGGTAAAATGTTTTAACTATGGGGTGAAGACAAAAAATATCCTTAAAAAGTATCTATAAATGAGTGTATGAGGGAACTATAAACATTATATTATCCCAGAACCATTATTTTACCACTTTCTATACACATTAAATGTAATAATACAATTCCTTACACATTAACAAATGAGTATTAGTGAAAATAGAACTAAGAATCACCAATAAACGGAACCCTCCTATAATTACCTCAACCCAAATATTTATTATTATTTAATCATAAATATATGCCCAATGTATCTCCATAATAGATATATCCCATGTTTGGGTACCATTATCTTTATAAGGAGTTCCAAATCCATCACTTTGAATTGGGTCACTAAGAGAAGATATGAGTTTCAACATAAGTGTTATCCCCTACTTAATCATTATTAATTGTCTCTACAATCCACCTATTATTAAATATGAATTATAAATTTAATAACATATTTGAAAAACATTAATATTTTAATTACGTGATATTTTTAAATATATAATATCTTGTTAGTACTCATTCAGATGTTATAACATGTAGTTTTTTAGGTTGGTTTTACCACCAACATTAACAATGTTTTAATATTTACACCATTAATGACTAAAAAATAAATAATTATAATATGATTTAATAGGGATTAATTTTATATGTTTTAGTGATTTTTTAGTTGAAATATTCTAAATTATTTTCAATAATAAATTCAATTCTTTTGTCAATTCGATAATCACAAAAGTGTATTTTTAAACATTTAATGAGAACTATCACTATATGTTTCATAAAATGAATATGTAAAGCTATAAATATATCAAATAAAGGTAATAAATACTAATTAATATTACATAGGTGATTAATAATTGGTAACAAAGTATGTAACAAAACCAAAAAACTAAAGAATGCATGGAAAATATAATAATTACCACCAAAATATTAATTTCAACAAAAAATATTAATACATGGACAATAATAAATTTTAAAATAATGGTATTAAGTAAAATAAATATTAATAAGGTTATTAAAAATATATATAATAAATCTAAAATTGTTATACATAGAGTTTGTGTGTGTCTGAACAACAGGATGTTTGAAGTAAGGGTTTTTTCCAATCTCACTTTTGGAATACAGGTTGTTTTTTGACTCAATTTACATTTGGGAAACTTTTTGTTATTTCTCAATAAAATATTATATATTTTATGCTCGTATATTTATTTATGTTTTTAAAATTTATCGTTACCCTTTAATCTCATTTTAGTTTACCAATCAATCGAAAGGATGTGTGTATGTGGAGTCAACCTTATCTCTTCTTTTTTGATCTGTAATCTTTCTCCCTCATATCCATAATTATAATATTATTTTATGCGTATTTATGATTTATCATGGCCATATTATATTTAATTTTATTTTATTTACAAAAAATATGAATATAATAAATATTGAATTTTTTTCATGGTGTATTTCTCCAATTATTTTATCTGAATTTATTTATGAAACTTAATTCCCATATTTTCATTACTTTACAAAAATATTATTAATTTAATTTATAAATGTTTCTATAAAACTAATTTTTTAGAAATTATTATTTTTTTAAATAAATTTATTTAAAAGTAAATTTTATTTCTTTATAGTTTTCCATGTAATTATATTGTTCTCTTGTAAAGTATTTTTCTTCTATATAGATATCCTTTAATTTTTTTTATTATTCATTGGGTATTAACTCTAATGATTTCACCCACATTATTTCTATAGATGATTCATTTTTTTATTTCTAATGATTCTAATGAAACAGATTTCATTTTCATTGGTAAATTAAGTTTTTATGGAATTATGAATGTTTCTAGGTGGTAAAGATATGTATGTTTCTTCATTATGTAATGTGTCTTTCTAGGATTATAAAAACCTCTAATGAATTGGGTAAATCTTCATATCTCATGAAATGGTAGAGAATGGAGAGTTAACTAAAATATTAAGGGATTCCAAAAACTATTGTTTTGGGAAATGGGATTGAATCGAAACACTTAACGGGCCCTGTCAATACTTTTTTTATGGGAATGAGGAGTGAACCATAATCTCTAAAGAATTTTACCACTATTTTTACAGGAATTGTGATTTAACTCAAACACCTAAGTGATTATTTTTACTATGGTTATTTAAAGGTAGTGATCCAAATCCATTATAAAACTATATACAGTGTTTGAAATAGTTATTGAGTTCGTGACTTATCATCATAAATGATTTTCTATGTTGTATGATCCCAATTCTTTTTCCCATAACTATACATTATGAAATATTCCTATGATATTTTTTCCTAGCTCATGATTATTTACTAATGTTTCCACAACCCCATAACTCATGTTTTATGTTATTTTATAATCCTTATTTCTTGAATATGGTTTTATGATATGTGTTTTATTTTGTATGAATCACTTATGTTATATAAATATACCTTGATTATGTTCTCTTTCACACATATTCATCTTATTACGACATATGATCATCAATAAATATCCCTTACATTCACTCATTATTTATAATTTTAGATCACCTTAAGGTTTTCATTCCATGATTAATTAATAATAATATTTTTTCTAATATATCTAGAATGGTATATTTTACAAATACTATTTATGGGATATGTGGATAAATTTTAGTAAAATAATTTGGTTTTGTATATAATCTATAAAGATATTAAAACTATAGGCTATAAAGTGTAATATATTAATATATATAATGAATATTCATGTAAAATTATATAATATATGTTTATGTTATGATTGGGATATCTCATCCATCAAGGTACATCCTAAATAGTGATAAAAAGTGTCCATGACAAACATTTACCTGACTCATTCCTCTAGAAACTAAATTAAAAATCACTAATTAACTACTCCTATTAGCCAAAATCCAACTAAAACTAATTAGGCCATATGAAATTATGGTCCTTCCTTATCATGGTTGTGAATGAGGAAATAATATTATAAAAATTAGACACATAGCTTAAATAATAGCTTACATGACCAAAAAAATATGAACATCTACAATATTCTAGGGGGATACCTAAAAAATAGTTACATTGGTCATTAAATAATCACCTTCTACTCTCTTTTGAGACACCACATGGCCATGAAAATGAACAACCTTTATCCAAATATTACACTTGGAATACATCTTATAGATTTCATAGTGATGAATAAATTATAAAATAGACTACATTTTCTCAACATGTTCCTCTGTTGACTTCGAGTATATATGAATTTCATAATTTAACACTAACAAAAATTTATATAGGAACTTTGGAAATAAAGAGTTCATGAGTCCCCGGAAAATATATAGGGAATTCATGAAATAAAATCACAGAAGTAAAAACTCTATGTTCCTACAATGACACCTAAAATCAGTGCTTAGATATCTTTCTACATCACCCTCATCAGATGATACATAGACTATAGAATGACCATAAATAAATTGATAGCTCCCTTCAAGTAATTGAATAAATAAAATATCATTGGAAGGGGATAATAGTTATTGACCATCAACCCGATTCAACCATCGGTTTTGTATTCATAGATTCAGACTACTATCCTCATTCATGGTGAATAACATATGGAAACCCCACAGGGACAAACAAGGCTTTATGAAATATTTTTTTAATAAATCATTACTCAAAATTCATAAAATCTAATAATCAGAAGGTCTGATATGGTAAGTTGCCACGAAAATAAAATAGGCAACGAGTCATAACTCTATATAGAACTTGATTTCATGTCAATGGGGTAGGGTTATAACATATTATGATGGAAACATATACAATATCCTCAAAAACTATTTGAAAAACTTTCTCTTAAACCTAAATCGATTATAACATCAACTCTTTTAGTTGGAAAGACAAGTGATCATAACAACTTTGAACTATATGAAGGTCCTTATCAGCAAGGAACCCTGTAATCTATCCTTCCATATCCAATAATATAAACATAATATGGAATAAATTAGTTAATTTATTGATAGAGAATGACCATTACATGTTATCAATTGAATAATATGGTTGTATTTTTAACCATAATAGACCCGTTAATTATTAATACTACACCATCATCACCTCAACAACCGCATCACAAATAAAATTGACTAGATTAACCTCTAAATAGCATATTTAAAATCAAGATAACTAGAAGCTCCACCACCTTTAATCCAAAATAGTGGACCAAGGAGGGTGTAATAAAGGAATATGAATCATTATAATCAAAAAAGAAAACTACAATGTAAAATATCAATACATTGTACCTCAGAACATATTTTATCACTTGGAAGTAAAATCTCCATGGAATGAAAATAACAATGATATGATTCTATACCATAATAGACCTACTAACAACCACCTATATGAATGCACCTATCTCTATTTACCTAAGGTTGGAGAACATCATAGGGTTATCTTCTACAAAATCCATATTCCCTTAATTGGAAAAAAATATTTCTTAATTTGCAACAGATAATGTCATAGAAGAACCTGCAACTGAGGCTGCACCAAAAGCTAATTGTTTATTCCATGTTGAAAAAAGAGAATAGTTAGGTACTAAAAATAATTATTTCCATGACCTACATAATAAAATCAAATGGGAATGGATCTTATGGGAGTGATGTGAGAATTACCAGCCCCAGATAAGCATGAAAAAAGATGATAAGAACAACCCCGTGTTGGGAGAAACATTCATTGCTAAAACATATGAGATTATGTATATATAGATATACTCCTCAATTAGTTATGATGAATCCTCTATTTATATGATATTGACTAGTCATTCATACTATTAATCACATCAACCTTATTATACACCACCAAATCTGTTGGAAATATAAATTAAATAACATGATACTGAATATCTAGAAGTAGTGCCTCCTCAAATGTCATTCCCTATACTCCCAATCATGGAAACTATTGAGGTAATAGTGGATATGTTACTTGGATGAAATCCCAAACGCACACACATGTGTTCTCACCTACATAAGAGAAAGAAAAACATGCTGCTTTTTCACCATCATAAATAAGAAAATACTATATGCTTAAAATTGTTTTCAGAAATCCTCCAAAAAATTAACAAACCCTCACATTCCTCTAATGATAGATACCACCAAAGATATGCTTCCCAACTCAACTGAATGACAACCAATGAGATCCAATACTCTTTCCTAGGACATATTAGGATAAAAAATATCTTTCTCCTTGATCTAGTTCTTCATATAATGATTAGAGACAATCCCTTAATACTTCACAAGTCTATGATGTTGAAACTCACACAATGTCTTACTCCATGAAGAATCCACCCCTATTATGTTAACCCTCCCATTGTGAACTGAATCATACTATTGAACATCTATGATGTAAACCACAAATGTAGTTAATAAGAAACCATATATATAAATAATAAAATGGAATATTCAATGTAAAATTACATGGAATTAACTAATAATAATTTAATTATATTCATTTTAACAACCCCAAAGTCACCTAAAATCTACAAAAAATGAAACAAATATGATTCATGTACCTCTCATAGGTCTTAAAATATCAATCAACATTTTATCACCTAGGTTGTCCTTAATGATTTAGGCCTCCTCACTGGATCACATAGGGTTCTAATTCCTTATGTATAATTTGATCTCCCATGTTACATCACACATTAGGTTAATTTAGCCTTTTTTCTTATAAAAACCATGAAGTACAGACCTGTTACTGAATCTAGTCTCTATACTATCTCTCATCCAAAGCTATGACACTAATATATCATCAAACTACCCCTTTGGGAACATGTCCTAGTATAATAGTGAGGTTAAATATGACCCCTGAATATAACCTCTAACAATCCATAAGTCAGTGACTAGAATTGAGTGCATAAACACACAAATGGGTGCTAATACCAATATAAAAACCAATATTAAAGTTAAACCACCAATCAAATAAAATTGATTCTAAATAAAACCTAATTCACAATGCACATAAATTTCATACATAAAAATGATATGAAAAACAAAATACCAAACATAGAATCTTATAAAATGAATAAAAACACTACCTAATAGCATCCCTATGCTATTATAGATTATTAATATCAGTAAAAACCTCTTGGGAACATAAAAAATAGATTTATATATATTTTATTGTTTATAAACGTATACTTAGTATGGTATTCCTTAAAACGAGGAATTCAAATATTCATAGAGTATACTAATGCATCAATAAATTGATTTTAGAACTAACTAACATCTATATTAGGTCAAGTATCTCTTACCAAGGAATGATCAACATATGTGTTATCCATGTATAGTAATATTTTATAACTGTAATACATGATAATAAGGTACCCCACATCTACTTACCCACTGATTTGGTCACTCTCACACCCCTAATGAAATGAATCCTAGTCTCTAATTCCTGGCATATATACATATCAACATAACGACATAATAGCCACAACTACATATCCATATCCTCCCACAACATAACTATATCCATATATCCCATATTGATAACAATATACCATGTATATATAATTGTTTACCATAGATCCACTACCACACACCATATATTAATAACCACATAACAAATATTTATATCCCCATACCATATATCCACTTCTATATAACATATCACTAATGTATATCATATCCTTCTCATAGTAGGGAATCATGAACATGGAGGACATCAACCAAATACTTGCCTCCAACCATGTATGAACCCCATCATATAATCACAAACTATATCAAATCCTAATCATCTTATAGTACCATTAAATACAATCCCTTATAACTCATGAATCATAACCTCAGATCATCATAGTCTATTCTATATCTAAAGGGAGGGAATTAGAGAGAGTGTAGTCAACCATACATTCCCTCTAAAACCTATATATTGGGTAAACACTTGAAACCCAATACAAATTTTGGAATAAGTATGGTTATCATACATGGTGGTTGGCGTGTAATAATTCACAAGAAAATATAAAAGATTCTAATATCCATAGAAAATGAATATAATGGTTTATACTAAACCAACACTATCATTTCCCACAATATACACCAAAATAATAACACTACTTACTACTGCCTATTTCTATCACCATATCATGATCCACCCATTCTATAAACAAATTAAAGATTAATAAATAATTAATAAGTACTTATTTAGTCTTATCCTCATTATAATAATCTATAAATACCAATTACCAACATCATTACATGAATTATAAAATTATTTTTTAAATATATAATGTCAATTTATTCACTATTCCTTAGAAAAATTTACATTAGAAATTAATAATTCATTTCAATATTTTATTTCAAATAATTTTCCCACTTACCCCTATTCATTTGTCTATGATTTAAATTATTAATTATATCTGTCAATGGTAACTACTAATCAGATAATTTTTTTTAATTCAATTAATTCTTACTATATTGTTTTCTATGAGGAAACTACAACACCAACCCACAATACCAAAACCCATAAAAGCACAAAAGCACCTCCCAACCCATTCCAATAGCCACCACTCTTACCAAAAACGACTTCCTTTTAACAAACCCATTTTTAATTCCACATCATGAACCACATAATAAACCATCCACTACTAGAAAATTAATAAATACACCACATTTTCACTTCAAACCAAAAGAATAAGCTATAAAACACATAATTATAGTAATAAATACCACATAAGTTGAATAAAATAAATGAATGAATCCAAAAATTCAAACCAGTAAACATCAAATTATTAATTATTTTATATAAATATGACTGTGCGGTTCAAAATTCAACACTATAAATTCTAAATATTGTCAAAAATATTTATTTACTAGTATTTATTGATAAACTCATTATGAATGGTAATTTAAAAAAATAAACAATTAAATGAAGGGTATTTCAAAACATAAAACATAAAAAACTTAACAATAATATCAACAAGAGTAGCACTATACAAAATATAATGGAATTTTATATATAACATGTGAATCACCCTCCATTCATCAATTTCATTTAGTATAATTAACAATATTTATTAGTTTCCATTCCATTCCCACAAAGGGAGAAAAATATATGATAAATTGATAATTTACACATAAAAATAAGGATAATTATTGAATCCACAAGCTCAACAGATGCTTCAACAATCACTACACGAGATGATAAGGAAACTATAATAAAAAAACCCAACACAAGAGGATTAAACACAATACAAATACAACGCCATTTCCAATTGTGGAAAAAAGTAAATTACACAAAAACGTAACCAAAACTACTATCATATCCTCCCTAAGATGAAAGGGTGAGAATAAAATCAAGAAGAATTGAAATAGAACTCACTTTAGACTAAAATGAGTTAATATATCAACGTCAAGGGTAAAAGACAACTAATTAATTGGTAAGGATCTAAAAATAGTCACCACTAGTCAGTTAGGGATTGAGGAAAACTAAGGAATTTATAATAATTCTAAAATATTTTCAAATTGATAGTAGAGATGGAAAATTAATGAATCACAACATAGCATGTATTGATCACACTACAATGAGGATAAAACAGTCACACTAAAATCCATCACAACATGATCTCTTATATATCTCCCCAAATCCCATGGTCAAAACCACCTCAAGTATATGAATTTAATGTATTTAATGGTGTAACTAAAGAGATCACATCGTAATGCAAGATGCTTTGAAAACGTAGCACAATTCTTGATCGCTTAATCTCAACCCCAATAAAACCTAGACCACACCTTCACATAATGTAATGAACTATGATGTAACATAATTTATATATACATAAGTAATAGATAAACCACCAATTACTTGGTTCTTTTTTGGGTATATAAATTCCATAATTCCAATCAAGCTATATTTACAAGGAATTCAATATCAAATTAAAATCTAGAACTACTAAATATATTAATAACCCATAGATGTTCAGACTACAAAAAAACTACTATTCCATAATAGAAATAATGTGAGATTAAACCAAGAACTCCCCATGTCCCTTACTTCCTTTTTATAATACTTTTTAATGCCACCTGCCTCATTTAATGTAACAACCCAATCTGATTTAAATAAATGTTCCCCATTATGATTTAATTAAATGTCTCATTATGTAATACAGTTATATAAAACATATGAAATTATTTGTTTTATTATATCCTATTGGATTTTAAAGGCCATTAATTATAAATATCTTTGATAATACATTTATTTAAATGTGATCGAATTATTATTTTAAATATATGGCTTTAACAAATCCAATTTTCACAAAAAATAGAATTTATGGCCTAAAAAAGTAGGATCATACCCTATGATTCCCATTTATCAGATCATCCAGGGGAGATATAATATCTATTATTTTCCATTAATCAAACCCAATATGGCATCTAACAACTTAATCATGAGAAAACTAGTTTATGGGAGAAGTTCACGATCATCAAGATCATGACCTGAACCATGTACACCAATCCACCCCATAAAAGTTTTACACTCACAAAACTTACTCTTAGATAATTATATTCTGTATTATAGAGATGTGTATCATGCCCCTAATAGTATAAATATGTTTATTTTATAGAATAATTAATATTTTTTATTTTTTATTTTTGTCACTTTATTAATGTTTTTTGGTTTTATAGGATAAAACACAATTTTTTAAGTAACATGAAATTCCAATTAAGATGTTAATTTTAATTAAATAATATATTTTTAAAATGATTAATATTTTTTTGAACTATTTTCATTAAATAATTTTTATTAAATATAAATGATCATATAATTTTTATGATGTCAAACGTTTTTTATAAGGGTTCAAAAACTACTATTGTCAAAAAATATAGTGTTTCTCACTAAATGTTGATTCTTATTTAAAAAGATAAAATTAAAATATTTTGAAAATTATTTTGATAAAATGAAAATAATTTTTTGAATCACCACTTCAAAGTTATCTAATGGTTAATTTTTCAGAATTTATTGTTATTGTCAGATTTTCAGTAAAAAATTAAATACCATATAAATATAAGGTTTTTATTATGAAATCATAATGACCCAAAAGTGATGTAGTAAATACTATAAGGGATATAAATTACCAAATATATGTTATCCCTTTAATATATTGTTATTTTATGTTTATTTTTTTAATTTTAAAAATCCATAATGAATCCTCCAAAACCATTAATATTGTTTATGGTTTTAAAATATTTTCTTTAAGAGTATGAGTCACCTCCACATCATCAAAGGTATTATTTTATTAATTTAGTCTCCTGGACTTATAAATAATTAAAACCACTCCCATATAAGAGAAATCCAGGGAAAAACCCTGGGAATGTTTTTTAGTTTTGCCTATTTTATTATATGGAGTCCAAAACCAAAGTTAGAGGAATAATAAAGAAATATCTACTCATTTATTATATAAATCCATCCATGATCACATTTATATTCACTAAAAAACCATGGATCAGGTCATTAATTTGACCTTCCCTCTACATAGTCCTCCAAAAGCACCCCAGGCTCCAAATTATCTCCACCCAATCATTTGGGGTCACACACTCAAGTAATGGTTCTTCACTTATTTAATATCTTGTGCCTTTTATTTACAATTTATACTTTTAGGAAATGTATTTAAATATCCCTATCACTAACCAATGTTATTTTAAAATTATTAAATACCACATTCACTATCCTTGAAAAAAATTATGATTTTTAAGTGATTTCGTTATACTTCAAAAATTTCACTACAATTTTCCATACAAAAACAATTATGTAGTGAATATGATACCCATTTTCTATAAAGGGTGTTCAACATTATATACTTATATAAGAATTTTCATGGGTTATAAATTTATTAATTCTAAACTCAATTATCATGAATAAATTATGATGATGAATTAAGGCACGTGGTATACTCCTTGGGGTACATTTAATAAGGAGAATATAATAAAAGTGATGGGTGCGCCAAGAATTATATAGTTCCCCAATGCTTAGGGTGATGTATAGTATCATGAGAAATCATGTTTAGACATGGAGTGAACCTGATTCCTCTATGATACATTACCAATTATGATTTCTTGGTAGTTATCCTTGACCTATGTTTTCGTTGTAGTGTTATAAGTTGTTTCTATATTTCCCAAGATAGATTATCTTTCAATATAATCCCTTATTTTTCATGTTACTTTTATTCCCCATTTATAAAACTATTTACTAACTGTTATTACCATATTTTGTGCTCATTCCCTTACTAAGATTTATATCTCACCCCTTTCTTATCAATTTCCCCATGTTATCCCAAACATTTTTTCGTACATGTATGTTATGAAAATTTTCAATAATATTGTAGAATCCCATGTTAAATATGTTACGTTAAGTCCCTAATTCCTAAATACACTATACAAATCAATATTATGAGTTTTATTAAGTGTAATATTATGTATTATGTCATGTATTAGTGTGAAATAAAGTGATAGGTTGTTATAGTTGGTATCAAATTAAAAGATAAATTAATTTCGGGATTAGGATTAGAAAACTCTAAAAAATACATTATTGGTAAGAAGACATCCAATTTTTTTTTGTAATTATAGAGAAACTAGTTTATCACCAAAATAAATCCATGTATGGATAATATAAGTGGACATGGTTCTAGAACAGATGTACCAAGATACAAAAATTCTGACAAGGTGCACTGGGCCTAACTCGGCGTAACCTCACACACAAAAACAGGTCTTACTATAGACCCGGTTAGACACTCCTGGGGATATTCTTTAGAAAATTAATAACTTCATTACAAACTATTATTATGGGAAAAAAACTACCCATAATAACATATGTTAGGAAATAGATAATTTATAACATATATTGAATACTAGAAGTTAATAAGTTAGGAAATAAATTTAATTTCTATGTTATCTCCTTAATGTGATTGGATTCCCCCTTAATGAATTTAATTGATTAAAAATACTCATCCCTAATTTTAATTTTATTCTAGAAAATGGATCGAAATAATATTATTTGAGTAAATGATCAATGTGATAGGTAATGTGATGACTTCCATAATGATATTCCGAACCTGATGGGAAATTTAATTGTGAACATTGTAATTATACTCTCTCAGTTAAATTAGGTTCTTAATAGAAACAAAGATCATAAGGAGCTTCCAAATCCCTCTAAGAGAGAATAATATTAAATCAAGTGATTTATTCAACAAAGTACTGCTAATTTAAATGTAACATATGATCCCTTATTCATTGAATAATGAATCAAATTTCTTGAGAATATATCTTGCATCCTTAAATGTTCTGAATAGGAGAAGGTTCTACTGATGTTTATCTTATGGAAGGAGAAACTGATCATTAGTGTAAATTGATCAAGAATACAAGGCCCGAGGAGGATATCGAAGCAATGGGGTGTAAGGAATTATGTAATATATTTTTCGATAAATATTTTTCTCATACTCTCTCACATAAAATGGGAAGGAATTTCCTGGAACTCAAAGAAAAAAAGATGAATAACCTATTAAGGAATACAATGAAAACATCACAAAACATGCATGATACACCTTAGTTTTTTTGTTACATACAAAATCAAGGTTAACCACTTATTTGGTGGGATAAAACTAGTCAATTAAAATCCCTAGCGATCCATGACTTTGATAGCTAGGAATAAATTGTCTGATGTGCCCTGAAATTCAAACTGGAGATCAGTGAACCTCACGATTTTCATAGGGATAAGAAGAAAAATGTGGAGTTTAATTACGGTTTTCTGATCGAGAAATATAATGGTTCCATGAAATATTAACATCCCACTTCTCAATGGTATGAAAATAAGTACCCCAGAAATTTCCATAAGGGAATGTGGAAATTATGTATAAATGAGAAGGAAGGAAACCTAGATAATTATTTATGATAGTATAAACCCTCTAATGTGATGGAGAAAATTAATTATATGGTCACAACTAAAAAAATCATTTCTTCAACTTAAATGAACCTGAGGACTTTACAAATCATTGATTTAAGAAAAGTTTTTTTGGATACAACCAACAACATCCAAGGTAATAAGGGTGATACTTTTCCATCACAAAAACCGAGTTCGATCCTGACAATGAAGTGGTGATTTTTAGGATATTTATTAATTCAATAATAGTGAAAATACTTTTTGATTCTAGTTCTACACATTCTATTATATCGTAAATTTTTTGTAGAACTATACAAAAACCACCAAAAAGAATGAAAGTAGAGCTGTTAGTGAAGACAAAAAAAATTAGAAACTTATTTCATCCCAAGTATATAATCCCCCACTTACAAGGTTTTTGGGGTAAAATTCAAAGTGAACCTTTTCATTCTTAATTTAGGGTAATTTAATGTAATTATGAGTATATATTTCCTTTCCTTATATAGATCCAACATAAATTGTTGGGAGAAGGAATTCACTCTTCATATAATGATTTTCCCGTAATTATGAACAAATGCAATGAGGAGGATGAATATTTTTTAGACTCAACATATCAAGAATAGAAATTATTTCCCTAAGAAAGGGAATATTTTTCAAAAATTATTGCATCTATGGAGAGAATCATCCTTAATGAAATTCTCATTGTGAGGGAATACAGTGATGTGTTTCCTAAGGAATTACCTAGTCTTCCTCCAATCTGGAAGGTTGAGTTTCCAATCGAGCTTATACCTAGGGCATTATCATTATCCAAGACTCAATATAGAATGTCTATTGTAGAACTAGTGGATCTAAAGAAACAACTATAGTAGAATATGGGAAAAGGTTTCATATGCCCAAGTGCTTCCTCATGGGGTGCACCAATCCTCTTTGTCCTGAAAAAGGATGGGTCAATGCACATTTGCATTGATTATCATGAACTCAACCAGATAATGATAAAGAAAAGGTGTCCTCTACCTATGATTATTGTTATTTTCAAAGTGATATGTGGATCAGAATACTTCTTCTTAGTGGATTTACGGTCGGAAGATTATCAAGTTAAGGGGAAAGAGGATATCACCAAGACTACTTTCTGTACAAGGTATAGGCACTATGAGTTCATATTAATATCTTTCGGATTCAGTAATTATATAGAATTATTCATTTACATTAATAGAGTATTTATTGATTATCTCAAAAAATATTTGATAGTGTTTATAGATGAAATTCCAATATTCTCCAAGACTAAGGAGGAGTAAGGGGATCACTTGACCACTTTTCTTAAGACCTTGACAATGGATAAGCTTTATGAAAAGTTCAAAAAAATTTAGTTATAATTGAATGAATTCTCGTTATTGGGGAATATCATCACTAAAAGTGGTATATGAGAGGACCCATAAAAGAAATAAGAAATTGAAGACTATACGAAGCCAACATCTATAAAAAATATCCATAGTTTCCTTGGTTTAGATGGATATTTTAATCGATTTGTCCGAATTTTTTTGTGATTGTCAAAACCTATAACCAAGATAAATTAGAATGGGTTTATGTTTTTGTAAAATAATGAATTTTAAGAGAGCATTATATATCTGAAAATGATTATTATAACTATAAATTTCTTCAAACTACCTCTAAGTGCAGTATTTTATGATATTTAGTGATTCTTTGAAGAAGGGATTGGGCTTTGTGTAAATGTATAATGAAAAAGGTGATATATTATTCTTTAAGGAAGTTTAAATTTCTCAAATATAACTACCTAACACATGATCTAGAGCTGGATTTAGTGATATTATCATTGAAAATATGAATACATTATCTCTTTAGGGAGAAGTATGAAATATATATGAATCCAAAAATCCATAAGTATATATTCCCGTAGAAATATCTGAATATACACCAATGAATATGGTTCAAGACAATCAAGGACTATGACTCCAAAAATCACTACCATCACGGGGATTCAAATAAAGTGTTTGATACTATAAGTAGAAAGGATCAAGAAATTTTATCATCGATTAGAATTGGGAGGGATCTGGTATTCTTATATTTGGAAGGGTTGGACCTAGGAGTCATAAATAAAGGAACATAATCAATACATACAAAATTTATTTCTCAAATGTCCCTTCTGGAAATGAAATAGGATGTATGAAGAACTGATTTGAGAAGTCAAAAGAAAAGGGAAACTATAAGTAAGGTTAAATCCTTAGAGTTCAATGTTAATGAAGAATGTGTTGCAAGATTTGGGTCCCAACTATGTGTGCCATCAAATCCAAAGTTAATGTTGGATTTGTTGGATGATGAACATATTTTGACCCTATCAATCCATATTGTAAAAAAAATGTATAGAGATCTCTGAGAGTACTATTGGAAGAACAATATGAAAGATGAGATCATGGATTATAAATCCAGATGTCCAGTATGTCATAAATTGAAGTTGGAAAGGAATATCCAGGGGAATGAGGCAACAATTACCCATATTGACATGGAAATTGAAAAACACCACCAAAGAAATTGTCACTAGTCTTCCAAAGAAATCAAGAGGGAATAATGTAATATGAGGTCTGGTGGATTGTCAAAACAAGACTACACACTTCACTGTGATTAAAGAGGACTTCTCACTGGATCATGTTTCCCAGATATCTATAAGAAACGTGGTGATTCTACATGGATTACCACTATCAATTGTATCCTAACATGATCCAAGATTCACCTACATGTTTTAGAAAAGTATCCCACATGCTCTAAACACCGAGCTGATCTTCATCATAGCTTATCACCCCCAAAATGATAGAAAATATTGGAAAACTAACCATTCACTTGAGGATATGTTGAAAGCATGCTCAATTGAAATTAATGGGGGATATGATAAATTTCGTCCAGAGATAGAGTTTCTTAAAATAATAGTTTTCACTCAATGATCCATATTTCTCTATATAAATTCATTTATGGGATGTGGTACATAAGAACTGAATGATGGGATGAGGTTGTGGAATGAAAACTACTAGGTAGTAAAATGGATGAGGAAATGATGGAAATGGTTATGACCATTCTAAAAAAAATTAAGGCCACCCAAAGTTGATGGAAGTGATATTCTAACAATCGTCGACGGGACCTAGAGTTTGATGCTGGAGACATTGTATTTCTCAACATATCCTCATAGAATATTGTGATGTGATTTGCAAAGAGGGGAAATATTAGTCCTAGATACATCTTCTCCTTTGATATCCTTGATCCCATCAGAGCGGTGGCCTATCGTATAGTACTCCTACTAAACATATCTCATGTACATGATATATTCCATGTATCACTAATGAGATAGTACATACAAGAACACTAACATTTACTCAATCCAGAGGTGGTACCTTTAGATAATGATATCTCATATGTGGAAAATCCAATGAAGATCTTAGATCATAGATTCAATGTTTTAAAAAATAAGACAATACACATAGTCAATGTCTTGTGGAGAAACCAAATTTTTAATACAAAACATGGGAACCATAGGAGGTGATGAAACCTAGTTACCAACATTTGCTTTAGTGTAGGAAATGAGAATTTTTAGGGAAAACATTCTTAATGGGTAAGATTGTAATGACCCTAAACTGATATAAATAAAAGTTCCACTTTTTTATTTAATTAAATTTATTATTATGTAATATGGTTAAAGGAAAAACATGCACTGATTTGGTTGTATTATAACCTATTATATTTAAAAGACTGGTAAGTTTCATTACTATTTCGACCCAAGGTGAGCGTTTAGGGATATGACTAAATTTTCCAATGGGAATCATTACACATCTATTACTGTAAAGATATTTTCTCATAAGGTTCACCATTTTTGTTTCAAATCAATTGGCATCATCATCCTTTAATGGTGGATTTGATAGACCTGCAAATACATAGTAGTTTATCCCTCCTTAATTGTGAAGGAGATTCCACTGTCAAATAGACCCAACGGGTGATTGAATGGGGTCAAGTACTTATTCAATCGGTCCTATTAGTATTTAAAATACATGGATGGTCTCCAATGGGATTATTGATGGAGAAAGAAAAACCCAACAGCCTTGGTATACATGATTCATAGACCTTATTTCCATGGTCAGACACTCGTTGGATGATTATTTAACCAACGATACTTAAGGAATCTATTGGTCAAGAGGATGGGAATTCAGGCTCACCGCCCCTTTGGGTGTGGGGGGATATGTCCTATTCTGGGAATCTCTTAGAGATTTAAGACATTTTCATATGTTCATGAATCCTTGGATCATTATCTAAGAGTGTGTCCATGGGCTACCTCTGGATCACATGATCATCAAAGGTATAAATGGATTTGATGCTATGGAGGTAATGATGAATTAATCCATAAAATAAGGCACTCTGGAGTTTATCGCCATTCAGGGGGGATGGAAGGTGACTTGGTTTTGGGTTCAAAACAATAAGAAGGGATTCCTATATATCCATGGGAGAATAATCAGAGCGCACATAGTTCAGAAAACATGGGGATTATGCATGGAAGCCTCCCATTTTAGGTGACATGATTGGGGGGAATACTTTTGTAAGGGCACCCATTTTTCGCTCAGGACTTAATACTATCAACCTATGTATCCTGGTTTGATTAGGAATCTATGTTATAATAGTTTAGAATTGTTTGGATGTTTTAATAATCAAAACTATCTAGCCCACGTGAGTCATGCTCAGTGTGAGAAACAAGAGGATGTGAGAGATCCAACTAATGAAAACTTCCTCTCCTGCTAATGGGAGAGGGTGGTCCTTTGGTGGTAGTGGTTGAGGTGACCATGGGTGAGGGCACAGAGCAATGAACCTTTTAATTTTTGATGACATTATAGCTCATGTGGCTCTAACATTGGAATATTGGGGATTTACCTTAGTGGGAGTTCCCCTGAAAGCATTCTAGGAAAGGGGAGGAATTTCAACACCACAAGGATAATTGAACATAACTACTTAGACTCACACAATTACTCATTCGATTGAAAATAAAGTGATCACCCTTCATTCCTAGAATGGGGAGGTTTACGTCTGCGTCCCAATGTTGGACTTCAGATTACCATGGGAATTTAAACTTACCGACATCCATGGGGTCCAAGCTATTGTGGGGAGAACCTTTTTGACTCCACATAACATGGGTATGTTGACTCAAAGGGTTGTGTTGATACGCTAGATGATCTGATCATATGGGTCTGGTGGCTTTGGATGAGGTTTTGACCGGATGTCGGGGGAATGGTTCATCGAGGACCTGTGGAGGACTGGATGATAATAGAGGGGTGAGATTGGTGTTGGATAAAATAATACCTGAAGATGACCCCTTCTGTATACTATATTATTATTCAATATGGGGGAGCTCTGCATACCATAGTGGTATGTGGGTAAAGGGGTCATCTGCATACTAAGGCAGTACGTGGGCTTGGGCATGGACCACTTTGCACCATAGTGGTACGCAGCCCTAAATGTGGTCTATCACACCACTTCGAGTTCCATCTACGTACTGATGCAGTATGCGGTGTAGGGTCAAATTCGCATTGTGATACACTAGTTGGAGTGCCATATCGAAGGAGGGTCCTAAGGACTATCGTTCATGGGGAGTTCATCCATGTGGGAGATGTGGTTTTCAATTTCACTAATTAGTTTTATGTTTCTCCCAATAATATTATGTTCATTCATTTTATGGTTCGCGACAGGTTACACACGTAGAAATTTGGTTTGCAATTTGGGCATCACCGATGATTTAGGACTGAAGTTGGAATCATCTCAGAATTCTTTCATTCAACCTCTAGGGTATCCTTCGCTCTTTCTTTCTTCATCCTTCTCAATTACCTCTATGATCTTTTTGTAGAGAATTGGGTAAATCATATCTACGGGCATGCTGCACCATTTTTGGAATCCCATGGAGTGATATCTCGACCTGTGGAAGACTCGGTTAATTGGGGTTAGGAGAGGCTGTGGTCTATGAGTCATGGTTTATGGAACCTTTCCGATTTTCTTTATCCAATAACATTTGAGTTTGTGAGATGGTATGTTGATTGCCTTAACATTCTTTATTCTTTTAGTGATGCAGTTTGCGGGTGCCTGTGTCCCATGGAAATCACTCTGTAGGTCAACGCCTCATGGGTCATTCTACATACTAGTGGTTTGGAGTTCATTCAGTCTGCGAACCCTTACTAGTGATGGTAAGTGGGTTATTTCAAAACTCCTTGAGAAATTTAATTCCTTCAAATTTCACACGAAGTGTGAAAACTAATTTGATTCTATTATCTTTGTTAGAAATGTAGTAATTCTTGATTCCATCAGCAAAGTAATTTTAGGTGTATTTTCTTCCATTTGCAATGTTTTAAGGACCCTAAAAATTCCCCCATCGGTATGGGGTCCATTCGGAATGAATGAGATACTATTTTGATGTAGAAGTGTTCTGGAACTGAAGTGGTTTGCGGTTTAATATATAGGTTCATTGGGAGGGAACCACGCCTATATATATAGGGGCCCATGTCATTTGTCTTTTACCATTTCTCACAGTGAGAAGTCACATCGTCTCTCCCTCAGCTTTCTCTTCCTTTTCATACCATCTCTTTTGATACATCTGTGCTCGTGAACCGCTTCATACATGCCACAAACCAAAATTTTCCACATTTATTCTACCTGAAAATTGGATTTTGGGTTTTGTGAGCTGTGTTGTGGAATTTAAAACCATAATATAGACCTCTTCATAGGATAACAATACGTAGCTTTTGTGTCCTACTCACCGATCTTGAACCGGGAACTTGAACATTAAACCTTAATGATCCAAAAATAAACATTTAAATAGAAACTCTGAATATCGACTTGGTGAGGCCTTGATTCACATTATCCACCTTCCGAGAACCCTTTTATTTACTATCCAATGCTCTATGGGCCAGTGCGTCATAGGGGTTTTGTATACCATGGCTATACACAACGATCATCTACGCGTATTTTGTAGTATGTGGGGATGGTTCCACATATCATGCAGCACACGAGATATAGATACCACATACAATTTCTAGGAACAATACGTGGATCCCCATGCATACATGTTTTTACGACATTTATTCATTTTTGTGGCTTTTATTCAATGTTGTTTATTAGACTAAATTTATTGGTGGAATTTTGGATATTTCTGTGTAGGAAAAAGTGTTTCTTTCACAGGCTTTGAAGAAATCATTGAAGATGAGGGAAACCATGGTGGGGGACAATGAGGTCGATCATTGATCCTACCTTGTTCCTTGTGAAATCATTGAAAAGGATCTACTCATGCCAGAGCTCATAGCTTTCTCGTTGTCCGTACAGTTTCCAATTTACATCATTGATTATCCTGATGATTTTCACTTTCCATTGGCTGACCCCAATACCCCTTTCATTCACATAGAAGCACCATAATGACATGATCATGAAAATATTTCCACATAAGGACATGTAAAAGCTACTCATTTTCAGGAAAATGAGTTCATATTAGAAGTCTCAGCATGGACTCAGGGTGATCGTTGGTGTTACAACACTTCCTAGAAACTAGTCACCCAAGACTACCTATCTATTATTCACATTTCTCGAGGAAACCCCAATGGTGGTTATAGCACCAAGTGGGAACTACAAGCCGAAAGATTCTTATACAAAGAATGGACCTGGGAATTCTGGGTACGTCAAACCTATTTAGAGTCCCCTAACTAATTTAAGGTGGTGAACATATATCAGGCATCTTGGGTTTCTAAGTTCGCAGCCTTCTCCCCATGTGAAATCCTTCTTGAGCTTCTGAGTCATTGGTGTTCAAGTACCAACACCTTTCATTTTTCAAATGGGTTGGTGGGAATAAAATTTTTTGACATCCACCAGCTTATAGGACTCCCCATCCTTGGAGTGATGTATAATGAGTTTCTCCTTGTATCTTCTACTTGGGATAATACTGACCATGTGTCCCCATTGAAAAGGAAAATAATAGTTATGTCAAGGAGATTACATGATCATACCCTTCACTCTCTCTCTATTATCTAATTAAAGGCATGGATTGGGTTATTCTTGCTGGTGAACAGACCTATGTTTAGAGCTCACCGTAGTTGAACTCATCTATCCCGTCAGACTCAATAGACTCCAGGGTCATATTGCGCTACCTGTGAAGTGGAAAAATATACCAACTAGGGATATGATTTTCAACCGGACGTGTCACATACACATAGAGTAAGAGGTTTCTTTTCCATGTTTTTTAGTGGATGTATTTTCCATCCTGCGATGTATATACTTGGGTCTGGGCTTGTACGTTGATGATTCCTGCTGTGCTGGCCGAGGGTCATCCAATTAACATTGCCACTCCTACTCTCATATGAATTTATGAAATATTAGAATAGATACAATAAGGTAGGTCTCCACACCATCATAGTGGACTGTTTTAATTCCTCTAAGGGTGGATGGAAGAACACTTCCCCTATTTTGAATATTGACACACTGCCAAAGTTCCTCATTCTAACTTTCAATCTTCCCTTATAAACATTTTTTTTGTTCGTCCCCAAAATTTAAGCATTAGTGTTGCAATTAGGCTATGGAAAAATGATTATTGATTCTTATTTTAACCACATCCTACTCCTCATGGGTCATTAAGAGGCAAAAGGGGTAGTTCTTCTTTTCAACGCTCATACATTATCGCGCTTCAGGACAGGATGATCACGGCTCGCATTGATCGATTGTCCATTAGTGAGCCATACCTCCTTTACTGGTTATCCATGAAATTTGGGCACCTTCAAAAAACTATGATCATTCCTATTGTTCTATTAAGGGGAGAATATAATCCTGAAATTCTTCTCTAGTTATGTCTTATGATGTTGTGGGAAGTTAACGTTATAGAAATTATCGTCCCTAATATGACGTGATCTACTATTTTGATGCTGGAATATGAAAAACTCTGAGTGGGCTATTACCCTGATGGGGTGCTCAGAAAACCAGTTCTGTAGGACCAGGATCCTTTAACCAATCTCCGCCCTAATCTAACCCTGAAGACAATGCCACACATTCCTTCTTCCGTGGTGAGTGTGAAGGATACGTCTTATATTCTTGTCTCTGAAGTAGCCATGATGGATACGCCACATATTCCTACCCTTTTAGTAAGAAGATACTCGATTCACTGCCAGAAGTGTATGGAAGGGGCTTCATCAGTGTGGCCTATCACAGTGGGGAGTGATTCAGACTACTCCACTTTTGTGGATACGACCCATGAACCTAATGATTCTGGACCCCACAAAGTATCACCCGACACCCCAGAAGTCACATCTAGTCCTAAATATTTGGATCTGGAGGTCAAACCATATAAGGGTAAAGAGATACCCCCATCTAGGATAACCTATATTAGGTCCCTTCCCACTACTGTAATGACACTTCCTACCTATATACCCACTACGGTGGGGGTGGATCAATGTATTGGTGCCACAGGGAGGCACCAGGTAGTACAAAAACCAGCATGGAGTCAGTTATGCACCCTTCCCACGGAAACACCTATGTCTAGATTTACTGATGAGACTAATAACTTCTATTGGTTACTCACTGAGCTGGGTTCCAGTGGTGTTGGTTATCAGCACTAACATATCCTTATCTACCAGATCGTCATAGCTCTTGAATACCTCGCTTCTTGTGAGGATATTCTTTCCATGTTCAACTATTCCCATCATCAGGTGACGACCTTTCGAGATGTTTTGGAGGAATTAAACACCTAATGGCCGAAGAGGTGAAGGCTCATGATTTGGTTATCACCCAAAAAGAAGATCTGCGAGAGTTTGAGGCCTCCATAGCATGGTTGAAAGTTCAACTGACCTATTTGGGTGCTATTTACAATTCTATCTAGAAGAAAGGGAGAGACCTTAAAGCTGTTATGGAACACGTGAAGCCAGTGGTGAAGGCTAAAAAGAATTAGAGAGCTTCTCTAGAACAAACTGTCGACGACATGTTGCATTAACATTCACTTTTTCTAGAAAGACCAAGATGAGACTTATTGTAACTTTCCCTAAATCATGATGTGTATTATTTATCCTTTGATACATTGGAGAGACTCTATACTCTAGATGTTCCTCCATTTTTTTGTTGTTGAAATCAACGAAAACAATTTTCCTTCAAATAATTCTTATTATCTTTTTACTGTCTTGTCAATTTATCACAATGAATCATATAGACATCTTTTTGATCAAGTATTAATTTTTATCCTTGATTAAAAACTAGTAAATTGAAATTATCAAATCAGGCTCTAATTTTTTCCTGAGTTGTAGGACTCATATAGCATAGTTCAACTATTGCTAAGGTTTTATGTAAAACCTCATGAAATTTTGCTTCATTTTCATTGTTACCATAAAATTTTCCTAAGCCTGGTAGACACGAGCTTAGAAGGTATAAATTGACTATTTATTAGGCCACCCTTTACGTGTTTTTGACCAAACAATATTTACATCTCTTTTGATATATTGACACATTTGTTTTCGATAAACCATTCACAATATAGGTTTAACGAGGTGATACTCGACTTTTATCTAGAGGTACACTTTGTATATTTTCATTCTGGCGAGTATATTGTATTTTTCACTGGCAGTTCATAGTCCTTCCAATCAAAATTATTACTGGCATTTTAGGTCGAACATCTTTGACCAAACTGAACGGGTTAGGGGCCAAATTTTCTATTCATCAGCTGGGAATGTATTAATATCTTTTATACATGAATGATGTATTTTATTTGACCCTAAATTAGTGAGTTTTGTACATAAATGATGCTCGTGATCTGATTTAAGTGTACAAAGGTAGGAGAGGACTCTCCTTAGGATGAATTTACCTTTGATTGATGACCGTTTTGTAGGAACCATATGTAGATCCATCAAGGAATGATGTGCATAGTCATACAAGGGTGTCTACAGGACATTTCCCTTCCATATCTGATGGACTAGGAGGATTTACAACACTTTTAATTTTTTTTGATGTTAGGAACCCTAGTGGGTGGCTAGTCTGAGTGATGATGTCCAAAAGTATTAGGGACATTCATATCTGCTTTGATTGGGAAACTTCTCCAACATGATTCTTACATATGTAAGGGAAATCTAGTGAATGGTTTGTTCAATTAGGAATATTATTCATGTCTGGGAATTGGATAAGGGGAGTATATGTAAGTCATTATCTAGAGGGGTATTCCAAATTTAGGGGTGATACTAGAAATGAATGTCATATGAGCATGCAGAAACTGGAATGGACTATCCTAGGGATGAATTTTCCTTTGATTGATATACATTTTTTAGGAAATATACAGAGAGCCTCCAGGGCATGATGTGCATAGTCAAACAAAGGTTTCCATAGGACAATGGCCTACTATATCCAATAGCTATGATGGATTACGTAGATTGGAACCTTTCTGAAAATTTCATGTGACCTTCAGCTAGCAGTGTACAAGATCATGTTACCTTTGGCTAGCATGTTGTAATATATTGAGGACATGGTAGGTGGGAGAATGTAAAACATTACTTTGAGGGCCCTTGAATTGGGAGGGAGGTCATGAAGCTTGGAATCCATTGGGCATACTGAGATTGGAGAGGACTCTCCTGGGGACAAATGTACCTACAATTGATGATCATATTGTAGGAATCATATTTAGATCCACTAGGGTGTGATGTGAATAATCAAAAAAAGGTATCCAGAGGACATTCTCCTTCCATCTCTGATGGCCATGGAAGATTATGTGGATTCAAGATCTCACAGAGCATGGAGTTTTAGGTACTGCGTGAGTATATCTAGATACATTAGAGACATTTGAACTATGATAATCTCATGGAATTAAGTATCCCTTAATTATATCGGACTCATACATAGGGTGATTCCTTTGTCACATCTTTGTGGTACCCTATAGTTTAACGTCATATGACAAGTATGTGGGGTTCCCTGCTGGAACAACGACATGCATTTTAGTGTCTTGCATATAGGATCAAATTCATTGTCTAATGTCCCATGATATAATGGTGGATCTCTCATGGAAATACATAATCTCACATGAGATATGATTAGTGTGAGAATGAAGGGAGTACAAGGATTCCAGATCACCACATAAGTGTAGAAAAATCAACAATAGTGATCACATTAGGCTTAAACCAATGCTAGGCAGTTTAATGTTATACAACTTGGATGATTCTGACCCTGTAGTTTAACATCATGTGGTGAGGACATATTGATGTCTAGTTTGGAGTCATGCTGCTAGGACATTAGGATCTCACAAAGATCATTAATATCTTTGATTTAACAGCGATTGGGGTGTTATGGCATTCCTTAGATATGAGTGATGATATAAGGTGTAAACCATAGTCTCGGGGAGGGGGTAACATGGATCAAGAAGAATTAAATGGGGCTAAAAATCCATTGGGCATACTGTGGTAGGAGAGAACTCTTCTAAGGATTATTTTTCTTTTGATCGATGACCGTTTTGTAGGCGACATATGCAGATCCATCGGGGCATGATGTGCATAGTCAAACAGTGGTGTGCACGGGACACTAACATTCCATCTCAGATGGCCATGAATGTTTATGTGGATCCTTGTTTTCATATAGTATGGATATTGAAGAATGGGAAGATGTGTCTGGGTAAGTAATAAATTCCTAGACCATGATTAGTTGTGAACAAATGAAGCTTTCACATAGATATGACTAATATTTATGGGGGGGCATGATTTTTTTTACTTATTATGAGTGGGGGTATGTGCGGGATCTGGTAACATTTATAATTAGTCCACATGTTACTCTTGAAGAATATATTAGTTTATTGTCATGCGGTTATGACCTTTCATAGAAACCCCCATACAATTCTGACCTTTTCATAGAGGAAGAGTCATTTTTAAAAAAAATGGTGGTTGGGTCGGGATTTCAAGTCTGGTCCTCACTACAGATCCAACAAGGGTAAGAATCAAGCTGTATGATGTTCTGAATGTTCCCTATAAATATTTGGTCCATGCAAGGTGACTTGCGAGGAAAAAAAATTATTTTTGGCAAGGTCGGGAAGGGAAATGTGAGCGTCACTACGTATCCTGCAAGGGAGGGAATCAAGCCGCACATAGTTCTGAATGTTCCTTGTACTAATTTGGCTCATACATAAGAGTAGGGGAATATTTTTTTCATCCACTATGGATTTTGGGTCTACCATATTAATCAGTAGATTTTTATATAAGGGAATCCTGACCACCGATCCTAAGCTCACGTGAGTTACACTCGATGTGAGAAACAAAGAGTTTCAGGGGTTTCCCTCGTAAATATGGGGAGTTAAAGGAAATGAGAGGGGAATTTTTTATATATTATAGGAGTTGGTCCATGATTGGGGGTTGAGTAATATCTATGAATTCCACTGATGAATGCGATGCATGCCGTATATAGTTCTCCATGGGATCGTGCAGTTTATCATCATGAAATTAGGATGATTTATGCTATGTCGTTTAATGTCTTATTGATTGGATGTTAAACTACACAATTTAGAGTCATCAAACAAGGACATTAAGGCACACAATTTAATTTCATGTTGCAGGGACAAATACCATACATTTTAACATCATGTTTTCAGGAAAATAACTCATATTTTAGGGTCATAGAGTTTGGTACAGTCAATGGGCATTGATGTTATGGAAATTACTTCTTCGTAAACCATGCATTTATGGGAGCCGTGATGAGTTTTCTATCCATTTATATCAAGGAATATTCCCTTTTGGAAAATATATTATGTATAAAATATGGTCCTTCCCACTTTGGTTCAAGATTTTGGGCTTCATCCAAAGTATCATCGAGGTTATAGGGACCATCACTGTCTCTCCTTTGTGGAATGATTGAAGACAAAAAAAATTGTTAATGGATCATGCGATCTGATTTTGATATACTTACAAATTATGAAAACTGTGAATGATTTTCACATCTAGCCACTAGAACAGATCAAAACATCTATGGGATCTCTCATCCATGTAATGTTCACCACAAATGGCCACACGAAGTGATGGCACCTGAATTTTGATAGGAAAAACCATCTCTGCCCCTTATTCTAGTCTGTATGGGGATTCCTGGGTGGCAGTGCGATTTGTGGTCTAGTAATCCCATAAAGCATAAAAGATCTTGTCTGGCCACGATTTCTTATCCTTATCTACCATTTTTGGAGTATGTTGGACATAGTCTTGTTGAAAGCCTCTATCTTCCCATTGGTCGTCGCAATGTAGCAGGATGAATGGTTGGATTTGAATCTACACTACTGGTATAATTTTTCCAACTCAGCAGAGCAATATTTGGTGTCATTGTCTATCCGTATAGTATGAGGGACACCAAATCTGGTAAGGATACTGGCCCTCACAAAGATAGTGATTATTTTAGCCCCAACTTATTTAAGAGTCATGGATTCATCATATTTGGAAAAGAAGATAGTTTCTCTGAGTATGAAATTGAATTTCCTAGTTGTAGCTAGAGGATATGGTCCCACAACATCCACCCCCTATTAAGAAAATGGTAAAGAGTACTTAGCTATATGAATTTACTCTAGGGGTCGGTGAATAAAAATAGCTTGAACTTGGAATGAATTGAACTTCTTAGAGAATATGGAACCATCCTATAACATAGTGGTCCAATAATATCTCAGCCTTAAAAATTGATGAGAGAGCCTAGTTTCTGATTGGTGCACTCCACATGCTCCAGTGTGAACATCTTTCATGAAAACAATAGTCTCTTCTCCATCAATGCACCTAATACGAACTTCATCAAGGTCTCATTTGTAGAGTACCTTTTATTGGTTTACCCCATTTTACAAGACAAATTGGACTACCCCTCTCGATACATGTTCCCTTCTAGCCTTATTTAGTGGGACTTCTCCATTTTGAAGGTAATTTGAAATGGGAATCATCCATCTGGTGGTGCGATCATAAAGCTCTGAAATGAGGAAAATTTTTGTTGATATCCTCTTTATTATTATGGATAAATTGAAAGACCATCCAGTGGTGGGAAATGATAATAATTTTTTCATCCCATTCTAGATCATGCAGGGTTTTGGATACGTTTTACAAAGCATCATATTGGGTATTGTTTGACCAGGGGACATAATTCAGTATTCGTTCTGATGGTAATTCTACCATCATTTCTCGAACATGTATCATCAAGGGGGCCAAAAATTATTTCTTAATGTCATAGTCTCCATTGAAATTCTAGATTAATGGATTTAAATCATCTTTTATTTTCTTGTGTTTGTCTTGTGAATAATGTTCCAACTCTGGGACCACAACGAGGGGATGTTATTTTTCTTCATTATTTTTACATCCTTCAGAAAGCATGAACGATTAAGGAGAAATGACATTTTATAGGGATACGAGTATAACTCCTAGCCCCACATTGTTGATCTTTGGGTCCTCCAACCTTTTCCCTATTGGGCTTCTAGAAGAACCATAAAAGTACATTTACCATGTCTGGGGGTCCTCTTGGACAAAGAACACTTCTTCATCAAGAAGTTCAGCATCCAATGATATTGTTTCATATGAGGGGTGGTCCTCCAGGAAGTCTGCTAATGCTTGGCCTTTGATGGCCTTCAAGGGCATGTACTATATGTAAAACTGTTGTAGGGTGACTTCTCATCATGATAGGAATTCAGTTAGTAGGGGATGACTGATGATATATTTCAGCAAGTTGTAGTGGGAGACAAGGTGGACCACATCATGCTGTGGGTAATGTCTGAGTTTCTGAACTGCAATGAAGAGGGCTATGTAGTTCTTTTCAGTCCTTGAATATCGAGTTTCATCATCAATCATTGTTTGGATGATGTAATAAATGATGTTATCACTGTTAAAATCATTCTTATGCATGAGGAAGGTGCCTAATGACCATTCCATGTTGGTTACATACAAAAGTTGTGGTCTCCCCTCAACTGGAGGCATCAACACCAGTGGGATTCTACGATATATTTTTAGATTGTATAATGATTCTTGAAAATAATTATCCCACTCATACATAATCCCTATCTTCATTATCTTTTTGAATTGTAAATATTTACCCACCGGGTTGACTATATAGTGTCGGATGTAGGCCATATGCTCTTGGAGACCTCCATACTCTGTGAGGTTGCGAGGTGGTGACATGAAAAGTATTCCTTATGTCTTCTCATAGTATAATTCCATGTTGAGATGTTGTATGATAAAGATGAGGAATTTCCTAGAGGAAACTCCAAAGGCACACATTAGGGGATTCATCCTTAAAATATGATGTCTTAGTTTGTTAATGATAGTTTCATGATCAGTCAGGTGGTTTGAGCACTATTGTGATTTAACCACCAGATTGTCTACATAGCACTAGAGAAAGTTTTCCAGGAAGGGCTTGAAAATGCAAAGCGTGGAACACTGATATTTAGTTCTATCATTTGTTAGACCAAAGAGCATCACGTTATCACATAACACTCACATTGGGGCCCTAAAAGTAGTAGCTTTTTCATCTCCTTGGGCCATTCAGAATAGGTTGTATCCAAATTATCCATTAATGAATGAGATGGCCCCATATATGATGGTTGTATCGATCAAAAATTTTGTGATCAGGACTAGGAAATCTTCTTCCATGAAGTGCGGAATAAGGTCCCTGAAGTTTATGAATATTATAATCTATCTATTCTTCGTTTTGATAGGGGATATGTTTTCCAGCCATATCAGATATTATACTACTCATATGAAGTTGTCTTTGATTACCAAATCAACTTCATCCATTATTTTTTAAGCATGCATCGGTGGGTACTTCTGGATACCTTCTTATAGAATTGGTGATCTTCTGGAAAACCCAGATGATGAGTGAAGACCTTAGGGTTGATCCCTAAATTTGTTGTGTAGTTCCAAGAAAACACATCTCGATTCTTCTTTTGGAAGGAGTTATATGTCTCTTGATCCTCTACATTCATATCCACACTGATTAGGGTAGGCCACGGGTCGTCTTTGGGGCCCATATTTATCTCCCTAAGTTCATCGATTGTGGTGGAGACACCTTCTTCAAATGCCAAAGACTTCTGATCACTTCTATCATATCTAAGTAGAGTTAGGGTGTAGGGTGTAAAATTAACTTCATCATAGTCCATCCAAAGAAGTGTTCACATTGGGAGGAGGTTGAATCCAGATCTATTGTCAATGAAAATCCTCTAGACATCAATGCCATTTATATTTCGAGAACCATATAAGGGTTTTATGTTCCCTTACATGATGGAATCATTATCCATATCTATTAAAGAGATGAAAACATGAAATTATTTTGGATTGGTCTCCATCTTATAGACTATGGCCGCTGCTACTCTATCCTTGAATTACTAAGGACATTGTAAGGCGTTGGTGAGAACCTCTCTATGGTATGAAGACATACTCAAAGCATCCAAGATTGGTAGCTTTGCTGGTACTGAATCCAGCCACTTTAGAATATCATATTTCTTCCCTAAAGGTTGAGCTTCCTAGCTCGAGGATTGTATTTAATAGATACTTTAGGGTCTTGAGAATTGGACATAGAATTTTCGGCCTCTATGATAGGATCTGGTGGTGCTGCAGTCTTTTTCATATTTGGCTGGACTGGTTCACCCCTATGCCATAGGGGATTTGATATTTGTTCTTCCTCTAACATAGTCTCCAAGATAACTGGGGTTGGGTTTACTTCGACTGGGGAAGACGAACATTTTGGTTCTCTTCGTGTCTCATGGAGGGTCCTTCTGTGAGCTTCTACAATGTTAACAGTTGAGTCATGGCATGGCCAGAAATTTGAGTCCTACCACGATCATGCCTTCTGAAAAACCCTCAAACTCTGCGGGCTCTTCCAATGGATCCCTTGTTGTGCGTGGGGAATTAATGTTCATGGCCATAGTCTTTATTAGAAATGGGGTCCATAAAATGAATGAAATTAATGGTTCCAATGATTAGTGCATGATCCGATAATGTTTCTGTCTGAATGTCTCCTTCTGATGGTGTTGTTTGGAAGGGTAGTTCCCGTTATACCATTTGGAGGGGTGGAACCCATTGTACCTAGTCTACTACCATGAAACCCAAAAGTGTTAGGACTGGCTTCAGCTTTGATGGCATCCCATATTCTTGCTCCTTCTTTCTTCCCTATTGGTTATTAGAGAACTGTGGGGATGAGGATGATGGTTGTATTGAATTAATACCTTTTGGGGGGAAGGATGGATGTTTCAACTACACCTCGAGGATTCCATTACATTGGTTAACTATTTTAGGGGTCATCCAACTATCAAAATTATTCTATTTTTTACTGGTGATTTCCTTCCATTCCTCTTCCTCACTTGGGATTAAGATGGAATCATATGCCACTTGTGCTGGTGTTGGATCCAATTTTACTTTCCCAGAATACAACATATTTTGTAGGAGATCCTTTAAGATGAAGCATTCATGGATGGTGTTTCCTAGTATCCGGTGATAGGGAAAATAATTTGCATGGTCATATGACCCAATTCATAGGATCGCTTTGGCTCTGGTAGCCATACCAAGTGGCAATTCATGGCGGTTGTGAAATAGCCATAGACCTGGTCATCTCAGAACGGGTAAACATTATTTCTTCTCAACTCGAATTGATTTATTTTTGAACCCATTCTCCCATATTTCTAGAGAGGGGGTGACTATTTAAATCAAGAGGATATTACATGATTTGGTGGAGGCCTCGCAACTAGATATAATATCAGGGGTGGCTTAAGTGTGACAAAAGCTGCTTTACCTTTTTTAGATCTTTTTCCTGATGCGGATGGGGCCACTTAGTACATGATATTTGTCCGCTGCAAAGAGTATTCTATCCTTTGGTATGTGTAAGTAAAATCATGGAACCCACTTGTGTATTTCACCAGGTTGAACGGTGTTCATAATTCATCATTAAGATTATCGATGCACATAGCGAGAAATTCATCTTAGGGGTGCGTCTAGTTTAGGGAATAATTAAGGCCTTTCCATATAGAAATAACGTATGAAACTCTTTCATTATCTTGCTTCTTATAGTTATTGAGATCACTAACCATTGTCTTAGAAAACTTTGAACTAAACTGGAAGAGAAACTATTTTTGGGGGTCCTCCCAACTGGTGATTGAGTAATCTTGAAAGCTAGTACGCCATACAAAGGATATGCCCTATAGGGTTCGCACAAAGCATCTGAGTTTTACTACTTATTGCTGCTCTAGAGTGCCCATCATGGGGTCATAGTTAGAGGTGTAGTGAAATAGATATTTTTCTGGGTCTCCCGAGAAATTGAACAATGCGAATATAGGGTTTCCAAAGTTTGGTGGTGGCGAAACATTCTGCACCCAATTAGGGTAGGGATTTCTCTTTGGTTGTATTGGAGCACACCCCCCCCCCATGTCTTCTTGTCGAGCTGTTAGTTGCTTGATGGTATTTAGGATCCCTTAATGCATATCTTACTGGGATTGAGCTTGGGCTACTACGGTAGAGGCCAATGATGGGTGTGCTAGTGTTTTTGGAATTTTGGGTGGGTACCCAAACGAGGTATCCTTTGTGGGTTTACCTGAATATACTTTTTCTTCCTTCCCAGCAAGGGGGATCTTGATGTCCTTCCGAGGACGTATTTATGTAGGATGATGGTCATGGTTCTAGGTTGGATGGGCCTCTAATCTTGACTTCATTCATTGGGATGAGTGCATGTGGAAGGGGAACCTCTTCTGGGAATACCTACTGACATTCTACAGGGGGAACACATCAGACAAAAATATATCCCTTGATGCAGATCGGAAATAATTCACCTCAACTCTTTCATTTATTCCTCCTTCATGAATAATCATTACTTGAGTGCGAGGGACACATTATCAGGGGTAGAATGAGGGGGGTCATAGAAAACCATAATTTATTCTTCTATTTGTGGGGGTTTTGTGAGGGATTTATTGACAGATTAACTTATGGGGCACTCAAATTTATGACCACTCTCTCATTCTGAGTATGCACACCACTAGGCTAAGTGTGGGATGCCTCTGAGAGGGAACCATCATATCTTGCAGCCTCTCCCTTTGTATAATTTTCTATGATATCCATGGGGTTTCCATTTACAAAATTCACTAATGCATACTACACTGGGGGTGGTGTACTCGGTGCTGAATTTTAGGAAGACATTATACATCCTTTATTGGAAATTCTCCTTCTATGTTGTGTTATTAATTGGGTTTTTTGGTGAAGACTGTCCTAAAGGGAGACCTTATCTGACCTCCTAATTTTCCTTCATCTCGGAGGGTGTGAACCCTGAGACGGGGTGGAACGGGTGACTTCTCTCCTCATTGTTATTCCTAGATGGTAGAAGACAGACGTCTGCTGTACAGGAACATGAGGTAAAAGTGCCCCTAGCCCTACAGGGTTTGTGTTGTTTCCATTCTTCCATTGATGAACTACAGAATGTATTTCTTGGTCTTATGGGGGGAATTTTGAGTTAAAAATTCCCCCACCCATGTGGGCTAGGATTTCTCTCACATTGTGGCGGTAGCTGCCACTATTGCCACCTTTTTTATTTAACACACTCTAGAAAGTGTGTGAACTAGGTATGTAATTCGAAATTTATGGGATTTGTGGGATTTTTAAGAAATTAGAACAACATTCTGGTTGGCTTCCTTTAAGAAAAAATCTTTATGGGCGTTCTCGATTTCCTAGCTCAGAATCTTTTCGATGGCTCAATCTCTTCGGTCCTGATGCTCTTGAGACTTACTCCAGGTCTATTTTTGTTGAGTATCCCATCTTCCTGGATTATGGATTTCATTTTATTGCTTCATTTGGGTAATGAAGTTGGAAGATGTCATTTCTAATGAGTTTTTCTAGACGGGATGTGAGGTGAAGTGCAGAACTCCATGTTCTCCCCATCCGTAAATATGAACACTAGTCAGGGAATCACCAATGATTCAATAAAAAATATGCAGTGCATGGAGGCAAGCTAGTTCAAGGGGTTTCTTTTACCTTTCTAATCGTAGCTGCCATGCAGACGGGAGGAATTTGAGGTCTATTAGATGGTTAATCTCCCATAAAATGTTGACATGCTCTGCATAACCTTCGCAGGTTAAAAACATTTCTTTTAGATGGTGAAGAGACATCCATATGTTAAGGATATTTCCATAAACACATTCCCCAAACAAATAGCTTGGTTTGTCAAAGTGTAAAGTGGTTGTTGGCTGATACATCACTGATATATTATCCTTTGCTAGTTGTCTTCTCATGATAAACATATCCTATTGTTGTTCTTCTGAGAAATCCTCTACTTGATATTCCCAGTTTTACTGCTTCCAAATAATTTCATTCCAAGCAGTCAGGCTAGTTGGTGCATCATTGATATGTGAATGACACATGGGTGGATCAGAATATGAGCATGGCCCCATACCATCCTCTGGTTGAGAAAGGATATCACTCATCATAGAATGAGTTCCTGATATGTTTTAATCCACCTTTCCAACCACCTTAGTAGAAGAGGTATTTCTCACATTTATTCCAGCAAGGGGAGGGCCTTCTTGCTAGAATGAATTTTGATTGTAGGGAGGACCTCCTAAATTGGTGTCGTAATGGTGAGGGATACCATATCAACTTGATTCCCAACCAAATTAAGTGTCCCATGTTGCATATACCCTGGGGAGTACCTTTAGTGTGGGCTACAACAAGGGTTGGACCATCATACTGCTTGATATCCCTGAGGGGAGGACCTCTTCAATGGCTGCTATGATGGAGAGGACTACTATCACAGCTTGATACCTATCTATAGGGAGAATTTATGTAGTTTAAATCATGGAGATGGACATTAAGATGTACTACAATGAGGGAAAGACCTTCTCATTTCTTTAGGTCACTATGGGGAGGGACTTCATAGCAGCCTCTATTGCGGAGAGGGCCTTCATAATGACTGCCATCATGGTGAGGAATACCATCATGACTCGATGTATGACTATAGGGAGAATCATATCTACAGCGTATACCTTAGGGAGTACCATTAGGGCTGATGATAGAAAGGGGATGAACTTCTAACTGTCTGATCTTTATGTCAAGGGGAGGGATACCCTAACACACATCAAGAGATAAGCTCTCATGATCATTCATTCATGACCCACAAGGTAATTCCTCATGGGTGCTCTGGGGAGGTCCATTAGAGCTTCTTGTAGCGACATTTAATGAAGGGCCTTTGTAACTAATACATTCACTTATATTATTTGGTAATAAAGGGTTTTAAGCCATTATTGACATATGTTAGAGGGCATCAATAACCCCATCTTCTATTAGAGAAAGATCATGTAGGTTCTATTCCTTTTCTGGTTTCCTTTGGAATATTTTATTTTTGAGTTATCTCTTGAGGTTATCTAGGGTTGCCTGCTATTGGTAGCAACCTTCATATATGGGTCTCAATCTTTTTGGGTCCTATGATTCCACCGGGATATAATGATGTAAATCTTTAGTTTTTTCAAGGACATATTCCTACCCCGGAGTGGACACCAGGTAAGACTAGCATCCCCCAATCAGAATGGGTATTTTTTCATGATCTGGTTGTCTGTATACCACGGGATATTTCCATCAACCTTCCTGGACTTGAGTAGGAATGAAAAACTGCTCTGGAGTTACTATCCCATTTTGCGAGTAAGTCATTACGTTTTAGGAAACTGGGTTGTTGGTCTGGTTTCTCACCTTTTCCACCTATGAAATAATATATTGGCATGTTTGGATGATATGGTCGATGGTCGATGTCTGATCTTCCATCATTTCCAGGATGTTTTAAGATACATCTCTTTCTAGAACGGGTATGAAGACCCATAACAATGCTGGATTAGGAGTTTTTTCCTGCTCTGATCCCCCATGAGTTTCTATTATATACTGTCAGTTCTCCTATGCTAGGAAAGAGGAATGAGTATTCCACCAGTGGTCTTCCCCGGTTGCCACCGTATTTGACTGGTGGTCTTCATATTCAGAAGTAGGTATTTTCATCTTCTCTCTTTCTAATGTATTTGTCTCACGGGCATTTTATGAATCTGTAGTAATTTTTTATTCTCAAATTTTATTGTCATCCTATTTTGATGATGGGTGTGATATGCATCAGTGGGTATTTGGGTCTACACTTAGTTGGTTTCTATCCTATTCGGATAATGGTCTTATTGTACATGGTAAGATATCTGCATCTTCCTTCAGTTTCCCCATCTTTTTGCATAGCGGGACCTTCAAGAACGTGTAGGAAGGTGAAAATTCTTGTATTATGCCACCATATTTCTATGGTGGACTTGAGTGGAGGGTGTAGAGTTGTATGTCTTCCCGTTGAATGCCATCTCATTGGTACATCGGAGTTGCTCCTCAAGTAATAGGGTGATATCTTGTTCTTGATTATATATTCCCCACCCTTGGAAGGCATTTGGAAGAGCCCTGATCTTCTAAACGTCAGTAGGTGCCCTCGGCATAAGGTCCTTTTCATTGTTAAGATGCCTGGTCACCCAGTATCAGTGGTGACACTCTCTGTTAGGGGCCTATGAGTAGGACTTCTATGTTGTTGAGATTAATTTGTCAGCATTGACTTCATCTATGTCTCCAAGATAAGGGATGTAATTGTTGTCAAGTTCTAGGGATAGGCTCCCGAAATGGTTTGAGACGACCACCGCGGCCTCCTTGTACCGGGGCGCCAGCTATGGTTGAGGAGGTGACTGGTGATCTTTTGCAGAATAGAGGGCTTGTCTTGCGGCCTCCACTATGGGGAGAGTACCATTTTAGTTTTACTCTTTAATCAGTGTGTTGGATAACCAGCATTGAAGACACTGGGTAGGAGAGGGAGTCCTACTCTTCATCGAGGCCCCGAATGCCTGAGAGATCACTAAGACACATGTCCTCATTGGTCTTTGGAATTGCATTTGGATCAAAGGTTTGTCTACGGGAACCTAAAATATACATATATGACATACAGACCAAAACCCTCCCTCAAAGTAGCATTCTCTTGAACATATACATATTTTATGACTCACCTTGGCCTCCTTCCCCCTTATTTTGCTATGAGGAAAAGGGTCTTGAGTGGGGTAAGACTTCCACCTTTGTTAAGGATTCACGTCTGGTTCACCATATTTGTTTTCCTTCGAGGTGAGTGTTTAGGGAGAAGACCAAATGGTCCGATGAGAATTATCACACATCTATTACCATAAAGAGAGTTTCATGTCGGGTTCACCATTTTTGTTTCAACACAATTCGTGTTTTCATCTTTAAAGGGGGATTGGATGGAGCCTGAGGGGACTGGGTAGTTTATCCCATATGTATTACAAAAGAGGTTCCACAATCAAATGAGAATGGTGGATGATTTCATGGGGTCAAGTACTTGTGAAATCGGTCCCCTGAGGATATAACTTCCTCATATGGTCTCCAAAGAGTTTATTTGTGGAGCCAGAAACATGAAACGAACCTATAGTACATGATTCATTGCCCTATTTACAAAGGCTAGCACTCATTGGATGATTATTTGGACAATGAAACTTAAAGACTCCATTAGTCAAGAGGATTTGAAGTCAGTCTCACTGCACCCTTTTGAGCGGGGGGGGGGGGATTATAACCCATTCCAGGACAATATTATATATTTAAGTTGTGTTCATATGTTGTGAATCCTTGGTCCATTCCCGAAGAGTGTGTCCATGGGCTAACCCTGGTTCATAGGATCATCATAGGAATACATGGATTTGATGATACAGTTGTAATTCTGACTTAATTTATACAATATGGAACTCTAGAGTTTATCTTCATCTATGGGGGATTGAAGGTGACTTTATGTTGTGATCGAACTGATTAGATGGGATTCCTATATATCCATGGGAGAGAAATCATATCACACGTAGTTCCGGAAACATGGGGCTTATGCATTGATGATTCCTATTTGATGGGATATGATTGGGTGGACCCCTTTAATAAGCCCCCCCCCTTGAACTCAAGCCATCAAGAAGACATCCTACATATCCTAGTTTGATCAGGATTCATACTTATTTTAGTTCATAATTGTGTAGATGTTGTAATGATCAAAAATCTATAAGACCACATGAGTAATGATCGGTGTGAGACACAAGAGGATGTGAGAGATCCAGCCAACCACACACATCCTCCCATTCTGATGAGAGAGGGATGGCCTACGATGGAGGAGGCCGGGGCGACCGTGGGTTAGGGTGTAGAGAGATTAACCTTTTAATGTGGGATGAATTTGAGTTCATTCGGCTCGACCCTTGAATTATTGGGGACTTGCCTTAGTGGGAGTGACCTAGAATTAATTCTAGGAAAGGGGAGAAATGTCTACTCTCATCACAAGGTGAAGTGAACATAACTCCTTCGACTGTTCACCGTTCCTCATTAAATGGAAAAGAAAGTGATCACCCTTAATCCTTGGAACGAGGAGGTTCATGTCAACATACCAAGGTTGGACTCCGGGTTACCTTGAGAATGTAGACTTACAGACACCCCTGGAGTCGGAACCATTGTAAGGATATCCTTCATGAATCCACTTACCATGGGTCTAAAGACTCAAAGGGGTGCACTGATGCACCCGATGATCTGATCATATGGGTCTAGTGGATTTGGAGGAGGCTTTTGCCTGATGCCGGTGGACAGGTTTATAGAAGGTACATGGAGGACTAGACGATAATGGAGGGGAATGATTAGATCTGGAGAAAAGAATACATGAAGATGCCCCATTCAGTGTACTATTTTCTTATGTGGGATGGGGGGAACTCTGCATGCCATAGTGCTATGGGGGTAAAGTGTTCATCAATGTATCGACATAGTATGTAGACTTGGGAATGAACCACCATGCACCCTAGTGGTACACAGTCTGGAATGCGGTCTGTCATGTTTCATTGGGTTCTATCCATGTACTGATGTAGTACAAGTCGTCGAGTTAAATCTTCATAGTGATACACTATGTAGAGCTCCACGTCGAAGGATGGTCCTAGGGACTATAACTCACAAGGAGTTAATCCGAGAGGAATATGTGGTTCATGATTTCACTAGTTGGGTTCATGGTTCTACCTTTATTATTATGTTCCTTCATTTTATGGTTCACGTATAATTATACCTATAGAAACATGGTTTAAAATTCAGGATTTGTTGATGATTTGAGACTAAAGCCGGAATCCTCTTCGAGTCCATCCGTCCAATCTCTGGGGTCTCCTCCATTCGTTCTTCATCCATCCTTATCAATTCCTTCTGTTATCATTTTATAGAGCATTAGAGAAATCATATCTAAGGGAATGAGACACCATTTTTGGAAGCCCATGAAGGGATATCTTGACCCATAGAGGACTCAGTCAACTAGGGTTTGCGTAGGTTGTGGTTCGCGTGTTAGGGTTCACAGATCCTTACCAATTTGCTTCATCTGTGAACTGCTCAGTTCGTGATATGGTATGTATATTTCCTTTGAATTATTGATTCCCTCAGCGATGTAGTTCATGGGATCATGGGTTCGCTGTCTATTGATCTACAGGACTACGTCTCATGGGTAGTTACATGTACTAGTGGTTCATGGTTCATTTGGTTCACAAACCCTTCCCAGTGATGGTATGCGGGTAACTTAAAAAATCCTTGATTAATTTTTGTCCTTCATGTTTCACACAAGGATTGAAACTCAATTTGAGTCCATTCTCTTTGTTAGACTTGTAGGAATGATTTATTCCTTCTAGAAAGTCATTGTGAGAGTATTTTCTTCCCTTAATGAAGTGTTTAGGACCCAACAATTACCATTGATTATATATTTGTTGAAGAGTGATCAAATTATTGTTATAAATATAGGGTTTTAAAAAATCCATTTGACACAGACAAAGTAAGAGATGACCCCAACTTATAGGATCATACCCTGTGAATCCCGATTAGTAAAGTTTCCAAGGGAGATTGTATCTATGGAATTTTCCCTGGAAGAATCATATTATGAGAAATAACAACTTAAGCATGAATGAAATCATTTTGGGGAGATGCTTAAGATCGTCGAGATAATGGCCCTAACCATGTACGTCAGAACACCACATGAAAGTCTCACCGACACACACCTTACTCTTAGAATGTTTGCTGGTGTATTAAATAGGAATGTATCAAAACCGAAGTTGTATTAATATATATATATATATTATATAAGAAAATGAATATATTTTAATTTTATATTATTGTCACTTTATAAATTATTTTTGGTTTTTATATGATAAAACACAAATTGAATTTTTAAGTAATATTGAATTTCAATTAATAAATTACTTTTAATTAGTTAATATATTTTTGAAATGAATAATTTTTTTTAATTTTTTTATTAAATAAAATTTATTAAATACAAATCATCGTATAACTTTTAGGAAGTCAAAAGTAATATTTATATGGGTTCAAAACCTATTATTGTAAAAAAAAATACAACGTTTCCAAGTAAATGTCAATTATTATTTTAAAAGTGAAAACTAAAATATTTAAAAAATTATTTATAGAAAATTAATATTATTTTTTTAATTATTACATAAAATTATCCAGTGGTGAATTTTTCTAAATTTTCTAAGATTTTCGAATTTTGGGGTAAAGATTAAATACCGTATAAACATATGGTGCATATTATGACATCATATTGACCAAAATGTTATTTAATAAATACTATAAAGGGTATTCATAAAAACATATTTTTTCTCAATTTAAAATAATCTAATTTTATTTTTATTTCAATGATCTTAAAAACCCTTAATGAATCCTCCAAAATCATTAAAATATTTTAAGGTTTTAAAATCATTTATTTAAGAGTATAACTCACCTCTAAATCACCAAGGTTAGTATTTTATTATGATCATCCCTTGGACTTATAAAATATTGAAAACCACTCCCATTTTGTAGAAAACGTGGGAAAAACAATGGAAAAGTTTGTAGTTTTGGCGTTTTTAAATATAGATCCCAAAAACTATATTTTTGAAACAATAAAGAAATACCCACTCATTTACTATATAAACAGATATTATATCCCATTTATATTTACTAAAAATCCTTGGATCACTTTCTTACTCTTCAATCTCTTATATAGAGTTCTCCCAAGGCACCCCCAATCTATAAATAATATCCTCTCATGCATCTTCTGTCACATAAGTAAGAGATCCTCACATTATATTAGTTATTCAAGCTTCATTATTATATTATTCCTTCTATTTATAAATTATAATTTTGGTATATGTATTTATATTTCCCTATAAATTCCCATTTTATATAAAAATTCATAGATTCCCCATTCTCTCTAATAAACCCATTTTTAGGAATTTTATATGACATCGTTATGATGTCGAATGAATAACGTTGTGTAGTGAATACCACTCCCAATTTCAATCAAGGGAGTTACACTTTATACCCTTAATACTATTTTACTTGGGAATTTAATTTATTTATTCATAGTTATTTTCATGGAATAAATAATGATGATGAATGAATCCATGTTGTATTATCTATGTGGCACACATAATCATTAGAATAAAATGAATGTGATGGGCGCACCCCAAATTATATATCTCTCCAATGAATTTGGTAATGATTAGTATCATCAGGCATCATGTTGGGATATTAATTGAACTTGATTCCTTTATGGGATATTTTCCATTATGATGTATCAGTAGTTTTCCTTGAAATATGTTTATGATGCAATTTTTTAAGTTTCTTCCACATTTCCCATTTTATGATTAACTTTCTATATCATTATTTATTATTCATGTTAATTTTATTACCCATTTATATACATATTTCCTAATAATTATTATCTTATTCGATCATTATATTTTTACTAAGATTTATATCTCACCACTTTTTTATGTATGTCCCCAGGTTAACTCATGAAGCATTAAGTATGGGCTTGTTAAAGAAGTTTTCAATAATTTTGTTGTATACTATATTCAAGATGTTATATTATATACCTAATTCACAAATAAAGTGGACTTATTGATTTTATAGTTTGTATTAAGTGTAACCTTATGTAATAAATCATGTATTAATGTGAAATAAATATAAGGGTTTTTATATTTAAGGTGATCTGTAATGCATTTTCACCATAACCAACACCCTTCACACATCAAATAGGCTTCCACATTGATAAAAAAAGAACATAAATATCATGAATCATGCTCAAATACATAACATAAACATCACATAGCATCCCAAATCTCTAAAAATATCTTCATGGTATGACACCAATAAGTCACATTGAATGCTCCCCTCCTACTAGAATATCAACCCTAATGCCATCTTCTCTCCTAATAACCTACTTTAAAACACATAAAACACCTAAAAGATTCAATGTAATATTTTAAGAATATACACTAATTTATATTAAATACAGATCAAATTATTCTCATCCTCAATAATCAAAACTATCCCAAAAAATAAACATTATTGATGAAACCCAAATAATTCCCCAAAGATACCTCTCTCAAAATAATAACAGCATCACCAAACATAATGGAATACAAGATAAACAACCTCAATTAAATTAATATAAAATCAAACCACTAAATTATCATAAAAAATAAGGTCTATAATAGTTAGGGATATTGATTAATTTTCTATGATTGATGTTCCCTTGTGAACTCTTACAAGACAACATATCTCTAGAAAAGATCAATCAAGAGAAATACATGTCTACAAAACGGATTTTCCTGAAAATATTGAATATCCATCATCCACTAAATGAATTTCATGTCATCCTGCATGTCTTACTACCCCTAATAAATGAAAAGATAGTCACCATAACGATATAAATAAACTAATAACACATGGAAACCATAATGGATCAGATTAAACTATGGTGGTAGTATTAACTGATACACTTTAAAACCTTGAAAGGGATAATAAACTAGGTGAAATATTTATACCTTGTTCAAACCATTTAATCCCACGATGAGGAGAAATATTCAAGAACACATGATCTCTAATATCAAACACTAGTGTTCTCCTCCGTTTATTCATATACAAATTATGAAGGTTCCACTAAACATTCATCTATTTTCAAACCATATGTAGCTTCTTATTCATAATCTACATCATATTTTGTTCAAGGACTATATAATCCCTAAATAAGGCCTAAAAAAATAGATTCATCTGGTATCCCACTAAAAAGCTCTAATAGATCCATATTAATAGAATATTAACAACAGTTATTATAGGAAAACTAAATCAAAGATAGGTACTTCACCCACGTTGCACCAAAATTCAGAATACATCCCTACAACATGTTCTCCAATGTCCAAATAGACAACTTAGTTAGGCCATATATTTGAGGATGGAAAGTGGTACTAAGGAAAAACTGATATCCATAATAATATCGAAGGCGTCCATATAATTTTTAGGTACCACCTCAAAAATCGTCGACAAATATAAACTCTTTAATGACTCTGAAATGATAATACTACATGAACTAATCCAAAATCATCAGCTACACAAAATTTTATCAATGTTATTTACCTTCTTATAATTATTTCATTAAATATATACATCACAAAGAGATCACAATGAACACATAATTCTTAAAAATGAATAATTAAATAAGTTGTATTTATAAAATTTAATGAACCAATATTGATGGAATAATATCCCGACCATTGGGATAATAACATGACCATTAGGAATAGTACGATGGATAATAGAATATTAACCGCTCATATGAATGTTTAAATAAAATATAGGTATCTTATAAATGAAAACATTATATAATTATATCATATTACAATTAAATAAAAGTTTTAAAAATGATAAATTAAGTGTTAGTACTTTTGGTGAAATGTAAATGTTTATTTAAAATTTATAATTAATATAATGATTTAAAATAAAATTTATCTTGTTAAAATAGATTTATAAATTAATATTTTTTTGAATTACAATTATACAATAAATTTTTGAGACCTTTAATAAATTTTAAATGTTTCTTAAATCTAATTATAATATTGAAATCAGTATTTTTCAAATAAATGAAGATATTAATTAAAAAAAATTCTCATATAAAAAAAATTATTTTCATAAAATGGAGAACAATTATGAATTCTACACATTGAAAAATAGTGATTGTCAATTTTTTGGATTTTTTGAAAATAGTTTATTTTATGTGAATAATTAAATTCAGTAAATTACTATATAAGATAAATAAATGAATTTATGAGTCATTGATGTTCTATGACTAATGTAAGGGGTGTTTGAGATAATGAATGTCGAAGAGACATGATGGAGGGAAGGAGATCACTACTCATTGTTTAATGCATCAACTATAGGGAGAAGGTGAACTATGCAAGATAGTGCTCTAAACCACAACTCATTAATGGTAATGAGCATCAACAACCGCAAAATCCAAATCAACAAAGGATATCTTATTCCATCACTACTACTAAAGTGGAGCAAGAAAACAAAGTCATACAATGTACAGTTTATATTCAATCAAGAGGGGAAAAGATTCTTATTTGATTTTGTATCTATATATTGTATTTAATCATTAAAATTTTCTAGAACTATTGAATCGAATCCTTAATAACTTGAAGTAGAAATATTTGTAAAAACACTTAGTGGAACGATCATTGAAAACCACTGGATGGACTCTTCTTCTTTTGGTATATCTGGTATGATTTTTCTAATGAATCTTGTGATACTTTCTATTGTGGAATTTTATTTTATACTTGGCCTGGACCAGATATTTCCATATAGAGAACAAACTAACTACTTTTAAAAGGAAATAAATATTCATATTCTAAAACATCCCATACTACTATAAAAATGAAAAAAAATCATCAATCTTTTTTAGAAAATCCCTTAAAGGTGTTGGTGTTGATTCCCTGTGAATAAGCATACCTCATTCGAATGGTTGAGTTAAAGGAAGGTATAAAACATAAGGGAATCACTATTGTGAGGGAATACATATGTCTTCCAGATCATCAGTTAGATTTCTCAATAGAAATCATAACTTAAGATACTACTATCTCAAAACTCCTATATAGGATAGACCTGATCGAATTAAAGGAGTTAAATAAGCATTATAAGAGAATTTGAAAAAAGGGTTAATATACCTTAGTTTATCACCTTGGGGTGTGCCACTACTCTTTGTAAAGAAAAATGATGGATCAATGTAGATGTGAATCGATTACAGGGAGATGAATAAGATCACCATAAAGAACAATTATCCACTTCAAAGTATTGATGACTTGTTTTATCAACTATGAGGAGCTTAATACTTCTTAATGGTGGATCTTTGTTAGGAATATCATCAATTAAGGGTAAACAGAGAAGATATTCAAAATACTAATTTCAGTACATGATATGAGAACTATGTGTTTCTAGTTATCCCTTAAAACATAAAAATTCTCCTATAATATTTTTGGGTTTTTTTAATATAGTATTTAGACACTATCCTAAAAAATGTGTCGTATTTTTTGTCTTTGATATTATCATCCAATCAAAGTAAAAGGTGGAATATTAAGAACATAAATGGATTGTGTTTGCGAAATTTATAAAGGATAAATTTTTCACCAATATTTGGAAGTGTACAATTTTGATGCATCAAGTCACATTATTTAGATACATGATCATAATTGATAGAATTTCTATGGACACATAAAAAAGGTTAATTTAGCAATAGCCTTGATGCACCAGTGTCATGGAAATCCGCTATTGTTTTGGATTATATGGGTATTAATTATGTTTGGTGATAAATTTATCATGATATTATAGCCTAATAACTATGTCAACAATGAAATCGTTAATGTATGTATAGATGGAAGAATGTGATAAATGACTCATGGAACTAAACAAGAGGCTAATCACTGCAACTGTAATTATGCTACTAACAAGTAGAGAATGTTTTGGGATATATAGTGATGTATAAAACAATGGTTTGATCTGTTTACTCATAAAGAATGAAAAAACGATAGGCTACACCTTATGATAGTTGAATATCCATGAGTATAACTTCCCAATGCATGATCTGTAGCATGTAGCTATGACTTTTTCTTGGAAAAATATGGTAGTACTACCTATATGGTAGTACTAACCAAATTGGGGTTAAGTTATGATGGAGAGGGATAGAAAACATGATCAGGAGAATGTTAACAATAAGAAAATCAGAAACTTGTGTTGGGAAAAACAGTCATTAGTCTCCCAGTAGGAAAAGTAAAAGGACAACATTTTTTTTAATTTACATTACATAAGGACGAGGAATTCATTTATGATATTGGTTAAGAATATAAAGAGATATACTTAATTTTTAAATACAATTTCATTCTTTAATAAATTTTTACCACTAACTCATTTTTTTTAACAATGAGTATTCAAGAAGACTTGGTCATGATAGAAGAGCTAGAATAAACTTCTATAGAAATACATGATCCACGTAGGATAAACTATATATTTACCTTGTCTTTAGAGATTAATCAAAACCAAAATGGTTAGTATAATATCTGATGATCCCCCAAAGGGATATTCCATTACAGAAAAAAAACACTAATCTTAATTTCTAAAATTAAACCATTAATACCCCAATGTTAAATAAATACCATTCAATAATCAATTGTCCTTAAAATCCTTCAATATAATCCAAACTAATATTCAAACCCAAAACATATCAGAATGTAGTCTTCCACGTTAAATTGTATCTAAAAATGACATTAATTACTCTTAAGGCCACATACTTAAAAGTAATTAACCTAATCATTTCCATAAAAAACCCAAATCACTATAAATACAAAATAAAAACATAGATAAAAATACACCATTACTCCTCAAATGAAATCCCATACTATTCTATTTTCCTTGGGAAGATAGTGTTCAAAACAAAGTGAACAACTTCCAAAATAACATTTATCACTTAATCACCAAATCGTTTTCCTATACTAAGGGTATTCATTTGATAAGACATAAGATCCCAAATCAAATTATTATTGATCAATAGAATCATTTCACTAAAAATAATAGTCACACTAACTAAGGACTTCATGTAGTACAGTGGTAGGTGATAAATCCCAATCGCACGTTGGTTGTGGGTTTGATTCCCACAGGTTTGTCTGACGCGACGAGTTGTCACACGATCTGCGTGTTGTCCTTTTTCAAAAACTATATTTTATAACATTACCAAAATGAGATAAATTCCTCAAAATAACCATAACATAATTTAACCACAAATCTTATCTCATACCTTGCATTTTCAACCCAAATTATAATAACATATAATTTCCTCAAACCCAATGATCATATATAACCAAATGGTTATTTATAACTATATCCACAAGGGAAAAGATAATTCTTCCTAAAATATCATTCTCACATGGAAAACTGTAGGGTTAAAAATAAAAGAGAAAGTTATTACAAAGTAAACCCATCAACAAGGAGCCCTAATACTTTTTAAACATTTCTCAAACCATTTATTTCCACATAGCTTCTTCTTTTACCAAGAAAATATTCTACAGAATAGGGCATTCACTCGGGTAATGGCCAGGTCCCCTATATTTACGGAAAATGACTGTAAATGGATTCTTGGGACCATTTTTATCTTCTTCCATAGTACTCTTCATTTTTCTTCACAAATTCTTCACTTTATGTCCTTCCTTCCCGCACGTAAATCATTTCTTTGTCCCATTGAGACACCTTCCTAGGTGTCTCCTTCCACATTTCCTGCATGATGAAAATTGAGGATTCCTTTTTCCATGGTCTCCACTGCTGGAGCTCTTATAATTCATCACCTTTCTATTCTTTTTTGAGTCCGGGAATTTGTTAATATATATTTTTGATCATATTATTGGAAAATTGATTTGGAATAAAGAAGATATCTTTTATGACTATCAACATTCCATTTTTTTTCTCATTACCACCACCGTTCCCACCTTGTACATCATTCTCAAAGTCACTATTACTTCCTTGGAATTCAGCCATTGACTAAAACCAGAAAGCATTGTGTGAGTAACAGTAGTCATAAAATCATTTAGAGATTAACATGTCACCATATTCTCAATTTGAAAGACATTAGGATTAACCATGTTCATTTACTCTCATCTTATATATATAATACTTCAAATCGGTTTGTAAAGAAAATGTAAATTATCCAAATCATATCCCCCGGGAGTGTCATAACCAAGAGTGCAGCAAGGCCCATTGTTGTGCTCCAGTTCTTGTTCGAGTCTAGCTCAAAGTAGTGTTTTTGGGTTTTACCCCTAGGTACATCTGTTCCAGAGTCGCCTCTACCTGCTCATATCCAGACAGGGATGTATTGCTCGGAAAACTCACAAAATCTCTAAAATACCAAAATTCTAGGAAGTTATTCTATAGTAATCCTAAAAGTTCATCTTAGGTCTATGTGCTCTAGTCAGAGGTCATCTAAATATAGCTTCCATGGTTTGTACTAAACTTCATGTGATACCAACTGTAACGCCCTGACCCTAGATACCCAAAGTCGGTGCATTATTACATAACATTGGCAGGATGACAAGAAAGATCAAGGCTCGAAAGACCGGTTAGTTTAGTATCCTTGGAAACACTAGATATATTCATAAAGTTTACATTACATCAATAAGTGAAAAACTACAACAGCTTATTGTATTCATATCCCCTCATAATATCCCTGCAGGTCATTCATAAAATACTTCTTCACATCCTGGGAAAAATAAAACATTGAAAGGGGTGAGCTCAGATGCTCAGTAAGGATAACAATATAGCGGAAACTTTCATAAATAAACATAAAAATTTAAGGCAATGTATAACTAAAACAAAAGCCTTTTAAACATGAACTTCGACATAATATGGAAAGGATAAAATGAAATAATACCATTTACTTATTCACATGGATATTCTACTAGTCAAATAATCACATGAAAATATTAATAACCACTTTCATAATGACGAAATGCATAATTCTAGACTATCATAACCACGTAGCCAAGGCCTCGTGCCAAGACTACAAATAAGATTTTGTCAAGGCCTAATGCCAATACACTAGTTTGTCTCATGAGACCTACCGATGCATCAAGGAGCTATAGTGGGCTCCACCCATCACTTACTAAGTCCAATGCATTCCTCATGAGAAATGTTTTAACCATAACATAAACATTCATATTAAAACTAGCATAGGAAATGTCAATAATTTATCCACAAACCATGATTGGTATAAAAATAGCACATCCACAGTCAAACATAACTCATTTGATAAAATATGGAAGATTGTATTGTATCATATTAACCTCAATCGAGAATGATGAAGGATATTGAAATAGATGAAAATAATCATCAAAACAATTAGAGTGAAATATCCCCCTTTTTATTGAAATCATTTAAAATTCATGCTATTTGTCAAGAATCCATTTCAAATCGATTTTAGAATCAAAGTGTCCCATACCTATTTGAAAATTTTAAAAGGAGTTTTAATTTTAAAACATTAATTTCCATATAAATAAATCCTTAAAACCATTTTTAAAACATGGACATTAATGAGAATGATTTAGAAGAATAAGTCTTTAAAACATTTAAAAATGATATTTTAGTTTATCGTTTCTAACCAAAAGAGAGACACTTGAATACAAATAATTGAGGTAATAAAAACTTTTTAATATCATGAGAATCAAGGGATTCATGATATACTATGTCAAAGTACATTATATACACAACATAAAAGTGATTTGGTGTATAACAAAAAAGAAGTCTCAATGGAATGTAAATTGAGATGAAATCTCTCATAAAGGCAATATCCTTAGGTTAATGATAAATCAGAGACATAATTATGAGTGACAAATATAAATACACTCAGTATTATTGTATATTCAGTGTAAAAAAATCGAAGGACATTCACACATATTCTTGTAAAAACAACACCAATGAATTGGATGTTTAACCCAACAAATCGAGATTGAGTAAAAATTAATCTTATCAAGTTCATACCGATGACCTGATAATTTATCAATGGAGTTATTATTTGTATCAAAAGTATATCCATAGAAAGGGGAGTGTAATTTATGACATAATCAAATGAATAGTTATTCTACACATATTCTTGGACTAAAATAATCAATGAAGTATGAGTAAATCCGAATGAGTGGAAATTGAAAATTCAAATTACCTTATTGATTTGGTAACATTCAAAACATACACCCATGAAATAATGATCATACAATGATGATGTAAATATACATGAATTAACGTATATTACACAATGAATACAAACATGGGTAGTACACACACCACATGTAATAAATAAGTGGTGAACAATGGAATTCTCACGGAATTAAAAGTGTGATAAGAAACCCCTTACTTTGTACTTTTTCCTTGGTCAATGGTAGTTTAACTTCCTATATAATGGTTAAATAATTGTTACTGAATTATACAAGAATAATTTACATTAATATGATATCATATATCATCTTTTAACATTGATTTGTTAATAATATCTTACTATTATCGTCATTTCAGGTGTTTACATACCCGTTTTCCTTTATATTCTTTGTTACGTAAGTCGTGTTTGTTATGGATAGGTTTTATCTTATTCATATACATAATTATATCATGTCCTTAAACATTATTTTTAATCATCAAATGTGAATTATACTTGAATGGATACGATGGAGAATGAATCTCATCGCGTTCGTGGAGACGGTAATCCGTACGTACGCACGAGCGATAATATCATTATTTTGATGTTAAAATAATATATAATTGGATGGTATATCATATATACAGAATAATAATCATGTTATGTTTATTATTTACATGAATTACACATAATTATTATACCCATCCAAATAATAATTTATTGAATGACAATTACACCACGATGTGGAGACGGTAAGCTGTACGTACGCACGTATGGTGACATGCCATTCAAAGGATGGATAGAATATTGAATATGGTTGTACCATATTTATAATAACATCACATTATATAGAAGATACTGGATTTATTATTTTATAATAGAAATAACAAATAAAGAAGAATTTTAATAAGAAAGGAACTTGAAAGAGGGTGGTGAAAACATTATCTCTTCTTCGGTTTCTTCCTTTTGATTTGATCAAAAGGGATCCTTAGGTTGTCTTTATGATCAAACGAAGGCCTCTATGCTGTATTGAGGGAAGTTTATAGAGTATTTGGGAAGTGTTTGGCCGAGGAAAAAGTATTTGAATGTGTGAATTAGTGAGAAGGGGGAGTTCCCTTTTATAAGAGGGGTGAGGGGCACCTTTGGAAAAGCTAAAAATATTATTTAACAATAAATTAATATTCGGTTTATAATGGCTCCAAAGTGGATTATTTAAAGGTTAAGTTTGGTATGGGTCGAAAACCACTCATCCAATATAATTTAGAAAGGTTTGGGTCATTATATTAACCTTAGATTTAAGTATTAACTCTTAGTTAATTAGTTTCACTTTTACAATGTCTCTTTGTATTTTTATATTATATGGTTAATAAACATACTATATACATCCAACCGACCCCCAAGGGGTCAATTAATGATACACCTATCGTGATATAAGTCTCTTGGCCGAACCTTAGATTTTTAGAAATTGAATATAAATTAATAATATAATATTTGTTTTAAAAACTCTTTTATGTCAATTTTGACACGATGGGGTATTTTGTTTTTGATAAATTCATAACAGCATCAATAATTCGAACACAATTTTTTATAATAAATAATAATATGTCATATTAACCTATAAAATTAGTGGAATTCATAAAAAGTTTCAAATTACATTTATTTTGATATTTATAATATATATTATTTCAATATTTCATTAATTAGGTAATTACTGCATCACCATTGTGTCATAAATAAATTAAATTATTTAATATTTAAAAATTATAAATAATATAACATTATGTAGGAAATCGTTTTATATTTCTAATGAATATTTACAATCGAATTTATCTTATGTATAACCCTATATGAAATTTTTTTAGTAAATAAACTTTCATTTTAACTCTTTTAAATCTTCTTTGAATTAAATAATAATAAATGTCCTAATCTAATAAAAGTGGACCTAAATGATAATATTTTACTCCTAAGGTTGTTTTTGGTCGAGATACACTTGTCCAATAGAATTAGGACATGTGTTAGGGTAATATTTATATCATTTTTATGCTTAATTACCCTATTAATTTTAACCGTGGCAAATAAAAGTAAAAAGTTACTATTCACCAAAAATTATTTTCATCTCATTGAGCCAAATTTTACTCCTTGATATTAACAGTGTCTCTCGAATTTTCGAAATTCCACTCACAGAAGCGGTGAAATTACATTTTATGAAAAATTTGGTTTTTAACTACCTCTTAGTGGTTTCACTATTCATCAAAAAATGAAACATTCCAAAAAAATACGAAACATTAGGCCAAAGCTATATTTGATATTATAAATTAAAAAATGATGTCTATTTTACCAAATTCATTACATATCAGTTGCATTAATTTATTTAAAAATTAATTCCCGTCGTCAAAACAAATAGCATGTTTTTAAGAGATAATAACTATCAAAAGATTAACACTTGTTTATGTATGGTTTAAAAGTGAAATTACTTCCAATGACCAAAATTTTATTAAATGGTAAAAATATATTCTAAATATACTTTGAAACCACTCAAATTAATAATTTATCACTATTAATTATTTCGATTAAAAATGTTTTTTTAATTAAAATTTAGTAATTTTCACTATTCATCAAAATATGAAAGTTATCTGAAACGTACCAAAATTTCACCCTAAGATAATTTAGATATTAAGAATCAAAAAATGAAGACCATTTAGAAAGATAAAATTTATAAAATTTCAAAAAGTAGGTCTTACTATTCATAATGGTAAGTTTGATTGGTTGTGGTGTGTTAGAATCTCAAAGTTGCGTACAATGCACGCCATTGCATTATTAAAAGGGAAACGTACCGGGGAAGCTTGGGGTGTTACACAATTATTATAAATATAATGTAATTTTGTGATTCTAATGGGTTATTATATGACCCTTCCCCTCTTCTTTTTATTTTTTTAAAGAGAACGTAGTTCGTGAGGTGGTAATTCATCACCTTCAAGAACGATGTGTTTTCTTATTTCATTTTCAGATCTGGTCCTGAAATCATTTTTATGGTTGAACCAGAATATGTTATATGTATTATGTCCTATTTAAAGTTCTTTAAATAACTTATGATCATATTACTAAGTGATCAATTAAAACAAGTTCGTTGTGATCGAAAAACCGCTCAAATTAACCCAAAAGATCATCATTTAATTCTTCTCTAATGATTCATCCACAAGGATATAATATGATTAATTATAAGATCATTTTAAATCCTTTAATATAATTAATAACATGTTATATCAGTTCTGGATGTTCACCCATGTTCTACCCGAACTTCAATTTAAGAATACAACTGAATCACTCAAGAAAACCATAAAAACAAACATTCTCGAATAATGTTTTTATGCTCTATAACTCATAAAAAGGCACATAAAATCACTTAATGAAACAATAATGAACCATATTAATGTAAAAAATCTTTTTGACTTATAATTAATTAATATAATGTCATTATATAGGACATTAAATAGAAGGAAGCATTCAGATACAATGTAAGGGGAAATCTCAAACCCAATTTTCTTCCTTCAGTTTCTCCCTCTTTCCCTCCATTTTGATATGGTTACTCCGTAATGATAATTTTTTCCTAATTTTCTTTACCTTTCTGGGATACACATGTTTGTCACTGGTTTTTATATCAAACCAATTTTTTTCCAAAAGAACTCCTCTTTTAATAACTCCCCTTTTACTTCTCACTCAAAGTGGACAGTTCTTGTAACGTGTATGTTATTCCCTCTTCCTTTTGGGAACCCCAAGCTTATGAATGTGTTATTATGAGATTAAACCCATTCCATTCCATGGGTTAGTTATGTACATTTATGATATGTGTTCTATGTGGTAAGCATGATGGTGATAATGTTATGATGTGATGGGTGCACTCGGAATTATATAGCGCAATATGAATGTTTCAATGTGACGGGTGCGCCCGGAATTATACAGCGCTCCAATGAATTGGTTAAAGTGATGATTCTCATGATTAAATGTTAAATGATGTGTGAACAAGATGCTATCATGGTTCAAAAGTATGTGTGGTATTTAACCACTAAGACATGATGTTTCATTTTTATGCATTTCCATATTTTAAGTCTTTTATTTATGATCCTCTCATGTTCATGATCTTTTACCTAAGTTATGATTATGCTCACCCCATGCTATATTGTTTTTATCTGTCCTTTTACTGGGCTTCTATCTCACCCCTTTTGATGTATATCCTTAGGAGGATACATGTACTAAGGAGAGGAAAAGTGCAAATTAAAATCTAGAGAAAAAGAAATTAAATAAATGTTTATGCATGATGTTTCATTTTTTATGTATTTTCATAGTTTTCCCAATACACTAAACCATTGAATCCTCTATGTGTAGAACTATTATGTTTTTTTCTTTTAAATGATGTAATAGTAGTGTATGAAAAGGATCGGGTCACTATAGTTGGTATCAGAGCCAAGGTTTAGTTAATTTGGGAATTAGGATTAGTGAACCCTAGAGAAAACCTCTAGTATGAGATTAAGTACAAATATTCACTCAAGATTATTTACATAGATATCCCATGTGTTATTATTTTAGTATAAATTGTTCAAAAGATTAATTTATGTATTCATGAATTGTTTACTTATGTTTTTGTTCTAACCTTTTATATTTTAGAAAATGGTGTGAACCAGTGGAAATCAGGCCAAAAACTCTTGTGAGGGCCAATGCAACGATTGCCTGAATGACATCCCCAATGATTTGGGAGGTGGAGTTAAAAAATTCATGGTGATTATTACACAATTATATCAGGTTATGAACAATAACCATAATAATGGGGAACATCCTCCTTCAAAAAAGAGGGAGCAACTAGCTATCGAATGTTTTATGCGGAAACGACCACCGATGTTTTGTGGATCATCTGATCCACTAGTTGCGGAACAGTGGGTCAAATCAATGGAGAAGATCTTTTCTGTTCTTCAATATTCTGAGATGGAGAAGCTGAACCTAGCTGTTTATCATCTATATGGATAAGCCGATCAATGGTGGTCTTTGATTAAGAACACCAAGCCAAGGGAGAAAATTGAAGAGATGGAATGGGATGACTTTATGATAATGTTTCTTAATAAGTATTTCCCAAAATCTCTTCACACAAAGATGGAGAGAGAATTTATAGAGCCTAAGAAAAAAAGAAAGAGAATCTGTCACAACCTATGAAGAGAATTCCACAAGGCGTGCAAGGTACACATCAGGTTTTTTTTATAAAAAATTATAGCAAAATTGATTGATTCTTTAGTGGATTACAACCACACCTTCGAAAGGCTCTTGAAAAACGAGAATTTGGAGTTATGAATAAGTCGTTCAATGTGCCCTCAAAGTGGAGATGGAGTTTGGAGAATGGTCCCATGGCTATGGTGATCAGAAAAGAAAGATGGAGTTTCAAGCCGGTGGATCTAATGACAATGGTGGGAAGAAAAATCAATGACCCGCATGCAAAAAATGTGGAATGTTGCACCACGTAAACATCCTCAAAGGTATGGGGAAATGCTTCATGTGTGGGAAAGAAGGACACCAGGATAAAGAGTGTCGAAAAGACATGAAAAGGAATGATAATTTAGCCTATTAAAAGAGATAACCACTCACAGTTCAATGCTACAACTGTAGGAAGCTTGGGCACTATGGAAACTACTTCACTAAACCTCATGTTCATGAGGGTAATCAGCGTTAGCAGCCACCAAATCTAAAGGAACAAGGGAAGGTTTATTCCATCACTAATGCGGAGATGGAGCATGATAATGAAGTCATACAAGGTACACTTACTATTCACTCAATAATGGAAAAAGTCATATTTGATTCTAGTTCTACGCATTCGTTTATATCTAGAAATATTTCTAGAACTATAGAATCGAAGCCCCGAAACCTTGAAGTTGAAATATCTGTAAAAGCACCAAGTGGTGCAATCATTGAAAGCAAAGTGTTTGACTCTTCTCCTATTGGCATACATGGGAAGATTCATCTGGAAATTCTCGTAATGCTTCCCTTGGTGGAATTTGACGCTGTAATGGGAATGGATTGGATCTCGTTATATAGAGCACATATCAACTGTCAGGAAAACGAAATATCTTTTCATATTCCAATCCATCCCATGCTCCTATACAAATGAAAGGAAGATCATGAATCTCCTTTGAAAAATCCTTGAATGGTGTGGGTGTTGAGTCCCTACGAAGAAGCATACCTCGCCCAAATGGTTGAGTCAACGGAAAGTTTCGACCTTGAGGAAATGCCCCTCGTGAGGAAATCTGGCATTGTATTTCTCGAAGCGTTACCAAGAATTCCCCCAGATTGTGAGGTAGAGTTCTCAATTGAACTCATACCCAGAGCTACTCCTATCTAAATGTGTCCCTATAGGATGGCTCCTATCAAATTGGAGGGTTTAAAGAAGGAGTCGCAAGAGCATCTGGACAAAGGGTTCATACACCCTAGTGCATCACCTTGGGGTACACCAGTGCTCTTTGTGAAGAAGAAGGATGGAACAATGCGGCTATGTATCGATTATCCGGAAATCATCAAGATCACCAGAAAGAACAAGTATCCTCTCTCAAGGATTGATGACTTGTTCGACTAGTTAAGAGGTGATCAATACTTCTCAAAGGTGGATCTTTGTTCTGTATATCATCAGGTAAATATGAAGAAGGAACATATTCAAAAGACTGCCTTCCGTACAAGGTATGTGAACTATGAGTTTTTGGTGATGCCATTTGGACTTACTAATTCTCCTAAAATCATCATGGATTTTATGAATAGTGTCTTTAGACATTAACTCGACAAATTTGTGGTGGTGTTTATCGATGATATTCTCATCTACTCTAAGAGCAAGGAAGAACATGAAGAACATCTAAGACTTGTGTTGGTGAAATTAAGAAAGGAGAAGTAGTATTCCATGTTCAGCAAGTGTGACTTTTGGATGAAGCATGTCACTTTCTTGGGACATGTGATCACAAGTGAGGGAATTTATGTGGACCCTTAAAAAACAATGGTGATCGAGGAATGGCCCATGCCCTCTAGTGTCACAGAAATCCATAGTTTTCTTGAATTAGCTGGGTACTACATACATTTTGTGAGAAACCTCTCATGATTGTCAAGACCTATAACTATGTTAACAAGGAAAGGGGTAATGTATGACTGGATAGAAGAATGTGAGCGAAGCTTCAAGGAGATAAATAGAAGGCTGATCACTGTACCTGTACTCACAATACCGAAAATTGGAGAATGTTTTGTGATATACAGTGATGCTTAAAAGAAAGGCTTGGGTTTTGTACTCAATAAAAATGATAATGTGATATCCTACGCCTCACGATAGTTGAAGATCCATGAGAAGAACTACCCAACACATGATCTAGAACTGGAAGGTGTGTTTTTTTCCTTGAAAATCTTGTGGCACTACCTTTATGGTGAGAAGTGTGACATATACACCAACCACAAGAGACTAAAGTATATATTCACTAAAAAAGAGCTCAAAATGCGTCAAAGGAGATGGTTAGAGATAATCAAGGATTAAGAATGCTCTATTCACAATCATCATGGAATGGTGAACAAGGTAGTTGATGCTCTAGGTCAAAAATAACCCACTACTCTATCCATGTTGCGGATTTAGAAAGACCCTATCTTCTTGGATATGCAAAGAATGGTTTTGGAAATCATAAGGGTAGGGGATACATCCTACCTTTCCCAAATGATTGCACAACCATCCATCCAAGAGAAGATTAAGTAAGCACAAAGGGATGATGTGGAGATACAAAAGAGGGTGAATGCAGTAAAGGAAGGGAAGCTGAAATAGTTCCATATCGGCGATGATGGTGTGATTTGGTTTGGAACATGGCTTTGTGTGCCTTCATCAGCCGGGATGAAGAAGGAACTATTGGAAAATGCACATAGCTCAACTTTCTCATCTATATAGGGAATACCAAGATGTATCATGATCTCCGAGAACACTTCTGATGGGATAACAAGAAGAAGGAGATTGCGAAATATATATCAAGGTTCTTGGTATGTCAGCATGTTACAGCTGAGCGACAAAAGTACAAAGGTATGATGCAGTCATTGCCTATACCCATGTGAAAATGGGAAAATGTTACTATGGACTTCGTCACAGGTATCTCGAAGACGTCGAAGGGAAATAATGCGATATGGGTTGTGGATGAACAACTCGCCAAGACTGCCCATTTTATCGCTATTCGGGAAGATCTCTCATTTGAACAACTTGCAAAGATATATGTGAATGAAGTGGTGAGACTGAACGATGTTACACTCTCAATTTTCTTTGACCGTGATCCAAGGTTCACATCTAAATCATAGAGGTGCCTTAAACATGCTTTGAGTACTGAATTAAATTTTAGCACCACCTATCATCCCCAAACTGATGGCCAATCTGAAAGGGCTATTCAGACGATTGAAGATATGCTAAGAGATTGCTCTCTATAATTCAAAGGTGGATGTGATCAGCATCTCCCATTGGTTGAGTTATCATACAATAATAGCTTCCACTCGAGTATCCAGATGGCTCCATATGAAGCTCTGTACAGAAAGCAATGTAGAACTCTAACCTATTGGGATGAAGTTGGAGAAAGGAAGCTTCTTGGACCCGATCTTGTTCAAGAGATGACAGAGAAGGTTCAAGTCATCCAGAAACACATCAAAGATGATCAAAGTCGGCAAAAGAGATAAGATGACAACTGTTGAAGGGTCTTGGAGTTCGAAGTTGGAGATAAAGTCTTCCTTCGAATATCTCCATGGAAGAGAATCATGTGATTTGGGAAGAAAGAAAAGTTAAGCCCATGGTACATTTTCCCATTTGAGATCCTTGACCGCATATGATATGTGGCCTTTTATCTTGCACTTCCACCGAATATGGATCAATTTCATGATGTGTTTCATGTATCACTACTGAGGAAGTACATACTAGACCCCTCACATGTACAAAACTCAGAGGTGGTGCCGCTGGAAGATGATCTCTCCTGTGAGGAGCAGCCGGTAAAGATTCTTAATCAGAGAGATAAGGTTCTATGCAACATGACAACCCTTCTTGTCAACGTGTTGTTGAAGACCATAAATTTTAGGAAGAAACTTGGGAACCGGAAGAGGCAATGAAGGAGAAACACCCTCACCTGTTTGTGTAATGTGAAATTTCAGGGGGAAATTTTCTTAAGGGGGGAAGAATGTAACGACCCAAAGTTTTTCAATGAAAATTCCCTTCTTATATTTATGTCATAAAATAACATGAAAACCCAAAATAATGGGATAATAAGTGATAAGTGACCTTTAAACATAAGTTTTTCACTTCTGTGTTTGGAATTTTAAAAATCCGACATACACGGTTGTGTTCAAGATGATTTTTGGAGTCTAATGAAACAAAAATAATTTTTTGTGAATAGTGACCTACCCTTATGAATAGTAACAAACCCTTATTAAGAGTAATATGACCCTTATGAATATTAAATAATTCAACATAAGAGTAACATTACCTATGAATAATTAAATAAAATTTAGACATCTTTGAAAGTGACAATTGACCTTAGTAAACGTTTTGGATTTTTGTAAGTCATAAATAAATAATTATAATTAATTAATTAATTTAAAATAAAATTTATTTTCATAAAATGTATTCATTATTTATCAAATAAATGTATTATAGTTTTTAGATAATTTTATAAGGCCCTACATAATTTTTTATGGAACTATAAAATCAGTTTTAATCTTAAAAACTTTTTTTATGTAAATTATGATTTTAATTAAATATGAAATTAATAATATTTACAGAATTATTTTTGAAAAATGGACTTTTTTGTATTATACACATTGAAAAATGTTTGGGGTAAATTTTTGGGATTGTTTTGAAATACATGAATTTTTGATGAATAGTAGGATCCAATAATTCACTATAAATGCTAAATAATGGATTAACTGAGTCATTGATGATGTTATGATGATGTAAGCCCATTTGGTTTGGGATCACATGATAAACTTACTATTATTGGTCATTCAAGACTTACTATTCCTGGTCTTAGGGGAAATTAATAAACTAATCAATATTATATTAAGGAAACCCCTCTCCCCTCCACTATAAAAGCCACCCTTAACGCCCTCATTTCCTCACATCTCTCAAGTTCCAAGACTTATCTAAACACTACCCAAACATCTTACCTAGCCCCTATCCCACGTCCAAGAGATTTTGGTCTCATCAAAAGACCATGATTATTCCCTTAAGGGGGTTCTCAAGAGGAGGATTCAAGAGGTAATTTCTCTCTCTCTTCTCCTTTAATTTCCTTTCAAGTTCAAGTTCATTTCGTGCTCTCTCTCCACCTATCTTAATCCAAATTGTATTTTAACTCCAGTATTATACATATAATATAATGTTATGATTATAATTTGTTATTATATCCCTCTTCCTCTCTCCCTTTTATTTTATTAAAGAGAACATTGTTCGTGAGGTGCTAATTCATCACCTTCAAGAACGACGTGCTTTCTTCTTTCATTTTCAGATCTGGCCATTAAAAATCTTTTATGGTTGAACCAGAATATGTTATATGTATTATGTCCTATTTAATGTTCTGGAAATAACTTATGACCATATTACTATGTGATCAATTAAAACAAGTTCGTTGTGATCGAAAAACCGCTCAAATTAACCCAACCAATCATCATTAAATTCTTATATAATGATTCATCCACATGGATATAATATGATTCATTATAAGATCATTTTAAATACTGTAATATCGTTAATAATCTGTAATATTAGTTCTGGATGTTTACCCATGTTCTACCCAAACATCAATTTAAGAATACAGGTGAATCACTCAAGAAAACCATAAAAACAAACATTCTAGAATAATGTTTTTACACTATATAAGTCATCCAAAGACACATAAAATCACTTAATGAAACCATAATGAATGATAATAATGTAAAAAAGGTTCTAGATTTATAATTAATGAATATAATTTCATTATACAAGACATTAAAGAGAAGGAAGCATTCAGATACAAGGTAACGGGAAATCTCGATCCCAATTTTCTTCCTTCAGGTTCTCCCTCTTTCACTCCATTTTTGTCATGGTTACTCCTTAAATATCATTTTTCATCATTTTATTTAATTTTCTGGGATATAAATGTTTTTACTGGATTTTATGTCAAACCCAATGTTTTCCAAAAGATGTCCTCTTTTAAGAACACCCCTTTTACTTCTCACTCAAAGTAGATGGTTCTTGTAACGTGTCTGTTATTCCAACTTTCTTTTCGGAACCCAAAACTTATGAATGTGTTATTATTAGATGAAACCCATTCCATTTAATGGGTTAGTTATTTAAATTTTTTATATCTGTTATATGTGGAAAGCATGATGATGATAATGTTATGATGTGACGGGTGCACCTGGAATTATATAGCCCAATATGAATGCTTCAATGTGACGGGTGCGCTCGGAATTATACAGCGCTCCAATGCATTGGGTAAAGTGATTGATCTCATGAGTCCATGTGAAATTATGTGTCAAAAATATTATAGCTTGGTTCACAATTATGTGTGGTAGTTAACCACTAAGACATTATGTTTCATTTTTATGAATTTCCACATTTCAGGTCTTTTCTTTATGCTCCCCTCATGTTCATGATCTTTTACCTATTTTATGATTATGCTCACCCCATGCTATATTGTTATTATCTATCCTATTTCTGGGATTCTAGCTCACCCCTATTGATGTATATCCTCAGGTGGATACATGTACTAATGAGAGGAAAAGTGCCAACAAAAATCTAGAGAAGAATAAATTAAATAAATGTTTATGCATGATGTTGTATTTTTTATGTATGGTCCTAGTTTTACCAAGACACTAAACCTTTAAATCCTCCATCTGTAGAACTTTTATGTTATTTTTCTTTTAAATGATGTAATAGTAATGTAATAAAAGGCTCGGATCGCTATATAGATAATGCAAAAAATCAATTTTCTCCATCCATCTTAGAAGTACCAAGATTTACTATGATCTTCAAAACCAATTTTTCTAGGATAACATAATGAAGGATATTTTGGATTATATATGAATGTGATTGATATGTAATAATGTTAAATTATAATTATAGAAGTCCAAGGGGATGATGCAACCATTGTATATACCCATGTAGAAGTTGGAGAATCTCACTATGGACTTTTTCACTGGTCTCTTAAATACATCCAAACGAACCCACATGATATGGTTTATGGGGGATAAAATCATAAGGATACCAAATTTATAACTAATCATGAATATTTCTCACTAGAACAACTTTCCATGATATATGTGAAGTATGTGGTGTGGATAAATGGGGTACCGCTTTTTATGATATCTAATTTTGATCTAAGCTTCATGGCGAAATTATGGTGAATTATTCAATATTACTTGAGTACTAAATTGAATTTATACAAGACTTATCACCCAAAAACCAAAGGCCAATCCTAAAGGACTATTCAGACCCTTGAGGACATACTATGAGCCTAATCAATGGAATTAAAATGAATATGGTATAAACATATCCCATTGGTTGAGTTCCCATACAAAAATACCTTCCACTCGAGTATTAAGATGAATCTATTTGATGATCATTATGGATAGCCATGTATAACTCTAACCTATTATAATGAAGTTATAGAAAGAAAGTTAATTGGACTAGATCTTGTAAAGGAGATGCCCGAGAAGGTTCAATCCACCCAAAAACAAATAAAATTTACTCAGAGTTTTAAAAAGATCTACAGTGACAACCATTGAAGGGATTTAAAGTTTTAAATTGGAGAAAAAGGTTTCCATTGAATATCACAATGGTTTAAAAGCCATATTATTATTAAACACAATATCCAAAAAAATATTACCATTAATCCCTACTAACCACTACCATCACAATTACACAAAACAACCCCATTTATTCGAATAAGATAACCACACAAATCCATATTAACTTCACATTTAGACATACATTAATTACAGTTTACCATCATAGTAATATTCATTATGCCATTAATTTATGAATATTTGATTTAAATATAGTCACTAATCATTAGAAATTTTTTCTTAATCCATTATTGGTTTATTATAGTCTTCTATTTCAAATTACTCAACCACATAACCCTATTCATTTACCGATTGCATAAATTATTAATTCTATCTATCATCAACTATTATTAACAAGACTAGTATTTACTAATTTCATTAATTCTATAGAAATTCCATGCTATTAGGCCTATATAAAAAAATGAAATAATAAAACCCATTTTCCCAAATAATCACTATACAACACATTTCAACACCCAATAATGAAGCCGCAAAACCATATACATTCTACTTAACCATACATGCTACCACAACTAGATACACACAACTACCAATCCACCAAAACTACATCAACCAGCATAACACTTCCTCATAACCATCCAGAGTAATAAATTATAATGATTCTTGTTACATTGATATATACCTCATAAATAGTAGTAAAAAAAAGAAATATTACATTAATTCACATCAATGAACATCCTCTTAAAAATTATTTTAAAGAATGAAAATTTCGGGATTCCAACATTAACAGCATAAATTTTAGATTTCTAGAACCTCATTTCATTGTATGCATTAAGTGATTAAGCCATTATTAAATGTAATTCCAATAAATCAACTGTGAAAATAAATGAACTTTTCCTTAGAAAACAGAAAACACATGTGAATCTCATTCTTCCCATTAATTTTATTTTTGTAAAACATTTTATATTGATCTGGTTAATCTACACCATCTATATAAGGAAATAAAATATATGATAATTCAACAATTTAAACATAAATAAATAATTTTATGTTTTGAAACCCATTTTCAACTAAATATTCAATAATCTCTATATGATATAGAATAAAAACTTTTATTGAAAACCACCAAACAGAACAGTATCAACAAAAACCCCTACACATTAAATTTAAAAAATGAATTCAAAATAGAAAAAAAACAAAGACTCTAAATATATGACATCCAGATATTATACAATATATTTCTTTTTAAGTTAATTTAATCACTTTGGTAGTTTATGGTACACACAATCCCAAGTATAAAGAACCATTAATATAGTACGCCATTACAAAATAACCATTAAAATTGAAGGGTTGAATATGAATAACATAATTATAAAAAATACATAGTTAATACATGTGTTAAATAAATTTATAGGTTTCCAATTTATTATAAATGAAAATAAAAATCATTTTAATCTAAAAGAAATGTTTTTCTTGAAAACATATTTTTACATGTGAAATGTTTTTTAACATAATAAATGTCATTGATCACTATTTGAGATTTTAATTTTGTACATTTTATATGTTATATATTCAATAAATGTTTTTATCATTTATCTAATATTTTTTCTATGAATGAGATAATAAAAAATCATGTTTTATGATTAAAGAACTGCATTTCCCTAAAAAAAAGTTTCATTGCATTTTCATATTTATTTTAAGATTATTTTTATCCAATTTTAGAAAATATATTTTCATATCTGAAATTATTTTTTGAAATAATTATGTCAAAATTGTCTTATAATAAATTTTTTATAATTTTCATAAATGATTATTATTTTTTGATAAATAGTGAAAAAATAATGTTTTTTATTGAGAATTGCCTTTTATTTAAATAATTCAAAATATTTCAATTTTTAAAAAATATATTATAAGAATAATTAGATACAATATATTATTATTAATTCAATATAAGACATTATAATCAATTTTATGCTGATTTCTGACATATAAACCTTTTATACTTAAGAAAACATCTCATCTGGAAAAACATTTGTTTGACACATTTACGAGTTTGTCTTTACATTAAATTATTCCAATTATATGATATGCAATTGGAAAATTAAATTAAATTTTTTAATACTAATAATTAATATTATTTAACATTTTCAACTTAATTTTTTTTACAATTAATAGTGAAAACATTAAAATTTAATTTTCAAGGATAATGTTAAAACATGTTTATCATGGGTTAAACTAAAAGGATATGTGTTAAAATGAACTATAAAATTATATAATTTATATTTTATGGACATATTTATACCTTATATAATATAAGGTTTTAAAATTGTTAATTTTTTATCCATTTTGTGTGTTTAAAACGTGGTTATATTTTATTTTTTTGAAACATTTTACTTGTGTCCTCTCCCACACTAATAATAGGAAACACATTCTCCTCCCTTATGCACACCTCAAGTGACAATTTTTTTGGCCGATCCATACCCAAATATCATACATGAATTCATAAACTTGAACAATATTCCATGGATTGATAATATAACCATCCAAGGAAGGATTTAAGTATAATCCTAAAGAAGTTCTCCAAAGAAGAGGTATAATTCTCACCTATGGTTCTTCGTTTAATTTGAACATCTATCCCTATAAATAATTTACAGAAAAGATAAAATTATTAAACTAGTATATTTCATGTAATGATATTTTATTATTTTAGTTTAACAATATATATCCATATCATCTTCCATCAAATGTTAAACGAAACCATCAATTGTGTGTATTTCAAACTGCCTCCTTGTGAACTAATGTAATTAGTTTTCCATCACTGCCTCTCGCTGATGGATATAATGATGGATTTAATGATTAAATATAACATTTATGAAAAAGTTATACTTATTTAATTATAATATTAATTCGACCTTATTACCTTCCAATTCATTAGAAAATGATAACGTCGCTCGTGCGTACGTGTGGACTACCACCCCCACAAAGCGATGTGACTCTTTTTTCATTTTATTTTAAAATGAATGGTAATAATAATAGATTTAATGAATATATATGTTATAAATTATATTGAAATTATAATTTATATGTGGAATATTTTTTATTATTACTTATTTCCTACCTTCAAAAATAATGAAAGTAATGTTCACGCATACGTACGCCCTACCATCTCTATGAACGATGTTATTAATATTTTATATCTAAATTTTATATATAAATATAAATATGTATATAATAAATAGGTATTATATTTATATTATGATTAAAATATTTTAGGTTATGGAACAATGATCGAAGTAAAAGGACTGAAACTACCAAACAAAAAAGATAAAAGAATAATGAAGTAGTTATTAATTGAAATAATGATTTTAACCATGAAATGATAATATATAGGTGATTAATTTTTATATGTAAATAATATATGATATGATATATATGAAAATGGTTATTTAATATATTTATAACACATATATATTGATTATACAGGGATTTGAGATATATATGAAGGAAGTCGGAGCATAGGTAAGGGATTTTCGCCTCACTTTTACTATCTTGGGAAATATTCCAAATGAATAGCTTGATTCTTTTGTGTGGTTTATATAATACACATGAATTTATTTTATTATTGTTCTCATCGAAATTATATTGTATAAATATCAACAAAAGTTTGTTTTTTTCATGGGGCTTATGATTAAAAAGTTAAGAAATTTTGTAAGGGTTTATTTCACAATATGATCATTATTCAAGATTGATTATGTTAAAGTCTCCATTGGGGGAAATATTTTATCCTTATATCTTAAACAAAATATTTATTATTATACTATGGTTATTCCTATAAATTATATTTTTTCCTTTAAATTTCCTCTATTTACAAACTCATGATAACGAAATATATAATTTATGGAAAATCAACTTTATTTTTCTCTTAGGTCAAAATTACTTTCTATTCAAGGAATATATTTTCTAAAAATATTTTCAAAAATGTTGTCCCTATTATCCTATGATTTTTAAAATTAATTTTTTCCCATATTTTATATTTTAAAAAATGGTGAAAAATTAATCTTTCTATCATTCTCTGAATGTGTTACATTTTAATTTTTTACAAAAATTGTGAAAGGAATATTTATTTTAACATACTATAAAAGAATGAAATTTCTTACTGTCATGACTACTCATTGATTTGAAGCTTCCATTAAAATTTCTAATGATTATTTTGAATGAAAATTTCTTCCTAATATTCCAGATAATTTTTAGTTTACGAAATCGATTTCAAAACTGAAAAAGTTATTTTCATCAAGAATGTTTTAAATGACATTTTTATGGTATTTCTATTCTTCAATATGAAAAAACTTTATTTTACATATGATTTATTGGAGATGTATTTTAATTACACCATAATTATTTTTTTCTAGATGGTTTATAATCATTTTGACCAAGGATATACTATGTTGACACCATTCATCATATTACTCTAGATGGTTTATGATTATGTTTATTTATTGTGGGCTGTATTTACATTTTTTCAATAAAATTATGTTGTTTATTATGTTTCATCTAGTTTATAAAATGAATGCAATAGACTTTGTATGTTATATAGGGATGTGATATATTCCCTTAATGCATCAGTGGGTCTCCCGAGGAAAACAAGTTTGGGTATTTGGCTAAGGCCTTTCCCATTAATGTAAGATGTATTGTAAAAATGTGTTGATGGTATGTTTATGATGTCTTATATTATTCATTCCATCATTATGAGATTAGTTATTGATGTCCATATAATTATTTTATTTATTATGACAAACATGGATAAGTTTCAATGCCTTGTGATTATTAATATGAAATTTTTTGATCATCATTTATTCAACCCATATTATTCTTAATGACGATGTTATTGATTAAATGGATTGATTATTTAGTTATTTACCTTTCCATATTGATTATTCATTATTTATTAATAGTAGATTTTTCTATATAGATACCCCTATGCAGAATTTGATCCCACCCCTTTCTTATTTTTCCATTCCATGGGATGCCAGAAATTGTATTATGATAGATATGTATATGGATATAGTAAAATGAATAATTATCAATTAAAATACTATGTTTTATTTTATGTCTTCAAATGTAATGTTATATTTAACTATGTATCTATTTTAATGAAAATTGAACTATCAGGTTGTTTGGGATGTGATATTGCTCTTATATATATCCAATGTAATAAAGTTACCACTAAATTTGGGCTACTAGGGTTAGGGTCTTTACATCAACAATGTTATCATAAAATTACTGGGAAGAAAGGGAAAAAATAAAATCTAAAATAATAGAATATAAATTTACCTTGGATCATAATGAATTGATCTATTAGTTCCATTTGAAAAAACCAACCAATAAATATCTAAGGGTATATAATGATTAAGCATTTGTTCTCATTGGTTTAATGGTATGTTGAATGAGTTTTTTAAAAATTTAATGGGATTTTGAGTTTTTATCATAATTGGATGATTAATAAATCATAACATCATGAGTAATTATTATGTTATAGAGAATATAAAGCAATAAAATTGCTAAATATAACATGAAAATACCATTTGGATCTCCCTGAATATCATATTCCAAACCACTATAACTCAACACATTTAAAAAAGGTCACTATGCCACCAAAGTGATCATACTGCAGTACTAGATCCCACAAAAAACATGTTTCAAGCCTCAACATTTTAAATATGAACCCCATGAACACCATACCAAAAATTATGCAAGGGAAGGAACTATAGAACAACATACTTCTGGTAGACATAAACAATTAATTGACTAAAAAGGAATTGACATCCCAATGGGAAAAATGACACCACAATTCCACTCATGTGATATTAATAAGGAATCTCATGTCATACTAAACTCTATATAGAACACTTTCTATAATATCATATAATATTTATTTATATAACCACAAATAACCACACCAAAACATAGTTCACATGATATAAAATTTAAAAAATCCACAATAACATTCACGTTGCTTCAAAATACCATATGTTGTAACCATCCATACATAAGGTTGACCCAAAAAGTATTTTTATTACAACTAAACCACTTTATGCCACAAAAATAATTCTACCAAAATATGGAGAAAAACATATCTCTCATACCTCACACCACGGGTTACACCATAAACTTCACGCCAAACCGCAACTCTATATCCAAATCCTCATGGCTTAATAATTATAAATAAGATTTCATTGAACTCCTCCCGCAGTAATCTAAAATGTAACTACATATCCCCTCCATCACACCTTGTATTCCTAGACATCCTATATGATGAAAAGTAATGATCCAAGATGTTATTGGCCATTACACAAACTCATGTTCAATTTTTCCATTTATATGTGTCATGCCTATTTTACTCTATTATTTAAAATACATGTCATGTTTATTTTATGTTATCAATATAGTGTTTTAATAAAACAAAAAACACATTTTACACATCAAAAATATTATTAAAATATACCCATAATCATAAAAATTAAATAAAAAATGATAAAATTATGAAATAAAAATACACCATTTAAAAGTTTTGGAATATTAATATAAAACATGAATTGAAAAAGTTTGGTATACTTATTTATCTATAGAAAATGATAATCACTATTTACTTGGTTGAATTATCTTTATATCCATGTAATGTTAGTCACTACTTTAAATATAATTAAAATATAAGGAAAGAGAAATGTATTATAGAACATCATGGATGATTAAAACTAGGGAAATTTAATCGATTAGGAAAATTAGAGATAAGTAAGAACAAACTTTTCCATCCATATATTGAATGAATATAATATCCCTACATTATATTTATAGCAAGAGGGGTATTCAAAATCCTCTAAGGAAGATAAATTCATAAGAAATAAAATTTGGTGTGATAAATATAATCCAAAAGAGGTCAAATTTAGAAAAATAGTTACTTAGATGGTCCCTCTAGGTGGTCTTATTAATTTTACACATGTAATGGGCCTTAAAATCCCAAAAATCTATTCTCGATACCAAATACCATTTGTGATCATTCATTTACACAAATTTGATAATTAATAGTATAAATAACAGACTATTTATTTTATAATTCAACATTAATTATTTAATAAAATTTTATTAAAATTGATGTTTTTTATGCATACAATATAAACCCCATTTGTGTTTAACATAGAAATAGTCATGTTTCCACATGAACTAATCATATTAGTCTAAAAATTCCAGTTTTCATTCTCTTATGTGTAACTCTGAGGGTCATTAATAAAGCTGTAAGTGATCATGAATGCTATTAACAATCACAAATTGAGTGTGATATATAGAAACATACAAGGATTATATGGGCACATATTATACAATGATAAAATAGGTGAATCATTCTAGGTGTTCATTTTTTATTTTTTGAACCCATTTACACTTTTACCTCATTCACTGTAGGATAAATATTCTCTACTTATCTCTATCTCATTAATTTTAATTGTTATTTAATGAACCACTATTGAATACACAAACACAGAAGAGAAATACAGATTTACATGATTCCAATTTGAAACTAAAATTCTATTCCTTGGTATAAAATGGGTTTTTATAAAATCATATGATCTGCTGCCATTCTTTCTTATAAGTAGTACTTTTTCTTTAACTTTCTCCTCTTCTTGTTTGTTGGATTTTTTTTTCACAACACATCTTCTCTTATATTATATTCCTCAAATATAGTGCATGAATAAATTTTCACTAGATTTATTATATTTATTCTAAAATACACAATAAATATTCATGTTGATTGATGTATTAGATCACCTATAATCTTGGAACACACACAATGATTCTTCGCTCATAAAATGGTAGTATCGAACTCCCTATATTATTAACACTAAACAATATATCCTTTGAATGAAAGTGTTGGAACAACACTCTTCTCACTCTTATTTTTCTTGAATATTCAATTAATTATCCTTTCTTACTCCTTTTATTTCTTTACTGTAATATATATATATATATATAAACTGTTTTTCATAAAAAGATTTATTATGATTAAATTTTAATTTCAAATTAAAACTCTCAAAATTATTTAAAAAACATATATATTTTATTCTTATTTAATTAAATCCAGTTTACCATGTTAATATTCTAGGTACCATTGATGTTTCTAGAAAATAAATTATAGATCATGTTAGAGATCCATAAAGTTTTCCATGAAGCCACTCACAAAAATCTTCTAGATACTGAATAAAATCCCCTAAAACACTTTATCCCATAGATTGTTGCATAATAGTAAGCTACTTTCCTCAGAAATAAAAACTACCATACCATAGTCCTCATAAGTCTATCCATTTTGGTCTGCTTCTCTCCCTATTGACCATAACATTTTCTAAAAAAAAATCATGTTCCCTTCTATGATTTGTTATGTAATGTAGAAATACATGTTGACCATAGTTTTTTTCAACACCACCAAGGTGTTGTGTATTTCTCGTTTCCCTTAGGTTGAATCAATAAACACCACATGGACCTCCATGACCATTTTACCATGTTTGTTTCATGCAGGCACACTGACATATCACCATGGGGACTATAGAGACCCAATACCTTCAAACATGAATATTACATCTTTTTAGATGAATATTCAACACATTGCACAAACAAAAATCCTATGGAAGGTAAAAATTTAATTCCATTGTATACATGGAAAATAATCTTTTTAATTAGGTGAAGGATATTCAATGTATCTCATAATGATCTTCCCCTTTAGTAAACTTCACAAACATAACCTACCTAAAAATTTCTTCTTAACCAGTGGAAGGGAAACATAATAAGTAGTGGTCTCATATTCACAATAAGGGTAAATAATGGAAATAGATAAGTATAACATATACATGAGCGTATGATAATATTTTAATAACATAATAAATTCATAATATTTATATCAATGATCAGAATATCGAGTCATGGAATAAAGATTAATAGTTTATATGACTTGAAATATAAGGGTAACAAAGAACATGATCTATCAGAGCAGAACATTTTATTATGATAAGGAATTATATAATACACATAAGACTAAAAATTTATTTTTTTAGTATTCAAGTACCATAACCCAAAAAAATCAGGGAACTTCATGAGTGGATACACCTATTGGGAGGGACACACCACTGACCCTAGTGGAAGCCCTTTCCTTATAGTGGAATGAGTTTACTACCCAAACCATCATAGTAGTAATCGATTACCCCCAAGACCATCATAGTAGACCATGTCTCTTACAAAATCAAGTTTACTACCCTTTCTATTCCTTTAACTATAATGAGATATAAATCCCAAACTAATGCATTAGAGGGAGATAAAGACCCCACCATCCTTTTTTATAATGTAACCACTATCATTAGTTGTAATGTAACCACTATCCTTGTATAAGGACCCAGCCTTAAAAAATTACATAATCTTGAATTAAATGAATAATTCACATTGAGGATATTTTCAGTTTTAGAGTTTTAGAGAGTTAGTCTATAACTATTACATTGAAAAATATTACAAAGTAGACACTTGTACTCAGTTTCCATTTTTTTCACAAAATAAAAACTCTTTGAAAAAAAGAGTCATGTCTAGTTCCATGTTCTATATGGCATGACTTTTCCTTGATCTCATCCTCGACCCTATTCGACTTTATGTCCTGTGAAAAAACATTTCAAAAACTCTGGAGGAGCATAAAAATCTCAGTAAGGGATACACAATGAAGGAAACCGTTAGTTTTTCAAAACAACAAGTAAACCATGAATAATAAATCATAGGTAATGCTTTTAACCTTTATGAATTAGTAAATACTCTTCACTAAATAAAATATCATTGTTTACCCTTTTGTAACCAAAATATTACCATCCAACCCTTATAAAGAACACATAACATATAAAGGTAACTTGGGATATAAACATACTCAAATAGAATAAGCATACAGTCGACTTCCACACAGATCACTAAATGGAATAGCCATACGGCCGACTTCCATACCCAATGCATTGGAGGTTATAACAAAACCACTAATCCTAGTATTCACGGCACCACCCATCACATGGTTTATCATGTAACCACCTGTAAAATGTCCAAATACCATTATAAAATCATAAGACATAAAACAAATATAAAGGAAAGAAAACATTTCCACATTTCAATCACAATATATCACTTAATATATTGACATAAAAAATCCATTATCAAAACCATTTTCAATAACAAAATACATAATAGATTATATGGTATTTGTTTTCTTTTAAAAACATTACGGATTGTTGAGGAAGCCAAAGATCAAATAATAATCACGGCGGAAGAAAATGTCGTTGTCATCGCTTCTGTTAAAAGAAACATTTCCTTTTTATCATTTAGTAAAACACTTCGTAGAAAATATTTCCATTGAAAAGTCACGGGTGTTTATACAACGTATAAAAAAAGCCGTTTATTAAAACAAAATATGCCTCAATAAAAGGAGATTGAGACGAAGTCCCTTACCTCGTGTCCGACTTGACACGATCGTTCTTTAATCTCATGAATAATAAACTAATGTTAATTTCTACTATCTTAATAAATTTTTACAAGTTTATTATTCCTTTTTTATAACTTATTAACATGATATAAACATTATTTATTCATTTTAAGTTAATAATGTTCGTTTTTTCGATATTTGGTACTTGAGTCCAAAATGGACGTCTTATAATTACATGTTGTTAATGTGGTCAAAGGTTCATTATATCCAAAAAGATATTCATGATTTGGATATCATATATATCATATATATCCAGAATATACATGTATTTATAATAGTAAATAACGTTTAGAGGTAAGAAATGAAATGCTCCAATCATGGAGACGGTAAATCATACCTAGGTATGAACGCTACTTCCATTCATATTTCATATTTAATGGAATTAAAACATAATGAAACATATTAGTATTATAATTAAATTATTTTATCATATATAATATCATTAAATATTTCCTTTATACATACCACATATGGTATGAAGGAGTCATATCACATTGAGGGGGCGGTAGTCCACACTTAAATCAAATTATCATGTTTACACATAATGCAACCCATAAAGGTATGATATAAGAAAATAAAGAAGCATAAATAAAAGATAAACATAATATATATCATATATAAATATAGTGTCATCATAATGGCCACCATGAGAGGCGGTAGAAGACAATCGAACAATCATTGTTTCGTGAGGTGTTTGTTTTCCATCCACATAAAGATTATGTTCCTCACCCATTAGATGGTGGTGTGTGTAAGTGTAGTTTGAATCCTTCTCATAACAACATCCTAGTATATTGAGGATACTATTTTTATTGTAAAATAAATTAATAAAAAGATTATAGGGGTTGGAGAAGTAAAATAAAATAAAAGAAGTTAAGAGAAATCATTACCTTAAATTTGGGTAACTTCATTTGGTTTGAACCAAAAGGACTTCTTGAAGTGCCTTCTGCCTAAGGAAAGGCTTCTATGAGAAGGAGAGAGATGTATAGAGCTTAATTTGGCAGAGGTTGGATGAGCCAAAAGGCATGAGAGGTGTGGGGAATTGGTTAGAAGTGGTCTCCTTTTATAAGGGGGAGGAGGGGCTCTTTAGGGAAGTGTGATAATATAATTTTATTATATAATGATATTTGGTTTCTAAAGGTCCAAAAGTAATTAATGTAGATGATAAGATGACTCATAGTCTAATTAAAATCCTCCAATAGAAATTGGACAGGTTTTGGATAATATTTTAATCATTTTAATCTTATTAATTTAAATTATTTATCAATGAGGTAAAATATGCATCAATATTGTGTCATAAAGTATTTAATTTTTTTGATGTCTAAAAATTATAAAAATATACCATTATATCAGAAATAATTTTATATTTTCAATGAATATTTATAGCCAAAAATTTTAATTATATAAACACCATATAAAAATTAATTACTAAAATATTTTTTTTATGTCATTGTCGCCGTAACTTTAAATTAATTAATATAAATTGTCATTATCACTCCCATGTGGCTCAATGGGGTCCCCAAATAGACCCAAATATGACCATGGACGTTACTAACTCAACCAATAAGGTTTGGACAAGTTTCAAGGTAATTTTGAATTATTATAAAATTCTTTTTACCTTGAATTACCCTATTTACCTTTAATCGTGGTAAGTAAAAGTCAAAAGTTACTATTCAGAAAAAATTATTTTCATCTTATTGAACCACATTTTACATGCTAATAACAACCATGTATGTTTTATTTTCGAAATTCAATTTAAAAAAGTGGTAAAATTTCATTTAATGGAAAAATTCAATTTTTTTAACTACTACTAAGTGGGTTCACTATTCATCAAAAAGTGAAGTTTTTCATAAAAACACGTAAAATTGAGCCTAAGATTTATTCGATATTCCAAATTCAAAAATTATGTCTATTTCTCAAAATTAAAAAAATATAACTGGTGTTAATTAATTTAAAATTAATTCCCGTTGTTAAAACAAATATCCTGTTTTTAAGAAATAATAACTATCAAAAGATTAACACTTGTTTATGTCCACTTTCAAAGTGAAATTAATTTCAATGACCAAAATTGGATTAAATGGTAGAAATATACTTTAATTACACTTTAAAACCAATTAAATAGAAAATCTAACCATATAAATAAATTAGATTAAAATATTGTTTTGAATTAAAATACAATATTTTTCACTATTCATTAAAATATGATCTTTATCGGAAAAATACCAAAAATTTACACAAAGTAAATTTTGATGTCCCTATTATAAATAAGGACTTTATTTGGTCAAATAGAATGTATTATAGTGACCAAAACTAGATATAAAGAGCATTCACCATTAAAAGGTGCTAAATCGACCTTTTAATGTAAATTCTGCTTAAAATTAGATTCATTTACATTTTAAGCCTCTATCTTTTTATTGGATAAAAGTAAATAAATTTAACAAGAATGTATAATAATATTGCAGTTAGTTTCGTTAATTCCCTCCAATACAACTCCTATGAACTAACTTCCATCTAAAATAATAATATTTTATTATTAGTGTGCAACGAAAGAATTTAAAGAAACCCATTCTTGCGTATCAGGTACTCTATCGAACATAGAAACCCCATTAAAGTAAAATTAATATTTAATTCAAAAATATTAATAAATATGAAATATTTCTTATTATCTATTTACCTAGGATGATACATCCTTCCCCCATTTTGGGAATTGCATCCTCGCAGTTTTACTTATCAAAATAAGTGGGGGTATTTATCTCTCATAGCATTTTCATATTCCCACATTGCCTCTTTAATCATATGGTTTTTTCACAAAACCTTTACCTGGTGAATTACCTTATTCCGCAAAACTTTCCCTCTACGGTCAAGAATCTAAACTGGCTGTTCTTCATAAGAGTGATTCTCTTCCAACCGAACTATCTCTGGGCTCAAAACATGAGATGGATCTGACATATACATTCTTAACATCGAAACATGAAAAACATTTTGTACCTGGGAAAAACTTGTAGGTAAAGACACTCTGTATGCAACAGGTCCAATTTTCTCCTGAATTTCATAGGGACCAATGAACCTCGGACTCAACTTCCCCTTATTACCAAAACAAATCACACTTTTTCATGGAGAATATTTGAGAAATACATGATCAGCTACCTCAAAAGAGATATCCTTCCTCTGGTTATCTACATTAATTTTCTGTCTGCTCTGACCTGTTCTCATGTGCTTCTGAATCAACTGAACTTTATCTGCCATCTCTTCTACCAATTCTGGTCCCATCAACTTCCTTTCACCTACTTTATCCCAAAATGATGGATTTCAATGACGCTTTCCATATAATGCCTCAAATGGATCCATATATATACTAAAATGAAAACTGTTATTATATGAAAATTCAACCAAAGAAAGATGTTGGTCACAACATCCATGATAATCCATCGAGCAAGCACGTAACAAATCCTCCAATGTCTAAATTTTTCATTCTGATTTCCCATCTGATTGAGTATGAAAAGATGTACTAAAATTTAATTCAGTACCCAATGACTTCTAAAGGCCATTCCAAAAGTTAGAAGTAAATCTGGGATCATGATCAGATACAATGGAGAGGGGAACTCCATGCAACCTGACTATCTCTTTAACATACAACCGAGCATGTTGATATAGAGACAAAGTATCTTGAATAGGAAGGAAATGAGCATATTTAGTCAATAGATCATCTATAAACCAAATTGCATTATTACCTCAAGATGTATTTTGTAACCTCACAACGAAGTCCATGGATATATTTTCCAATTTCTAATCTGGCACTGGTAGAGGAAGAAAATCCCTTTTGGTAACTGCCGCTCTTCTTTAACCTACTGACAAGTCAAACACATCACAGTAAAATCAGCAATATCCCTTTTCATTCTATCCCACCACTAATAATACTAAAGATCTTTGTACATCTTAGTACTACTAGGATGAACTGAAAACGAAGAACTATGAGATTCACATAACAACTAATTCATTAAATATGAATTACAAGGCACACATAATATCTTCCCAAACTACAAAACAAAATCATTATCGACGTTAAAATCAGGAAACTTTCCCTTCTGAACCATCTCTACCTTTTTCTGCAACTCACAGTCTTCTTTCTACGATTGCCTTATTCTATCAGATAGTGATGATTTCACTGACACCTGAAACAAAATAAAAGAATTTCCTGCACCAACAAATTCTAGTCCAAATTATATCAAATAAAATACCGAAGGATCTTGTTCTAAACGTAACATGGTTAATGAAGCATTACATTTTCAACCCAAAGCATCAGCCACATTATTTTCTTTTCCAAGATGGTAATGGATCATGCAATCATAATCCTTGATTAATTCCATCTATCTCCTCTGTCTCATGTTTAATTATTTTTGAGTGAATATATACATTCAACTTTTTTGGTCAGTATATATTTCATATTTTACACCATAAAAATGATGCCTCCAAATTTTTAAAGAAAAAGAAATTGCAGCTAATGCCAAATCATGTGTAGGGTAATTTAACTCATGTGGTTTAATCTGATGTGAAGCATAGGAAACTACCTAATCATTCTGCATTAGGACACAACCAAGTCCTTTCAACGAAGAATCACTATAGATAACAAACTCACTATTTCTGGATGGCAGTTACAAAACAGGAGCATTCACCAATCTTCTTTTCAATTCCTGAAAACAATCATCACATTATTTTGTCCAGATGAACTTGACACATTTTCGAGTTAAATTAGTAATTTGACTAGATAACCATGAAAAATTTTCATCAAACCTCCAGTAATAACCTACCAAACTAAGAAAACTACGAATCTCAGTTATATTTGTGGGTATTGGCCATTCTTCAACAACTAATGTTTTTGTATGATAAATAGTTATGCCATTTTTTAAACAATTTGACCAAGGAAAGAATTGTTTTGTAACCAAAACTCACACTTGCGGAATTTACCAAACAGCTTATTTTATTTTAAGGTTTTCCTGACAACCCTTAAATTAATTTCATATTCCTCCTTACTTTTAGAATAAACCAAAATATCATTAATGAACACAACCACAAACTTATCCAGGAACTCACAGAAAATTCTATTCATAAGATCCATGAATACAGCTGGTGCATTGGTTAAACCAAAAGGAATAACTACAAATTCATAATGGCCATATCTAGTACGAAATGCGGTCTTCAGAATGTCTGCTTCCTTTACTTCCAACTGAGGGTACCCCGGCCTCAAATCAATCTTTGAAAAATACAGAGCTCCCTGGAGTTGATCAAAAAAATCATTGATATGAGGAAAAGGATACTTATTCTTAACAGTGATGTTATTCAATGCTCTATAATCAATGAAAAGTGTCATTGAACCATCTTTATTTAAAAAAAGATAAGAGCACCCTATGGTGATGTGCTAGGTCCAATGAAACCTTTATCTAATAACTCCTCCAATTGCTTCTTTAACTATAAAAGTTCAATTTGAGCCATTCGATAAAGGGGTTTTGAAATTGGTTTATCATTAAGAACTAAGTCAATAGTAAATTCAACTTCCTGATCAAGTATAATACTGGGAAACTCATCAGGAAAAACATCAAGGTACTCATTTACCACTGACACATCATTAATCTGAATAGTTCCTTTATTTTTAACAATCTGTGCAGGGTAACATTAATTTTCATATTTTACTAGTTTCTCAGCTTCCTGATATGTTATCAAATGAAAGGGTTCATTCTTGTACACAAACTATACATATTTTTGAAAATAAACCTATTTATCTCTACAGTCAGTCTTACCATGATATAAAAATAGCCAATCCATGCACAAAATAACATCATTCTCTACTAAAGGCAAAACAATAAGGTTTGCAGGTAGATTCATTCCGCACACAAGGACAGGAATGTTCTTATGTTTTCTTTTTGTCTCAACATTTCCTTCATGTGTTTTTACCGTAAGTTATGTATTCATATCTTGAGATGGAATTAAAAATTTACTATAAAACATTTCAGAAATGAAAGAGTGTGTAGACCCTAAATCAAACAACACATTGGAATAATCTGAACAAACAAATAGTGTACCTGATACTACTTCATTCGATAACACAACTTCTGCTGAAGTAGTTTCAGAGGATTTCACCACCCCTTCTACTTGTAGTCCGGCTATTTTCCCTCAGTTGAGTTCATCACTAGACACTCATTTTCATAATGACCTATTTCATTACACTTAAAACATCTTACCGATAGATATTCATTGCTTGCTTGATCATCCTCCTTATAGTTTCTGGAAATATAACCAGACATACCAAACTGGAAGCACTTTCCATACTTTGATAAACACTCTCTGGGAGGCTTTTTACCACACTTCTCACAAGATGGATATTTAGTTTTCTTATCTCCATGATTCTTTGATGAATTATTCCCCTTTGCCTGGCAACTGGACCTCTTATTCCGTTGTTTGTCAATGAACACCTAATCATCTGCAAACTCTATTTCTACCTTCTCCGCACATCGAAAAAGTTTTTCATAACTTTTGAACTCACGAGTGGATTACACTCTTCAATATTGTGGCTTCAGTACTAAGTAAAATCGATTTATCTTACTATCAAGATCTCAGATGAAATTTGATGTATACATTTCATGTCAAGTGAACTTTTCTTCATAAGCAGCCACTGAGTCATCCTCCTAACTAAATTCTATGAATTGTTTTTCTATCCTAAGATGAACCACCTCAGAAAAAATATTTCTCAAGAAACATACCTTTGAATTCATCCCAATCAAGAGCATGAATCTCCTCACTATCCCTGATATTTCTCACCCTCGACCATCACTGATCAGCTTCAACTTCAAAATGGTGAACAATAAGACTACCCTTTTGATGATCTGAACAACTCATGACATCAATAATCTTATCTAGTGCTTTAATCGACCCTTCAGCTAGCACTGGGTTAGATGATACTCTTAATTATGGGGGATGTTGCCTCATGAAATGCTCCACTACTGACATGTTCCTCTATGGTTGATCTGGAAAATCTCGTACATGGATACCAACATCATTTATAGCCTATGTAAATTGTGCCATCACTGCAAAAAACTGTTCAGTTCCGATTCTGACCATCTCAGGTTGCTGATTTGGAAGGTTGTCTTCCTCCTGATGTCATCCCAACATAGCTTCCATGTTTCCTCTGCAGAAAACCATTCTAAGCACATAAATATCTTAGGCGGAGAAACATGGTAATCTGGAAATGCTATTTTATTTTATTATTAACATAAATTACTTTATGGATGTTAATTTAACAATACCCTAACTCCTAAAGTTATCTAATCCGACCTTTGATACCAACTATAAGGACCCATCCTTAAAACATTACAAAATATTGAAATAAATGAAGAATTATCATTGGGGATCTTTTCAGGATTAGAGTTTTCGAGAGTTAGTCCATAACTATTAAATTGCAAAATATTTCAATGTAGACACTTCTACTCAGTTTCCATTTTTTTCATAAAATAAAAACTCTTTGAAAAAAGAGAGTCATGTTTAGTTCCATGTTTTAGATGGAATGACTTTTCCTTCATCCCACCCTTGACCCTATTTCACTTTATGTCCTATGAAAAACATTTCAAAAACATGGGATGAGCATAAAAAGCTCAGTAAGGGATACACAAAGAAGAAAACTATTAGTTTTTCAAAATAAGAAGTAAACCATGAATACTTAATCATAAGTAATAATTTTAACCTTTATGAAGTAGTAAATACTCTTCACTGAATAAAATATCATTGCTTACCCTTTTGTAACTAAAACATTACTATAAAATCCATATATGAACACATAACATATAAAGGTAACTTGGGACATAAAAATATGTAAATAGAATAATCATACGGTCGACATCCACACATATCAGTAAATGAAATAGCCATATAGCCAACTTGAATATCCAATGCATTGGAGGTTATAATGTAACCACCTGTCCTAGTATTCACGGCACCACCCGTCATTTGGTTTATCATGTAACCACCCATCAAATGTCCAAGTACCATTATAAAATCATAAGACATAAAACAAATATAAAGGGATTAAAACATTTCCACATTTCAATCACAATTTTTCACTTAAATATATTGACATAACAAATCCATTATCAAATCCATTTTCAATACCAAAATACATAAAAGAGAATATGTTATTTTTTTTCTTTTAAAAACATTACGGCTTGTTGAGGAAGCCAAAGATCAAATAATACTCACGGCGGTGGAGAACGACATTGTCACCAATTATGTTAAAAGAAACATTTCTTTTTTTCATTTAGTAAAATGATTCGTAGAAAAATATTTCCATTGAAAATTCAAGGGTGTTTACACAGCGTATAAAATAAAGTTATGTATTAAAACAAAATATGCCTCAATGAATGGAGATTGAGACAATGTTCCTTACCTCGTGTCCAACTTGACGCGATAGTACTTTAATATCCTGAATAATACACTAAAGTTAATTTCTACTTTATTAAGAACCTTTTTCAAGTTTAGTATTCCTTTTATATCACTTATTGCCATTTTATAAACATTATGAAATCATTTAAATTAATAATGTTCATTTTGTCGATATTTTGTACTTGAGTCAAAAATGGACTTCTTATAATTACATTTTGTTCAGGTGGTCAAAGGCTCATTATATACAGAAATATATTCATGATTTGGATATCATATATATCATATATATCTAGAATATAAGTGTATTTATAATAGTACATAACATTTAGAGGTAAGAAATGAAATGCACCGTTCATGGAGACGGTAAGTTGTACGTAAGCATGAATGCTACTTCTATTTCTATTTCATATATAATGGAATTAAAACATAATGATATATAGTAGTATTATAATTCTAGTATTGTGTCATATATAATATCATTAAATCTATCCTTTATACATACCACAGATGGTATGATTGAGTCATATCACTTTGAGGGGGCGGTAGTTTGCACTTCCTCAAATGAAGTTATCGTGTTTACATATAACGGAAACCATAAAGGTATGATATAAAAAATAGAGAAGCATAAATAAAACATAAACATAATATATATCATATATAAATACAATGTCATAATAATGGAAACCATGATAGGCAGTAGGAGATAATCGAACAATCATCATTTCGTGAGGCATTAGCTTTCCATCCAGAGAACCATTATGTTCTTCACCAATTAGATGGAGGTGTGTGTAAGTGTAGTTTGAATCCTTCTCATAACATAATCCTAGTATATTTCGGATACTGGTGTGGTTATAAAATAATGGAATATAAATATTATAGGGGTTGGAGAAGTAAAATAAAAGAAAAGAAGTTAAGATAAATCATTACCTTTAATTTGGGTAACTTCATTTGGTTTGAACCAAAAGGACTTCTTAAAGTGGCTTCTTCCTATGTTAAGGCTTCTAGGAGGAGGAGAGGGTTGTATGGAACTTAATTGTGAAGAGATGGATTAGACAAAAGGATTGAGAGGTGTGGGGAATTGGTTAGAAGTGGTATCCTTTTATGAGGGGGAGGAGGGGCTCTTTTGGAAAGTGTGATAATATTATTTTATTATATAATGATATAAGTTTTTTTAATGGTCCATAAATCATTAAATTAAAATATAATATGACTCATAGTCGAAGTAGAATCATCCAATAGGAATTGGACAGGTTTTGGATAATAGTTTAACCATTATAATATTATTTACTTAAATCATTTATTAATGAGGTAAACTCTGCAGTATTATTGTGTTAGAAATAATTTAATTTATTTGATGTCTAAAAAAAAAATACCGTAATATAGGAAATATTTTTAGATTTACAATTAATATTTATAGTCAAAAATATTACTTATATAACACCATATAAAAATTAATTACTAAAAGGTGTTTTCTTATGTCATTTTGGCCTTTACTTTAAATTAATTAATCTAAATTGTCATTATCACACTCAAGTGACTCAATGGGGTCCCAAAATAGACCCAAATATTACCATGGTCGTTAATAACTCAACCAATATGTTTTGGACAAGTGTTAAGGTAATTGGGAATTATTAAAATATTAATTTTACCTTGACTTACCCTATTTACCTTCAACCGTGGTAAATAAAAGTCAAAAGTTACTATTCACTAAAAAATATTTTCATCTTATTAAACCCCATATTACTTAATAATAACAAAAATTTATGTTGGATTTTTGAAATTCAATTCATAGAAGTGTTAAAATTTCATTTGAATGAAAAACTCTATTTTTTTAACTACTACTTATTGGTTTTACTATTCTTCAAAAATTGATGTTTTTTAGAAAAATACAGAAAATTAAGTCTAAGATTTATTTGATATTACAAATTAAAAAATGATGTCTATTTTTTAAAATTCAAAACATAGAAGTGGAATTATTTAATTTAAAATTAATTCCCATTGTTAAAATAAATAGCTTGTTTTTAAGAAACAATAAATATCAGAAGATTGACACTTGTTTATGTCCACTTTCGAAGTGAAATTAATTCCAATGCCCAACATTGGATTAAATGGTAAAAATATATTATTATTACACTTTAAAAAAAATTAAAAATATAATTTAACCATGTAAATAAATTTTATTAAAATTCAGTTTTGAATTAAAATACAATATTTTTCATTATTCATTAAAAAAAGAACATTATTGGAAAAATGCCAACAATTTACACAAAGTAAATTTTGTTTTCCCTATTATAAATAAGGACTTTATTTGGTCAAATAAAATGTATTAAAGTGATCATAACTATATTTAAAGAGGGTTCACCATTAAAAGGTGGTAAATCAGGCTTTTAATGTAAATTATGCCTAAAATTAGATTCATTTACATTTTAAGCCTCTAAATTTTTATTGGATAAAAGTAAATAAATTTAAAAAGCATGTATAATCATATTTTAGTTAGTTTTTTTCATTCCCGCCAATACAACAACTAGGAGTTAACTTCCATTGAAAATAATATTATTTTATTATTATTGTGCAATGTATGATTTTAAAGAAACTCGTTGTTGTGTATCGAGTACGATATCGAAATAGGAACCCCTTTAAAGTAAAATTAATATTTAATTCACAAATATTAATAAATGTGTTATATGTCTTATTCTCTATTTACTAGGGATGTTACACCATGACTATAATGTAACCACCACCAAATAATAAATATAATACGTAATTGTCCCACAAGATCATAAAAAATTCATCATATCATAATCCATGAAATGAAATGGGATTAATAATCATTTCATCCAATCATAACCTATGGAAAAGTGTTAGGTTTCATAATCATTTCATCATTTCATCATAGAATAACCTATGCATAAATATATTATTTTCATAAGTATATTTTCACTATAAAAACAAACCATTTAGGGAAAGAATATGAATTTTATCCCTAGATCATATCCCTAATAAATCATAAGTTACCTGAAAGGATTTAATCTTATATGGAGATGTCTTTGAAAGTTAAACCACTTAGATAATTTCTAGAGGAATATAAATTTTCATTAAAAATAAATTTTTAAAAATAAAAATTCCTAAAATATTTTGAAAAATATATTATGTGAAAAATGACCATTAAAACGTATAATGTAGTCATAAAAATCATTTAAAATATTATTTGAGGAAAATATATTTTATAAAATATATTTAATATATGAAACATTTTGAAAATAATTTTCATTGAATATATCCTTGAAAACTCATATGGAAGCTAAAAAAATAATTCAAAACGTTTCTCTATGAATATAAACATTTTTCTTTTATTTATTTTTGAAACATAAATCATTTTAAAACTTGTTTCGAATACAGTTTTTTAATGAAAAAGGGTTTTCAATCAAATCAAATTTTTTTTATTAATAACAATATTTTTGAACTATTGAGTAAATAAAGAGAGAAATATGAATATAAAGAATTAATTCTCATAAAATAACTAAATTATAATATAATTAATTAGTTTTTTTGAGACTTAGATCAGAATATTTCGTCATTGGAAGCATAATCATGAGCAATCTCGATAATTGATGAGATTGAAACATAAAACTATTACCACTTTTGTAACATTGAATCATATAACCCATGAAAGAGATATCATCAAATATTTATTTAAAAAATAATAATTTCAAGTATAATCATCATAAAATGATTTTATGTGTAGTATATATACCACATAAGAAAATAGGTGTCTAATATTGCATGTTTTTCACAAAAGTAAAAAGTGTGACGAAAATCCCATTCCTTATGTATTGACTTCCATAGTACTCATTAAAACCACATATATAATAAATATAATTTTATTAATAATTTATTTAATAAAGTTATTAATATATTTCATACCATATATGATTTTATTATGACTTTTTATTACCCATTTATTTACAATTCCATGTTAAATTCACTTTTTCGGTGATAACTACTTTATTTTTCATATATGTTTTGATTTAATATTTTTATGCTATTAATTTGATCATGATTTAATCATATATAAACTTTTAACCATTTATTAAAGATAATATGTATTAATTATATATTTATTTATAGTAATCCCTCATATTTCATGATAGAAAATGAAATACACCATTCATGGAGACTCTAGGTTGTACGTATGCATTAAAATTGTATCTATTTTAATTTAATACTGAAATAAAGAAAGGAAAATGATATATTACACTTAATGAATCATTTTCATGTCAAATATATCAAATATTATCATTAAAACCATCCATAATACCATCCATGTAAATTATGAATGTATCACTTCACTTCGCAAGGTGGTAGTCCGGTGTACACACGAGTGATAATATCATATTCCCATAAAATGGAAAGTATGAAAGTAAGTGTAATATAAAAATTTAAAGGGATAATACTATAATAAATATCATATATAAATAATAATTTTGTAATTATCTCTTACTGTGAGAGGTGGTAATGGAAAAATGAATGACACTAGTTTGAGAGGTGGTAGTTTGCTGTACACATGACTGATGATTTCGTAACCCATTTGATGGAAGTGGAGATGGATAAATATTATGGAAAAAAATAATAACATATTTAAATTTGGGAGATAATGGTTTTATTATTTTTACTTTTTTAATAACTAAATTAATGTGGAAAATAATAAAAAAAATTGTTTGTTAAGATAATTACCTTATCTAAGAGAACCCACCTTTGAATCTCCTCTTAAGGACCCTTGAGATGGTCTTTTAGGAGGACGAGAAACTCAAGAAAGCTATTAAGGATGATGGTGAGATAAAGTTTTAGGGTTTAACTAAGCTACTGGATCCTGTGAGGTGTGAAGATTCAAGGTAAGGGATTCCCTTTTATAAGGGGGAAAGGGGACCTCATTGGAAATTACAAGGAATGTTCCCAAAAGGATAAAACATTATAAAGTATTTCACATGGAAAAAGAATCCAAATGACCCTGAATTACAAATTAGAAATTATAAGGTGGAAATATGTCCACACAATAATATTTTCACAATATATTACGTCATTTCAACCCTCATCTTGTTGGTATAACTCCATTGTAAACACATTTTTACATTAACTACAACACATAATACTTACTACTTTCACTATTAATTTCGGTAGAAAATTTTGTTAAAAATATTAGATAATATAAATTTTTATGATTTTAAATATGGTATCCATTTTATAAAATTCATTCCAAATAATTTAAAAATGTTATTTTAAAATAATCCTGGAGACTTGATGTGAAAGTAGGTTTTCAAAGAGAAGATGTTCAAAATTTTACAATGTTTTTATTTCAATTGTCAATATGAAATTGATCAAAATGAAAAAAATTTGATTAATATATATATATATATATATATATATATATCTAATTGAACTAATTTAAAACATAATTTATCTCTATAAATAATTTAATCAAAGAGGAAGTTTTCAATTGATATTTAGTATTTTTTACTATTCATAAATGATGAAACTATAAAACAAATCCCAAAAATATACCCCAATATAATTTTCATATTACTATTTAAAATATTAAATTTATTTTTTCAAATAAATTTTCCAAATGTGCTCAAAATAAATTTAAAATAAGATCACTAATGATGAAAAAATATCTTATTTAAAAAATTATGTTTAGAGAAAAAATTGGATTTATTCTTATATTTTTCCTAGAAAACACCTAATAGAAATGTAAAATTTCTTATTTAAGGTATAATATATAACTTTAATTAAACTAATTCCACAATTGTATTAATTTATTGAGATAAAATGCATTTCTGTGCATAATATTATTATTTTTTTTTCATAAAATGATTTCATTTATATTTAAAAGGTTTTTATTTTCATTTCAAAATAATTGGTCACAAAATAATTCATTATATATACACATCTAAACCATATTTCAATATTTTATAATCCTATTTATATTATCCATTCCAATAGATAGGTGATAACTAATATATTAAATAATAATATTTTAATATTATGATATCATTCCTTTAAAATCAGTACTTCACAAAATGAAAGATAAACGTGTTATTGTGTGTAAAACAAGACAAAATTAGTGTTTCATATAATGAAATATAAACTCAATGTTATGTGTAATTATACCCAAAATTACTATTTCATGTAATGTATAATATTAAAAAGACTAAATACAATTGAATTTTTTTTCACAAAAACATTGGGCGTTACATTCTACCCCTCCAAATATAATGTTTTCTATCATAATTCATCTTTATCATCAATGTTTTTACATTTAAAAATTATTTCATAGAAACCGACATTAAACAAAATAATAATAAAACTTAACTTAAAAAGGGAACATTTTAACCATAATAGTTACCTAATGTAACTTATAACTATTTTTTCATATAGTTGAAAATGAGTGGGAAGTGACGATTTTGACATGGAAGAAAAGGGAAAATAATTATAAAGAGTGATTGAGATAATTGATCACATGAAAGTGGGTGGTATAAAGAAGGTAAATGGACATAAAATCCTAAATTTTTTATGATGTAAAGAACCATTTGATTCGTCAAATATACAGGTACTAGTTTAACATTTTTTTCAATATCCAATTCCTAATTTTATTTAATTACATTTCCATTTAGAGTAAGAACATATGAAAATGTGCTTACTCAAAATATTTCAATTTTATAGGCACAATATCATCCTTTGGTTGTGGCTTGATAAATTTCCTCTTCATCTCTTACACAAAGAGTTGAATTTTTCTTATCTAAAGCACTATATAAGACCCATAAAAGAATAAAGAGTCATTTATTATATCTCTAGTTATTATAATAACAAAAAATTTAACAAATGTTATTGATAATTACTTATATTTTAAATTAATATGTCAATTTTTAAAACCACATCAAAATTTCAACATAATTCACTTAAAAAATGGTTAACCATATGACCCTAATAAATGATTAAAATACAATAATTTAGAAATTATATCACAAAATATCGAAAATTATCTTCTTATTAGTCCCCCAAAAAACATGATGTAGCTCTTAATTGTCACATTCCAAACATTCGAAAACCTTCATCATGTATTCTCTTGAAACATAATGACAACCTGAATTACCATAAAACCTTATTAAAAACATAAATTCTTCCTTATTACTTACAAAACATATATTTTTGTGCATTATTTTAATGCAGTAATGTTTTACACTCCATCAATGATAACATAAATCATATTATCAATAAATAATTAATATATTCTAAGGACATCAATACTATCCAATTTCTGTTATCTGTATCATTCATAACATTATTCAAAGTAAATTCCATTTTCTCAACCTCAATAAAATATTATGTGTCATCTTCCCTTAATAAAAATATTAAAATTACATTTAATCACTTTTCTAGTCCATCGGTACTGTTGAACCTATTTTTGGAAATATTTATCAAAAAACATATACTGAACAATCCTTATATATTTCACGAGTCTAATAACATAATATTTGAATTCTAATATTAGATACATTTGTCATTCCACTTAAATGTTTGTAATAGAGTAAGTTTTTCTTTGTTATATAAGTTACTTATCAGTTTATGGAATTGAGTTGGGTAATTCCCTTATTCCCACACATAAGACAGTGAACTCATCAATAATTTATCCCTATATGACCTTCTTTTCCACACAGATAATATTTTCCCCTCCATTTGAGATATTCATATAGGTCCTTCTTCCCCCCTTCTTGATATGAAAAAAATTCAAATCTTCTTTCTCCTATGTTCATTACCACATAAACATTCATAAATCTCCATATTCTTATAGGTTCTTCTTCCATAGGGATTTATTTAAGGTTCCCTCATCATAGTCTCCAAAGGGTGACTCAAACTTTCAGATGATACCAACTATAGCGACCTAATATTTTCATACATGGATATTGCATCTTTTAATATTAATATTCAATACATTATACAAACACACACTAGAGGAATATAATAGGTCAGTGACTTTGGAATCATGGAACACAATATTCTTAATTTGTTGAATGATCTTCAGTGTCTCACATAATGATATTCCCCATTAGTATTGTTCAAAAAATACGCAATATAAACCATTCATCATTACCTGGGTAATGGAAACATAAGAAAAGGTGAGTTTAGATGATTATAAATGGTAAATAAGAAAGATATATAATCATAACAAAAACATAAGGTTATTATAATATGATCATAATATATAAGAACCATACCCTCCATATCAAATATCAGAATATTGAGTCATGGAATAAAGATATAAAGTACATAATATATGAATTATAATTGAATCAAATAACATTATCCATGAGAGAATAATATTATAATAAGACATAGAAATGTGGCATACACATAAGCATAGAAAATAATTTTATTAGTGGTCAAGGCCCATTTCTAAAACACATCCTGGAACTCTAATGGAATCTACAAATCTCGAGTAAGAAAAATAGCCATCCCCAGTGGTATCCCTTTCCTCATAGTATAATGGGTTCACTCCCCAAATAGTATTCAATGTTCACACTCAAGGCCATCATTTTGAACAAGGTCCCTTCTGAAATTGAGTCAAATCCCCATTACTATCCTTTCAATCTCATGGGATATAAATATTTACCTAATTCATTGGAGAGAGATAGAGGTCCCCCATCTTTAGATATAACACAAACACCATCCTTGGCTATAATGTATCCACATTCATTGGTTATAACATAACTCCCATTACAGAATAAAATTAATATATATGTGTTCCACATGATCATAAATTATTATTGATCTCATAATAAATGAAATAAAATGGGATTTATAAAAAATTCATTATACCATAACCTACTTAAAAGTTACAAGTTTCATAATCATATCATCATTCAATCATAGAATAACCCATGGATAATCGAATTGGGTTTCATAAATATCATTCCATTATAAAAATAAAAAATTCATAGAAATAATAAGAATGGTATTTTTGGATCACATCCCCAATGAAACATCTGTTATATCAATGTATGTTATCTTAGAATGATAATTATTTTTAATCATGGATCACCTGGAACCATTCATGAGGAAGATAAAATTTTATCAAAAATCACTTCATAGAAATAAAATTCATAAAATATTTTGGAAATTATTTTCATTTAAAATATCCTAGATTACTAATAATTAATGTTTTTAAAATCTATTTAAACTTTTCCTCTGGAAAATATCTTTGAATTTTTTTTTAAAATATAAAACATTTTGGAAAATAAATTTCAATAAAAATAAAATTTAAAACATATAAAAGAATATTTAAAAATAATTGAAAATATTTATTTAGGAAAATATCATTTCCCATTTTAATACATTTTTTAAAACATTAAAAAATTAAAAACATTTTTAGAAAACGTGGTTTTGGAAGAAAAATGGTTTTTGACAAAAAAAGTTAATTTTTTAACAAAAAATGTTTTTCAAATATTAATTATATTAAGAGAGTAAAATTAAGGTAAAAAATTTATTATAATTAAATTAATAGATTATTATAAAATTAATTAGTTTTTTAGAGATATATCATAATATTTCATCATTGGAAATATTATCATGAGAAATCCAGATAACCTAAGAGATTGTGACATAAAACACTTACCACTGTTATAACATTGAGTCATAATTACCATGAAATATATATCTTAAAATGGATATTTAAAACCCCTTAATTTTATTTATAATCATTATAAACTTCATTAATGGGAACTATTTACACTACATAAAATAAATAGGTGGTGAATATGGCATGTGCCTCACATAAGTAAAAAAGGAGAGATGGAAATCCCTGACCTTAAGTATTGACTTCAATAATATTCATTAAAACCTCATTTATAAAAAATATAAATTTATTAAACATATATATTGAAACTATATTCATTTATACCATACCATATATGATTTTTTAATGTCCTTTTATTATATTTTTATTAATAATTCAATGTTAAAGTCATGTTTTGGGCAATAACCACCTTATTTTTCATATATGTTTTGATGTTTTATTTATGTTACTATTACTTTGATGATTATTTTATAATATAATGAATTTAAAAAATGGTATAAATATAAATATATTCAGTATATATATATTTTGAGTAATCCATAAAATTTAGGGAATGAAAATGAAATACACCTTTCAGGGAGACGATAGGTCGTACGTACGCATGAACACTATCCTCAATTTGTTGTTGAATTGAAATAAAGAAAGGAAAATAAAATATTACCATTAATTAATCATTTATATTTCACATATATCACATATTTTAATTAAACTCATCCTTTATACCACCCTATAATGCATGAATGTAACACAATGCTTTATGAGGCGGCAGTTTGCTGTACACATGAGCGATGTTATGGCATTGCCAAAAAATGGAAATCCTAAAGGTAATGGGGAAATAATAATTTAATAAAAATATTTATATAAAAAATATCATATATAAATAATACAAGCATCATTATTTCCAACTATGAGAGGTGTAAGTGGAAAAATGAATGACATCAGTTCACAAGGATGTAGTTTGTTGTACACACAAACAGTGTTTTCATAACCATCTTGATGGAAGAGGTGATGAATAAATATTTTTAAATCAGAATAATAATATATTATTAAATGGGAGATACTGTTGTTATTATATTTTAGGTTTTGAGACATAAATTAAGTCAGAAAAATAAGAATTAAAATTAAATATCTTGTTAAGATAGTTACTTTCTCTAAGAGAATATTTATTTGAATCTCCTCATAAGGACCCTAGGGATGATTTTTATTAAGACCAAAATATCTAGAATGTCACAAAATATTATGAGGAGAAAAATTTTTAGGTTATGGTTGAGCTAATTGTTCTCTGGATTTTTTAAGAAGTAAGTGGATGGAGTTCCCTTTATAATTGGTGAAAGTAGACCTCATTGGAAATTACAAAGAAATTTGGGAAAAGGGTCAAAAGTTATAAATTATTTCACCTGAAAGAATCATAAAAACGACTCTAGATTTTAAATATTGATGTATTAGGTGGAATTATTTCCATAAAATAATATTTGGCATGTTGGTATGTAATTTATCCCTCATCTTCTTAGTTTAACCCCATGGTAAACACATTTTTACCTTAACTATGGTATTTTTTTACTCATATAACAATTAATTTTGGTGAAAAATAAATTAAAAATTATTAGATAGTATAAATTATTTTTTTCCAAATATGGAATCCATTTTTACAAATTCAATTCACATAATTGTAAATTTTTGATTTAGAAATAATCACACAAACATGATAAGATAGCGGGTTTTAAAAGGGAAAATGTTCAAAGGATTACAATGCTTTTAAATAAAATTTCAGTATGATATGGATTAAAATTAACTAAAATGGATTAATATATATAAAATTAAATTGAATTTAACTTAAAACAAACATAAATAATAATTTAACATTACAATTAATTTAAAATAAAATGAATTTTCCAATCAAAATTCATAATTTTTACTATTAATCTAAATAAGAAGTTATTTATAAAAATACAAAACAATTTACCATAAGATAATTTTGATATTAATATTTTAAAAAATGGATTTTTTTATGTTTTTAAATAATCCTAGAAGAAAATAATTTCAAATTAAGTGTTTCTATTGGCACTGAATTCTACTTGAGGCCATAGATTGGCATATTTGAGAAACCTGAAGGAATATATTGACTATGCGGATGATCCTAAGGATCCCAAGAGAGCTTTGCATAGGATTTGGATCATGTTAACAAGAAACAAATCCATGAAGAATCTTTTTGTGTTCCCAATGCAATGAGAAATCATCTCTTTCTCTCCGAGCTCTGGACAACGGTCATGTCAGATGCATGAATGAAACCAAGGCGGAATGAAAAGGTTCCAAATAGAATGTAAAGGTCATACGTGCATTATGAGACATTAAATTACCACATCCACGCATTCCTCATTACACACTGCCATCAATATTTTATCCTATAAATATAATGGTACCCCTCCCTTCGGTGTAATTCTCCATATGTCGAACCATTTCTCCTGTGCATGTGAGAAAACCAATTATGCGGCCATGAAAAATTCAGGATTGAAGGTACTAGATCTAGTATGTTAGTTCCCACTTGGTCCCCCCATCGGGTGGGACAAGTAGTAATTAACCCACACCCGTTTCCTTTTTTTTCTAAGGAATGTGTGCACAAAATATGTCTCTTTCACTCAAGGCACTCCCTTGTATAGTGAAAATTTCACCCAAACCCCCTCATCTTGCGTGAAATAATTCAATATTGCACACAACAATTAATATATAGTCCATATGTTTTCCTTATCCCAATACACCATGTTTTATCTCCTCTTGCATGAAATATCCTTATCATGTGTGCACCTCTTCCATACATGCCTTCAGGATTGCACGTAGTAAATTCTTGGGCCCCCGAGCAGTGCTTCACATAGTGGTGACCAACCTAATACTTCTTCACATAGGTTAGCTAACATCTATTTATTATTCGCATAATTATGAAAATGTGGACCCCTCATTTGACCAGTCATCCAACTCACTATATATGGGCATTACTGGTGACATCACTTCACCAAGTGTTAAAGGGTACTAGTTATATTGGTCATAGGGATGAGTAGTGAGTCCTCATCATCTGAGATGTAGGGTTTTAAACTTCCAAAAACCCAAATCCTCAACACATGACATTAAACTATGGTTTTTTCATGTGTAAAAAGTTTGAGGTGATTAGAAAGCAGACGGGAACCAACAACCTCTCACTCTCCCTCTCATGTTGGGATTTGTCACCATGTATGCTTCAGGAAGTCTCCACATATGCTACACCACACTCTAATAAGGTCTTCCTTATATAGTTTCCATATTCTCCTTGTACATCATGACATCCTCCATAGTCTTCCCTCCATGAGTAATTCCAGAGCACCCTCTCCATAGGCAGCTAACCATGGGAAAACCCCACATATATCTTGTGGCCACACCTTTCACTACATGATCGTCAGGTCTGCTATGACCTCTTTTTTATCACACCGAGCATGACTCACATGGGCTTAGAGTAAACAACAACCATGAAATACTCTTTGGGCTGCTAACCCTACACAATACCCAATATGTCATTTGGTTGCTAACCATGCATAAGCCCCATTACCCATTACCAAACTAGGTGTAATTTGATCCATTCCCTTTACACATGGTATATAGGGAGCTTCTCTGAGGTCCAATATTCTCAATCCCCATAATCCTACTTTTCTATTCACTTCACAATGGTTCACCTTCACCCCGCATGATGTTAAACTATATCCCCTAACCTAACTAAGTGTGTATTGATCCCTTTTGGGTATATCAGAATTATTTTTGAGGTTCACTCACAAAAAATAGTAAACTCTAGTGATACCTCATAGGGTCATACCCCATAGATGTGACATGTTCCATTTTTATGACTCATCCCATGAATCCTCCTCACATAGGCATTTTGATCCCTTCAAAAAATTTACCATGCATAAAACACACACAATCCATATTGATTCAAGATTTTCCATCTTTTGATGGGTCGTTAACCATGTGTAAGCCTCAACATGTCTCTAGGTCACTATCATTTGTGTACACCCCGATGCTATTCCCCATTCTTGAACTACACAGACTTTGATTCCCAACCCCTAGGATATGTAGGAATCCTCTCAATGTTCAATATGATCATCCACGTCCCATACTGGTCTTTCCCTTGATCCTTTGTGTCTTGCGATGATCATTCCCCAACCCGAAGGTTCCACTTCCATTGGGTACCTATCCAGGTGCTCCAATTCTCATGAGCCGCCTCCCCAGGTGTCTCTACACCCCATCCAAAACAATATTGACTTTGTTTCCCAACCACAGGGATATGTAGGAAACATCTCTAAGGTTCAATCCCAACACTATCATCTCTATTTCAGTTCCATCTCATTCAACAACATCCTTTGATACATTCCCCATATCCATCTTGATTTTACCCAGGTCGCCACATCCTAGTGAACTCATGCCATTTACATGGGTAGCTAACCATGCATAAGCCCCATCCATATACTCCATCACTTAAAACTTATCATGGTGTTGTTACATCATCCTCTATGGGATAATATAGATGGGTAGTCGCCATTCACCTCAATTTTTTTCTTTTTTTGGTACCCCATAAGCTACCCATGCATAAGACCCACATGTTCCAAACTCATTCAACCAAGAGCGTCCCTCTTGCGATGGGCATCTATCCATGTGTAAGTCCCGAACCAACCTCTCTAACTATGTTGTTTTTTTCCATATATTATTCAAATTCTACACATGGAGAATCCCTAAGGTTCAATCCCAACCAACGGTAAACCTTTTTTTCCCCTTTGTTGGGACCCAGCTTCTCTGATCCACCCTTAGTGGTGTTCAGATCAGCCTTCATGGTGTGAAATCTTCTTTTTTTAGGACACGCTATCCTAGGTATTTCCTTATTGAGATTTCTTATCCATCCATTTCGTAATCCTTCTAGGTTCTCCCAACTAGGGACGTACCCATATGATCTACTCTTTTAAGTGTTTTGATATGTCTGATCCGTGTCCAAAAGATGTTAAACTCATTGAATTCCTCGTGTTAAAAATGTCAAGCCAAGGAAAATCATAGAGAAATGCCTCCAAAACAGTATTCCCCACTTATGATGTTGGATGCCTCGAGGTTCTATACCCACAATAAGCCCTATCATAAGCAAAAATTCAGGTATAGCAATGATTCATTATCCACACATGCCAGTGATTCCCAATGTTACTACTCTCCTAACTATTGGTTTCTATGCTAATTTAACCCATTGGAATGTCCTAATAGACGCAATGTAGTTAGCATGAATCCAAAAATAGATGGAATCTGGTGGAGTTTCATGAACAATATATTAATATTTAAGGGATAACAAAACTAGGTGATATGTTTTGAGGAGGAATCCATAGAAGGAAAAATCCTCATCCCATCATCCCATTTAGATCAAGAAATAAACATCACTGAAAATGTGATGAATGCTTCCTACCATTTGACAGTGGGAATGTGGGCTACAATTTAGTCAACCAATGAACACGAATCATGCTTTTGTAGGCGCGCCCCAACAGATGCATTGGAAATAGAAATAGTGAACCCATTATGAGTCACTTTTCCACCAATATGCTGATTAGTTGTGTTTGAGGAATTTGTTGATAAGAGTGTCACTGGATCTAGAAATATAGTGCTAGGTACCACCAATAAAATAGTGGGACATGTGTGGAACTCACCAGAAATGGGTTCGATAAATTGTTAGGAATTACGATCTATTAAATCATCAGTGTGGTTATTTTTATTCCTCCATGGAAGACTGAATTAGGTTGGGGAACTAAGAATTTCTTTCATACTATCTGTACTGATGGATGAATATTTTTTCTTTGCCAGAACCAATATATAGGAAACCGGTTGCCTCCAACCCTCATATGTAGTGTATGGGATAATGAAAATGAATCAATATCATATGCCTCTACCTCTTCCACGAAACCATCCAATATTGTTGCTATAGGACACCCAGACCCAGTCTCACCATCCGAAATAGTTAAAAGGATGGTGATGGGAATTCCAGTTTAATGATATAATAAAGAGGGTTTCATCCCAATGAGGGATATGGACCTCCTAGACCTAGAGGCTATTGATCATTTCCATCATGTCCACCCTAAGAATTGTGTAGGGAGCCGATGCTCCCCACTCAGACATTAAACTATTTTAGGAACCTCTCCCTGGAATTCTCTTAAAACTCATTACCCTAGGCCGATGAGGTAAGAAATGTCCGAGTCACCCTGGATTCGACTTGAAATATGGAGTCACCAAATAGGTCTCCAACTAGGTCATGTCAATGCTACCATCCATCCTTTCAGGATTAGAAACAAGCGGTCTATACCCATACACTGTTGGCTCCAACCCGACCAACCCTACACAAACATTGAGCACATGATCAGGAAGACACCCATTTGGGAGAGTCAGCTTCTACAACTCTAGTGTACTATTTCACCATTGACACATACCACTAGTTCCCTATTATTATAGAGCAGGGGTACTTCTATTCCCAATCAAGATAAAGGATGCAACCACCCCACGACCATGCTAGGTTGACTCTTCTGGTCTATGGTACGGACAAAAGTCATCGCGGGCCAACCCATGATGATGAAATTTAGTTTGGAGGTCATACCTATACCATAATCATCATGATTGGAGGTCCTAACCTCTCTCTCCCTCAGAATGGTGGTCCTCCCCATGCCACCACCATCAGTCCAAGGAGAGGTCCTCCTCGTCTTGTTAAAGCCCATCATATAGGTCCTCCTTATGCCCGAGATCCCAGTAATGGAATGTTTCCCTATGTCTCTGGTTATCAACATGAAGGTACTCCCCATGATTTCACCATCTCCAATGAAGGTCCTCCTTACTCTAGAAATCATTTGATTTGAGGCTCTCCATACAAAATCGACGGTCATCATGGATGTCCTCCCTATTTATGCGCCAGCACTAGTGAAGGTCCTTCCGACTCCATCGCTCCCAACCTTGTAGGTCCTCCACACACATCCATTAATCAGCATGGAGGTCCCCCATAGGTTCGGTTAAATATATGCCTAGGAGCTCATCACACTAAAGGTCATGAGAGTGGAGGTCCTCCCAGCTCTAATACATAACCTAGAGGTACTCTTCATGTTCTCATTAGTAGTCCAAGTAAAGGACCTCCCCTCTCTAATGAAAAAAGATACAGAAGTCCTCCCCATATCTGATCTATCTTTGGTGGAGGTCCTCCCTGATCCATCACCAACCCACATGGAGTTCCTCCCCATGTCCAAGATTTATCCCTCCCTGATGAACTATCTTGGGGAAAATGGGTGAAACATCACCTCCAATAGAAGAACCTTGTGCAGTGCCATATCATGGTCAAATCCATCCATTTTTCAGACTCTATAGATAAATGTGACACAATGAAAGAGCCTTCACCCTGGTCCTCTGTGTTGGGTTCTTGGGAAAGAAACCAAAATGTTAGCTTTTTCCTCCCAAAAAGTGAGATGCCCCAGATCCCCGAGGCCCTAGGTAGACATATATAAGAGGAGAATGATTTGTATCTGTTCCAGGGTCGTTCCATGTATTCCTCACTATCATCACCAGGATCATTATCTACCTCAACTAGAGATCATGGAGTGTTGTTCTGGGGATTGGAAGGTGATGAGAAGAATCCTGATTTGTCACCAACAACCATCGCCTTCATGCCTGAATGGTTCTTAGTACTTCATCCAACATGTATCTGATGATACAGTCTGTACCACCCCTGAGGGATGGCCGGTTATGTAGTGGAATGTCATCCCATGAGTCGTTCTCTCTACTAGTTAGTACACAAACATAGTGGTCGACATCAGTATTGTTCCCATTTCATCAGCTACCCTAGTTGAAGAATGGGGAAAACAAAGGCCGGTTTCTGTTTCTGAGAGAAGGATCTAATGGGTTATTCTTATGGAATACCATTTAATTGATATTATTTTGGCCTGTTTTGACTCTAGAATTATACATTATAGAGTCCCTCAACCATGATTTGTTCATGTGCTTCCAAAAATCTCTCTAGGAAATGAATCTCTTCCCTCAAGTTCAAAATTTGGATTACCCCAAGAGTCAGGAACACTTCGATGACTTCGACAAGTAGTTCTCCCTAGTTGAGATGGATGTGCTTCCAATGGATAATCACCGTACATCGCTCTGTCATTTCCAATCCCTCTAGCAATGATGTGTCTTGAGATTAGCTATGCTCGAAAAATTATTGAGGAGGTTTCCTCACATGTCTAGATTTGTGTATGGGTGCAGTTTGTTTCCCTTCACATTAGTCATATACTTCACCATCCTGATTTACCCATCTATATCGAGGATATTACTTTTTTCATTGTTACGTTAAACATATTAATCCATAAGATATACCTGAAAGGGGGCGTCATCACAAGGTATAAAGAGGATAACCCACCCCATGGGACCACAAAACACTGTGCAGACTATGCATGTGTCCGCACTCATCAGCAATGGTAGTTACTTAGTCTTTGAGACCCTTCTAAGTTATTATCTCTTATTCGGGACCCCAAAAGGGTAAAGGAAACTCCAAAACTGTAAACCCCTCTGACCCTTCTAGATCAGTGGAGAAGACATAAGATGATTCTTAAAAGGATGTATTACTCTAACAGCTTGTGGTGCAGAAAAGGGTCATTTATGGACTCCTTGCCAAACACATTGCAGAACGGTGGCTAGATTATGGTAATCCCCTATATGATCTCATTCATTCTCCACTAGTGCAGAAGGGGAAGGCATAAGTTCTCCTCAGTGAGTTTCCCCCCTTAATGACAATAAACATGTTCATTATAATATGTTAGAGGTTGGTGTTTATAGAAAATGACCATGATATGCATCACTGAAACCACTTAAGCTATGTGGGAATCCTCCTCAGGACCCATCTCAAGTTCCTACAGCAGTTCCATAGGGAAATCCTTGAGCTTCTGTTTAGATTGGTCCACCATCCACTCCATGAGACACTGAGACTGATTATCATGTCTAAGAGCCTTCCAATACACTGGGGGTCAGGAATCCTCTCAAAGATAGGTACCCCCACTTGGATAATCTAATGGTCCTCTAATTTCCCACCTTGAGGCTCTTGAAACCCGATAGGTGGTGAGCCCACATGATTGAAAGCCATATCCAGTGTGGCTGGATGATTTGAAAGCACCCTCGGGTTTCAAGAATCCTATATTCTCCCCTTTCAATGGGATGGGTGATCCACTGCCACATTTTTCCCAATTTATTTCGAGTTGTGGACCCATGCTAGGAACTATAGTGTAGTAGGAAGCTACCAAGATCTAGTGCATCGTAAAGAAATTGGAAGGGACCACATTGGTCTCGTACATCCAGCTACTCATTGGATCAGTAGCTAGTTGGGAATATCATTGTAGGAAGATTTTAAATCAGTTTAGCTCCACCATTCGAAAGACAAGTTTTGTCGACCTCTTCAAGTGAAAGAAAATACCAGATGATTGAGTCATAGATTTTTTTCCATGTGGAAGGGCCTCATGTATTCACTCGACATTCCACTGACTTAGGAGTAGCTTCAAACGATGTGCGTGGGGAATTTAAAGACTGATCTAGTCCCATCCCTCATATCTCAAAACCTCCAAGGTGGATTTTGGGATTTCATTTACAAATCATAGTTCATAGAAATAGCCATACATGTAACACCCTGAGATTTTACGAGTCAAATTATATTTAATTTCATTGATGTCATGTTTTGTATGATACATCATGATTATCATGTGCTACATGAAAAACCATCTTATCTTGAAGTATACACAACACTATGCTTTGCATGTGTTACACATAATTTTGAGTTCTTTTAACAGATTTCATTTTATGTAAAACCGTGTTAAAGAAAAAAACTAAATATTATTATGTTACCATATAACATAAACATTACAATAGAGGGTATGAATATTATTAACTGAATTATGAAAATATGCTCATTTCATTGGTGAGAAATTAATTATAAAATAAAATAAAAACATTTTTAAATAAAAAGAAATGTATTTCTGAAAAACAATTTAAATACAAATAAGTGTGTTTATAAAAAAATAAAATCACTCTAAATTGATTTTATTAATGAAATATATGTGTTATAAATAAAATATAATATTTAAAATTCACCTTATGTGTTTTCTAAATATGATATAAGAATAAATTCAATTTTTCAGATTAAATAATTATTTAAAAAAAGTTTTTCCACCTTTTGATGGTGCACCAATTTTAAATATAGTTTTTGACCCTATTATAAGTTACATTTGGTGAAATATAATTATTTTTTTGGAATTTGTATATGAATGTTTATTTTGGATTGATTTTCAGTATTTTTCTGATAACATTCATATTTTAATGGATTGTTAAAAATACTGCATCTTAATTCAAAATACATATTTCATATAATTAATTTATATTGATAGATTACCATTTTAATGCTGTTTAAAGTATAATTAGAATATTTTTTATAATTTAATCCAAATTTGGTCATTGGAAGTAATTTTTCATTTAAATGTTATATAAACACATGTCAATCTTTTGATGGATTTTACTTTTTAAAAACCAATTTTCTCATTCCCTCAACTGGATTAATTTCAACTTAATTACTAGAACTGCTATGTCTCAAATTTTGATAAAGAGATTCCATATTTGGAATCAGTGGGTCCAAATTAGGATAATTGGTTACTTTTATTTTATTTATTAGATATTATTAATGGTAACTATGATAATTTTCATTTAATGTAGTTAATGGTAAATCAAGAAATTTTGGTAACAAATTAATATGATAAAGACAATAGAATTAGCCAAAAACCTACAAAAATCCTATTGTATGTGTAAAAATATACTTATAATAACTAAGGATCATAATGGACTCATTTAATGGACTTTTTTACATAAAATGGCACAAGTATTATAATAATAAAAGGAAGTCACATAAAAGTGAAAAAATGTGACTCTCTTATTTTTTATAAGTAAAATAATTTTAATATTGAGGTAAATAAAGTAAAACATAAATAATAAATATTCCACAAAAATATAATCAAATTATCTACATGATGTTAATTTATTTATAATTTTTAGAGACTAAATTATTAACTTAAAGGCTTATAAAATGTTGGTAAAAAATATTTAATTGATGAAAAATCAATAAACAAATTTTTATTAAAATGATAATTACCATTAAAAGACACAAATACTTGACCAAATATTTTTATTCGAGTATATATTGACCATAATAATTTAAGGATAGAGTTATTGACCATTTATAACGACATAGAATGAATTATTACATTTATATTATATTAATTAAAAAAGAGTCAAAGTTTTCACTTCCATATTTTAAATATTAATAATTTTAAATATAGGGTTAAACAAAATAAATATCAAAATATCAATAATGTTATAGAATATATATATAATTTTTATTAATAATGGTATTTTATATTTAATTTTTAGTAAACAAATACATATTTTAAAAAATTAATCAAAATTGATGTAGTAATTATTTTATTAAGGGAAATATCAAATGAATGATTTTAAAAATATTAAAATAATTATAATTGGGGATAATTTAAATTTCAAATGAATTTTATAGATTAACCTTTCCCCTATGTGATATAAAATAATATTTTTTTTCTTGTCTATCATCTAACCTTGATATTTCTAAAATACCCTGAAAGGAATTGTTTCAAAATTAACAATTGATATTTCGTCAACCAAATGTTTTATTAAAATATTAAAAAATATAATACATCATTAAAAATAAAAAATAATAATAATATCCTATAAAATATTCTAAATTATTTATTTATGGTTTATTTTAAATAAAATAAATAAAATTAAAAACATTAAGTACAGAAAACTTTGTTACCATAGTTAAAATTAAAATAGATAATTAAGGATTAATTAAAAAGATAAGGTCTAAATTTACTTCATAAATTGATTAAAATTAGTTGGATTATGAGACTACAATATATTAATATCTTATATACGAATATATCTCACTTTTCTGGTATTTGGATTGATTTTAAAATTATTATAAATTAATAGTTTCAAAATTTTTAAAAGATCCCCTCACCTAAATTATAAAAGGGAACCTCCTCCCTCAAGTCATCACACCCATTATATCCTTGAATCTTGAAACACCTATGCCCATTTCCCTTAAAAACATGAATATTCACATTCTAGAGGTTTTGGTATTCTCATAAGACCAACTCTAGTGTTCCTGATAGTAGATTTAGAGAGTGATCGTCGAAGAAGAGGTACCTTCCTTACAGACTTTTCAAAACCATTTCTTCTTACACTTCCTATTATTATGTTGTTTACATTATAATATAATAAAATAAGTATTTCCTATATTAGGATATTTTATTATGGTTATGTATCAACCATATTCCACCTTCTATCCATCCAATGAAGAAAATAAATCACTATCTGTGCATACATACAACCTGTTGTCTCCATACCGTGGTGTAATCTTTTTTTCATCACCAATTTACATTCATCAGTATAATGATTGAATTAACAGTAATATATTATAATTATAACATTATTTTGATTATTTAAACAACCTATACCATTCACTTTGATAATTATTACTATTACGGAAATGATACTATCGCTTGTGCGTACGTACAAACTATCATCTCCACGACACGATTAGATTCATTTTCCTTATTCACCATTCATGAGAGATTAAATAAATTTATATAATTAATAAATATGATATATACTGTCTTAATTCCATTATTTAAATTATTTTACTATAACCTATGATGAAAATTTTGGACTTATAAGACAAAAAATTCATAGAAAAGATGAAACAATTTACACCTGAAAGAAGAGTAATAATGAAATATTATCAAAATGGGTGAAAATAAGATCATATATGACATAATAAATATAAATATGGTTAAATAATAAGATAATAACATTCTTTAATTGATTATATTGTTGTTTTTTATTCTTACAAAGGAACCCCAACCTAAGGTAAGGGAATTCCATCTCACATTTTATTTCATTGACTTACATGCCTTATTCACCACTCATTTCTTTTGTGTGGTGTACATAATACACATGAATTTATTCTATTAATTTTTTAATTAAATGTTTTGGTATTTAAATATCCTTTTTATTATCTATATTTCATGGGGTTTCACCATTTAGAAGATACCAAATGAGTAAGGTGTTTTTTGTGTCAATTCTTCTTCTTGGAGACACGTGTTTTGTAATGCACCTTTGTTATTTTAGGGGGTGTGTATAATACCATTTTAAATATTATGTTTGAAATATAATTATTTTCATGATATTATAGGCTTCATTTATTGTTATTAGTTCACATGGATTGTTTTTCAAATGTTCCAAGGTGGTATGGGACACCTGGAAATGTTTTAAGATTATATTCCTGAAGAAATGTTTTCAAAATATCACATCATCTAATTTTCAAGGAAAATGATTTAATAGAGATGTTTTATGTTATAAATTGTTCCATTATATGTTTCAAAAGTTATTTTAAAATAAAATTTTTTTCCAAAAAATTTATGTTCTGAAATTCATTTTGAAAATAAAAATGGATATTTTCTTCAAGAACTCTTTTCAAGAGTTCTCTCAAAAAAAATTTCAAACATAGACCATGATATTTTATTTTAATTATTTATTAATGTGGATATGATACAATGATACCATTATTATTATTTATTTTAATTGTATACATTTATTATGGTTTGGTTCTTTTTAATTTGTTTCTTTTCCATGAGTTAATCTAAGATGAAGTGTTTTATGAAATCTAATTCTTTTCCTGGGTTATGGATGATATATGTTCTTGTGGAACATGTAATAATGATCTCATTATCAGATTGGTGGGACCTATATCTCCCTAAAATTCATTGGGTGAGTATTTATATCTCATGAGATAGACATTACTAGAAGGAAAAGTAAATACTTTTCAATAGTACATGGCTGGAATGACAAGTAAATCCAGTTCAGTAATACATGGATGGAACAAATATTAAGCTCATTTCAGTATAGGATTTTGTAAACTATGATGCTCTTGGAATTGATTCCTTTTCTACTATGAAAATAAAAATATTTTCATATTTTTCAACCAAAAATTCCATTCCCTATTAATATGTTATAATTTCAGGGCTTATGTCCTTCATTTCCTTATGATTCATGTCTTATAAAAATCCCATAATTAGTATATGACTCCTACCTATGATATTTAATATGAAGGGTATGATATTTTTACTCTTATTATATTGTTATCATACCCTTATGTTCGTGTTTATTCTTATATATCTCTCATTTTTACCCTTACTAAGCATTTGATCTCACCCTTTCTTAATTTTTTTTCCTAGGTTAATAGAAAAGATCTTAAATGATTTTTTTTCTATATTTACTTAACATGGTTGATGTTTATTACCACATTTCATATATTAAAATATTAACATAATTAGATACGGTGTGTTTTTATTTTTAAAATATTTGTTTATGAACCAATGTTTCTAGGATTATTTTCCAATTCTTTAAAACTCTAAAACTAAAATGTCCTTGGCTATGTAAGTAATCCATAATTTTTCTTTTTTATGCAGTAATTTCTTGTGTCAAAAAATAGGGGCACATTCGTAAATTTTTTATCATTAGTACCAAATCTGGAAGTGTGAATTCTGGGCTATTACATTTGGTATCAGAGTAGGGTTTAGATAACTTTGGAGATTAAAACTTTTTCTTAAGAGTTATTCATACCATCAGGGGACTATAATTTTAGGACTGAAAATAAGATCAGTATCTTAGAACCCCCTTTTTAGGATTTAGGTTATTATATTTTAAGGTGACTAACGGTATTTTAGAGACATTTAGCATTTAGTTAGTTAAGGGTGATTTCATTTTTTGAATGAAAAATGAAAGGTTTGATCCAACAATTGAGGTTAAAATATGTTATGGTTATTTTTGATTATTATATATACTTTTGGGAATGATATAAGATTTTTTTGTTTTTGAAAAAGGAAAACACCGAGGAAGGGTGACAATCCATAACATCAGATAAGGCTATTTGAATCAAACCCATAACCAATGGGTGGCAAGGATTTATTGAATACCAAATGCATACATGAAGTACCTGGTGAGTATAAATTTTTATTTTTAGTTAAATGAGTTTATAAAATAAGAAAAATATTATTTTGGAACATAGGTTTTATCAAATGTCTATCCTTAGTATTGAAAAATGATTTTTTATTTAAGTGAAAAATATTATTTTGGAATATGTTCACTATTTAGGGAACTTTATAGGATTAAGGTAAATTAAATAAAATGGGATTTTAATTTTGGAGTAATTTTCTAATTATATATTCGTATAATCTATGATTTTAATAATGGAATTATGGGGCATTAGGTTATTGATGGAAATGATTAACCTATAATGGAGAATATGATATTAGCTTAATTAATTTTTATATAAGACATTAAGAGTGGTTTATGTTATTTGGAGATAAGTGTTAAAATTTATATTTAAATATTATGTTCTCAAATTATTATGAATTTTGGGTTTAAATATTATTCATGAAATTCTATAGTTTAGTTAATTTTGGAATTGTATGTCAAGAAAATTCGATATTACTGTTGGATTTTAGCGATTAAATTAGTTTTTCATCACAAAAGGTTTAATTTTTTTGGGAATTATCTTCTCTTATACTAACAATTTTGATTAATGTATAAATATAGGATAAATATGTAGTTAATATTTTTTGTATTATATGATTTTATATAAGTTGATTATAGTGCTTTAGGTGTGAAAATATCATCATGAATACTCATCGTTTTCAGGAGAAGATGAGTTTGTGGTGGAAATTGATTAAAAGATGAACCCTTACTTTTTATGTATATATCCATATAGTCTTCATATAGATAGTAACATAATTCCTCAACACTATGAACAAGGACTTTAAAAAGTTTTTCAATTTATTTTTCCTCCTACAAAATCAAACACAGTTTAACCCCTCACAAATTTATAGTTTTTTGATTTTTAACTGTCACCTAACAATTATTTATATCACTCTCTATCAGAATATGATGGTCATTTTTTTATACCATATACCAGTTTTCCTACATGGGAAACTAGAATCTATTATAAAAAGTGACCTTTTCACTGCCATTTCATTCCTAAAAAATTATAGTTTTATTAATTCTTTTTACGACATTTGTTTCTATCATCTTACACCCCCGATGAATTTAGAGGGTAAAATTCATTTTAAGGGGGTAGAAGATAACAACCTAAGAGTTTATGAGATAGAATATTTTTAATTTAGTTGATGTCATTTTTTTTACATCACATCTTTATTATCTTTTTCTACATGCATCACCATATTATCTTAATATATATGAAACACTATTCTTATCTTACCCACAATTTCAATTCCCTTTGATAAAATTCATTTTATGAAAAACTGAGTTTAAAATAACAACTACATATTATTATGTTACCTTATAAACTAACCATTATAATATAGGGTATGAGAAGTATTAATTTAATAATAAAAATATTCTTAATTCTTTTGTGAGAAATTAATTATATATGAAAACCAAAAACCATTTTAAATAAAAGGAGTTGTTTTTCTGAATACAATATTTAAATGAAAATAAGTGATTCTATAAAATAAAAAATAATATTTAATGATTTTATTATTGAAATATAAGTTAAATATATTCAATCTAATATATAAAAATTCCTATTATATGTTTTTTATACTTGACATAAGATCAAATTCAATTTTTTTATATAAAAGAAGTATTTTTCAAAAAAAATGGATGTTTTTCGCCTTTTGATGGCACTCCCATTTTAAATATAGTTTTTGTCACACTTTTATTTGTTAAATATGAAAAAATAATCTTCTTATTTGGAAGTGGTACATCAAAAATTAGTTTGGATAAATTTTTGGTATTTTTATGATAACTTTCCTATTTTAAAGAATAGTGAAAAATAATACATTTTAATTCAAAACTCTTCTTTAATCTAACTAATTTATATTGATAGATTATCATTTTTATTTGTTTTAAATTAAAATTAAATTAGTTTTTTAATTTTATTCAAATTCGGTCATTGTAATTAATTTCACATTGTAATTTGATATAAACAGAAGTCAATCATTTGACGGTTTTACTTTTTAAAAAGTCATTTTCTCGTTCCCTCAACAGGATTAATTTTAAATCAATTACGGAAACTTATATGTTTCATATTTTTATAAGTAGATTAAATATTTCAAATATTTGGGTCCAAATTATTTTAATAAGTTACTTTTAATTTTTTGGATATTATAAATAGTAACTATGGTATGTTTTTTTAATGTGGTTAAAGTTAAATCAGGTAATTTAGGTAACAAATTAATATGAAAAGTACAATAAAATTACCATTACACCTGAAAAAATAATATTGGATTCATAACTATATAACCTTAACACCTAAATATTGGAATGGATTTATTTAATGGTATTTTATCCATAAAAATGATACAAATACTGTTATAAAAAATGAAAGTGACATGAAAGTGACAAAATGTCACCCTTTTATTTAATATAAGTATAATAATTTTAATTTAGTGATAAAAAAGATACAAATTTGATGATAAATATTAATAACAAATATATTGATATTACCTACATCATGGAAATGTATTAATATTTTTTTGAGACTAATTAATAACTTAAAAAGATTATACAATAATGATAAAAAAATTTATTTAATTGATGAACAATTAGTGAAAAAATTTGTATTAAAATTATAATTACCATTAAAAGACACAAAAACCAGACCAAATATAATATTTCCAGTATTGATAGACCATAATGATATAAGGGTAGATTTATTGACTATTTGAAACCAACAATAATGTATTATTATATTTATATTATTTTAATTAAGGTAGAGTTAAAGTTGTCACTTTCATATATTTAATATTATATCATTTTAAATTTAGCGATAGAAAAAAGATATATTCTACTACCAATACTATTCTATAATCCAAAAAATTTAAAATCATCATCTTATTTTATTTTTAATATTTAGTTAAAAAATATGTACATTTAATAGTTAATCAAAATTTATGTAGTAATTATTTTATTAAGGGAAATATGAAATGAATGCTATTAAAATAATAAAATAAATATAATTTTGGATAATTAATATTTAGAATGAAATTTATAGATTTACTTGAAATTTAGGGAAATAATAAAATATTTTTTTCTAGGATATCATCTTACCTTGATATTTCTAAAAATCAATGAAATTAATAGTGTCAAAATTGACACTTTTAATATTTTGTAAAAATTACGTTTTATTAAATTATTTGAAAAATCTAATACATCATTAGAAATACCATATAATAATTATATGAAATAAAATATTCTAAATTATTAATTTATGGTTTAGTTTACATAGAATAAGTATAATTAAAAAGGTTAAATATTAGAAAAGTTGTTTCCTTATTAAAAAAATATATAATTAAGGATTCATGAAGAAGATAAGGTATAAATTGATATCAGAACATGTCTAAATTTCATTATTTGATGATATGAAAATTTTATAATATCTTGTCTTAGAATAGAACTAATTTTTTTGGGTATTTGGATCGATTTTTATATTATTATAAATTAATTGTTCCAGAAATTTTAAAAGTGTCTCTCCCCTCAATTATAAAAGGGAACCTCCTCCCTCAAATCTTAACACCCCTTTGGGCATTGAATATTCAAAAAATCTACCCATTTCCCTTATAGAAATCCTTTTTCACATTCTGGAGGCTCTCATATTCTCAGAAGACCATCTCTATTGTTCCTAATAAGAAATTTAGAGGGTGATTGTCGAAGAAGAGGTAACTTCCTTACCAACTTTTAATAATCACTTCTTATTGTACTTACTATTTTTATGTTTTTTTTGTTATAATATTATATCTCAAGTATTACATATATGCTAAGATGTCATTATTATTATAGAACAACTTTATTACACCTTCTATCCATCCAATGAAAAAAACAATATCACTAGGCGTGTGTACGTACGACCTATTGTATCCACGCTGCGGTGTAATCTTTTTTTCATCACTAATTTATTATGATGGATATAATGATGGAAGTAAAAGAAAGAAATAATAATAATGAAATTATATTTATTTTGGAAACAATATATACTATTCACATCCTTAATTATTACTATTATGGAAATGATACCATCATTTTTGCGTATGTACACACTACCTCGTCCACGATGTAATGAGATTCATTTTCCTTGTTCACCATTCCTAAATTATTAAATAAATTTTTATAATGAATAAATATGATATATACTATCTTAATTCTATTCTATAAATAATATTACTATAACATATGAAGAATATATCGGACATATTGATAAAACAAAATTCTATTGAATATTTTGTTGATAATAAATGAAATAATATTCTCATATTGTATTAAATATGTTTATTTATATAATATTTGGGATTATATTATTCATTTAAAAAATTGATTTAAATTCTAGTTCTACCATTTTAAAATTCAATATATTATTTTAGGAATAAAAATTTTTCTATAAAATATTTTAATTAAAAAATATTAACTGTTTTCTTAACATAATGGGATGAAAATTATATTCATGACATGGGAGATGGATCATGAATTTGGGTTGGGTAAGTGGGACATGAAGCCAAAGATGGACAGAACAATCCAGATAAGAGATTACTTCACCATTTGGGTGGTAACTTCTTCATCTGAGCTTGGATTGGGCCCATATATAGAAAAAAGTTTGGGGACATGATTCCTAAAGAATAATACATTTATAAGGGCATCCAAGTCGTGCATTTTGGAGGTCAACTATGTGGTGCATCTTGGAGTAAAATATTTGGCCGAATATCTATTTCACACTTAAAAAAGATATGTAATCCAAAAACTCTCAAACTCTATTTAAAGGGGGTTTTCACTATTTGGGAGGATTTTAATAATATTTGGGAAGGTTTTCCCAAATGAGTGGATCTTGGGAACTCCTGATAACTCTTGGAAGAATTAATGCATTGTGAAAACATTTCTTCGAAGAATGCTCTCCTCTCCCACCTTTACTTGGTATTTAATTGTTTACAATGCTTATAACATGAATTGTTCTTAAATTAATCATCTGTATTCTTCTATTTTCATTTTTGTTTCACTATTGGTACCATAATATAATTTTGGATAAGAAATTGGATTTTCTCCTTTCAATCCATTTATTATTCAAAACATCTCCATGATGAAAACGCCGCCCATGGAAGAGTGATTTCGTTCATAGTTGATATAAACCATATTACCTTCGTTTATTTATTTTTATCCCATAAAAATACTATAATTCATAAATTGTGATCAATTAATTTATTTTTAATTTCTATGTTACTCAATCGACTTGCTCTTGACCGTGTGGCCAGGCTTGTGTAAATCGTTTGAGTGGAACCACAATCAGAAGATCTAATCAACATGGGATATAATTTTAGGGTTAATGTGTCATTCAAAAACAAACTTAATTCTCACAAATAGGGTGGATATGCTTCTCTAACTGAACATTGACCAAAAGTTTTCTTCTTGATCATAATCAAAAGAAGGTGTTGTGATTGGAAGGTCCAAAGTTGACCTAAGGCTCATTTTTCAAATATTTGTGGCCGCGTTAATTTCCGTAGACTTTATGGCATAACTAGGTTTTGAATCATAATTGAATTCATTATAATAATAAGTTATAATGATAAATTAATGATAAAAGTGGTGTATTATATCGACTATGTCTTCTCAAAAAAGTGTTTTTAAAGAGATTTTGTCTTCAACTGTTCCTTCTCATTTGTCGTTTAGTCTATTCTCTAAATGTTACTAAACCAAAAACCCCCCAACTTCTGTGTCATTTTTTTAACTTATATTATTGTTTTATTCAGTCCAATTAAGATTTGTTTAATTCACTTCCTCCTTGAGAGTACGACCTAGGTTATCCACTGTGCTGCACTTAGTAAAATCACAAATATTTTTGAGATTGTGCGCGACAACGGTCATCAAATTGGCATCATTGGAAGTGAATAATTTTTTTTATTCAACCAATTTTAGGCAAGTTCATTATTCGTTTTTGTTATTTTGTTTCTTTTCTTATCCTTCCTTTTTAGCAGTTTTTTCATCCCCACTTTTTTTCGGACCATCAATTGAAACATTTTTTTAATGATATTGGATTCCACAGCTTTTTGTTTATCTCTTTTCAATTATTTAGGACACTATCCCATCTAAAGTATCCAATTGATCTAGCCCCCGAGACTGAGCATAAACATAGGAATCAAATTAGACAATATTGTTCTACAGGAAGTGCCTACATTTACCCAACTGGCAAATTCCTCCACTATAAGAATCTTAAAAATAGAAACTATTCTAAAAAAATATTAAAGTAAATAATGTAGCTGAAAATAACAATAATGAACTCAATAAGACTATTCGGGAGTTGGTTGTACCTGATATTAATAATCATCCTACATTCATTGATTATCCAACTATTGAATAAAACATTGAACTAAAATATTGGTTAATTCACCTTCTTCTAAGACATTATTTTTATCTGGTGAGGATCAAAATACACAATTAAAAGAATTTAATGTGTTATTATCCATAATAGAAACCAAGATTTTTTTTGAAGATAAAATAAAACATTGAGAATTACTATTCTCACTTGATGGAACTACTAAGGATTGGATGTATTATTTAAAACCTAAAGAAGTAATATGTTGGAATGATTTGAAACGTCTTTTATTCTAGATATTTTTTCCAGCATCAAGGACCACTTTCATTTGAAAGGAGATCTCAAGGATTAAGCAATCACATGGAGAGTCAATGTATTAGTATGGGGAGAGATTCAAGAAGTTGTGTCTAAGCTTCTTGCATCACCAAATTAGGGATAAAATCCGCATCCAGTACTTATATAAAGTCCTCACACCTAAGGAAAGAAGTATGGTGGATTCCATAACTAGAGGGGAATTGGTTGACAAAAAACTAGCAGCCACACGTTCATTGATGGACAAGATCGCACAAAATACTCAATAATTTTGTGATCGAGGTACCCCACATGATAGAGGAGTAAATCTGGTTGGTCTATATTTTCTTGAAATTCATTTGATTGATACCAAGAAGGAAGAATTGAAAACAATGGTGAGACAGATTTCTTTGGCACAAAAGACATCTCAACCCCCTCCATCAAGGAATTGTGGCATTTTCACTGAGACAAGCCACCCAACTGACTATTCCTCCCATCTACAAGAAACAAAATATTTTGGAGAAGTGTTTCCTAGGAGACCATATCATCAACGAAAACAACCATATCCCCAAAATAAGTTTGATTCCCTTTCACCAACATAAAACCAAAGGTGGAAGGATCAATCATACATGAGGTATGGATATATACAACCACAAAGGCCCCCTTTTCAACAAAACATCCAGCAGCCTCTACCTTACCAACATGGTTTCCAATAACACTAAAGGATATTTGAATCCCATGTATAAACAAACTAACAATAAGGGATTCCAATAACCAAGGTAGATTCTAACAGTGGTGAATCTTTGAAATAAATTGTTTATAATACAAAAAATGTGCTCTAGAGTCAATGTTCGAAGTTTAAAGAGTTGAAGACTCAAATGAGATAGATTTACACTACCCTCTATGAATGGGTAAATTAGATTTATAGAAATATACCTTCCCAATCTACTCCAAATAAAAAGGGGAATGTTAGTGCCATTACATTAAGATGCGGGAAGCAAACAACTAATGATTCTCGACCTACCATTCCACAGGGAGTCACCCCATCATTAGAGAAGCCCCATTAAAGAACAACTGATGAGCATCACACAAAGGAAGAAAAATGTAATAAAAATATAGGTGATGTTCCTCATAAACCCCTTCCATTTCCAAATGGGGTTGTACAATCCAAGATGATGGATGAGGATGTGATGCAAAAATAGGTTCTCGAGACATTCCAGCATGTGGAGATCAACATCCCTCTACTTGAAGCTACCAAAAAAATCCAAAGGTATGCAAAATTTATAAAGGAACATTGTAAAAATAGTAGAGGGCTCAAGGTAAATTAGAGGATCAATCATGGAAGGAATGTGTCAGTACTCACTAAAGAAACCATAACAGTGCCAACAAAGTGAAAGGATCCTTGTACATTCAATATCCCATATACCATAGGAGAGTTACACTTTTCGAATGATTTATGTGATTTTGGAGCTTCAATAAATATGATGGATTTATCGGTATTCTCTTATTTAAAGGATAGTGAGTTGAAGCTGATATGAGTAGTGGTGCAATTGGAAAATAGAGCTACAACAAATCTAGTGGGAGTTCTTGAGGATGTAATTTTTCATGTAAGAATCATATTCTTTCCAGTATATTTCTATATTCTTAACATTGAGGATGATTAGATATGTTCTCATGCTCCAATTATCTTAGGTGGCCCCTACCTAAAAACTGAATAAAAATCATAAAAGTCCCAAAGGTTCACATTCCATGGATTTTTGAGATACATTTATTATATTCAATATTATGGATTCCATGAAGTACCGCCTCAGAGGAACATTATACTTTTGTTATCTCCCATTTGAACTACCTAATATAAATCCCATGAAATTTTATTGTCTTATTCTTAGGGATATTATAATTATTGGGTCTAGATTGATGTCTAATAGAAACTATAAAACTATTTATAATTCACCAAACTCTATTAGATTTGATTTTGAAATGGATTCTTATTCTGATTTTGATCATGTTCAGTCTGATTATGATTTTTATATTGAATATTCTTATGATTATGATTCATTATTATTTGATTTTGATGATGATTATTATGGTAGTAATGTTCATTATGCACATATTTCAGTTCCTAAAATGTCTCTATCCATACTTCACCCCCGTCATTGGCAACTAAAGCAATTGTATCCTAATCTCAAATACTCATATTTTTTAAGTGATGAGATATTACCTATTATAATTTCTAACAATCACCATTTTGAACATGAATAAAAACTTTGCAATATTTTAAGGGTGAACATTAAAGAAATTGGGTGGATCTTGGGTAACATATCAGGTATTATCCCCTCTATTTGCATGCATATGATTATTTTGAAGGATGGGGATAAACTGGTTAGGTATCCACAATGGAGACTCAATCCAACTTTTCTGGAAGTTTTTAAAAAGAAGTTGAAAATTTATCGAGTCAGGTATAATTTATCCCATTTTAGATTCCCAGTGGGCGAGTCCTATTAATTTTGTTCCTATAAAAAGTGGGGTTACTGTAACACCCCATGATTTTATGAAAAATATTATTTTAATTTCATTAATGTCTTATGTTGTATTCTACACCAAGATTACCCTGCGTTATACGCAACAACGTATTAGCTTGCAGTGTACGCAACACTATTCTTGGACCGTGTTACACACAATTTTGATAATAGTTATTCTACGCAAAATTGATTATATATATATATATATTAAATGTATAAATGAAATATGGTTGGATTTTGTTATACGAAACAATGAAGGATTCTTTCACAACACGCAACCCTGACTTTGCTTGCATTACACGCAATCGCGACCTTCCTCGATAGCGTGTGTTGTACGCAATACCGGGTTTTAATAAACAATGTTATATTATTATAATATTGTCATGAACTAGCAGTTATGAATAGTATTAACTAAATTTTGAATTTTATAACATTATTATTCATCTTACACATTTCTAGAACATGGTATAAGAACAAAATAAATTTTTCGGGTAAAATAAGTATTTTTCAAAAAATGCAGTTTTACCGCCTTTTGATGGCGCACCCGCTTTAAATATAGTTTTTGACATGTTTATATGTTCAATTTGACAAAATAATATTCTTCTTTTGAATCAGGATATAAAAATTTACATTAGATAAAGTTTTGATATTTTTCCGATAACTTTCATATTTTAATGAATAGTAAAAACACGCTATATTTTAATTAAAAACAACTTTTTTCATCATAATATATTATGTGGTTAAATTATAATATTGAATGGTTTTAAAGTATAAATAGAATATATTTTTACCATTTAATATAATGTATGTCATTAGCATTGATTTTACCTTGAATTCGTAGGTTAAATCAATTCAATCTTTTGCAATGTTTTAAAGAAAAACCCGTTTTCTTTCGACAACGGGATTAATTTTAATTTAATTTCTGCATCTTTTGTGTATTGAATTTGGAAAAATGTATTCCATATTTGGAATCAGTGGGTCCAAATTATGTTAGTAAGCTACTTTTTTATTTTTGGGAATTATGAATAGTAACTACGGTAAATTTTATTTACCATAGTTAAAGGTAAATCGGGTAATTAAGGGTAAATATAATATTTTAAAACTACCCTAACAAATGTAAAAAATCCTATTGGATGACTAAAAGTCGAACAATATCACCTAAGGGTCGGATTAGAATCATTTAATGGACATTTTTCCATGAAAATAACTTAATTATTATTAAAACCAAAGAAAGTGACAACATGTCACTCTCTTAAAGCTTATAAGTATATTAATTTTAATTTAGTGATAAACTTCATGAAAATTATAACATAAATAGTCTCCAGAAAGCCAATACAATTATCTACATCATAGAAATTTATTTAGAATTTTTAGGGATTAAATAATTATCATTTATTATGACAGAATGATGATGCAGTAATTGTCTTATTAATGAAATATTGACAGAATTGATGTTATAAATGCCCAAATAAATGTAATTTGAGACTTTTTATGACTTACACTAATTCTATAGGTTAATATCACATGTTATTGTTAATTTAAATAACTTGGTTCGAACTTATCATTCTGTTATGACTTTCAAAAAAATCATATATCAAATAGTGTCAAAATTGACACAAAATAGTTTTTAAATAAAATATTATATTATTAATTGTTATTTTATTCCTAAAAATCTATGATTCGGCCAAATGACTTATTTAAGGATATATTTATTAATAATATACAATTTGTGGTTCGTTTGGCATGTTATAGTAAGTGTATTAACCATATAGTGAAAGAAAACAAAAAGACACGGTAAAAGTTAAATTATTTAACTTAGAGTTAAATCTAATTGATAAGGTTAAAATAATACCCTAAACATGTATAAATCCTATTGGATGATAGGATTTTGACCCATACCCACTTTAGCTTTGAAATAAGACCCTTTGTAACCATTATAAACCAATTTTGACTTTAATATAAAATAATATTTTGAGATATTCCTAAGGTGCCCCTCTCCTCCCTTATAAAAGGGCACCTCCTCCCCCTCCTCCTCACACCAATTTGAGCACTCAAGCTCGGAAAACCCCTGTCAAAATCTCTTCTACACTTCCCTAGAATAATCCTAGAGGTCTTGGTCTTCTTCAAAGACCAATCTTAGTTCCCTAAGTGAAAGATTCAAAGAGGCGTTCCAAAGAAGAGGTAATATCCATTACCGATCTTTTTCAATTTCTTTCTTCTTCAACTTCTTCTTATTAGGTTGTTTCATTATGAATTAATAACATCAGTATCACTAATATACTGATATGTTATTATAAGTATGAAACAACCCTATTTCTCCATCTATCCATCCTACGGAAAAAGAAATCACCGCGCGTGCGTACGTACAGAATACCGTCTCCACGTCGTGGTGTAATCTATTTTCCACCACCACCTTACATGGATGGGTATAATGGTGTAAAGAATAACTATACATAGTTATTAAAACATCATATTGATGCTGATATATTGTATAATCCACTCCAATTCAATTTAATATTTATGGAAATGATATCATCGCTCGTGCGTACGTACGGACTACCGTCTCCACGACGCGATGAGATTCATTCTCCATGTTAACCATTTAAGAATGATTATAAAGTATATATAAGAAATTATAATGAAATATATGACATTATAAAGCTACTGGATTTATGTATATATATATATATATATGTATGTCATATACTTACTTCCATTCAAGACAATAAGGAAAGGAAAACAGCGTTCATGCGTACGTACGGACTACCGTCTCCATGAACGGTGTTTTTAATTTCATTTATCTATCTATTATATATACATATACTGAATATAAATGATATATAAATCATATTTTATATTCTGGAAGTAAGTAAATCATGATATAAGTAATAATAATGTCAAGAACAACAAGTCAAAACACCTACGATAAATGAAACGATTTTACCCAAAACGCTTCTTTAACATGGAATTTACAAAAGAACGGGTAATATAATGTCATAAGTGAACCATATATGATATCATAACAATGAATATGATTCTATAATAAGTCAATGACATTATTTAAATCATTATACAGGATGTTCGGACACATACAAAGCAAATCGGACCTAAGGTAAGGGAAATATCACAATCTCACTTTTATCTGAGATTGTTTTTACTTTGGTAATTACTGGGGTGTATTTTATCATCCACATCCATGTTCCCTCAATATGTAATATTATTTCCATCCTTCTACAATATTTTATATCCAATTTTACCCTTCGGTGAGTTTTTTGTAAAAGATATGAAAGGAATCTTTTGTCGTTTTCGTACGAGGTACTTTTTGACTTTTCCGACAAAAGTACGAGAAGAATGTTTTTTTAACTTATACGGAACGAACGGATTTTTACGGCTTTATAAAGCCTTATATTCATGAAGCTTCCTCCAAAATATTTCATGAAAATTTTTAATAAAATCTCTTTCTTTTAAAATTGCATGACGTTTTGTGAAAAGAAATTGATTTTGAAGAAGAAAGGATATTTTCCTCAAGAATTCATTTCAAGTATTTTATCAAAATTATTTTCCATATAAGATAATAAAAGGGTTCTATTTTTATCCCTATTATTACATGGATTTTATTATGTTGTGATGGAAACATTTTTTATGAATTCCTTTATCTTATATGAATTGTTTTATGATGTCATGATGTTTAAGAATCCCATTTTTATTACATGGGTTATGCGATGATGTATGATTTATGATTTTGTGGCACACATAAGAAAAGATTCATTATAAGATGGGTGGGACCTATATCTCCCTCCAATGCATTGGGTAAAGATTTTATATCTCATGAGATAGACAGGGCTGGAACGGTAGTTTATACCGGTTCAGTGAAACAGGACTGAAACGAGGGTTACTCGATTTAGAAAGGGACTTTGTCCACTAAGATAGTCTTGGCAATGAGTCTTGACTAACAAGAAATGATTCTCTATGATTATGTGTGAATGCCACAAAGTTTCATGTTTTATGTTATGATTATTGTGATTACATTTCACTGCCATGATTTACCCCATGTTATGAAATTATGATCTCTTTTGCAGGTTAAGATTTCCAATAGTTATGTGCTTATGTATATGATGTGATTGATATTTCTTTTGTTTACCCTTACTGAGCGTTTGAGCTCACCCTTTTATGTTTTCTTTTCCCCAGGATATAAAGAAAGGTTTTAGGTAAGAAAAAAAAGGGGAAGATCTTTATGGGAGATATTGAAGATCTTTCACCACGATTAGAAGATTACGTTCCGAGTTTCCAAAGACACTAAACTATTACGATCCTTGTGTGTGTTTTTTTTATGTACTAAGTATTCCGCAAAAGTAATGTAATGTCCATGAACTTCAGGCTACGGCTCTCTACAGTTGGTATCAGAGGAAATGTTTAGTCAACCTTTGGGAACTAGGATGCGAAAACGTTAGTGAGATCCCTAGAGATATTTCTAAGGTATGTCTAGGGATATCCCTAAGGATAAGTATACGTATAGGATATAGTCCTAGAACTACGGTAACGATCTTAGAATTTAACCTAAGATGTTAGATATTAAGGGTACTCCCCCTTTATTAGGTTGTTTTCTCTAGCATGATTTTTTCCTCTCACAATATTCTTTTTGTGTTTTAGTTAATGAAGGGAACCCGAAGGAATTAGGTTAACATTTAATCCAATTGACAAATTGGTGACTATGAGCAACAAAATTGTGTAATTCCTAGAGAGAAAGATATTGTGATTATGCCGAATCAGTCATCGCGATATATGATTAACAAGGTGAAATTTAGTGGTATGCCTAATTCATCAAAGAAGAGGAAGATAAACTATTATTCATGTTCTCATGTTGAGGAGCATAAAGAAAGGAAGATTGAGATTTCTAAAGAAGGGAAGAAGAACCTTGAGGAATACCTCAAATGGAGGGACCGATGTTATCTGTGTGGAGAAAGGGGTCATAGAGTGACAGACTGTTATGGAGTTCAATGTCTTATTTGTGGAGAACATGGGCATTACCCAACTCAATGCCCGGACCTAAAAAGGTACTTCTAAATCAAGGAAGGACTTATTCCAGGACAATCATTGAGGTGGATGGACGGAAGTGTTTATGTATTGGTATTCAATAATAATGTTGTTGATGTACTTTTATGGTGTATTGAAATATTTATGTATTGGTATAATGTGTTATTCAAAGTGATTGAGATATTATGCGCATAATGAAGGGAAAACGAGAAAATGAAATGTTTAACAGTATTCATGAGCTCATGATTGATATAAGGACTAAGTCATATCATTGTTTGAGTATATAGAATTTTGAGGATTTTGGTATGTGGAAAGTGTTAAATTTTAACTGTATTCATGTTTTCACTAAGGTATTCAAGAGAATACATGATTAAGGACTTTGAATGTTTGGAATGTGACCAACAAAACATATCTTATGATATATGGGGATCAACGATGGTGTTAAATATCTGGTAATAGTTTTCACTATGTTATGAGAGTGGACTGCAGTATTATAGATAAGCCTAAAGATTGGAATGGATTATGTTGGACATAAGTGAGTATTGTTTAAGGATAGAAGTTTTTTTCGATATTATTGATGGGATGTTATAGTAATATAGTTTTATAAAAAGGACAACCTGCAGGACGGGCGACAGCCCATCGCGTCGGACAAGGCTGTGGGAATCGAACCCACAACCGAAATGCGACTGGCCTTTATCACCTACCACTGGCCTACAGGAAGTCCCTGTTTAGTAGAAACTAGTTTTTTTATATTAAGCAGTATGATATATGAAGTATAAGTCCATTTTAGGAACCATATATGATTAATAACTTTTTGTTTGAGACAGATGGAATGACCCGTCATTATATGATCTACTAACACTTCACGAATAACAAATTCAACTTCATTTATTTAAGAGATGAAGTGGAAATTGTTCAAGGCACGAACAATAGTGAGATTGTACCAAAATAAAGTAAGTATTTATTCTAATTCAAATTTTCAACTTTAGGGAAATGATCGTGAAAACCAAAAATGTTGTCCTAGTGCCCTTATACCCGATGAATCAGATGGTACCCTAGATCATCACAAATTTATGGCTTTGTGATTGTTAGCTTTTCCATAGCCATGTTCTCTACCACTCTCCATCAGAACATGATTGATAGATTTCTCTTCCATATCCATATTTTCACCTATGTGGATACCCAGTGATTAGTTTATTTGGGTAACCGTTACGTTTCATACTTTTGTTTTTAAAGATAAGTTTTGGTATTCCTTTTTACGATGTGGGTTTCTATCAAAGAAACTTTCAAATAGTAAACCATTTATAAACCCGAAGAATTTCGAGGGAGAAATTCATTTTAAGGGTGGTAGAATGTAACACCCCGAGATTTTATGAAAAATATTATTTTAATTTCATTAATGTCTTATGTTGTATTCTACACCAATATTACCCTGCGCTATACGCAACACCGTATTAGCTTGTAGTGTACGCAACACTATTCTTGGACCGTGTTACACACAATTTTGATAATAGTTATTCTACACAACATTGAATATATATATATATATATTAAATGTATAAATGAAATATGGTTGGATTCTGTTATACGAAACAACGAAGGATTCTTTCACAACACGCAACCCTGACTTGGCTTTCATTACACCCAATCGCGACCTTCCCCGATAGCGTGTGTTGTACTCAATACCGGGTTTTAATAAACAATGTTATATTATTATAATATTGTCATAAACTAGCCGTTATGAATATTATTAACTAAATTTTGAATTTTATAACATTATTATTCATCTTACACATTTCTAGAACATGTTATAAGAACAAAATAAATTTTTCAGGTAAAATAAGTATTTTTCAAAAAATGCAGTTTTACCGCCTTTTGATGGCGCACCCACTTTAAATATAGTTTTTGACATGTTTATATGTTAAATTTGACAAAATAATATTCTTCTTTTGAATCAGGATATAAAAATTTACATTAGATAAAGTTTTGATATTTTTCCGATAACTTTCATATTTTAATGAATAGTAAAAACACGCTATATTTTAATTAAAAACAACTTTTTTCATCGTAATATCTTATGTGGTTAAATTATAATATTGAATGGTTTTAAAGTATAAATAGAATATATTTTTACCATTTAATATAATGTATGTCATTAGCATTCATTTTACCTTGAATTTGTAGGTTAAATCAATTCAATCTTTTGCAATGTTTTAAAGAAAAACCCGTTTCCTTTTGACAACGGGATTAATTTTAATTTAATTTCTGCATCTTTTGTGTATTGAATTTGGAAAAATGGATTCCATATTTGGAATCAGTGGGTACAAATTATGTTAATAAGCTACTTTTTATTTTTGGGAATTATGAATAGTAACTACGGTAAATTTTATTTACCATAGTTAAAGGTAAATCGGGTAATTAAGGGTAAATATAATATTTTAAAATTACCCTAACAAATGTCAAAATTCTATTGGATGACTAAAAGTCGACCCATATCACCTAAGGGTCGGATTAGAATCATTTAATGGACATTTGTCCATGAAAATAACTTAATTATTATTAAAACCAAAGAAAGTGACAACATGTCACTCTCTTAAATCTTATAAGTATATTAATTTTAATTTAGTGATAAACTTCATGAAACTTCAAACATGAATAGTCTCCAGAAATCTAATACAATTATCTACATCATAAGAATTTATTTAGAATTTTTAGGGATTAAATAATTATGATTTATTATGACAGAAAGATGATGCAGTAATTGTCTTATTAATGAAATATTGACAGAATTGATGTTATAAATGCCCAAATAAATATAATTTGAGACTTTTTATGACTTACAATAATTTTATAGGTTAATATAACATGTTATTGTAAATTTAAATAACTTGGTTCGAACTTATAATTCTGTTATGACTTGCAAACAAATCATATATCAAATAGTATCAAAATTGACACAAAATAGTTTTTAAATCAAATATTATATTATTAATTGTTCTTTTATTCCTAAAAATCTAAGATTAGGCCAAATTACTTAGATAAGGATATATGTATTAATAATATACAATTTGTGGTTCTTTTGGAATGTTATAGTAAGTGTATTAACCATATAGTGAAAGAAAACAAAAAGACACGGTAAAAGTTAAATTATTTAACTTAGAGTTAAATCTAATTGATATGGTTAAAATAATACCCTAAAATTTTCTAAATCCTATTGGATGATAGGATTTCGACCCATCCCCACTTTATCTTTGAAATAAGACCCTTTGGAACCATTATAAACCGATTTTGACTTTAATATAAAATAATATTTTGAGATATTCCTAAGGTGCCCCTCTCCTCCCTTATAAAAGGGCACCTCCTCCCCCTCCTCCTCACACCAATTTGAGCACTCAAGCTCGTCCAACCCCTTCCAAAATCCCTTCTCCACTTCCCTAGAATAATCCTATAGGTCCTGGTCTTCTTCAAAGTCCAATCTTAGTTCCCTAAGTGAAGGATTCAAAGAGGCGTTCCAAAGAAGAGGTAATATCCATTACCGATATTTTTCAATTTCTTTCTTCTTCAACTTCTTCTTCTTAGGTTGTTTCATTATGAAGTAATAACATCAGTATCACTCATATACTGATATGTTATTATAAGTATGAAACATCCCTATTTCACCATCTATCCATCCTACGGAAAAAGAAAGCACCGCGCGTGCGTACGTACGGAATACCGTCTCCACACCGTGGTGTAATCTATTTTCCACCACCACCTTACATGGATGGGTATAATGGTGTAAATAATAACTATACATTGTTATTAAAACATCATATTGATTCTGATATATTGTATAATCCACTCCAATTCAATTCAATATTTATGGAAATGATATCATCGCTCGTGCGTACGTACGGACTACCGTCTCCACGACGCGATGAGATTCATTCTCCATGTTAACCATTTAAGAATGATTATAAAGTATATATAAGAAATAATAATGAAATATATGAAATTATAAATCTACTGGATTTATGTATATATATATATATGTATGTCATCTACTTACTTCCATTCAAGACAATAAGGAAAGGAAAACAGTGTTCATGCGTACGTACGGACTACCGTCTCCATGAACGGCGTTTTTCATTTCATTTATCTATCTATTATATATATATATATATATATACTGAATATATATGATATATAAATCAAATTTTATATTCTGGAAGTATGTAAATCGTGATATAAGTAATAATAATGTCAAGAACAACAAGTCAAAACACCTACGATAAATGAAACGATTTTACCCAAAACGCTTCTTTAACATGGAATTTACAAACGAACTGGTAATATAATGTCACAAGTGAACCATATATGATATCATAACAATGAATATGATTCTTTAACAAGTCAATGACATTATTTAAATCATTTTACAGGAGGTTCGGACACATACAAAGAAAACCGGACCTAAGGTAAAGGAAATATCTCAATCTCACTTTTATCCGAGATTGTTTTTACTTTGGTAATTACTGGGGTGTATTTTATCATCCACGTCCATGTTCCCTCAATATTTAATATTATTTCCATCCTTCTACAATATTGTATATCCAATTTTACCCTTCGGTGAGTTTTTTGTAAAAGATATGAAAGGAATCTTTTGTCGTTTTCGTACGAGGTACTTTTTAACTTTTCCGACAAAAGTACGAGACGAATGTTTTTTTTAACTTATACGGAATGAATGGATTTTTAAGGTTTTATAAAGCCTTATTTTCATGAAGCTTCATCCAAAAGATTTCATGACTATTTTTAATAAAATCTCTTTCTTTTAAAATTGCATGACGTTTTGTGAAAAGAAATTGATTTTGAAGAAGAAAGGATATTTTCCTCAAGAATTCATTTCAAGTATTTTATCAAAATTATTTTCCATCTAAGATAATAAAAGGGTTCTGTTTTTATCCCTATTATTAAATGGATTTTATTATGTTGTGATGGAAACATTTTTTATGAATTCCTTTATCTTATATGAATTGTTTTATGATGTCATGATGTTTAAGAATCCCATTTTTATTACATGGGTTATGCGATGATGTATGATTTATGATTATGTGGCACACATAATAAAGGATTCATTATAAAATGGGTGGGACCTATATCTCCCTCCAATGCATTGGGTAAAGATTTTATATCTCATGAGATAGACAGGACTGGAACGGTAGGTTATACCGGTTCAGTGAAACAGGACTGAAACGAGGGTTACTCGATTCAGAAAGGGACTTTGTCCACTAAGATAGTCTTGGCAATGAGTCTTGACTAACAAGAAATGATTCTCTATGATTATGTGTGAATGCCACAAAGTTTCATGTATTATGTTATGATTATTGTGATTACATTTCACTGCCATGATTTACCCCATGTTATGAAATTATGATCTCTTTTGCAGGTTAAGATTTCCAATAGTTATGTGCTTATGTATATGATGTGATTGATATTTCTTTTGTTTACCCTTACTGAGCATTTGAGCTCACCCTTTTATGTTTTCTTTTCCCGAGGATATAAAGAAAGGTTTTAGGTAAGAAAAAAAAGGGGAAGATCTTTATGGGAGATATTGAAGATCTTTCACCACGATTAGAAGATTACGTTCCGAGTTTCCATAGACACTAAACTATTACGATCCTTGTGTGTGTGTTTTTTTATGTACTAAGTATTCCGCAAAAGTAATGTAATGTCCATGTACGTCAGGCTACGTGTCTCTACAGTTACAGTTGTTAAAAATGATAGATAGGAGTTAGTTCTAATGAGGGTGAAAAATATTTGGTGGGTTTGTATTGATTATAGGAAAATAAATCAATCAACTCTCAAGGACCATTTCCAAATCACATTTATTTATCAAATAATTGAGATACTATCTCGGAAGACACATTATCATTTCTTGGATGGATTTTCTAGATATTGTTAGGTTCTTATAGCTCTATAGAATTTGGATAAGACAACATTCACTCATCCATTTGGAACATTTTCCTACCGTAGGATTCCATTTGGACTTTGCAACGCCCCGAGTACATTTCAAATATGCATGCTGAGTATTTTTTATGATTTTATTGTACCTCAATTGAGGTATTTAATGATGATTTTAATGTGTATTTATCCTCATTTGATGAATGCCTATGTAGTTTGGGAAATGTGTGGAATCATTGTATTGAGAAAAATCTGGTCATAAACCTTGAGAAGTGTCATTTCATTGTAGATAATGACATTTTATGAGGGAATGTAATGTCATAACATGGGATATAGGTTCATAGATCTAAGATAGTAATTATTTCATCTTTACCATATCTTCTATGTGTGTGAGATATTAGATCTTTCCTAGGGAATGCATGATTTTATCAGCTCTTCGTCAATGATTTTAGTATGATTTCTTATCCTCTTCAATGATTACTTCAAAAGTATAATAATTTTGTATTTCATGATTCATGAAAGGTAGAATTTGATGAGGCAAATAATTTTCTTACCACTCCACTGATCATACATCACCCACAATGGGACATTCATTTTGAGCTTATGTTTGACACATCCAACATTATGGTTGGAGTTGTCTTATCACAGAGGGTGGAGGGAAGTTCACATGTGATTTTATACATCAAGGACATTGGATTCAGCCCAATCAAACTACAATATCATCGAAAACATGATTCTTGATGTAATAATTTCATTAGATAAGTTCATTTCATATTTATTGGGATCTAAAGTAGTTGTTTTTTCTAACCATACAGCTTTGAGGTAACTTATGAAGAAGCCAGATAAAAACCCTAGACTTATGTGATGGATGATCCTTCTTATAGAATTAGATATTGAAATTAAGGATAAGAAGGGATAAAAAAACCTAGTGTAAGACCACATAAGTAGGATTACTCACACACTTGAAGCTAACATCATGGACCCAGAACCCCTTCAGGACACTTTCCCCAATGAGAATCTTTAGTCCATCTCAGGTATGCAACCTTGGTATGATGATTTAGTGAACTACCTTATTTCATATAAAATCCATAAAAATATAAAGATACAACACATCCAAAAATTAAAAAGAGAGTCTCAATATTATGTCTGTGATGATCCGTACCTTTGGCACATGTGTAGTGATCAAGTCATTTGGTGTTTTGTTCCTGATCATGAGTTTTATTCTATTATGAAATTTCCCTGCACTTTCATGTGGAGGACACTTTGGACCCCAACAAACTGGTAAGATTGTCTTCGACACCGGATTATGTTGGCCCTACTTACTACATAATGCCAATGTGTTTCTTAAGTCATGATCTCATTGCCAACACACTAGTAATAATGTCTTAGACACTGGATTATATTGGCCCTACATACTCCATGATGCCCATGTGTTTCATAAGTCATGCTCTCATTTCCAACACACTGAGAACATTTCTAGGAGACACGAGATGCCCCAACAACCCACACTTTCTAGGAGAAATGATATTCCCCAAAACCCCACACTATTCTTTGATATTTTTTATATATGGGGCGTCAATTTTATTTTTTCTTTTCATAGTTCAGTTCATTTTTTTTGATATTTTTGTTTTTGTTGATTATGTGGGTAAATGTGTAGAGGATATGGCCACCAGGACTGATGACTCTCATTTTGCAATCAAAATTTTCATATCATATATTTTTCTGCAGGTTTGGAGTATGATAGGCTATCATCAGTGATCAAGGGACACACTTTTGCAATCCCAATTTGGCATCAATCATTTGAAATTATGGGGTGAAAAAAATAAATCAACACCAAACCACCCCCAATCAAATGGTTAGGCTATTTTTTTAAATTGTTAATTGTATCAAAATTTGAAGAACTTCAAGCAGATGAATAAGAAGGATTAGAGAATGTTCTTGGAAGATGCGCTATAGGATTATTGAAGAGCATACAAATAACCTATTGGCATGTCCCCATTTTTAGATTGTTTTTGGGAAATCATTTCATCTCCCTATGAAAGTTGAGCATCAATCTTATTGGGTTATGAAGAAACACAACATGGATTTGGCCAAAGATGGAATCCAAAGGGATGTAAATTCAAGATCTTTAGAAGAATCTATTGTCATCGTATGAGAACTCAAGGATCTACAAGGAAAGATCAAAAGAATCTCATGATTGAATAATCCAACAAATGGAGTTTCATGTTGGAGAGGAAGTCCTTCTCTACAGTTCACGACTGAAGATGATGCTTGGTAAGTTGCTTTCCTGATTGTTAGGTCATTCTATTATATCTATTTTTATTCCTTATGGTGGTGTGGAGATCATATAAGAGGGCACTGGAAGGAGCTTCACAATCAATAAGAAATGTTTGAAGAAATGTATTGGGGGACTTAATACTGATGCATTGAATTTCATCACATTGCATGACCCCATCATCACTTGAGTATATCTAGGTACACCAAACCCTTTAACTTTTATATTATTTATCCAATTTAAAATTCTTCTTTTTATGTGCACATATCATATCATGGGTTCACATTGTGGGCAATGAAATATTTTATGTGTGGGGGAGGGGACAACATTTTAATATAGTTATTTAGGATTTTTATTTCTTTGTTTTGTGTGTATTTTCTATTATGTTTTTTGGAATAATTATTAACAAGAAAACCAAAAAACAAAAAAAGCCTGAAAAAAATTTCATGTATCATGCTCATTTTGATATGGAATATATAGAAAATGAAGGTTTTAAAAATTCATTGGTAGAATGATAATCATGAGTAATATTTCATCATCTATTGTTGATTTTTAGAATAAATTAATGTAGTCGATGATATTAATGGTTGTGTCATTAAAAAACATCTTAGATTTTGATATTATTATTTGTGATATTTGTTCATAGTAAATTGTGTCACTGATTTCTCCACACAAATATTCAATCAACCAATACTTGTGAAATATTTCCTACTCAATTGAAGGTATAGTGATTTTAGGTGACAAACTTCATTGGTTGATTCATATGCTCCTTTATCTTCTAATCAGTTTCATTACTATACTGAATTTACATATGCATGTGTACCTATTATCTGACTATTGTAAGCCCTAAAAAATAGGTTGTGTCCTGGATAACTAAAAAACTACTCTTCCTCAATCTAGGATCTTGATATAACTATTCGAATTAGTGTCCTGAGGATATAAAACACGGGTTGAGAGATGAGTGTGAGATTTTTTCCATGTGAAACATAAAAAAACAAAAATAATAATAATAATAATAATAATAAATGAGGTTGTGATGAAATGTACAAGCCATGGGAATATCTAGATCAGGTGCTTAAGGTTTGAATTTCCGGAATGCCTAAGTGATGGGTCTTGAAATCTGATCGTAAAGGAATATAGAACCGGTTTGGTGAATTGATCATGGTAAGAAGAACTATTTTACATGAACTGAATATACTTAATAAAGGGTGGATTTATGAGCTTATAATGGTTGGAAAACACACACGTGTGGAATTAGTGTCATGGTAGACCCATGACTTATTTTGCTGTGATTACTATTATAAATCTCATTGGACTTGGTTTTAAAACAATTTATAAGACCATGACTTTATAATTTCTTGATATTGACTATTTTTCGGATTCTTACATTTCTTACATTTCTAATGTGGATTGAGAAATATGAACATGCATATATTGTGACCATTTTTTTCAGATACATGATATGTGATTTCCTTGAGGAGTGAAAAATGGTAAGTGTGGGGGAGTTGATAAAAAAATCCTATTGAATATTTTATTGTTAATAAATGAAATAATTTTTTCACATCGTGATAAATATGTTTATTTTTAGAATATTTTAGGTTAGATCATTCATTTGAAAATATGATGGAAATTTTCATTTTACACTTTTAAACATCATAGTAGTATTTTGAGAACAATTATTTTTAAGTAAATGAGTAAATGTTTTAAAATGTGTTCCTGATTTAATGGGATAAAAATCAAATTTAGGAAATGGGATTAGGATCATGCATTTGAGTTAGAAAAATGGTGCACGATGAAAAATATTTATTGAACTATCCATATTGGAAATCACTTCACCATTTGGGTCGTATATTCTTCATACAAGCATGGATGGAGTCCAAAATTGGAGGAAATATTGGGTAAATGATTCCAAAAAAATAACCTTCTAGAATTCCATAAAATCCAATCATTTTTGAGGCCAACTATGCGGTGTAACTTGGAGAAATATATTTGGTCGAATTTCCATTTCACACTTAAACAGATATGTAACCCTAGCCCTCACAAACTATATTTAAAGGGAGTTTTCAGTCATTGAGAGGGTTGGTCGAGGATTTGGGAAGGTGTGGCTGAAAGAGTGGATCTTGGGAAACCCTCACAACTCTTGGAAGAATTAAGGTACTATGAAATCATCTCTTTCAAGAAGGCTCTCCACTCCCACCTCCACTTTGTAGTTCCTTGTCTTCAATGCATGTAACATGAATTTTCTTAAATTAATATTTTTTAATCTAATCTTTTCATAATTTTATTTTGGTTATTGGTGGTAGAATATAAAAGTGTAGATGAGATTGGGTTTTCCCAATTCAATCCATTGCTTATGAAAAACGTCTTCACGATGATAACGCTGCCCGTTGAAGAGTAACTTCATTCATAGATGATCTAATCTATACTCACTTAATTTATTTATTTTGAATCCATAAAAATAATTTAATTCATAAATTGTGATCAATTAATTTATTTTCAATTTCTTTTTTACTCGATCTACTTTCACTTGACCGTGTGGCCGAGCTTGTGTAAATCTTGTGAGTGAAACCTCAATCAAAAAATCTAATCAACATGGGATAAAATTATAGAGTGGAAGTATAATATAAAAACACAATTTCTAAAATATAATGAGGATATTATTCCCTAAACATTGACCATAATTTGGATTTTGGATCATGATTTAAGAAGGGTGTTATAATTGGAAGTCACAAAACTGACCCAAGGCTCATTTTTTCAAAAATTTTGGTCGTGTTAATTTCTGTAGGGTTCGAGGTTGAAAAGGTTAAGGGTCATAATTGGAATAATTATTATAATATGGGATAATGATAAATGAATGATGAATAGGGTGTATTATATCAACTATGTATTCTTTTATATGTGTTTTAATAAATTTGTGTCTTTAATTGTCCCTTCTCATTTGTTGTTTGGTCTATTGTCTGCCAGTCACTGAACCCCCCCCCCCAACTTGTGCGTCATTTGTTTTCACTTATTTTCGTATTTCATAAAGACTATTAAGAATTGTTTAATTCACTTCCTCCATGATAGAATGACCTAGTTTATCCACGGTGCTACACTTAGTAAAATCACAAATATTTTGAGAGCTTGTGAAACAATGCTCACCACTTATACGACATAACATGCATCAAAATGATGAAACAATTGACACTCAAAAGAATAGTGATAATGAATTATAATTAAATTGGTGATAATATGATCATATATGACATCATAAATATAAATATAGTTCTGAAATAAGATAATAACATTCTTTAATCAATTATATTTGAGTTTTTGATACGTACAAAGGATCCCCGACTGAAGGTAAGGGAAATTCATCTCACCTTTTATTTCCTTGAGATACATGACTTATTCACCACTCATTTCTTTTGTATGTTTTAAATACTTCCCATGATTGTATTATATGTATTTTTTTACCTCAATTTTGGGTATTTAAATATCCATTTAATTATCTTTATTTCATGGAGTTTCATGGTTACAATGTTACCAAATGATTAAGTTAGTTTTTTTCTCAATTTTCCTTCTTTAAGAAACATGTTTTGTTATGTACCTATGTTCTAATATGAGGTGTGCATAATGAACGTTTACATATTATGTTAGAAAAATCTTTATTTTCATGATATTATAAATTATTTTATTGTTATTATTTCATGGGGATTTTGATTCAAATGTTTTAAAGTGGTATGGGGCACTTGGAAATATTTGAAGATTATTTTCCTCAAGAAATGTTTTTAAAATATCTATTTAGCTCATTTTAATGGAAAATGATTTAAAAAAAATATTATATGTTTTAAAGTGTTAAATTATCATTTTTAAAAGAAATATTAAAAGAAAAAGGTTTTCAAAAAAAAATTATGTTATGAAATGAAATTTTCAAATTAAAAGGGATATTTTCCCCATGAACTATTTTCAAGTGTTCTGTCAATATTATTTTCCAACTAAAACTAGTTTATTTTGTGTTACTTATGTTTTAATGTGGATATAAACCAATGATACCCTTATTATTATTTATTTTCAAAATATTTCATTTATTATAGATTGGTACTTCTATGTCTGCTTCTTTTCCAGGAGTTATGCTATGATGAAGTGTTTTATGAAACACCTTTCTTTTCATGGGTTATGAATGATCTATGTTCTTGAGGCACATGTAAGAATTAATTCATTCTGAGATGGGTGGTACCTATATCTCCTTCAAATTCATTGGGTGAAGATTTATATCTCACGATATAGACAAGACTGAAACAAAAAGTAAATATGGTTCAGTAATACAGGGTTAGAACAAAAAGTAAATTTGGTTCACTAATATATGGATAGAATGATGACTAAACTAGATTATGTATAGGTCTTGGTACACTATGTTGGTCTTGGTAGTGATTAATTTACTACTATGGAGATAATATTATGTGCTTATATGTCTTCCAAAAATTCTATGTCTTATTCATATTTTATGATTTCGTGGCTTATGTCCTTCATTTCCTTATCATTCATGTCTTATAAACATCCGATACTAATTCCATGACTCCTATTTATGATATTTAATGTGAAGGGTATGATCTTTTTACTATTAATATCATGTTCTAGTACCCTTATTTCAATGTTTATACTAATATATCTCTCTTGTTTACCCTTAGTGAGCATTTGAGCACACCCTTTATTATGTTTTCCCCAGGTTAAGTGGAATGATGTAAAATGAGTTTTTTAGAAGTATTTTACATGGACGATGTTGATTAACTAATGTGAAATAAGAAAAGCTTGACATACTTGGATATAGTGTGTTTTTACTTATGAACCGGTTATTTATGAACCAATGTTTCTAGGAATTGTTTCCTAATTATTTAAAACTCTAAACCTAAGAGGGCGTTGGGTTTGTAAGGGATCCATTAATTTTTTTATGTTCTATGTTTTGATGGAAAACATTGCGTCACATTTTTAAATTTTATTTCATTATTACCGAATCAATAAGTGTGGATTCTGGGATATTACATTGCAGCAAGCCAAGAAGGAACATCCATTGCCTAACACAACTCGTACATGAAGGTTCTCCAAGGCCAAGACTACTACCAGTGAATAGTTAAAGGCCCCTAGACCTCTGGAGTTTTTATCAGAATAGCCACATCCACAGCCTCACTGAGGGAAAAGCCTCAGGCCCATCTTCAAGATCCGCATCACCCACCTCAGAATCTTCATGAACCACCACATAACGTACCACTTTTGATCCTTAAGCAAGGAAACCTAGTTCCACCACATAATCAGAATCTAGAACCACATCATGAATAGGACCCTAAATTCCCTTTCTCGAAAAGGAGAAACATGATCTACTCATTTGAAGGGGCTCGGGTCCTTGCTAATTTCTAGAGTGCCTTGGATTAGGTAATCCTATGATTTCTAGAATGTAGTAGGCCCAATGAGGAAGATCTCACTGATCTCGCCAACTATTTCCGCTATCACTAGTTTTTTGGACATATCTTAAGAAGATCTATGTTTTCATGGAATGACTATAGGACTAGGTTAAAAACAATATAGTTATATTTTTTTGGCCCTGGAATAGGTGGCGTGTGTTTTATAAAATCCATATAGTGATATCTAGGGTGAATTACAGTAGGTCTATAGTTATGTGTCTCAAAAGTACAACAGCTTGTTGGCTCATAGGGCAGTTGCTCTTTCCCACCGTATTATCCATGCCATATTGAATCAAACTAAATCTCTCGATGTTACTACACCTACTCCACCTACTGCTTCTACATTCACATCTGAGCCATCGTCCTCTCAGATAAGAAGACATCGATGATGCATTGGGAATAAAATCCCTCCACTGATGTCGAATCCATATCACACTCTAAGGGACATCAGGCACCCATAAATGGGAGTCACTAGAGTAATTTTCCTAGCATTAGAGGATTCCTCAAGGGATGATTAAGAGTATTCCGTAGTGAACACCATCGAACTGGTAGACCCTTACATGGTTCCCAGCAAAGAGGCGTATCAGGTAGACCCTCCTAATATCCCTAGTCGGCGCCACCGTGGATGAAACTGTGGATACCTGAATTGTCAGAATTCCTTGGCCAGTGCCTCTAGCCAAGCCCTTAATGATGTTAATACTATAAAAAATGTTTATCATAGATCTCAACATGATCCATCTTCTCATCCTGTCTCATCATATTCACTCCCACCACTGTTCATAGTACATGATTAGGAGGATCATCCCTGGACACACTATGATATTCAACGTCCATCCCTAGCCAAGAAATTGTTATCCAATATTCAAGAAGTAGTCAATTTTTATGGTTCAGCTATTGACTAGCAGGATATGCCCAACACTAGCCAGAATCTACCAGTTCGACCTACAGTTCCCATCATACCACCTTCCAAAGAGAATAATCCAATTAGAAGAAATGAATAGGTAACATGAAATTATGATTTGCTTAAGCACCTATACATTATTCCCACAATTACCTAAATCCTTGAGGCAATTCATCAATTAGAAGATATATGTGATACCCTTACAAAGGATTTGAGAATCCCCCTCTAGTTTGAAACAGAGGTAGCTGCCAAAGGTTCCTCTCATGTTGCAGAAGATGAGCATACATAATGTGATGTCATCATCTCGTTTAAAGGAGAGGATTATGGTTATCCAATATAGGGACACATTCTACCTTTGTACATCACAGGTCAGTTCAATGGTGTGGAATTATATTATTGTATTGTCGAAAATGGTTTTAGGATCAATCTCATCCCGATATGGATGCTCTACAAGTTGGGACTATCTATAGCAGATCTGAGCACCAATTACATGAAGATTCAATGTTACGATGGGATAGAGAAGACATTTTTAGGAAAGATACACCTAATGATTCAGTTCAGTGGCATGATTTCCGGCACTGGATTCATGGCCATAACACATTACACCACCTACAATGCACTGATGGGTAAAACCTAGATCCACATATATGTAGCAGTTCCCTCCTCATATCACCAATGCCTCAAGTACTCTCTTAATGATCGAGTGGGAAGACTCCAAGATGATGTGTCTCCCATATCCTCCTGTGAAGCCCTCAACATGGATGTCGACTATTATAGGATCATGAAAAAAGAGGTTTTGGCTAATGAGGTTTAACATGCTACTTTTGTGGCCTACTATGGACAAACATGGATGATGCATTCATCCTCCCAATTCAATTATTGGAGGTCACAACCCCAGACATGGGAACTATTTTTCTCTCTCCATAATGAGTGGTAAGCACATTTCCAGGCACAAGGAAGATAATTGGATAACATTGTACTCTTACATGAATCATGATTGAGTGATAAAAGAGCCATTTACAACTGTATGGTTTCACAATGTTCGCCACATGGAAATAGTTGTACAAATTACCTCTTTATTATACTAGGATAGGTTGAACAGATTCATTCCAATGCACCACCATGGATTTGATATTATCAAAAATGGCAGCTTAGGTTGAAGGCCTGATGAGATCAGATCAACATCCTTTGTTTACAAGGTTTCATCAGTACAAGAGTCTCCCAATAATTATTTCTCCACCAATCAAGCTACCGCCAACATTTTTTTAGGGTCATCAAGCTTATATGAATTGTCCCTACTGATGATCCTCTCATTGTGGAAAATGTAGTGGATTTAGAATACAATCCTACTGCATTTGAAGAAGGATTCTCCACCAATGTCGATGAGTTGGTATAAGTGAATCTTAATACCAAGACAGTATCGAGGCCAACACTGATCATCGTAGGTATGTCTGCAGAAGAGAAACTCTAATATGTGGATTTTATGAAGTTGTATCGAGATTTATTTTTTAAAATTTATGATGAGATTCTAATACTAAATCCATAGATCGTCATCCACTATCTTGATCACCCTGTAAGTCATCATGGATTCAAATATCCTCCCAGAAAGATGCAAATTTCTCACATTTCCATGGTTGAGGCTGAGGTTGATAAGAGAATAAATGCCAAATTCTTCAAGGAATTCCCGTACCCCAAATGGATGGACAATGTCGTTCTAATCAGAAGAATAATGGAAAAATCATATTCTATATTGACTTTTAGGATATCATTAGTTTCTATCCAATGTATGATGTTCTCTTTCTTATGAAAGAGATATTGATCAGTACCATCACCGAATTCTAGGCTCTCTCCTTCATGGAGGAGTATTTCATATATAATCATATCCAAATGGCCCCAGATGATGAATAACACACCAGCTTCAGAGCAGTACAAGGTACCTTTTATTACCAAGTAATTACGTATGGTCTGAAGAATACAAGAGCCACCAATTAGCATGATATACACCATATATTCATGAAAATACATGGGATGCTTGTGGAACGCTATGTGGATGTGCCATCTAGCTTGGTGGGTAGTGATCCTTCTACAATACGACATCAGGTTCATTCTGAAAAAGGCTATCATGTTTTAGGCACTAGATTATTTTCTAGACACCAATCTATCCCCCACTGAGTAGTCTCTATATCTTGATTTTTCTGAAAAGGAAACCCCTTAGTAGATAAATTCGTTCCATGATGGAAAATTCACTTCTTTGGAACTTCCAAGAGCCCGACACATAGAAGGCTGAATGATCCCAGACTCAACAGATTAGGCATAGGTATCATCTTCAACCCAACTACATAGGATGTCATGACATATTCATTCTTGTTGTCAGAAGGCTACACCAATAAAAAGGTAGAGTATCAGGCCACCATTACTAGTCTCAAGCTGGTCCATGTGATTAATATTCCCCACCTACACGTGAAGGGGGACTCTAAGTAAGTCATAAAGAATGAAAACATTGACCACATAATTAAAAATCCAGATCTCGTGCCCTATTTGAGAGCACTCACCAACTGATGGCCAAGTTCCCTTCATGGGAAGAGGTTACTCATATCCCTTGGTCACATAATGTTCAATCTGGTTCCTTATAAATCCTTTTCATGTCTCTCACAGAGCCTGACTAGGATGATTTGATCGTCCATGTGGCACATCAAAGGGTCATTACTCGCGTCAATCCATACGACGATGACAGCCAGAATATAATCCATATTACCGCCAGTGCATCCACATCGGGGCCTTCAGGCCCCCCTTCCGTAATGGAAGAGACCCCTAATTGGGAAAATAATTTCTCAATTACATCCAACAAGGTGATCTTAAAATATAAATGTCCAAATATGATCCAATGTTTCAGTGTGAAATGTAGTTCACACAACAATGTGGCCCCAACATTGAGCAGATCATCTACAAATGAGGGTTTGATGCATTTCTCTTCCATTGTATCCACTGAGATGAGATCCCCTAGGATATGTAGAACGATCTTCCTCAATCCTTAGAATCTCATAACGTAGGGAAAAAAATACTCCCATCAGATCCAAAGGTTGGGCTACTTCTGGGCCACTATGGTTTAGGACTACATCGAGCTCACTAGGTGGTGTCATGTGCGTCAGATCCATTCCAACTTATTGCATATACCACCAATTCCTCTCCCCACTAGAAATTACTCTTGGCCCATTGATTTCTAGGGACTTGATGTTATGAGGCTATATCCACCTATAACAGCTTTCCAATTCATGTTCATTATGACCACCTCAAATTTATTCTCCATGTGGGGAGAGTCAGCCCGGCTCAAGGAAGTCAAGTCCCATTCTATAGTTGAGTTTGAGAGATCCAACATAATCGACCAATTCAGAGTCCCTCATTACATTCTCATAGAAAATGACCCAAATTTATGAGTTGGTGGGCTGAAGAAATTGTATGACAAGTAAAACATTATGTCTAACTATTATTCTTTCAATCATGCTAAGGAAAGTGGACAAATCGAGGTGTTCTACAAGGCCCTATCTATAAATTTTTAAACAATTTCTGGTCAGAACAAAAAGAGTTGGCTGGAAAAGCTTCTAAATGATCTATGGGATTACCAAATGATGACATGTAATTCTACCTAGGTGACCCCATACTCTCTGGTGTATAGAATAGAAGCGGTACTTACCATAAAGATTCAGTTTACATCACTCATAACAATAGTCTATAATCTCAAGACATCATACATAGTAGGATAAGTCTATTTGGATGACCTAGAAGACCTTGATTTGAGTAGGCTCTAGGACTTATAAAATTTGTAGAGGTACTATAACAAGATAGATAGGGATTTCAATATAAAATTATGCATCTTATCCTTTCTTCATGGTGACAAGGTATTAGCTATGAGGACACCAATGACACCCAATATGAATCCACCAATGTTTTAACCAAAATGAGAGGGGCCTTACGCTATCCTTATGATTTACCCCAATGGTACATAATAATTTTCACCATAGATGGTGTTAAAATCAATCCTCACACCAATGCCAAATTCCTCAAGAAGTAATTCGCATATGCATTCTCTGCTCTATCCGAGCTGGTAAATGTAAAACTACTCATCAGCATCATCATAAAAGACGTCAAAATTTACAACACCAACCATCCTATATGATGTTAAACTAAATAAACCTATCTTTATTTGCATACCACATCAAGTTAAACTATTGTTCTGTCCTGACCACATGATGTTAAATTTTACTTCCTTCAAGAACTATATATGGATTGATTCCAATCCATAAGGGATACATAGGAATTCCTAGAAATTTTTTCATCATTTCCAACCCATGTTTCCACAAATATTTTTTATCTTTTTAGCCCCATTTCCCTTAGTTCTCTAAAGGTAATACGTAGGAATGCCTATAAAATTTGACTTCATGTCAAACCCAAGTTTCCACAAATATTTTTATCTTTTTTTCCTGATTGTCCTTAGTTCTATACAGGTAATATGTATAGCATGGTCGAGATATTTTTTATCCTCCTTCACAGCAGATTGGTCACCTCACCATGCCACATTTATATTTTTGAACGGCCCCACCCTATGTTCTGAGCTCTATGACCTTAAAATATGATCTCTCACATCCTAATCGCATGATGTTAGACTGCATAACATGTGCATCATTACCGAATGATGTTAAACTGTATGAAATTAATGAACTATGTATATCTTGATTCACATCCTCATGTGATACGTTGGAATTCCCATACATTTTTTCATCAGGTCCCGCCTCAGGTACCACAAATCCTACCATATTTTCGGCCTCTCGTCTTGAGTGTCCTGGGATCACATGTTGTGGTATGAGACCTCTTCATTCCTCACTCACATCTGGTTTATCACTATTGAATCATGTATCTCCTTCAAGGACATACCCTTTACCCTACACCCTTGAGAAAAGAAATTAAACTACATATATGAATATGAACTACATATGGATTGATTCCCATACGTATGGGATACATAGGAATGACAAAACATTTTGTCTTTGAGTCCAGCCCCGGGTTCCTCAATCATTTTCTCCATTCTAGTTTTACCTTATGGGTAAAAATATAATCCATAATCTAAGATCTCTCTTGTCCCACATGACGTTAAAATTCCATTTCCATCCTTATAGACATTAAACTGCCTAGCATTTATGATTATTTCTACATAACCTAAGAAGGTGAGTTTCCCTTCATCTTGCATGAAATTATAAAACATGGAACTTTGTCAGGTTCCCTCTCCTATGATATCTTGGAATGATTCCCCTCTTGGGGGGTGAATGGTGTGTTATTGAATTCTGTCCTCACCCATGTTGGTTTTTGAAAGGTGCTGTCAAGGGTTCTCTCAAATGAAGTGTGATTTCTTGGGTTTTTGGGTGCAGCAGAGTGACTGACCAAGGTTGTCTCTCAAAGGAGAAAAAAAAACTTCTTAAAGGGATTCTACAAAAAAAAGAGAATAAAAACACTACATGATAGGATGGGGATGCTTTTATCATTTATAAAACTAGAAGAAGTTTTCTGGAAAAAGATTGCCTTTTTTTAATTTGGAAATGAAGTTCGATTAAAAAGGCGCAACCAGAAGATGATTTCTTTAGAAAATATATTAAAAGGAATAATCGATCTAACTCTACATCTTCATTTACTTATTAATAATTATAATTTAAATTAACATCCACTTAATGATGATCCCCCACCTTGTTAACCCCAAAACCCAATGATAATTAACCTTACTATAAAGATGAAGTGAATTAAACCCTAGGATATCTTCGGAACATGTAATCGCATCACCCTGCCTTGATTGATGTTCTAAGTATAGCTTATGTCCAGTCATAAATTAAGGCACATACCCATTCTTGAACTGAGTACTTATTGATTTTAGGGATTATGTTTGATCTCTAAAAAATAATCTCATGTGGTTTTGAATTACTAGTTATGGTTTTCCCCTCACAGTTCACACAATTCTAGACCTCGAGTGTTTTTTGTTAACTATTCAATAGATAGCTTAGTTTCATTAAAATTTAAAACTCAATTATTAGATCAAAATATGTTAATTACAGTAGCCTATTTATTTAAAATAAATAAATGAATAATGATTGAGGTCGATTGATTAATAAAAATAACTAATCTTCCATGGGTGGCATAGTCATCATAGAAACGTTTTTCATGTCCAATGTTATAGAATGGGTAAAACCCAATCTCATTTCTACCCTTGATTCCAGCCCAATTAGGAAGGTTAAGGGAAAGTAAAAAAGAGGAAAACATGGGAATTCAGAAGAAAATATAAGAAATAGAAGAGGAATAAATAAGTTTGTTATGTAAAAAGAAATATTTCAAAACAAGAAAGAGAGGAAGGATTCGATGAAGGGATCATTGATTCAAGAGCTCCCCCTATAAGAATAAGGAGTTCCAGATCCTTTAAGGTGGTCAGAGGACTACTATATAACTCCAAAATGGTATCACTTCACTCATAGGATGAAGTTCTAAATGAGGTCCCCAAGCTGTTCTTTTATAGGAAAATTAGAAGGTTGTTTTGAGAATACATATTGTGTAAATCCATTTAGCTTTTAGTTTTCAGCCAATAAACAGTCGAATATCCCATTGAACAAAACTAGAATGTTGTAGCTCCACCTCATTCATATCTCCACGGAATGTGTGGCAAAATTTGGATGATTACAGCCATAGATATTGATAAAATATAGAACGCCAGTTTTGACTTGTGCAGATTTGATTCCCTTGACAGATCAATTCGGATGGGCATTTTAGAAGCTGAAGGGGACTTGGGATCTTTCGTAAGAAATTTAGCCCATTTTGTTTTGAATATTACCATAAAATTTCATCCCATATTCAGGAACAGATTTGTAGAAATATGAAAAATATTCGACAGATGTCTTTGGGCTCCCATGAAGATTGGCCTATTTCCCTTCTGGATCATCTCCAACCCCCCAAATCACATCCTCCTACAAAGAAATCATGAAAACAAGAATAATTTCCATTTGTAACAGAGATAAAAATTTAATAATTTAATAAAATGGGATGTGAAATTTGAAATAATTTTTGTAATATCAAATACCAAACTAGTTTAAAACAGTGATGTAAGGGTGAAATAATGTAGTGAATTGTGATACGATCACACCCCCACACTTACCCTTTTTCACTCTTGGGAAAAAAATCATATCATGTATTCTAATACAAATTTTGAAAAGTAAACATCAATATCAAAATAAATTTTAAAACACATATCATAGAGATTCAAAAATTCCACACCAAGAAACAAATGATATCATACCTCACAAAATCCATTATTTCATGTTCTCCATTTATAATATTAAATATATTTCCACTTCATTTGACCTACCATGCACACAAAACACTTACCTTACTTTTATTTTCTCTCATCACAAAAATGCCATTTTTTTGCAATGTATTTCTCATCCAAACACGTAAAAGGGTCACCGTAGGCTTGATAAATTCATACAACACCACCCAATGTTCCTCAAGGATATATGTTTTCACATGAATTTTCAAAGTTATTATGTGTCTTTAGGTTGGTAGGATTTAGATGTGAAACATTTTGAGGCTGAATGCGGAGGGTTTGAATCTTTTAAAGAAAAACTTCATTAATCTAATTTTCATTTTAATATGGTCTCCTCCTGAATTTCTTTATAATCAATTAAACTCCCTCATAAATAAAATTCATGCAAAGTTTACAGAAATATTCATTTTATAAAAAATATTCAATCTTCTCAAAAATAGTTTTTCGTGAAAGCTCCAGGAGGGAAAAACATTTTTTAGAAGCTCAAAAAAGGCATAACTTCACTTGTCATTAAAGCTCTAGAAAATGCACTGCTTTCAACAGAATGAATTTTTTCAGTAGAAAAGACAACTCTATAAATATTAATTTTCCACCCAAAGTATCACATAATGTGGTAGCACAACACAATATAGCTTCCCTCAAACTTATGTTCAACTACATTATGCAATTTCACTTCCAGAGTTGGTTGGATAGTGAAAATTGGCTTGTAATGTGGATAACCTAAAAATTTGTTCATGGCTTATAAGGGCTACATGGATTAAATGTTCAAGGTAGGCCACTATAAATAATGATTATTTTAAATAGGGTCTTTAATAACCAAAAAATTCCTCAATCATTTGAAACAGAAGTACCTCAAACCCTCATGTTTTGATAGGTATAAATCAAACTCTGGTTAAATCAAGCATGGTTTGGTTCTCTCAAGAAATGAGGTAAATGTAATGAATATGAAATTAATGGTTTAAAGCCTCACAAGAAAGTGATTTCAAATATAAAGACAGTGAGTTGTGACATGGGATTAAAAATTCAGAGTAATTTTCATGAAATTACTAAATATTTGACCATGAAACCAAGTCATTTTCAATATTCATTTAAGCTCAGTTTCAAGAGATAAATTTTTTCACATATTGATATGGATTTCAAAATAGTTATGAGATTAATTTCTTTATAAAATAATAAAAAAAAATTCAAAAAATTGAAAAATAAACACACAAAAGTTAAAAAACACACATTTTTTTGTTTTTTTAATCATTGAAAAACAGGAAAACAATTGAAATTACTAACATAAAAGGTTCCCTCCCCCAAGTAAAAAATATTTCATTGTCCTCAATGTGAACCCATGAGATGATATATGGACATGAAATGCATAATTTTAAATAGGACACATAATATAAAAGTAAAAGGGTTTGGAACATCCTGTTATAATTAAGTGATGACGGGGTCATGCAATGTGATGAAATCCACTACATCAGTAGGAAGTCCCTCAATGTATTTATTCAAACATTTCCCATTGACTGTAAAGCTCATTATAGTGTCATCTTGTGAGATCTCCACTTCACCATAAGAAAATATATTAGATTCAATATAAGGACCTAACCACCTAGAACACAACTTAACAGTCATCAGCTTCAGTTGTGAACAATAGAGAAATCCATTCTCTCCAACTTTAAATTCTTTTTTCCAGATCATTTTTTCTTGAGCATGTTTTTATCTTTCCTTATAGAGCCATGATTTCTCATATGAAGACAATCAAATCTCCTCATGCTCTTGAATTTTCAACTTCCTTTGGAATCCAGATTGTTCCAAATCCATGTTTCATTTCTTTATAACCCAATAATCATGATGATCATCCTCTATAAGGAGATGACACGCTTTCCCAAAAAAACAATCTGAAATGGAGACATACCAATGGGTGCCTTGTATGCTTTCCTATAAGCCCACAATGCATCATTAAAGTGATTTCTTCAATCCTTCTTATTTAGCTACACAATTTTCTCCAAAATCTCTTTCTACTCATGATTTGAAACCTCATCCTAGAAATTTGTTGGGGGGGTATGATTTTGATGTTCACTGTGTCACCCCATACTTACGAATGAGGGAAGAAAAATTTCAAATGCAGAAGTGGGTCCCTTTGTGACTAATGATGGCCTTTGGTACTCCAAACCTACAAAAAATTTGTGCTTTGACAACGTCCACTACAACATGAGAATCATCAGTCCTAGTAGCCTTAGCCCCCACCCATTTTCTCACATAATCAATAGAAACCAATATATTAAATAAAACCTATGTAAATAAGAAAAAAACCTATAAAATCAGTTCCACACACATCGAAAATCTCACAGAATAATATGGGTTATTGTGGCATATCATGTCTCCTAGAAATGGTTCATGTGTGTTAGTAACGTGATCACAACTTAAAATACACATGCGAATCATGTAATAAGCTAGTCTAATATAATATAGAGTCTAAAACATTCCTAAGTGTCCATTGGGTTCCAAAGTGTCAAACACAATAAAGTGTATGACATAATTGTAGAACATAATCAAACTCATGATCAGGAACACACCTCCTAAAGATTTGGTCACTACACATGTTCCATAGGTATGTATAATTCCAAACATAAAATCATGACTCCATATTTCTATTTTTTACTTGATGTTTCTTTAAATTTTTATATATTTTAGAGGAACCAAGGTTGTTAACTAATTAGGCATTCCAAGGATGCATACCTGAGATGGAATAAAGATTTTCATCGGAGAAAGTGTCCTGAAGTGTTACCTGGTCCATGGTGTCATCCTATAGTGTGTGAGTAAGCCTATCATGTGGTCGGCCACCATGTTTTTTGACCCCTTCTTGTCCTTTATCTCAATATCAAATTCTTGGAGAAGGAGAATCCATCAGATTATCCAGGGATTTGAATTTGGCTTCTTCAAGAGGTACCTCAGAGCTGTTTGGTTAGAAAAAGAAACTGTTTTAGATCCCAATAAATATGAAAAGAATTTATCTTAAGTGAATATGACAACAAGAAACTCTTTTTCCATGGTTGAGTAGTTTCATTGGGCTAAATCTAGGGTCCTTGATGCATAGGCAATCACATATGGACATCCCTTCACCCTCTGAGATAAGATATCTCCAACTACGAAGTTGGAGATGTCGCACATCAGCTCATATGGAAGCTCCCATCGCGGGGGATGTATGATCGGTGGAGTTCTCAAACACTTCTTTATATCATTAAAGAAAGTCCTGCAATAATCATCAAACACAAAATTATAATCCTTTTGAAGGAACTGTGACATAGGAAGAGAAATATTACTGAAATCCTTGATGAATCGCCGATAAAATCCTGCATACCCTAGGAAATATCTAACATCACACACACATGAATGATATAGTAAGGATGAAATAATGTGTATCTCAGATCTATAAACATCTATCCCATGTTTTGATAGTACATTCACAATGACAATGTGATGCTCTACCATGAAATGACACTTTTAAATGTTCAGGACCAGATTCTTCTCAATACAACGATTCAACACCTTTCCAAAACTATATATTCATTCATAAAATGAGTATTAATAAACTATAAAATCATCCATAAATACCTCCTTGAAGGCCTCATTAAAATTAGAAAAATACTCACCATGCATCTCTGGAAGGCACGTGGGGCGTTACAATGTCCAAATGGCATCCTTCGGTAGGAAAACATACTGAATGGACAAGTGAATGTTGTCTTCTCATGATCCTCCAGAGCAATAAGAACATTAAAATATCCAGAAAATCCATCCATGAAAAAATAAAGTGTCTTCCCAGCTAGTCTCTCAAGCGTTTTATCAATAAATGGGAGGGTAAAATGGTCATAGTGGGTGGAATGATTTAGTTTCCTATAATATATACACACACACACGTACTATTTCTCACCCTCATTAGAACTAACTCATCTTTCTCATTTTTAACAATAGTAAGACCATTTTTCTTAGGCACAACGTGAATAGGACTCACCCACTAGGAATCTGAAATTGGATAGATTATACCTGCATCAAGCAGTTTTTCAACCTCTTTTTTAACAACCTCATAAAGTGTTGGATTGAGTCTCCTTTGTGACTGCCTAATCGGTATAGACCCATCCTCCAAAAAATTCCTATTCATGAAAATGGAGTGGCTAATACCAAATATGTAAGCCAAGGTCCATCCGATTAAATTAATTCTCTCCCTCAAAACATTAAAATTTATTTCAACTTGTTCAAAAGAGATATTATTATCAATGGTAATAGGTAATCTTTTAACACTCAACAAGTTTGAGTATTTTAGATTAGGTGAAAATGGATTGAGATCCAATTTAGGGGGGTTCTATGTAACACCCCGAGCTTCCACGATACGCTTCTCATTCAATAATGCAATAGTTTGCATTGTACGCAACTTCGAGTTCTAAAACACCGCGACTAATAAAAGTAGCCGTTATGAATAGTAATAACCACTTTTTAAAATTATATAAATTTTATATTTCAAAATGGACTTCATTTTTGGATTCGGAATATCGAAATTAGCCTATGTTGAATTTTTGGTATTTTTCTAAGAACTTCTAATTTTTTATGAATAGTGAAAAATACTTAAAAAAAACTTTTTTAATCAAAATAATATATAGTGATAAATTATACTATTTAGTGGTTTTAAAGTATAATTAGAATATATTTTTACCATTTTATCTAATGGTGGTCATTATAATTAATTTAACATTTAAATTGGACATAAACAATTGCCAATCTTTTGATATAAATTGTTTCTTAAAAACACGCTATTTGTTGTGACAACGGGAATTAATTATAAAATTAATTAATGCAACTTATATGTTTGGAATTTTGTAAAATAGACATCATTTTTGAATTCGGAATATCAATTATAGCTTAGGGTGAAATTTTGGCATTGTTCTGAAAAACTTCAATTTTTGATGAATAGTGAAACCACTAAGTGGTAGTTAAATAACTGATTTTTCGTTTAAATGAAATATTACCACTTCTGTGATTTGATTTTAGAAAATCCGACATACATGGTTGTCATTAAGAAGTAAAATGTGGTTCAATGAGATTAAAATAACTTTTTGGTGAGTAGTAACTTTTAAGTTCTTAATCGCGATTAGAGGTAATTAGTGTAGTTTAAGGTACAAATAATGTTTTAATAATATGAAATGAGCTTGACACTTGTCCTACTCCTATTTTATGAGTCATGGCCGACCAAGAAAACCCATGGGTCGACTTGGGGACCCCATGGATCCACTTTAGTTGGAAAATGACACTAATATATATTTATTTAATGTTTAAATTAAATTGACACAAACATGAGTTGTTTTACTAAAATAGTTTTTATGTGGGGTTACACAAGTCCCAATTTTGACTATAAATATTAATTAGAAATCTAAAAAGATTTCCTACATCATAGTATTTATTTTATAATTTTTAGACATTAAATAAATTAAATTATTTATGACTTCATTATGATGCAGCGATGACCACATTATTTAACGATTTAAATAAAATGGTAAGATAATGAAAAATACAAGGCTTAAACTTGTCCAAAGCCAATTGGATGAGTATATTTCTAACCCTTATGACCTTATCCTCTAATTATATAAGTTTGGGACCTTTATATTTCGAAAAGCATTGTGTAATAATGTAACATTTCAATCTTTCCAAAAGAGCCCCTCCTCTCCACTTATAAAAGGCCCCCACCTCTCCCACCTTATTCACACCTTCATGCCATTTTCCTCGGCCAACCTCCACCCAAATACTCTCCCAACATCCGTCTATTACTCCTAGAAGCCTCACTTTGGGCAGAACCCTTCCCAAGGAAGCCTTTGGCTCAAATCAAAAAGAGTTACCCGATTTTGAGGTAATGTCTTCTCTAATGTTGTTTTGTTTTATTTTTCTTCTCCAACCCCCTAAACTCTTTTTATTCATTTATTTTGTAACAAAACCAGTATCCTAAATATACTAGGATGTTTTTATAATAAGTATTCGAGCTACACTTACACACACCTACATCTAATGGTTAAAGAACATACAGTTTCTGTGGATGGCGAATTTCTGCCTCACGAAACGATGATTGTTCAACACTCATATAACACCTTCAAAGGTGGACATTAAGACGTCACTATTTTTATATATGATATATAATATGTTTATGTTTTACTTATTCTTCTGTATTTCTCATTTATGGCATACTTTATGATTTCCATTATGGGTAAAACGCGATAATTTCATTTTAGGAAGTGCGGACTACCGCCCCCTCAAAGTGATTTGAATCGTTAATGCCATATGTGGGATGTATAAAGGATGGAGTAAATGGTATTAAACACTATATTATACTGGAATTATATTATACATTTATATCATTATGATTTCGTTCCATTAAATATGAAATTGAAATGAAAGTAGCATTCATGCGTACGTACAGCTTACCGTCTCCATGAACGGTGTATTTCATTTCTTACCTCTATATGTTACGTAATATTATAAATGAATGTATATACTGGATATATATGATATATATGACATCTAAATCATGAATATAATTCTGGAGATAATGGATATTCTACCACATAAACAACTTGTAATTATAAGAAGTTTATTGTTGACTCAAGTACCAAAGATCGACAAAACGACCGTTATTAACTTAAATAATTACATAATGTTAATATCATTGTAATAAGTGATATAATAAGGATAATTAAATTGAAAATGGTTCTTAATAAGGTATATATTAACTCTAGTTTATTATTCAGGAGGTTAAAGAATGGTTGAGTCAAGTCAGACACGAGGTAAGGGTTTACTTCACAACCTCTTCATTATCCAAGGTTGTTTATACATAATTATCTACTGGGACCTCGTTATCATCCACATCCATGTTTCTTAAAAATGACTTTCAAAACATTTTTACTATTAAATGGAAAATGGGTTAAAGTCATTTATACCCTTATACGTTTTTGAAAGGAATCTTACCGCCGTTTTCCAAACAATGTACTTTTTGACCTTTTTGACAAATTTAAGGTAAGAATGTTTTTTTATCTTATACGGCGGGTGCGGCTATTTTCCCCCATTATAACTTCGATGAAGCTTCCCTAACAAGCTTATAAGAATATTTTCAAAGTAAGTGTATTATTTTATAATTATGGGACTTTTAAATGATTTCAAAAAGGAGAGATATTTCTCTCAAATAGCTTTGATTTCATCTAAGTCAACATCCTTTGATGGGTTTTAAGTTTAATTGAAATTGATTTATGATACAAAACCTCCATTGAACATTTTGTGAAATATTTGACTGTGGATGTGTTATTTTTTATACCATCCATAGTTTATGGAGAAATTGTTGACATTTCGTATGCTAGTTTTAATACGAATATTTATGTTATGTTTAAACCTATTCATATGAGGAATGTATTGGACTTAATATGTGACGGGTGGAGCCTGCTATAGCGCCTCGATGCATCGGTAGGTCTCATGAGACATCTAGATGTGGAATTGGCCGAGGCCCTTTCCCAATTTGATTTATGGTTTTGGCCGAATCCTTAATCATTTTAGATGTCTTGGCCGAGGCCTTGACAAAATGTTTCAGAATGTCTGGCATTATGCATTCCATCATTATGAAAGTGGTTATTGATATTGCATGTGATTATTCGACCAGTAGGATATCCATGTGAAGAAGTGAATGGCATTATCTCATTTTACTTTTGTTATATTATGTTGATGTTCATGTTTAAAAAGGCTTTTGTTTTAGTTATAAATTGCCTTAAATTTTTATGTTTATTTATGAAAGCTTCCGCAATATTGTTATCCTTACTGAGCATCTGAGCTCACCCCTTTCAATGTTTTAATATTTTCTAGGATGTGAAGAAGTATTTTATGAATGACCTGGAGGGATAGTTAGAAGAGGATATGAGTGTGGACTATGAAGACTCTTTTATTAGTTTTTCACTTTATGATGTAATGTAACATTTATGAATGTATCTAGTGTTTCCAAGGCTACTAAACTAATCGGTCTTTCGAGACTTGATCTTTTGTGATCATGACAATGTTACGAAGTAATGCACCGACTCTTAGTAGCTGGGGTCGGGCATTACAGTTGGTATCAGAGGCAGTTTAGTACTAACCTTGGAAGCTAGATTTAGATAAACTCTGATTAGAGCACATAGCCCGAAGATAGACTTTGAAGATTATTATAGAAGAACTTCCTAAAATTTTGGTATTATAGAGATGTTATGAGTTTTCTGAGCAATACATCCCTGTATGGATACGAGCAGGTAGAGGCGGCTCTAGCACAGATGTACCTAGGGGTAAAACCCGAAAACACCGCTTTGAGCTAGACTCGAACGGGAACTGGTGCACGACAACGGGCCTTGCTGCACTCTTGGTTACGACACTCCCGGGGGATATGTTTAGGATAATTCTCGTTTTCTTTACAAACCACTATAAATGGTTATGAGTATATACTTCCTCAAAGAAAACCTTTTTATGATTATGGATTATATCCATAAATAGTTCAATTTATGTTAAGTGTTTTATAAGTATGGGATTATGTATTTTGATTCATAAACTGATCTAGTTTATGCCATTGTATAGAAATGGCGCCCCGTAGAAGGAAGGTGAACTCCATCAATATGTATGATCCAAAGAGTAAGAAGGATCATATCTTTCATGGTATTAAGCCAACATTTAGAAGGGAAATATTCTCCCATGTGTTATCAACATATGAAGAAATAGTATCATGTGTTAATAAGATAAGTAGAGAATTCTCTAAGTCTTATGACAACAAAGTAAAGCAAGAGAAGAAGAGAACGGTGGAACAAGAGACAGATAAAGGGAAAAAGGGAAAGAAAGATTTTCCATTATGTGATAGTTGTGGGAAGAATCACCCTGGTACATGTCTAAAAGGAATGGGAGTTTGTTATAAATGTGGAGAAAAGGGTCACCAGGCTCGTGATTGCAAGGGAAAGAAAGAGGCTATCAAAGTTGAATGCTATAATTGTAGAGAAATGGGTCATTATGCAAATGAATGTCCTAAGTGTCAGAGAAACTTACCTCAGAAAAGGCCAAGGGATCAAGGACAATCTTATGTTGTTACTACAGTTGAAGCAGAATAACTAATGTATTGGTGCTTTTGGACTCATGGATTATATTTTGGTTATTAGAATATTGTGATATATATATATATAAGGATTGTACTGTAGTACTTGTTGATTTCAGTAAGGTTTTAATATGATGAAGGTAATTATAATTTTAGTATGTGACAATAAGAGAAACATTACTTTGTTTGGGGAATCTGATAAATTGATTTCGGAATTAAGAGACCTTTTAGAGAAAGTCTGGATAGAGGTATTTTGGATAACTATAAAGGTTGGAATGGATTAAGTTGAACCGTGGATAGTATTGTTTAAGGTTAAAAAAATTTATGAAGATTATTTTTGGAATATTTTAATACTATAGTTTTAGGAAAAGGACAACCTGCAGGGTGGGGCATAACCCGTCGCATCGGACAAAGCTGCAGGAATCGAACCCACAACCATAGTGTGACAAGCCTTTTTTTCCTACCACTAGCCTACAGGAAGTCCCTGGTTATTTCAAAATAGTTTTACTAATCTAAATGGTATGTGTTAACATTTGGAACCTTATACAATTAGGATAAATAGAATATTTTTGAGTTCCGTTACCATTTGGAGTAAAAGTTGGGTTTGTGGTAAAAATTTATTAACGAATGAAAGTATACATAACAAGTATGTATATTCCCTTACGTTCTTAGTAAATCTCCTAAATAAATTCCTCAACATTATAAAAGGTAACTTAAAACAAAAATGTTGTCGGTTAAATTTTCCAACTGGGGATTCAATGTTCGTTTAACCAATCACAAGTTTGTGATTTTCTTGTGGTTAAACTTTCTCCTAATCCTGTTTTCTATAACTATCCATCAGACCTTGATGTTTTGTTTCTCCTCCATATCCATATTTTCATATAATCCTAGAATGGGCAATCTCGGGTGACCTTTGTACTTATCTTTCGTTCTTTTAATGTTATATTTTTATTAACCTTATTTCCGATGTGGGTTTTCCCCAAAGGTATTTTCTATTTTCAACCTTTTATTTTCAAAGAAAAAATTTCAAATTGCGAGGACGCAATTTACTGAAGGAGGGGAGAATGTAACACCCCGAGCTTCCACGATACGCTTCTCATTCAATAATGCAATAGTTTGCATTGTACGCAACTTCGAGTTCTAAAACACCGCGACTAATAAAAGTAGCCGTTATGAATAGTAATAACCACTTTTTAAAATTATAGAAATTTTATATTTTAAAATGGACTTCATTTTTGGATTCGGAATATCGAAATTAGCCTATGTTGAATTTTTGGTATTTTTCTAAGAACTTCTAATTTTTTATGAATAGTGAAAAATACTTAAAAAAATAATTTTTAATAAAAATAATCTATAGTGATAAATTATACTATTTAGTGGTTTTAAATTATAATTAGAATATATTTTTACCATTTTATTCAATGGTGGTCATTAGAATTAATTTAACATTGAAATTGGACATAAACAATTGCCAATCTTTTGATATAAATTATTTCTTAAAAACACGCTATTTGTTGTGACAACGGGAATTAATTATAAAATTAATTAATGCAACTTATATGTTTTGAATTTTGGAAAATAGACATCATTTTTTGAATTCGGAATATCAATTATAGCTTAGGGTGAAATTTTGGCATTGTTCTGAAAAACTTCAATTTTTGATGAATAGTGAAACCACTAAGTGGTAGTTAAATAACTGATTTTTCGTTTAAATGAAATATTACCACTTCTGTGATTTGATTTTCAAAAATCCGACATACATGGTTGTCATTAAGAAGTAAAATGTGGTTCAATGAGATTAAAATAATTTTTTGGTGAATAGTAACTTTTAAGTTCTTAATCGCGATTAGAGGTAATTAGTGTAGTTTAAGGTACAAATAATGTTTTAATAATATGAAATGAGCTTGACACTTGTCTTACTCCTATTTGATGTGTCATGGCCGACAAAGAAAACCCATGGGTTAACTTGGGGACCCCATGGACCCACTTTATTTGGAAAATGACATTAATATATATTTATTTAATGTTAAAATTAAATTGACACAAACATGAGTTGTTTTACTAAAATAGTTTTTAAGTGGGGTTACACAAGTCCAAATTTTGACTATAAATATTAATTAGAAAGATAAAAGGATTTACTACATCATAGTATTTTTTTTATAATTTTTCGACACTATATAAAGTAAATTATTTATGACATCATTATGATGCAGCGATGGCCTCATTATTTAACGATTTAAATAAAATGGGAGGATAATGAAAAAGCCAAGGCTTACACTTGTCCAAAGCCAATTGGTTGAGGAGATTTAGAACCCCTATCACCTTAGCCTCGAAGTATATAAGTGTGGGACCTTTAGAATCCGAAAATCATTGTGTAATAATGTAACATTTCAATCATTCCAAAAGAGCCCCTCCTCTCCACTTATAAAAGGCCCCCACCTCTCCCACCTTATTCACACCTTCAAGCCATTTGGCTCGGCCAACCTCTGCCCAACTACTCTCCCAACATCCCTCTATTACTCCTAGAAGCCTCACTTTGGGCAGAACTCTTCCCAAGGAAGCCTTTGGCTCAAATCAAAAAGAGTTACCCGATTTTGAGGTAATGTCTTCTCTAATGTTGTTTTGTTTTATTTTTCTTCTCCAACCCCCTAAACTCTTTTTATTCATTTCTTTTGTAACAACACCAGTATCCTCAATATACTAGGATGTTTTTATAAGAAGTATTAGAGCTACACTTACACACACCTACATCTAATGGTTAAAGAACATACAGTTTCTGTGGATGGCGAATTTCTGCCTCACGAAATGATGATTGTTCAACACTCATATAACACCTTCAAAGGTGGACATTAAGATGTCACTATTTTTATATATGATATATAATATGTTTATGTTTTACTTATGCTTATTTATTTCTCATTTATGGCATACTTTATGATTTCCATTATGGGTAAAACGCAATAATTTCATTTTAGGAAGTGTGGACTACCGCCCCCTCAAAGTGATTTGAATCGTTAATGCCATATGTGGGATGTATAAAGGATGGAGTAAATGTTATTATACACTATATTATACTGGAATTATATTATACATTTATATCATTATTATTTAGTTCCATTAAATATGAAATTGAAATGAAAGTAGCGTCCATGTGTACGTACGACTTACCGTCTCCATGAACGTTGCATTTCATTTCTTACCTCTAAATGTTACGTAATATTATAAATGAATGTATATACTGGATATATATGATATATATGACATCTAAATCATGAATATAATTCTAGAGAAAATGGATATTCTAACGCATATACAACTTGTAATTATAATAAGTTTATTGTTGACTCAAGTACCAAAGATCGACAAAACGACCGTTATTAACTTAAATAATTAGATAATGTTCATATCATTGTAATAAGGGATATAATAAGGATAATGAAATTGAAAATGGTTCTTAATAAGGTATATATTAACTCTAGTTTATTATTCAGGAGGTTAAAGAATGGTTGAGTCAAGTCAGACACGAGGTAAGGGTTTACTTCACAACCTCTTCATTATCCAAGGTTGTTTATACATAATTATCTACTGGGACCTCATTATCATCCACATCCATGTTTCTTAAAAATTTCATTCAAAAATTTTTTACTATTATATGGAAAATGGGTTAATGTCATTTATACCCTTATACGTTTTTGAAAGGAGTCTTACCGTCGTTTTCCAAACAATGTACTTTTTGACCTTTTTGACAAATTTAAGGTAAGAATGTTTTTTAACTTATACGGAGGGTGTGGCTATTTTCCGCCATTATAACTTCAACGAAGCTTCCCTAACAAGCTTGTAAGAATATTTTCAAAGTAAGTGTATTATTTTATAATTATTGGACTTTTAAATGATTTCAAAAAGGAGAGATATTTCTCTCAAATAGCTTTGATTTCATCTAAGTCAACATCCGTTGATGGGTTTTAAGTTTAATTGAAATTTATTTATGATAAAAAACCTCCATTGAACATTTTGTGAAATATTTGACTATGGATGTGTTATTTTTATACCATCCATAGTTTATGGAGAAATTGTTGACATTTCGTATGTTAGTTTTAATACGAATATTTATGTTATGTTTAAACCTATTCATATGAGGAATGTATTGGACTTAATATGTGACGGGTGGAGCCCGCTATAGCTCCTCGATGCATCGGTAGGTCTAATGAGACAACTAGACGTGGAATTGGCCGAGGCCCTTTCCCAATTTGATTTATGGTTTTGGCCGAGGCCTTAATCATTTTAGATGTCTTGGCCGAGGCCTTGAAAAAATGTTTCAGAATGTCTGGCATTATGCATTCCATCATTATGAAAGTGGTTATTGATATTGCATGTGATTATTCGACTAGTATGATATCCATGTGAAGAAGTGAATGACATTATCTCATTTTACTTTTTCCATATTATGTTGATGTTCATGTTTAAAAAGGCTTTTGTTTTAGTTATACATTGCCTTAAATTTTTATGTTTATTTATGAAAGCTTCCGCAATCTTGTTATCCTTACTGAGCATCTGAGCTCACCCCTTTCAATGTTTTAATATTTTCCAGGATGTGAAGAAGTATTTTATGAATGACCTGCAGGGATAGTCAGAAGAGGATATGAGTGTGGACTATGAAGACTTTGTTATTAGTTTTTCACTTTATGATGTAATGTAACATTTATGAATGTATCTAGTGTTTCCAAAGCTACTAAACTAATCGTTCTTTCGAGACTTGATCTTTTGTGATCATGCCAATGTTACGAAGTAATGCACCGACTATGGGTAGATGGGGTCGGGGCGTTACATTCTATATAGATGGAGATAGTGAAGGAATTGAAATATGTGCACAAAGAACATCAGTATCAGAATAGACATCATAAAAATCATAGATTTGTTCATAAAATCCATCAACATACTCAACATCTATATCATAATCAAAGTTCACTTGACCAAAATTAGAATATGAATCCATTCCACAATCAAATATAAGAGAGTGTTGTACATTAGAAACATGTGTGAAGGTACTAATATACATTAAACTAGAACCAATACTCATAATCTCCCTAATAATAAAAAATTCAAATTCCATGGGGTTTTTATGTGGTGGTTCAAAATGGGAGATAAAAAATGCAGAGTGGTCCCCTGAGGAGTACTTCATGGATTCCATAACATTAAATATCACAACATCATCTTGAAACTCCATGGAAAGTGTACCCTCATTGACATTATGATAGTCTTTATAGTTTTGAGGAAGGGTCTACCTAAGATAATGGGATCATGTGAACTTACTTAATCGTCCTCCATGTTAAGCATATAGAAATATACTGGGAAGATCATGTCTATTACCCAGATATGTACATCCTCAAGGACTCCAACTGGATATTTCGTTGCTCTATACACCAACTGCACCACAAATCTCATCGACTTCAACTCAACAACCTGTAAAGAAGAGAATACAGAGTGATGAATCATATTTATTGAACCACCCCAAACACAAAGAGCCTCAGAAAAGTGAAACTCCCTTATGGTGCATGGTAGGGTGAATGTCCCCAGATCCTTTCAATTTGTTGTCACTGCTAGATTTAGTGTAATGTGTGATGAATCATTCCTTCCAATATTGATCCTCTCATTTCCCTTGATCCATATTTGATTGGTATGATGTTCTTTTATGAATTTTTCATACCTTGGGATTTTCTTGGTGGCTTCAAGTAGAGGAATGTTGATCTCAACATGCTTGAATGTGTCAAAACATCTTTTTGCATTTCCTCTTCAGACATCTTCTAGGTTTCAACAAACCTATTCAGAAAAGGAAGGGTTTTAGGAGGAACAACATTAATCTTTTTCTTACCATTATCTTTCTCTTTTGGGTTTCTCATCAACCGGGTTGGAATGGGGCCTCTCCGGAGTTGAGGTGAATCCCAGGGGAATGATAGGTACATATGTATATGTAATTTTCTTCCAACTTCTCAATGTGATGGCACTAAACATCTTATTGGGATTTGGAGTAGGTTGGGAGGTAGATTTCTGGAGTTCTTACTTACTATTTCATGGAGGGCAGTAGCAATCTTGCTCATTTTAGTATTCAACTCCATCGGCTCCGAACCTTGACACTTCAGATCATTTTGTTGATTAAGAACAATTTTCTTCAAAAGACCATCAGTTATAGAATCTACCATTGTTTTAGAATTCCCCTGTTGTTGACTTGTTGATGTTTGAGCTTCAAATCACCGTTGGGGTTATTGGAAACCCTTTTGTAAGGTGGAGGCTGCTGGATGTTTTGTTGAAAATGGGTCATTTGTTGTTGTCCAGAGCCATAACTCATGTCCAATTGATCATTCCACCATTGGTTATATATTAGACCAAAAGAATAAAACTTCTTTTGGGGATATGGTTTTTGCTGCATCTATTGACATGGTCTCCTAGGAAACACTGCTGTAAGGTGGAGGCTGCTGGATGTTATTTTGGTTTATTCCAAAATTAAGGAGGAACATGAAATTCATTTAAGGTTTCTCTTGCAAACCTTAAAAGAAAAGAAACTATTTGGGAAATTCAGAAAGTGTGAGTTTTGGTTACAAAAAATTTCTTTCATTGGTCAAATTGTTTCAAAAAATGGCATAACTGTTGATCCTTCTAAAAAAAAGTTGTTTAATAATAGACAATACCCACAAATATAATCGAGATTCATAGTTTTCTTGGTTTGGTAGGTTATTACTGGAGGTTTGTAGAAAATCATGCACTGTTATCTAGTCCAATGACTAAGTTAACTTGAAAAGGTTTCAAGTTCATCTGGAGAAAGTAATGTGATGATTACTTTCCGGAATTGAAAAGAAGATTGGTGAATGATCCAGTTTTGGAACTACCATCTAGAAATGGCGTGTTTGTTATCTATAGTGATGCTTTGTTGAAGGGACCTTGTTGTGTCCTAATGCAGAATGATCAGGTAATTGCTTATTCTTCGTGTCAGTTGAAACCACATGAGTTAAATTACCCTACACATGACTTGTAATTAGTTGTTGTTGTTTTTTCTTTAAAAATTTGGAGGAACCATTTGTACGGAGTAAAATGTGAAATATATACTGACCAAAAATTTTAAAGTATATATTCACTCAAAAAGAATTGAACATGAGACATAGGAGATGGCTAGAATTAATCAAGGATTATGATTTCAGGATCCATTACCATCTGGGAAAAGCATATAAAGTGTCTTCTGCTTTGAGTAGAAAATGTAATGCTTCATTAAACATGTTACGTTTAGAACAAGATCCTTTGGTTTTCTATTTGATAAGCTTTGGCATAGAAGTTGTTAGTGCAAGAAATTCTTATGTTTTGTTTCAGGTGTCAATGAAATCATCTCTATCAGACAGAATAAATCAATCACATAAAGGAGACTATGAGTTGCCGAAAAAGGTAGAGTTGGTTAAGAAGGTTAAGTTGTATGATTTTAACGTTGATAATGATTGTGTTTTGAGGTTTGGGAAGAGATTATGTGTGCCTTGTGATTCACAGTTGAAGAATGAGTTGTTATGTGAAGCTCATAGTTCTCCATTTTCATTTCATTATGATAGTACTAAGATGTAAAGAGATATTTAGGAGTATTACTGGTGGGATGGAATGAAAATAGATATTTCTGATTTTACTGTGAAGTGTTTGAATTGTCATCAGGTTAAAGTAGAGCGGCAGTTATCGAAAGGGATTCTTCAGCCTCTACCTGTTCCAGAGTGAAAATGGGAAAATATATCCATGGACTTTGTTGTGGGGTTACCAAATACATCTCGATGTAATAATGAAATTTGGGTTATAGTTGATTGATTGACTAAATCTTCTCATTTACTTCCTTTTTGAGATACTTTGTCTCCAGATCAACTTGCTAGGTTTTATGTTAAAGAGATAGATAGGTTTCATGGAGTTCCCCTCTCCATTTTATCTAATCGTGATCACAGGTTTACTTCTATCTTTTGGAAAGGACTTCATAAGTCATTAGGTACTGAATTAAATTTTAGTATAGCTTTTCATCCTCAATCATATGGGAAATCAAAATGAAAAATTTATAAATTGAAGGATATGTTACGTGATTTCTCTATGGATTATCAGTGAAGTTGGGACCAACATCTTTCATTGGTTGAATTTTCATATAATAACAGTTTTCATTCCAGTATACATATGGCTCCATTTGAGGAATTATATGGAAAGCGTTGTTGAACAACAACTTTTTGGGATGAAGTAGGTGAAAGGAAGCTGATGGGACTAGAATTGGTAGAAGAGATGGCATAGAAAGTTCAGTTGATTCAGAAGAACATGATAACATCTTAGAGCAGACAAAAACGTTTTACAGATAACCAGAGGAAGGATATTTCTTTTAATGTAGATGATCATGTATTTCTCAAAGTTTCTCCATAGAAAAGTGTGATATATTTTGGTAAGAAGGGAATGTTGAGTCCGAGGTCCATTGGACCTTATGAAATTATGGAGAAAATTGGATCAGTTGCGTACAGAGTGGCTTTACCTCCATGTTTATCCCAGGTACACAATGTTTTTAATGTTTCGATGTTAAAAAAGTATATGCTATATCCATATCATGTTTTGATCACAGAGGTAGTTCAGTTGGAAGATAATATTTCTTATGAAGAACAACCAATTCAGATTCTTTACCATAGAGAGAAAGTGTTGCGGAATAAGTTAATTCACCAGGTAAAGGTTTTGTGAAAAATCCATATGATTGAAGAGGCAATGATGGAATCTGAAAATGCTATGAGGGATAAATACCCACACTTATTTTTATTTGTAAAATTGTGAGGACGAAATTCCCAAAGGTGGGAAGGATGTAACACCCTAGGTAAAAAAAGAATTAGACATATTTCATATTTATTAATACCTGTGAGTTATATATTAATTTTACTTTAAAAGGATTGATATGTTCGATAGTGTACCAAATACACAACAACAGGTTTCTTTAAAATCTCATGTTGCACACTAATAATAATATATTATTATTTCAAATGGAAATTAACTCCTTGTCGTTGTATTGGAGGGAATGAACAAAACTAACTACAATATGATTATATATTCTTGTTGAATGTATTTACTTTTATCCAATAAAAAGTTAGAGGCATAAAATTTGAATGAATTTTATTTTAAGCATAATTTACATTAAAAGGCCGATTTACCACCTTTTAAGGGAGAACCCTCTTTAAATCTAGTTTTGGTCACTTTAATAAATTCTATTTGAACAAATAAAGTCCTCCATTAGAATAGAGACATAAAAATTTACTTTGTGTGAATTTTTGGTATTTTTTCGATAAAGTTCATTTTATAATGAATAGTGAAAAATATTGTGTATTAATTCAAAACTGCATTTTAATCTAATTTATTTATATGGGTATTTTATCTCTTTAATTGTTTATAATGTGTAATTAGAATATATTTTTACCATTTAATCCAATGTTGGTCATTGAAATTAATTTCACTTTGAAAGTGGACATAAACAAGTGTCAATCTTTTGATAGTTATTATTTATTACAGACACACTATTTGTTTTAACAATGAGAATTAATTTTAAATTAATTAATGCCACTTATATGTAAAATTGAAATCATTTCTGAATTCGGAATATCAAATAAATCTTAGGCTGAATTTTTGGTATTTTTCTCAAAAAATTCAATTTTTGATGAATAGTGAAACCACTTAGTAGTAGTTAAATAAACCTGACTTTTTCATTTAAATGAAATTTTACCACTTCTGTGAATTGAATTTCTAAAATATGACATATATGGTTGTTATCTGTAAGTAAAATGTGGTTCAATAAGATGAAAATAATATTTGGTGAGTAGTATCTTTTGACTTATTTTCCACGGTTAAAGGTAAATAGGGTAATTCAAGGTAAAAAGAATGTTATAATAATTCAAAATTATCTTTACACTTGTCCAAACCTTATTTTTTGAGTAATTAATGAACATGGGATTCTTTGGGTCGATTTTGGGACCCCATTGAGCCACGTGGGAGTGATAATGATAATTTAGATTAATTAATTTAATGTAAAGGCCAAAATGACATAAACAAAAATCTTTTAGTAATTAATTTTTATATAGTGTTATATAAGTAATCCTTTTGACTATAAATATTTGTTGGAAATGTAAATGTTTTTCTATATCATGGTATTTTTTTATAAGTTTTAGACATCAAATAAATTAAATTATTTATGGCACAATAATGATGCAGAGTTTACCTAATTAGTAAATGATTTAAATAAATAAGATTATAATGATTAAAATATTATCCAAAACCTATCCAATTATTATTGGATGATTTTATTTCTACTATGAGTCATCTTATCTTCAACTTTAATGATTTTTGTATCTTTAGAAACTTAATATAATTATATAATAAAATAATACTATCACACTTTCCGAAAGAGCCCCTCCACTCCCCCTTATAAATAGAGACCACTTATGACCAATTCCCCACACCTCTAAAGCCCTTTGACTCATCCAAACTCTACCCAATTAAGCTCCATACATCTCTCTCCTCCTTCTAGAAGACATTTATTAGGTAGAAGAAACTTCAAGAATTCCTTTTGGTTCAACCCAAAGGAAGTTACCCAAATTAAAGAGATTAAAGAACGATCACATCAAGTTGGACACGAGGTAAGGGACTTTCTTTCAATCTCATTTCATTGAGGCATATTTTGTTTTAATACATGACTTTATTTTATACTCTGTATAAACACCCTTGACTTTTCGAAGGGAATATTTTTCTACGAAGCATTTTACTAAATGAAAAAAAAGGAATGTTTCATTTAACATAAGCGGTGGCAACGATCTTTTCTTCCACCGCGAGTATGATTTGATCTTTGTCTTACTCAACAAGCTGTAATGTTTTTAAAAGAAAATAAATAGCATATACTCTTTTATGTATTTTGGTATTGAAAATGGTTTTGATAATGGATTTGGTATGTCAATATATTTATGTGATATATTGTGATTGAAATGTGGAAATGTTTTCTTTCCACTATATTTGTTTTATGTATTATGATTTTATAATGGTACGTGGACATTAGATGGGTGGTTATGTGATAAACCAAATGACGGGTGGTTCCGTGAATACCAGAATGGGTCTTTACGTTATAACCTCCAATGCATTGGGTATTGAAGTCGGCCGTATGGATATTCCATTTAATGATATGTGTGGAAGTTGATCGTATGGTCATTCCTTTTAAGTATGTTTATGTCCCAAGTTACCTTTATATGTTATTTGTTCGTTATATTGGTTTTATGGTAATATTTTGGTTAAAAAATGGCAGTCAATGATCTTTTTTTCATTGAAGAGTATTTACTACTTCATAAAGGTTAAAAGTATTACTTTTGATTAAGTATTCATGGTTTACATGTTGTTTTGAAAAACTAATAGTTTCCTTCATTGTGTATCACTTACTGAGATTTTTATGCTCATCCCGAGTTTTTTGAAATGATTTTCATATGACATAAAGTGGAATAGGGTTAAGGATGAGATCAAGGAAAAGTCATTCCATCTAAAACATGGAACTAGACCTGGCTCTTTTTTCAAAGAGTTTATATTTTATGAAAAAATAGAAACTGAGTAGAAGTGTCTACTTTGTAATATTTTTCAATGTAATAGTTATGGCCTAACTCTCTAAAATCTAAACCTGAAAATATCCTCAATGTGAATTATTCATTTAATTCGTGATTATGTAATTTTTTAAGGCCGGGTCCTTATAATTGTTTCTTGTATGACTAGTCTAAAGGAATAAGAAATGGGATGGGAACCATCACCCTCTTGATCTACCTATCCTATTGTGATTTTTCACTTTGTGTGCTTCCTTTAGTCTCCACATAAACCCTGAAACACTCTAAAATTGTGTTCCCTATTTGTTTTACATATCCTCCTTATACATTAATCCATCCTCCTTGGGATCCCCTCATGGATTTAGTATGAATCTTCATCTCTATAGGATGTTAACCATGCATAATCCCCAAACCATCTCTCATGGACACACCATTCACAACATGATATCAGGTATGATGTTACCTTTTTTTTCTCACACCGAGAATGACTCACATGATCTTAGAGTAAGCAGTGACCACGACATCCTCTTTTGGCAGCTAACCACATGTAATCCCCAGCATTCCCTTGGGCTAGTAACCATGCATAATCCCCATTCCCCATTACTAAAAAATGTGGAATTTGATGCCTAACCTTTACATAGGGTATGTAGGAAACCTCATACAGGTTCAATCCAATCTCTCTCCCACAATCCATCTGTTCTGTTCATTTTGAATCTGTAACACCCTAAGATTTTATATTCTTAATTTCATTAATGTCTTGTTTTGTACGCTACACCAAAAGGATCTTGCACAACATGCATCCTTGACTTGCCTTGTATCACACGCAATCACGACCTTCCTCGATAGCGTGTGTAGTACGCAATAACGAGTTTCACTAAACAACAATATGCTATTAAAATATTATTAAAACTAGCCGTTATGAATAGAAATAACCACTTTTTGAAATTTTGTAAATTTTATTTTTCAAAATGGACTTCATTTTTGGATTCGGATTGTCGAAATTAGCTTTGGGTGAAATTTTGGTAATTTTCGGATAACTTTCATATTTTGATGAATAGTGAAAATTACTAAATTTTAATTAAAAACAACTTTTTCAATCGAAATAATTAATAGTGATAAATTATTAATTTGAGTGGTTTAAAATATATTTAGAATATATTTTTACAATTTAATAAAATTTTGGTCATTGGATATAATTTCACATTTAAACCAGACATAAACCAGTGTCAATCTTTTGATAGTTATTATCTCTTAAGAACACGCTATTTGTTTTGACGACGGGAATTAATTTTTAAATTAATTAATGCAACTGATATGTTTTGAATTTGGTAAAATATACATCATTTTTGAGTTCATAATATCAAATATATCTTAGGCCTAATTTTTGGTATTTTTCTGGAAACTTTCATTTTTTGATGAATAGTGAAACCACTAAGTGGTAGTTAAAAAAATGAATATTTTATAAAACAAAATTTTACCGCTTCTGTGAATGGAATTTCAAAATTCCGAGAGACACGGTTGATGTCAGTAAGTAAAATGTGGTTCAATGAGATGAAAATAATTTTTGGTGAATAGTAACTTTTTACTTTTTTTTACCACGATTAAAATTAAATAGGGTAATTAAGGGTACAAATGATATTATTATTACCCTAACACGTGTCCTAATTCTATTGGATAAGTGTAATTCGACCAAAAACAACCTTATGAATGAAATATGACCATTTAGGCCCACTTGGATTAGATTGGGACATTTATTATTATTTAATTCAAAGAAGAGTTAAAAGAGTTAAAATCAATGTTTATTTACTAAAATATTTTTAATATAGGATAAATACGATTGTAAATATTCATTATAAAGCTAATAAGATTTTATACATAATGATATTTTATTTATAATTTTTAGACATTAAATAATTTAATTTATTTATGACACAATGATGATGCAGTAATTACCATAATAGTGAAACATTAGAATAATTGATATTATAAATACCCAAATAAGTGTAATTTGAGACTTTTTATGAATTACAATAATTTTATAGGTTAATATGACATGTTAATATTGATTTAATTAACTTCTTTAGAACTAATCATTCTGTTATGATTTTCACAATAATCAATTACTAAATAGTGTCAAAATTGACATAAAATAGTTTTTAAAACAAATATTATATTATTAATTGTTATTTTATTCCTAAAAATATAAGGATCAGCCAAATGAATTAGATAAGGTTATATATATTAATAATAAACATCTTGGGGTTCGTTTGGATTTTTATAGTAAGTTTATTAACCTTATAGTGTAAGAACACAAGAAGACACAGTAAAAGTAAAATTATTTAACTTAATGTTAAATCTAAATGATAAAGTAAAAATAGGAACCTAAAATTGTCTAAATTATATTTGATGAGAGGATTGCGACCCATCACCACCTTAACTTCGAAATAAATCAATTTGGAGCTATTTAAAACCGAATCTGGCTTTATTATAAAATAATATTTTTAGTTATTCCAATGGTACCCCTCTCCTCCCTTATAAAAGGGAACCTCCTCCCTCTCTTCCTCACACCAATTTGAGCCTTCATGCTCGGCCAAACCCTGCAAATTTCTTCTCTCCACTTTCCTAGAAACATCCTAGAGGTTCTGGTCTTCCTCAAAGACCAATTTTAGTGCCCTAAAAGGAGGTCTCAAAGAGGCGCTTCAAAGAAGAGGTAATGCCCGTTACCGATTCTTTCATCTTTATTTCTTCTTCCACTTCTTCTTCTTTAGTTGTTTCATCATGAAGTAATAACATCAGTATCACTCATATACTGATATATTATTATAACTATGAAACAACCCTATTTCACCATCTATCCATCCTACGGAAAAAGAAATCACCGCGCGTGCGTACGTACGGAATACTGTCTCCACGCCGTGGTGTAATATATTTTCCACCACCACCTTACTTGGATGGGTATAATGGTGTACATAATTACAATATATGATTATTGTAAAGTGATATTGATTCTTAAATATTATAAATACACTTCAATACAATTCCACGATCATGAGAACGATATCATCCCTCGTGCGTACGTACGGACTACCGTCTCCACGACGCGATGAGATTCATTCTCCACGTTAACCATTCATGAATGATTATAAAGTATATATAATAATTAATAATGAAATATATGACATAATAATTATTATGGATTTATGTGTACATATATGTATTTCATCTACTTAATTCCATTCAAGTCAATAAGGAAACGAAAATAGCGTTCATGCGTACGTACGGTCTACCACCTCCATGAACGGTGTATTTCATTCCATTTACTGATCTATTAAATATATGTATATTCTGAATATATATTATATATAAATAATGTTTTATATTCTGGAATTAATTAATCATGATCTAAGTAATCATATGAATAATTACAATTCAAAACACGGACGACAAATTAAACGATTTTACCCAAAACGCTCTTTAACATGGAATTTACAAATGAACGGGTAAAATAAAGTCATAAGTGAACCATATATGATATCATAACAATGAGTATGATTCTGGAATAAGTCAATGATACTATTTAAATCATTATACAGGAGGTTTGGACACTTACGAAGCAAATCGGAACTAAGGTAAGAGAAATATCACAATCTCATTTTTATCCGAGATTGTTTATACTTTAGTATTTACTAGGGTGTATTTTATCATCCACATACATGTTTCCTCAATATGTAATATTATTTAAATCAACCTACAATTGTTTAATTCCAATTTTACCTTTCGGTGAGTTTTTAGTAAAAGATATGAAAGGAATCTTTTGTCTTTTTTCGTACGATGTACTTTTTGACTTTTCTGACAAATGTACGAGAAGAATGTTTTTTAACTTATACGGAATGAATGGATTTTTAAAACATTATTTCCAAGAAGATTCCTTTAAAAGTATTCATGTTTATTTTTAATAAAATTCTTTTAGTTTAGAATTGTATGACATGTTATGAAATGAAAAAAAAATTGAAGTAGAAAGGATATTTTCCTCAAGATTGGAATTCAACTGTTTTATCAAAATTATTTTCCATCTAAGATAATATAGGGTCCTGTTTCTATCCCTAATATTACATTGATTTGATTATGTTGTTATGGACTTATTTTTATTAATTCCTTTATCTTATATGAATGGTTTTATGATGTCATGTTGTTTAAGATTCCCATTTTTATTACATGGGTTATGCTATGACGTATGGTTTATGATTTTTTGGCTCACATAAGAATGGTATCATTATGAGATGGGTGGGACCTATATCTCCCTCCAATGCATTGGGTAAAGATTTTGTGTCTCATGAGATAGACATGGCTGGAACGGTAGGTTATACCAGTTCAGTGAAACAGGACTGAAACGAGGGTGACTCGGTTCAGAAATGGACTTTGTCCACTAAGATAGTCATGGAAATGACTCTTGACTAACAATAAATGATTCTCTATGATTATGTGTGTATGCCACAAAGTTTCATGTTTTAAGTTATGATTATTGGGATTTCATTTCACTACTATGATTTATCCCATGTTATGAAATTATGGTCTCTTTTGCAGGTTAAGATTTCCAAAATGTTATGTTCTTATGAATATGATGTGATTGATATTTATTTTGTTTACCCTTACTGAGAATTTGAGCTCACCCTTTTATGTTTTCTTTTCCCCAGGATATAAAGAATGGTTTTAGGTAAAAAAAAGGGAAGATCTTTATGGGAGATGTTGATGATCTTTCACCACGATTAGAAGATTATATTCCGAGTTTCCAAAGACACTAAACTATTACGATCCCTGTGTGTGTGTTTTTGTTATGTACTAAGTACTCTGAAAAAGTAATGTAATGTCCATGTACATCAAGCTTCGGGTATTTACAGTTGGTATCAGAGGAAAGGTTTAGTCAACCTTTGGAAACTAGGATGTGAGAACGTTAGTGATATCCCTAGAGATATTTCTAAGGTGTGTCTAGGGATGTCCCTAAGGATAAGTATACGTATAGGATATGGTACTAGAACTATGGTAATAATCAGAGAATTTAACCTAAGATGATAGATATTAAGGTTACTCCCCCTTTACTATGTTGTTTTCCCTAGCATTATTTTTGCCTCTCACACTATTCTTTTTGGGTTTTAGACGATGGCTGGAACCCGAAGGAACTGTGTTGATCACTGTAATGGACAATGCAATGATTGTCCTCCTGAACAAACAAGTGCTATGGGAGATGGAGTGAAAAATATTATTGCTATACTTACACAAGATATGAATCATTCTGGACTTCCAAATGAACAGAGAAGGGACCAATATTCTATTGAGTCCTTCATGAGGCAACACACACCTTCTTTCAGTGGGTCTTCTAATCCACTTGTTGCTGAACAATGTATCAGTACCACTGAAAAGATATTTTCAGTTCTTCAATGTTCTGAACATGATAAAGTCATCTTAGCAGTATATCCTTTGGAAGGTGAAGCTGATCAATGGTGGAATCTTATCAAGAATACAAGGCCAAGAGATGAAATTGAGTCCATGGAATGGGACGAGTTCAAGAACTTGTTTTTCAGTAAGTACTTCCCTCGTATTCTTCGAACAAAGATAGAAAAGGAGTTTCTTGAGCTGAAGCAGAAGGATGATGAATCTATTGGTATATACGAAGCGAATTTTACAAGACTTGCAAGGTATGAATCTGGCATTATCATCCAAACTGAAAGTAAAGTTGATCGATTTTTCAGTGGCTTACAACCAAGTCTTCGAAGGGCATTAGCTATAAGAGACTTCAGTAGCTATGAAGAAATTGTGCGTTGTGCTATCATGGTAGAAATGGAAGTTGGTGTTACTTATCAATCTCATAGTTTTGACAAGAAATGAAAGATGGATTTCAAGGAGAAATCTCAGAATAATAGTGAAAAGAAGATGAATGTTTCCTTATGCTCAACGTGTGGAAAGAAGCATGGTGGAGATTGTCTTAAAGGGACTAGAAAATGTTTTAAGTGTGGAAAAGAAGGTCATCGAGCAGCTGAGTGTCGAAGTAATGGAAAAAGGGTTTCTAATGATGTGAATAAAGAAAAGACTGCAGAGAACGCACCAACAATACTTCAATGCTTCATGTGCAAGGAAATGGGGCATTATGCTAATAAATGCCCTAATCCAAGGGTTAGTGATGATCGACACGAGCAACCACATAAGGCAAAGGACAAAGGGAAGTCACATGCGATCACCATTGGCGATGTTGAATATGACAATGATGTGGTGGAATGATTAAGTGTTTATGTAATGGGATTCTAGAATAATGTTGTATATAGTATCGTGGAGTATTGGAAAATTTATGTATTGGTCTATTGTGGTATTCAATAATTTTATGGCATCGGTAACCATGAAAAGTGATTGAAATATTTTTGGAAAGCAGATGATATGCACATAATGAAGGGATAAAGAGAATCTAATATGTTTGAAAGTATTCATGAGCTCATGATTGATATAAGTACTATGTGATATCATGGTTTGAGGATATAGAATTTTGAGGATTTTGGTATGTGAAAAGAGTTATCTTTGGACAACACTCATGTTTTCACTAAGATTCAATGGGTATTCATTTTTCAAGAGATTACATGATTATGGTATTCACATGACTGGAATGTGACGAACAAGATATATGGGGGATAAATGATGGTATTCACATGCTTGGTTGATGAAATTTCAATAATCGTTTTCTTTATACTATGAAGTTGGGCCAAAGTATTTTAGATAAGACTAAAGATTGGAATGGATTATGTTGGAAATAAGTTAGTATTGTTTAAGGATAAAACTTTTTTTGATATTTTTGATGGGATGTTATAGTAATATAAAAAGGACAACCTGCAGGACGGGCCACAGCCCATCGCGTCGGACAAGGCTGTGAGAATCGAACCCACAACCGAAGTGCGACTGGCCTTTATCGCCTACCACTGGCCTACAGGAAGTCCCTGTTTAGTAGAAACTAGTTTTATTATATTAAGAAGTATGATATAATAAGTATAAGTCCATTTTAGAAACCATATACGATTAATCTCACTATAGATGGACTTTTTTATTTTTTGATAACTTTTCTAACCTTTTTTTTGAGACAGATGGAATGACCCATCATTCCATCACATGATCTGATAACACATCACGAATGAAAAATTCAACTTCTTTCTTTAAGAGATGAAGTATAAATTGTCCAAAGAATGGACAACGGTGAGACTATACCAAAATCACGAAAGTATTTCTTCTAATTCCAATTTATCAACTTTAGAGAAATGATCTTGAAAACCGAAAATGTTGTCCTAGTGCTCTTATATCTGATGAATCAGATGGTACCTTAGATCGTCATAAATTTATGGCTTTCTGATTGCTGGCTTTTCTATAGCCATGTTCTCTACCACTCTCCATCATAACTTTATGGTTAGATTTCTCTTCCATATCCATATGTTCACCTATGTGGAAACCTAGTGATTAGTTTATTTGGGTAACCATTACGTTTCATAATTTTTTTTAAAGATTGGTTTTGGTCTTCCTTTTTACGATGTGGGTTTCTATTAAAGAAACTTTTGAGTAGTAAACCATTTATAACCCCGATGAATTTTGAGGGCGAAATTCATTTTAAGGGGGGTAGAATGTTACACCCTGAGATTTTATATTCTTAATTTCATTAATGTTTTGTGTTGTACGCTACACCCAAAGGAGCTTGCACAACACGCATCCTTGACTTGCCTTGTATCACACGCAATCACGACCTTCCTCGATAGCGTGTGTAGTACGCAATAACGAGTTTCACTAAACAACAATATGCTATTAAAATATTATTAAAACAAGCCGTTATGAATAGTAATAACCACTTTTTGAAATTTTTTAAATTTTATTTTTCAAAATGAACTTCATTTTTGGATTCAGAATGTCGAAATTAGCTTTGGGTGAAATTTTGATAATTTTTGGATAACTTTCATATTTTGATGAATAATGAAAATTACTAAATATTAATTAAAAACAACTTTTTCAATCAAAATAATTAATAGTGATAAATTATTAATTTGAGTGGTTTTAAAGTATATTTAGAATATATTTTTACAATTTAATAAAATGTTGGTCATTAGATATAATTTCACATTTAAACCAGACATAAACCAGTGTCAATCTTTTGATAGTTATTATCTCTTAAGAACACGTTATTTGTTTTGACGACGAGAATTAATTTTTAAATTAATTAATTCAACTGATATGTTTTGAATTTGGTAAAATAGAAATCATTTTTGAGTTCATAATATCAAATATAGCTTAGGCCTAATGATTGGAATTTTTCTGGAAACTTTCATTTTTTGATGAATTGTGAAACCAGTAAGTGGTAGTTAAAAAAATGAATTTTTCATAAAACATAATTTTATCACTTCTGTGAATGAAATTTCAAAAATCCTAGAGACACGGTTGATATCAGTAAGTAAATTTTGGTTCAATGAGATGAAAATAATTTTTGGTGAATAGTAACGTTTTACTTTTTTTTAACACGGTTAAAAGTAAATAGGGTAATTAAGGGTACAAATGATATTATTATTACCCTAACACATGTCCTAATTCTATTGGATAAGTATAATTCGACCAAAAACAACCTTAGGAATAAAATATGACCATTTAGGCCCACTTGGATTAGATTGAGACATTTATTATTATTTAATTCAAAGAAGATTTAAAAGAGTTAAAATCAATGTATATTTACTAAAACATTTTTAATATAGGATAAATACGATTGTAAATATTCATTATAAATATAATAAGATTTCCTAAATAATTATATTTTATTTATAATTTTTAGACATTAAACAATTTAATTTATTTATGACACAATGATGATGCAGTAATTAGCATAATAGTGAAAGATTAGAATAATTGATATTATAAATACCCAAATAAGTGTAATTTGAGACTTTTTATGAATTAAACTAATTGTATAGGTTAATATGACATGTTAATATTGATTTAATTAACTTCTTTAGAACTAATCATTCTGTTATGAGTTTCACAAAAATCAATTACTAAATAGTGTCAAAATTGACATAAAATAGTTTTTAAAACAAATATTATATTATTAATTGTTATTTTATTCCTAAAAATCTAAGGTTCGGTCAAATGACTTAGATAAGGTTATATATATTAATAATAAACAACTTGGGGTTCGTTTGGATTTTTATAGTAAGTTTATTAACCTTATAGTGTAAGAACACAAGAAGACACGGTAAAAGTAAAATTATTTAACTTAATGTTAAATATAATGATAAGGTTAAAATAGGAACCCAAACTTGTCTAAATTCTATTGGATGAGATTATTTCGACCCATCACCTCCTTATCTTCGAAATAAATCAATTTGGAGCTATTTAAAACAGAATTTGGCTTTATAATAAAATAATATTTTTAGTTATTCCAAAGGTACCCCTCTCCTCCCTTATAAAAGGGCATCTCCTCCCTCTCTTCCTCACACCAATTTGAGCCTTCAAGATCAGCCAACCCCTGCCAATTTCTTCTCTCCACTTCCCTAGCAACATCCTAGAGGTTCCGGTCTTCCTCAAAGACCAATTTTAGTGCCCTAAAAGGAGGTCTCAAAGAGGCGCTTCAAAGAAGAGGTAATGCCCGTTACCGATTCTTTCATCTTTATTTCTTATTCCACTTCTTCTTCTTTAGTTGTTTCACCATAATGTAATAACATCAGTATCAATAATATACTGATATGTTATTATAAGTATGAAACAACCCTATTTCACCATCTATCCATCCTACGGAAAAAGAAATCACCGCGCGTGCGTACGTACGGAATACCGTCTCCACGTCGTGGTGTAATCTATTTTCCACCACCACCTTACTTGGATGGGTATAATGGTGTAAATTATTACTATATATGATTATTGTAAAATGATATTGATTCTGAAATAGTATACATACACTCCAATACAATTCCACGATAATGAGAATGATATCATCACTCGTGCGTACGTACGGACTACCGTCTCCACGACGCGATGAGATTCATTCTCCACGTTAACCATTCATGAATGATTATAAAGTATATATAATAATTAATAATGAAATATATGACATAATAATGATTCTGGATTTATTTGTACATATATGTAATTCATCTACTTAATTCCATTCAACTCAATAAGGAAACGAAAATAGCGTTCATGCGTACGTACGGTCTACCGTCTCCATGAACGGTGTATTTCATTCCATTTAGTGATCTATTAAATATATGTATATTCTGAATATATATTATATATAAATAATGTTTTATATTATTTAATTAATTAATCATGATCTATGTAATCATATGAATAATTACAATTCAAAACACGGACGACAAACGAAACGATTTTACCCAAAACGCTCTTTAACATGGAATTTACAAATGAACGGGTAAAATAAAGTCATAAGTGAACCATATATGATATCATAAAAATGAGTATGATTCTGGAATAAGTCAATGACATTATATAAATCATTATACATGAGGTTCGGACACTTACGAAGAAAATTGGACCTAAGGTAAGGGAAATATCACAATCTCATTTTTATCCGAGATTGTTTATACTTTAGTATATACTGGGGTGTATTTTATCATCCACATCCATGTTTCCTCAATATGTAATATTATTTACATCCACCTACAATTTTTTAAATCCAATTTTACCTTTCGGTGAGTTTTTAGTTAAAGATATGAAAGGAAACTTTTGTCGTTTTTCGTACGATGTACTTTTTGACTTTTCCGACAAATGTATGAGAAGAATGCTTTTTAACTTATACGGCATGAATGGATTTTTAAAACATTATTTCCAAGAAGCATCCTTTAAAAGTTTTCAAGTTTATTTTTTAATAAAATTCTTTTAGTTTAGAATTGTATGACATGTTAAGAAATGAAAAATGTTTTTGAAGTAGAAAGGATATTTTCCTCAAGAATGGAATTCAACTGTTTTATGAAAATTATTTTCCATCAAAGATAATATAGGGTCCTGTTTCTATCCCTATTATCACATTGATTTGATTATGTTGTGATGGAATTATTTTTATGAATTCCTTTAACTTATATGAATTGTTTTATGATGTCATGTTGTTTAAGATTCCCATTTTTATTACATGGGTTATGCTATGATGTATGGTTTATGATTTTTTGGCACACATAAGAATGGTATCATTATGAGATGGGTGGGACCTATATATCCCTCCAATGCATTGGGTAATGATTTTATATCTCATGAGATAGAAATGGATGGAATGGTAGGTTATACTGGTTCAGTGAAACAGGACTGAAACAAGGGTGACTCGGTTCAGAAATGGACTTTTTCCACTAAGATAGTCCTGGCAATGAGTCTTGACTAACAATAAATGATTATCTATGATTATTTTTGTATCCCAAAAAGTTTCATGTTTTATGTTATGATTATTGAGATTTCATTTCACTACTTTGATTTATCCCATGTTATGAAATTATTCTCTCTTTTGCAGGTTAAGATTTCCAAAATGTTATGTTCTTATGAATATGATGTGATTGATATTTATTTTTTTTACCCTTACTGAGCATTTGAGCTCACCCTTTTTTGTTTTATTTTCCCCAGGATATAAAGAAAGGTTTTAGGTAAAAAAAAGGGAATATCTTTAAGGGAGATGTTAAAGATCTTTCACCACGATTAGAAGATTATATTCCGAGTTTCCAAAGACACTAAACTATTACGATCCTTGTGTGTGTCTTTTTTGTTATGTACTAAATATTCCGCAAATATAATGTAATGTTCATGTACGTCAAGATTCGGGTCTTTACAGAATCGGTTCACCTTTATCTTTCATGACATTAAACTGTATCCCCCAGCCAAAATATGGGGGGTTTTATCCATTCTAGGTATTTTGTAAGCCTCTTCTAGGTTCAATCCTGAAAAATAGTAAACTATTATGCTCCTTATTAGGGATGTACCCTCTTGACGTCACATCTCTTTTTGGGACACATCCCCCAAATCTACCTCCACAAGGTGTTCTAATCCCTATAGGGAAGCTAAGCATGGATAATCCACACACAATTCACATCCATCTGTCCAAGAGTGTCACTCTTGTGATGAGCTGCTAACCATATGTAATTCTCGTCATGTCTCTAGGTCATTGTCCTTTGTGTACAACCGAATGATATGTCACATTACTAAACTACATCGACTTTGATTCAAAACCACTATAATACATAGGAATCCTCTCAAATTTCAATCCCAATACCCATGTCCTATCACAGTCATTCCCTTGATACTTTGTGTCTTGGGAAGATCTTTCCCCCAATCGGAGGTTCCACCTCTTTTGGGTCCCAACCCATGCTCTCAATTTCTCCCAAGCCACTTGCCTATCTTTTTCATCACCCCATCCAAAACAATGTGGATGTTGATTCGAAACCACCTAGATACATAAGAAACCTCCCTATGATTCAATCCCAAAACTATCATCTCTGCATTAGTTCCATCTTATGCATCCTAATAGTTTAACACTTTCCCCATATCCATCCGAATTTCACCAGATCTGGCACATCCGAGTGAACTCATTAAATTCACATAGGAAACTAACCGTGCATAATCCTAAGCCTTATGCTCCATCACTTCACCCTTATCATAGTGGTGTCATTTCAACTTATTCTGGAAGATATCCAAGCATATTCCCTATTCACCTCATTATTTCTTTTTGAAGCACTCGAACACCTAATCATGTGTAAGACCCACATCATCCACACTCATCCAACCAAGAGCGTCCCTCTTGCGATGGGCATCTAACCATGTGTAAACCCTGATCCACCATATAAAACTATATGGAATTTGATCCATAAATTATACACAAGGTAATAAGGAAACCTCTCAATGGTTCGACCCCAGCCAATGGTAAACCTTAGTGTCCCCATTGTTGGGGCCTAAATTTGTTAATCCTCCCTTAGTAGTGTTTATATCAGCATTCACAACGTAAAATCATTCCTTTTTTGGAAAATATATCTTCGGTTGGTCCTCATTGGGAATTTTGATCCATCCATCAAGTAAAACTTCCAGGTGCTCCCTCCTAGGGACGTACCGATCTGATCCACTATTTTTAGTTTTATGATCAGTCTGATCTGTTTCCGCACGACATTAAACTCTTTACATTCCCCATGTTAAATGTGGGAGGATGGGGAAAACCTCAGTGACATGCCTTTAGCATAGGATTCCCAAAAATCAATATGGGATTCATCAAGCATACATTCCCTTAAAAAGCTCTCTCATAATGGAATATTTAGGTGTACCAATGTTCTAGTGTCCAAACATTCTAGTGATTCCAAACGTGACTACACTCTTCAACAAAATTCGATGCCCTGAACTAAACCTTAGGAATGTCCTGATAGTAGCAGTGTAATTTACAGGTGTCCAAAAAGAGATAGTACTGGGAGGAGTTTTACGAACATGAACATAATCTTTATAGGATACCTGGACTAGGAGACATCTTCCAATGATGAATATATGGATGAAAAACCGACATCCCATCATACTATTTCGTTCAAGGAGGAAAAATCATTCATGAAGTGATGAATGACACTGACCATTGAAAAACAGGAATGCAGGGTACATTGTAGTCCACCAGAGAATGTGAAGCATGCTTATGAAGGTGTTCCCATGTGAAATCATCCAAAATATTATCAAAATTTACAAATTTACTTTTTTTAAAAATATAGTTTTAAGGATAAAATTGTATTTTTTCGTATCTCGTGTCTTGTAAACACCAATGAAAAGTATATAATATTTAATTAAATAAACAACATATAAATATAATTAAAATTATTCACCAATGATTATATTTTAAATTTATCTAAGTAAAACTCATTTTTGAACATTAACTATGTTTTTCATAAAATGATTTCCTTTATATTCAGAAGGTTTTTATCTTTATTTCGAATTAATTGATCGCCAAAAAATTCATTATATATAAATATGTAAACCACATTTTCAAAATTTAATTAATCTTATGAAAATTAGATATTCCAATGGCTTGGTGGAAAATAATATATTAAATAATAATATTTTAACAATATGTAATGATTCATTTAAACTCAGTGTTACATGTCACAAAAACTAAACTCGCTATTGTGTTTAACAGAATAAAAACATGGTGATTTATGTAATGTAGGATAAATTTAGTGTTATGTTTAATGAAACATATACTCATTGTTCCGTGTAACAAAAATTATCAGAAAGATTAAATTCTTTTTAAAAAAAATTCACCAAATCTCATGGTGTTATTGGGACCACCATGCCCATTTTGGCCTTGTTTTTTCAACATAAGAACACAAACAATGCACTATAACTAGTAAAACATTGTACCATGGGTGTGAAATTTCCCATAATGAATGGAATTCTTATTAGCACATCCTTTAAAATTTCTTTTGTCTTCTTAGCTTGGTCCTTACTTCATCCAAGAGTCTCCAACACGTTAAGAACCTTTTATCAACCATATAGGATCCATATAACATCATAAAATACTAAATCCTGATAACTAATAATTATTAATGTGATTAAAGAACATTGTACCTATAATCATCTAATTTAATTCACCCAAATATCCATGGATGAATATTTTGAAAACAAATTCATCATAGTGATACTAAGATTATATATATGGAACATCAAATCATTAATCACTTTTCCTTTCAGTATATCATGTACTACTATAAAAACAACATCATCCTCATCCAAAAATATCTTCCAAATTTCTATCTTCTAGTTATCTATGATATTTAGATACAATATTAGAAACTTCTTCTCTTTATTAACAAGCTAGGATATTTCAATGAATACTCGAAACATCACATTTACAATGATTCTTCTTCACATCTTCCTCTTAACTTTCTTAGGTTTTCAAAAATAATTCCCACCCAATGATGTTTCTTCATAGATATATTTAAATCAATGAATATTATACATTAATTTACTATTATTGATAGTAGAAAAAACAAACAAAATTTGGGATTAAAAACTCCTCTATATTATCGATTATCAATATCATCTTACAACGTTATGTATTGTGAATATGTGCTAATCACATCTCTTTATAAACATGCATTTAATTTATCTACCCCTTTCTCATCAATAATTTTATTTTTCTTTCTCATCCATATTTTCATTTTACTCTCCCACTAGTGAAAAGAAATACAAATTACAACAAGATATGGTATCATTCATAATCAAGAAATATAGAATAATTCATTCTCCTTTTATCCAATGTGATACGTGCTCATTGCAAGAAAAAAGAGGTTTTTAGTTAGAAAATAATATTTTTCATAATAAATTGAACATGAAAGTAATCATAAATTAAATCAATTAAAAAATATATCCAGATATTTTCAATCTATATCCAGGATGATATAATTTATGATACTACTTGTGATACCAATTGTGATACATATTTTCAAAGAATTTGATCAACCCAAATTTCCCATACTAACTTCCATATACAAGATGGAAAAGATAAATTAAAATAACATGATACAATATCCTAGGAACACCATCCAATTTTTATTTTAATTCATTTGATAAAAAATATCCACCCTTTATGGTAGACACTATTTTTGAATAATAATGATGAGAGATTGTGCTAAAATAAATTTTCAATGAAACCATCTTGAATTGCTTTCTTGAAATTTTTTATATTTGTATGAGATAATTTTTTTGGAATCTTATTTATCATTATTAAACTGTCTCCCCCAAAAGGTAACCACTCTTTAAATATTTCATAATGTTTAATCTCTTCAAGAATAGATTTCTGGATGTTCCAATATAAACAATAAGACAAAATGGTTTCAGATTTCTATCCAACACTGAATATTCCTTATTAATCATGAAATATTTAGGTATTATCATCCCATTTACATTAGATACATTTTTTATAACATGGATAAATTTTTTGACAAGGTTAATTTGAATCATAAAAAATATTTTCATGTTTTTTGAATCCATTTGAGTCGGATAGATTCTTCATCATATATGAACATTACAACTTCTTAGGATTTATCCCCATTTAAATGATCCTCTTTTGATCTTCACTATTTTAATTACTATACCATAACTACAATACACAATTCCTATAAACGTTTTAGCACCAATAATATCTCCAAACCAAGATCTTTTCTACTGTAATGTTTTGTTTCCAAAAATTCCAGACCCATGATCAATTTTTTTTTACGTTTCTCCACAATTTCATATAATATTCTTGGTGAACTAACAAACATAATTTTTATTAATTTTAAAATTCATGTAATTTCCAGTCTATCATCATTTCCTACCCAGATGAATCATACATGTTTTCATTTTAGCCATGTAGTTTTAATGAAAACTGAAATAGAAAATTCATGAAATGAAGATATAGACAGTACTATCTTCTATGAGATTTCTTAAAAATGATCATCAAATTATGTCATGATATTATTTTTACATAATTGTGGTATTTTTATAATATAATATTTATTATAATTTATTGTAATGACAACTCCATAATTCATTTATTGCGATGTATTAACATTTTTCATTTCCTTATTAGTAAATTGGATTTCCAATTGCTTTCATATCATATTGAGGGAATTATTTAGATCTTCAATAAGTTTCATTATATCTTCACAATCTGTCATTTTCTTTATAATATCATAACAATAATTTTTTATCCTCTCATTTAAAAAAGTTGAAATTTACTTTATCCTATTGTATTTAATATCCCATTTTGCATTCTCAAAATGAATTCATCTTTTAATATTTTATTCCAATGCATAAATCTTCTCAAATTATTTAATAGAATAATCCTTCTCTTGGATTTTGTTGATAAACTCCTCTTTAATATTGGAGAATCTTTCATTAAGATCCCTATACACATTTTATTTAAAAATAACATGTTTTGAAATTTTAATGTAAGTTAGAGCTTATTTTCATTAATCCTTACCCATGTTATCTTTATCACCTTCAAGATTAGTGATATTTTCATGGTGAATTTCAAAAAACCCAAAATTAGTGCGATAAATTATTTGGGAGACGAATTCATCATATATTTAAAATCATTAAATGTTATGTTATTTGATATATAATCACTTCTACTAATTCATGATTATTATTTAGGGTAGATTTAATTAGATTCAACACATATGTCAGGTTTACATTAATCACATGATCCCAGTACTTTAGTTAGGTTTTACATATCCTTGGATATTGAAACAACAATTTTTTCATCTCCAACAATTTCATATATGGATTCATAATTTCTCAGAAAGACTGAAACTTATTCCTCTATTAGAAAGAAGTACATATTCCTCATCATATTATTCTATTATTTTTTCATCTTCATTAATGTATTATAATAATTTGTGTTATTACATGAAAAAGATATAAATTCTCCAAAACTTCACTACATAATAATTACATGAAATAAAATTTAGACCTTTAAGGAGGAAAACCATAAATTGAGAATCAAATCATTGGTGAAACTTGATGATTTAATACTAATTGATAATTCAATAGTGGTTAACCACCCATTTGATACCACATGAAGAAGATCGGTTGGGGAGATGTCATACACTTAGAGGTTGAGGGGTGAATTAGTGTAGGAGTCCAATTTCCCCATTTTCAATCCCTTCACACTTTTATTTCCTTCACTATTAGGTTATGATTCTCTTGTTATCTCTCCCCTCCTATCTCTCTGTTGTTATTTGTTCTTTAATTAAACATTGTTGAATACACACACATGCATATAGAAGACATGATGATTTATAAGGACCAATATTAAAAAAAAGCCAGTCCATGATATAATCTGGGTTCCACTATGATCATATGATACATTAGTATCAACCTCTGAATACAATTGGGTTGGGATTATCCTTAAATCCTTTATTGGTGCATCTCGTACTCTAAAAAATATGTATCATTATAACACCATCTCATTCATTGCACATTTTTATAGATAACAAATAGAGAGTCTTACTCTTCAAAACTAATATAATTTTTTTGATGTGATGCTTCCATTTGTGTTATTAGTTTTCTGTCACATACATAGAAGCATTGATGGTATTATTATTTTTTATGAAAAATTAAATTCCACACTTTTTGCTCTTTATATTATCATGATATAAGTGCTAACATTCATTCTTAGAAGCAAAGATTCATTCTCACTATTTTTATTTTTATTTATATGAATTTTTTTCACCACACCTCTTATATTCTTACATATAATAAAAACTAGGTTCATGAATCAATTTTAACTAGATTTATCATACTATAATAGTCACACAGAACAATATTCATAATAAGTGTTGTGTCTGATAATCTTCAATCTTTCCACGCACATGAATATTCTTCTCTCTAAAAATGGCAGTGTTGAACTCCCTCACTTCTTTAAACTAAATAGTATATCATATGAATAAAAGTGTCAAAACACACATTACTCTATCTTATTATTATAAAATATTCAATGAATGATACTTTACAACTCCTTCTATTTCATCACACCTCTATATGAATATAAATTAGTTTTCACAACAAAATTAATTATGATTGAATTTGAATTTAAAATTCCAACTCACAATATTTTTTAACGAATTTTAAAACACCTTATACTTATATTCTATCAATTGGATCATGTTGATATTATAGATAAAATTTATATTACTAAACACAACCTCATATATTATGTTATGGAGATCTTAAGTAATCTAGTAATCCACATTACAAAAACCGTTTTAAAATTAACCAAAACCCTCAAAATGAAATGAACTATAACTTCGTGTGGAAAACATAGTTGTTGGAATCTAAAAAGGAAACCACCATTGTATAATAATAATGATAGTTTCTATTTTTACCTACTTCTATAAACTTTTCCATGGAGTTATCTACCATATTCATGGTATCTTCTATTGTTTATTTTATAATGTGGATCCATCTGGTGACCATGGTTTGCTTGAACACCATAACAGGCAGAGTGGCTTACCAAAGTCATAAATAAAGACTCAAAAAAACACAATAAGAAACTTCATATACCTTAATGCAGTTTTTTTACACTTTAACACTAAAAGAATACCATAGTGACCACCATGATATTTTTTGGCTTTGTCGTTGCACACTGGAACCCAACCAATGCACCACAACAAGAAAAATGCCTTACCATAGGTGTGACCTTTAACATGTTGTACCAATATCTCTTAAAAACATCCTCCAAAATGGGGTTTTTATTCCTAGATTTTCATTCCTTCTAAAAACATCCTTCACAACTTAAAGAAACTTATATCAACTATAGAGACTACATCCAACATCAATGAAGTTTGAATCATCATAATCCAATTAGGATAAATGTCAATAAAGAATATTTCACTTAACATCATCTGATTTACATAATCCAAATTTATAGTTATATTCATATAATCTCTTTTGAATATTAAATCATCAATCATTTATTCCTTTAATAAATAAATTAGTTCAAATGCATGAAAATCATCCTCAACAAAACTAATCTTCCAAAGGCTATTTATTCAATAATCTAAGATATTTATACTCCATCTAGAAAACATATTATACTAATTATCATTCTTGTATAAATAAAATAATACTCATTTAATTAAAAATACCAAACTTATTATTAACTTATTCTTCTTGGAATGTTTGGGTTATTAAGAATAATATATATGAATATGAGGCTTTTTCATCAATATATTGACATAAATGAATGTTCCATATTAATTGAATTCTATTTAAAGTAAATAATAGAAAAAAATTGGTAATAATAGAAAAAAAACATATCTATCCAAATATTAAATTAGTTTAGTTCATCTAATCCACTAATTACCCATTTGAAAATATCCTTTTCCTTGGACCAAGAGATTACGCATGAGACCTAGAAAATGTCAATCTAAAAAAGTTTATATGTTTCTATAAATTATTTAGTGAAATAATTATTATATATTTCAAAAATTTAAATTATGATAAAATTTCCATTCACTTAATGAAAACTCAAGTTGGGTCCAAGATGTCATAACTATTCATATGGGCAGACACATCCAATAATTGTTAATCAAATACCGATGCTTGATTATAGTCATTCCCAACGACATTATATTATGAAAAAATCTCAAAAGAATTTAAATGTGTGTCAAATTAGGAATAGATACATGTAGGGAACATATTCTAAAACTTCTAGTCCATGTATCCATATACAATGTTCAGATAACTAACCCCAATAACCCACATATTACTATATATTTGGTTTACTTTATGAGAGTTAATCAGAATAAAATTTCACCAAATAATATTCTATGAATAACCATTTGTATATTTACACAAGTTAACCTAATCATATTGATCTTAACATATCATTACATCTTAATATTATGGTCATCAATCAATTATATCAAGGATATACAAATATTTATGAGGGTTGTTATCATACCATCTCATATATTTTACTCTAAAATTAAATAAATGAATGACTACGTATTTTCACTAATATACATTATATGATATAAAATATCCCTAATATAACAATACATTACTCTATTTTGGGGGGAAACACTATCGGTATCCTACATTATTATATTATTTTCTCCCATGTATCTAATACCAAGAAAACATGTATAACATTTATAATCATGTTATGTAAGTGGAATCATTAAAAGATCTATAATATTATCCTTTTTAATAAATTGAAACATTTTTATATTTCAAGTATAAATTATATATTGAATTTTATGAAATATATTGAAAACATTTTTGGAGTTTGGATGACACCTGGGTTATTTAGATTTTGAAACAACTCCACTATTATCATAAAAGAGTTGAATTTGATGCACGAGGCTTAGGGAAAATACCATATAAATAATTAACTTATTTATCCAAATAACTAATTTAAAGACACCATATACTATGATATATTCTTAATCATTTATAGAATTAATAACTTTTATATTCTAGGAAATTTTTCCACTTACCACTCTAACATTATTCAAAAATAACAATCCTCACCACCAAATAATAAGAATATATATTTAGTATTATCACATAATATACTATTTTCATAGATAGAAAATATATTTTACATGTATTTGATTGGTATCTACCCAGAATACATAATTAATAAGATATATTATTTTGAGTTCATAGCATAACATTATTGAATAATAAAACTATTGCGGTATATATAATATGATTTATCCATCATTTTAAATTATAGCTAAAGGAATGTAGTTTTGACATCTATGTTGTCAACCATGTATACTTTCATTTAGTCATAATATTCTACAATGGATAATATAATTCAATTTTATTTTTATCATAACCATAGTAGAAAAAAATTTGAAATATTCCATATAATTAATTTGTTGAAAACATTTACCTACCATGCAATCTTCATAGATAAACTCTATACCGTCCAAGTTAATCTTCTTATAAAGCATCCAATTTCACCCATTGTGTTTTAATAATTCTTATGAATTTATCAAGTTGGATATATTTTTAGTTCACATGTATTACATTTCATGTTATATTAAATATAATAATTTATTAGAGTTTTAAATCGTGATGGGATGTTGGTAAGATTTTGGATCATCTTCATGTTGGTTCCGGGTGTAGTAGAAGAATGAATTGGGAAGTACCCAAATTTTATTTTTTCAATAATCAATGATCGATATGAGACATATGTGATTATGAACACCATGATCAATATAATTGAATCAATGAAATATACAAGGTATGGAAGGCCAAAACTGAGAGAGGAGAAAAAAAATATTGTTTATAATTAACTTAATTAGATAAAGAATTGCCGCTTAGGAATAATTTTTCATTGATGAATCCAATGATAGATCCACAGTGCACCATCATTTCATTGTATAAACCAAGTGTATATTACCTACATCAATGATTCACACATGTTATATGAATCTACATACATTATCAAAGGAGTTTTTGGGTGATATCATCGAAAATCCAAACACTTGTGTCGTACACCTTTGATCACTTTGAGTACCGCTTCCAAAGCATTCTCTTTGATCTGGCTGAGGAGGATTGATCTCGGTTCTTGGGAGAATTCTTGGATATGGGAGATTTCATGTCTTGAGGGGATTCTCCAAGATTTTAGTGCACTACCAAAAAATGAAATTTGACTACCTTGAGAAAAAATCATATTTGGGTATTTGTATTCTTAGTGTTAAAATAAAATAATTACATAAGTTTCATTGATTATTTTATTTAATCCTAGGAAAACTCAATGTAATATAGTACTAATAATAATACAAATTCTATAAACGTGGTTAAATTTTGAATTATAATTCAATATTATTTAATTAAATAATATTCAAATTTTATTATTTCTCACTTGACCATTAAAATCAGTCTATCATTCCTCCTCAATATTTAATGGCCCTTGAATAAACTATATTTATTTATTAAATAATTTACTCAACATTATTCACCTATAAATAAATAATTATTATATTCACTAAAGAGAAAATAAATATTTTAAAAATATTCCACTTAGAATATATTACCTCGAATAACTACTGATCGAAAAAATGCGATCAAGCATATATGAATAGTAATTAATCCACATGTGGGAATAGAATTTATTCAACTTGTTAAATGATTATCATATTAATTAATTTAGATTTTAGATACACTTATTTTGTGACCCTTTAGGCCTTTTTTTCAATTGAATAAGGAAAACTAACCTAATGTCCGAGTTTATCATCTAGCAACACCCCAAGGCACGATATAGAATGAATTTAATATCTCAACGACATGTTACATCATACGGATTCCCACTCTGTAATATAATAAATTTATAACAACATCCTTAATCGAGAAGGTTGCATGACAGTACCATCAACCTATATTGTTGATATAAATTTATTTGACTTTCTATAAATAGAACTTTTCTATGGGACACCATGGACAAGGATTTCTTTAGGATTTTTAATTTTTATAAAAGGTCCTAAGATATTTACTTTCATTAATGAATAGAAGGGATAAATAATTTCTGACATTATTCATTAATTCAGAATTAATTGTGATGCATCGAACATATCCTACCTCTCCACAAACATTGTTGTCATAGTTTTTATTAACACATCAAAGTACATGAATTATAATATTCATTAATAATATTATTAAAGTATAAAGACCAATAGAGACATCAAAATATAGGAACATCCAATGACATGTGTACATGTATATTTTCAACTTGTGGGTCTCATTATAATAATATCCTACTCAATATTACCAAGTGAGTACACCATGAAAAGGTTCCTCAAAGTCCTATGAGTCTCCAACCTTGATACCCTATATCATTTGTGACCCTAAAATGATATCATCAAACTATAGAATAATTATTCAAGAATAGGGTCATAGCACCTATGGGTTCGCATCATAGTAGGGAACTACTATCTACTTTTAGTGTGATATCTACTAATAAGACATTATCACATTCTATGTAATGCAGAAGAATAATAACAATGTGATAAGTAGTTTATTAATATTCAAAAAATTGAATACTTGTTTATCATAAAGTACAAAGAAGATGTTCTTGGTAACCAACTCCAACAGACTACCAATTTCACTAGAGCCAACTGCTAACAACCTATAGTCCCCTAGCTCTCACATGATACTCATACTTCTAATATGATAGGTCTTTAATCAAGGGGTCTTAAACATTCTATTCTATTGGTACTATACACACTAAAAATTCACCCCTTTGATAACAATCCATCAAGAGGTGATATTTCCAAAATATGTTCTTTGTCTGTTGGTGTGACCATGGATCTTTTGAAAGATCCACTGCTGTAGTATTATCATAATTAAATGTGATAGGTTATTTATTTCTAAGTAGAACATAATGATATTATACAATGTTTTGAATCAAACTAGATTCCTTGGATACATCAAAAGCTACTATATACATATAATCCACTGTAGAATCATCAAAAACTAGATTCTTTTAAATCTTTTATCTCACATCTCCTCCGTTGCGATAGAAATATTATCTTGATTGAAACTTCATATCATTGTAATTTTCTGAAAACTAGCATATGTATAACCCATACTGACCCGCTCCTCATATCATTAATTCAATAAGAATAAATCCTTAGTTATTCGTAGATACATAAGGATAACCTTAACATCATTCTAATTTTTTCCCGTAGGATCTTTTTGATATATTCCTGCCAACCTGAATTCATACACAACATCAAGTATAGTACATAAAATGGAATACATTATTGAACCTATTGCTAAAGTGTATGAGATCATAATCATTCTTTCTATATCTTGTGGTATCTGGGGAAACATTTTTATAGAAATATGTAAACTATGTGACATTAAAACCAATCTAATCATGGATTGTTTCATACTAAATCTTTTTAGTATCTGATAAATATAAGTACATTGACATAGTCTATGCAACCTCTTGTATCTATCAAGAATTATATTGATCCCTAGAATATGGGTTGTTTAACCTAATTTCATCATGGAGAAGCACTTATTTAATTAGTTCTTATAGATTTTAAGACAATTATTTCATTTAAAATAATTAATATTTCATCAACAAACACTGCTTAGATAATGACCACATTCCATTTTAACATCATGTAAACAAATGGATCACATTCATTCTTAATGAAACTAAATTCTTTTATGGTTTCATCTTATCAAATTTTCTATGTCCTGGATGCTTTCTTTATTCCATAAATGGATCTCTGTAACTTTCAAATCCTTTTTGAATCACCTGGAGCCAAAAATCCTTCTGGTTGTTTCATATAGGCATCTTCCTGATGCTTCCCATTAAAGAATGCAGTTTTGACATCGATATTCCAAATCTCATAGTAATAGTAATATGATATGAAAAGTATACTTTTGATGGATTTGAAGATTAAAACTAGAAAAAGGATTAATCATAGTGAATTACTTGACTCTATTTAAACCCTTTAGCCACTACCATTTATTTACATACACTTACATTACCTTCCATGTCGATTTTCCTATTGAATACGCGTTTTAATCTATTAGATTTACATCAATTGGCGCATCGACCTGAACCCAAATATGGTTTTGATACCTTCTATTTCAGAATTCATGGATTATTACTATATTTTAGATTCTAATATCTCTACTACTTCCTTATGGGAGAGATGTTTTTAATTATCAACCAATAATGAGTTACCGTACTAAATAACCAGAAATCCATACATCACTTATTCTCCTACCTCTCTTACTATCTTATGCCATACCTGAGTTTTAGGAACAACTTCTTCCATGTTGACCTTTGGATTTTTTTCTATACCAAGTATTTTGTATATTTAGCATTAACTTCATCAAATTCAATATTCCCCTCAGTATCATTTATGATGATGTGATCCCTCTTAAGTAATATGGCTTTTCTGCCAACAATCACTTTCTTGTCTTAGGGGTTGTATAGGTAGTATCCATTTTTTTCCTTGGGATAACCTATAAAGATACACCCCATGCCCCGGGGTTATAGATTGTTACCCGATAAGGCCTTAATAAACACATAGTAACCCCATACAAGTGTATGCAATAAAATGGGTTTCTTTCCACTCCCTAAATCTAAGGGAATTCCATTTTCTTTTTAGTTGGTACATAGTTTAATTTGTATACCATAGTTTTTAATTCATATCCCTAAAAGGAAAAAATAAGGTCATACATGACTCATCATCGACCTTACTATGTATAAAAAGTTATGGTTCCTCCTTTCAATCACTCCATTCCTCTATTATGTGTAAGTAGAAGTGATTTGAGATAGAATACCATACTACAAAATAAAATAGATGAACTCCTGGTTAAGATATTCACCACCTCAATCAGATCAAAGATACTTTATCTTTTAACCAAGTTGATTCATTAATTAATTATTGAATTCTATGAATTTCTAAAAGGAATCAAACATATATCTCATCAAGTAAATATAGACATATCTACTCAAGTCATTAGTACATGTTATAAAGTAGGAATATCCACCTCTTGATTCTTCTAGAAATGGTCCACACGCATCATTGTGTATCAATCCTAGATGCCATATGGCCCTTTCACCCAACCCAAAAAATGGCATATTGGACATTTTCCCTTTAAAATAAACATGAAATCTATCAAGGGGTTTTAGCTTAGATGATTCTAAATAACAATATTTATGGAGATTTATCACATGATTATAATTTACATGACAGAGACTATGATTCCATATGTTGGTGTTATATGAGTCATGTGAAAAAGATTAATTATCGATTTCTAACACATGTTTTCTTAATTTAATACATAAAGACCTTTAATTAAATGTGCCATACCATAACATATATTTTCCTTATAAAAAACATTTATTTCAAAATTTAAAAATAATGCCATATATATATAGACATGAAAAAAAATTATGTTCTGTGTAACTATAGGTACATAATAAAAATCTCTTAAAACCAAAATCTTTCCCATTGGAAATGAATGGTGGTAGTCACCAATGGCTTGGGAAGACATCCTCCCTCCATTAGCAGTTATAAGATCCACCACCCCTCTGATAATATTTTGGAATATACTTGGTTCCTGCATTAAGATACATATGTGAGAACCAAAAGCTATATCTAATACCAAATTTGTATATATTGAATGATTACAATTGAAAATGAATGTACCTTTATATTCCCCTTTATTCTAGGTGAAATTAATCTTCAAGTGTCCAAAGTTTACACATGAGAAAGGAAACATATGTTTCCTTTACCTTCTTCTAGATCTTCTTCTTCTTGGTAGGATGGTGCTCAGGATCGTTAGACAATTTATAAATCAAAGTCCACTTTTCCTTGTCCTTACTTTTCTTATTCATCTTAAGGACTACAATTTGTTCATTCCCAATGTCCATATCCACATCGAAAATTAATGTCATAATTTCTAGAAGACTTTTATCTCTATTTCTCATATTGTAATTAATAATAAATATGGAGAATTTCATTCCCCCTGCTGACTATATGAGAGCTTTGCACAACTCATCCAATAATTTATTCCCTAATATGTTCAGGAATTCAATGTATCTGATAATCATGACTACATGAGGCCTAATTGGTGTAGAATCTCCATTCTTAGTTTTGAATGAAGCATTGGATATCTCATACATCTCTTATCATTCATTCTCCTTATAGAGATCCAGAAGGTGAGACGTCATGCTATAAGAATCCATATCCTCATATTGATATAAAATCTTAGTAGAAATGGGTAAAATCATGAAGTACTAAATATATGTATCATCCTTTAGATGTTTCTCATAGAGATATAGATCTTTATCACTTTCCTCATTTCTAGGCACAACTTGTATAGGTTCTTCCAGTACAAACAATTTCCTTCCATGGAAAATGATGACATGTTGGTGCCTTTTCCACTCTTGGAAATTTGTAATGTTGAGAATGTTTTCCTTCTCAAGTATGGATCAAAATTATATATTGGATGTAATTTTATTACTATTTCAATAAAATAATATGAGATTAATTTTAGTACATTATCTCATGAATTTAGGCAAATAAATAAATTTTATATTTATTAGTCTCCCACTATTTTATCGAAACCCAATATCCCTCACCATTAGATTTGGAATATCCTATTTCTTGGATATTCTAGCAGGAATGATCCATATTCCCTTTCTCATTACCCCCACACTGGTTGGTCATGTAACATGTATGGTTATAGGTAGATCATTTAAATGAAAATAACATTAACTCATAGGTCCTTGATATGCTGAGTGGACTCTCTGATCATAAAATAACAAATTTGGATTTCCTAAACCTTTTCCTCTCAGTTACATTAATTCCTACATTAGTAGTCAAACCTTGATGTGAACCAATTTAATTCAACCTAAAACCTCGTGTTATAAATTCTCGAGAATTGAAAGCATCCCAACTTTGGCTGGCCAAACACTTTGATCTATAGTATGATTTAAACTCAATTAATGGAATGATATACTGAAATAATATTTTATTAAATGATTTTATGATTTTTTGTGTAAATTTCAATTTATTATATTTATCACATTTTTGTTACTATTAAGTGGGATTCATTATGTAATTAACCATGTCTTAAATAATATTTATGCATAGTATTATTTATTATAGTTTATATCTTGCATGGTTATTAATATATTAATTATGTGATAGTGACAAGACATCCATAATGAAATAACCATGAAACTAATAAAATTGAAATTGTGAAGCGTTATGGTCATGAGATCTTACTATTGGTTAGTTTATCTAGTGGTTTATAAACCAACCATTGACCTAGGGGAAAAACATGACCCAATTAAGATCCATTTTGTAGCTTTCCACTTATCCAGCTATGTATCTCCTAATATTGGTTTTACTTGGATCCAAAATTAAACTACCTCCCCGAGCTTGGGATCTTCATCCAATAAATATGCATTTTACTCTGATGTAGGTTTGGGGAAGAAGGGTTTTACATAAAAGAAACCATGGGAACACAAACCCTACATAATGAAAGAAGAGAATGCATGCAAGTAAAAAAGTTAAGTTAATAATAACTAAAGTGAAACCAATCACATACAAAAGGTATGGTCTAGCTCATGATCATCCACATTTATTCCACAAATTAAACGTTTAATAAAATAATAATTGAATTCTTAGTCATTATTATTTAAAATAAATCATGGTTGAATCGATTATTTATTATCATTAATTAATAAATCCTTTTATCTTAATACTTATATGAAGTTCCTTCAGATAATTATCCATTATAATTTCAAAAAAATTAATTTATTTTTTTTAAAATTAATTTGTACATAAATGTACCTTGGATGGAACATGGTGAATACCCGTCCAAATCTTCTAATCATGTAGTATACACATATACTGTTTTACTCATGTGACATATAGACTACATGAATTATCATGTATTTTTATAGCATGTACTTCATGAATTATTACATGGATTACATGATTTTTTGTTCGTATGTTATGCTTCAATGAACATAGAGTAACAACTTGTAATATGACTTATACATGATATGCAGTTATAATCATTACTAGATATTAACTAATAATTTTAATATTTATGTGCATTAAAACCTATCACATGGTGTGTCCTATCTTTATCACCACACATAAGTACATGTACCAAGGTTCACATAGTAAAATTGATAAATTTTAAATCTGCTTAATTTTTAAAAGTACACGGTGTGTATACATGATCTTCAGGAAGTGTAAACCTCTAACCATCTATCCAAGACATATTCCTAGAGACTTTGTATGTATTCTGTGCCTTGTAAAATTTGGATTACACATCATGTCTAATGGGACACACACTATGTTGACTCTCTGTTTACATAGTCACCAGTTAGGTAGGGTATTTATTGAATACATGACCCATATACTAATCAATGGGACTACACACCCTATATGTGTGCTACACTGTGTTTAGTATGTTTTATAGTATGCCATTAAATTCTGGTCAATACACTATGCAATTTAATGCATGTATTCAATGAATACAACCGAAATTAATTTCTGAAAAAATTTCTAATACAATGAACATGACTGTTGGGATCACCTATTTTGATAATCCCAAATCATGTTTCATTTATATAAAGCATCTTGTTTTTGTTACATGAAAATAATTTATGTGAAAATCATGTTTATATCAATATAATAACTATGGACTTTTAATCTAAATGTTCCCTTGTTTAACCTCACAATAAAAAATTTCTCTAAATGAAAAGGTCACCGATGCAAAGGTCACCAATGCAAAGGTCACTGATGTAATGGTCACTGATGTAAAGGTCACCGATGAAAAGGTCACCAATGAAAAGGTCACCAATGCAAAGGTCGCTGATTCAAAGGTCACCGATACAAAGGTCACTGATGCAAAGGTCACCGATGCAAAGGTCACTGATGCAAGGTCACCGATATAATGTTTCTATTGGGAAGGTTACCATTAAACGTTACAGATGAAGGCTGCCGATGTGCACCTACTTTTGATGCCAACTATTGTGAAGGCTACCGTTACCAGTCTACCATACTCTTCTACTCAATAATTTTTCAAATTCATATGATTATTATAACGATCATATTTGGATTGTTTAATGATTTTTACATTAATTAATGTTGATTTTAAACATTTCAAGAGACCGTGTCTAGGGACAGTATGAGGTACAAGAAAGATCACATGTGATATACTAATTCTTATTGTCAAACCTCAAATATAAAGTGAAGACCGAGTAAGAAAAGGGTGTGGGGCATGAGAAGCACGAGTCCATAAGTTAAGAAAAAGGAATTCTTGAGAAATAACTTACTGGAGAACAAGTAAGAACCATTCGAGCTCGTTCACTTTGAATCCACAAGCATCACAAAGATCATTTGGGGAAAACTCAATTTTTCATTTTGTGCCTCATCAACTCTCGGTCAACAATAGAGGCAGAACACTCGAAACTAGAACCTAGAGTTGTGACACTCTATTTTGGAGATAACTTCCATAGAAATACTTGAACAACAAATTCTACACTCCATGGAGTCTAGATATGAACTGAAAACACATAGATCATTCCAAACTCAAGCTTATAATCTTTTCTCTATTGTGTTCTTTCATTTTACATTTCTGACAAGTGTGTGTGTGTGACTGTTACACACACTATCTCCTATGATTAAACTTGAGGGTACTGAATATCCTCACATAAAACTTCTCTTAAATCTTTTTTCCAACATATAACTATAGAAGAGACCGTGTGTGGTTGATATTATTTTTTTTCCCACAATGAATTGTGGTAGAGGGTGTGAACCCAAGAGAGTTTGTGAAAAATGTTGTAAATACCTATACAGGTTGTCTATCTAATTTATTGTTAATATAAAATTCTTGATGGCAGGTGATCACCAAGTGGAGAGGATTAAGTCTTGCCATAAGACTGAACATCTTGTTTAACTTCACTGTTCTCTATACATTTGTTATACTCTATTTTATCTATTTTCTACAAATTTAAATTTCTAAAATATAAAACTATTTTTGAATTCACTTTGATAGGTTGTTTTTGATAGTGTGTGTATGTGTTTAATTAAGTAAACTTGTTTTAAAGGATTATGAAGTGTTTTACAGTGATTCACCTGGGGACCGGTCACCCTTTAAGAAGCTTGTTGACCAACTAGACATTTTTATCTCTACTACCTCAATTAACAGGGCTGTTTAAAAATTTGGGGGATCATTATAATAATGTTTTTAATATAAATTTTATGTAGGAACTCAATTAACCATTTCTTGAGATTCCACTCTGACAAACATTTGGTATCAGAGGATTTACTCATTATTAATACTATCTGAAATATTGTACAAGTTTTCAAATTCATTAACTGTGATTTTTGTCGTACCTTAATGATGTTAATTTTTTTCATATCTAAATTTTTAGATCTTTAAAATTATAATTAAAAATGGATAACAGAGTTGAGGGTGATACTACTAATAGGCCACCTTTCTTTAATGGTAATAACTACGCTCAGTAGAAATAAAAAATGAAAATGTATCCAGAGAGCATGTGACCTGAACATTGGGACATAATTGAAGAACAACATGCATTGTATGCTACTCCTAGGGACACATAGTCTTAGTTGACTAAAGCCACATATAAAAATAATTTTAAAGAAACTAATGCATTGTACTGTTCTCTAGGTGACGAATAATTCAATATAATATTTACTTGTAAAACTACATATGAAATTTGGGATACTTTAGATAATTCCTATGAGGGGACAACCAATGTTATAGAAATCAGATTAAATACCTATATTATTAAATATGATAATTTTAAAATTAATCATGAGGGACAAATCTCTGAAATGTATCTCAGGTTCAATGAAATAGTGAATACCATGAGTCTTAATGGGAAACCAGTGGACATCATGGATTAGATTATGAGATTTCATCGAATCCTATATAATAGATGGAGAAGATCTTTTGTTTCTATCTGAGAATCTTGTAACATAGGAAAGCTAGCAGTAAATGAACTAATTGGAAAAATTATGCTGTATGAATAAGATCTTAAGGTAAATCAAGAAGCTGATGAAGAACCAAGAATAAAATATGTGGTGTTCAAGACTACCACCTCAAATCACAACAACAAAGAAAATGTTCGAGCTCTTATAGACATTTGCAGCAGTGAAGACTTGGATTCTGATAATGATGATGAGATGGATCATCTTTCTAGGAGATTCAAGAAGTTATAACATAATAATAAGTTATTTAGAAAATAAAACTATAAAGGAAGGTATGATAATAAAGGAAAGTGGAAAAAGGACTGAAAATGGAATGACAACAGAAATGAGATAGTCTATTATGAGTGTAAATGAAAAGGCCATGTGAAGGTTGATTTCTGCAAGATGAAATTTAAGAAGAAATATGAATACAAGGGAAGGGGAAATAAAAGGCTATGAAATCTACTTGGAGTGCCTCAAAGGATAGCTCAAGTGAATCTGACACACCAGATATTGAGAAGAACAAACATGAAAACCTGTGTTTCAGAACAAAAACATCTGAGGTAACTCCAAATTCCTCTATACATAATGTTTACTATTCATAGAATCAAAGTGAATCAAATAATGAAGATAACATGAAAACGGATTAACTATTTGAATATTGAGGAATTCTTGATGATAACATTAATGAAATAAACGATAATTCAAATTAAAGAAAATGCAACATGCTTTAAATTCCAATTATAAGTCTTACTTGGATATTGAAAAAGTAAAATGTGGTCAGCTGTTAAAAGAAAATACTGAACTTAAATTTTCAAATGAGAAATTAAAAAGAGAACTTGAGAATTTTACTGCAGGTACATATACCTTGGATCAGTTTCTAGGAAAACAAATTGCTCCAACATATACAACTGGTATAGGATATCAACAGTGATAGAGAATGATTGTTAGAAATTAATTTGTTCCAAAATCTGGATAGTTCAATGCTATTTCATGTTCAAGACTGTCTTTTGAAAAACACTTTTCTAATAGACATAACAAATTTTCATCTCTCAAAACATGTCTGTTGATTATATGAAACCTTTGTGACAAGTATGGGTTCCCAAAGAATTACTTGCTAACCACTCTGGACCCAAGAAAACATGGGCACCAAAGCCACCCGGCACATAATCCATTTGGTAGGAAAATTGTCTGAAGAGCCCCTATAAAAATCTATGGTACATGGATAGTCGATGTTCAAGACACATGACAGGATACTATTCATGCTTCAAGAGCCTAATTAAATTTGATGGTGGATATGTCATATTCGGTGATAATACTAAAGGGAAGAGCGTCGGCTTAAGCCAAATTGGTAACCCTAATATTGTATTAATTTCAAAATTAGTTTTTGTTGATGGGTTAAAGTAAAATTTACTTAGTATATCTCAGTTATGTAATGATGGATTCATTGTTAAATTCTAAAATGATACATGTAATATTTTTAATTCTAAAAAATGATTTAATATTTATAGATCTTAGAAATGAAAATGTATAAGCTGTTGATTTAAACTCCTTAGATAAGCAAAATGATTCATGCTTAAATTCTTTTTATAAGAATTCCTGAGTATGGAATATAAGATTAGGACACTACAATGTACACTCACATAGGAATATAACTAGGAAAGGTTTAGTTAGAGACTTTCCTAAATTTGAATTCCCACATAACAATGTTTGTAATCCTTGGGAAAAGGGAAAACAACACAATTTTTCTTTTAGACCAATGAAAAAAGTTTATAATTCTCAACCACTTGAGTTGGTTCACGTGGATTTGTTTGGACCATCTAGAGTTTTATGTATAAATGGGAAGAACTAGGTTTATGTTCTTGTAGATGTTTTTTCTAAATATACTTTTGTATATTTTCTAGCTCACAAAAGCGAAGCATGATCTTACTTCATTAAATATTCCAAGTTTGTAGAAAATCTTAGTGGATACCGAATTAAGACCTTGAGAAGCGATCAAGGCTGTGAGTTTGAAAATCAGGAATTTGAATCTTTTTTCTCACAATGTGGTTGTACTCACAATTTTTCTACTCCTAGAACACCTCAAAAAAATGGAGTCATTGAAATAATAAATAGGTCACTTCAAGAGATTGTCTGGACTTTGCTAAATGAGTTTAATATACCTATCTATTTTTGGGATGAAGCTGTTAATACAGTCTATTACATTATCAATAGAGTGTTAATTAGACATGTTTTTACGAAGTCCCATTATGAGCTATAGAATAATAGTAATCCTAAGCTTAATTACTGTAGAGTTTTTGGTTTCAATGTCTTCATTCATAACACTAAGGACCATCTTGACAAGTTTTCTTCCAAATGTGATGATGTAATTTTCATAGGTTACTCAATCTCTAGTAATTCTTATAGAGTGTTCAATAGGAGAACCAAATGTGTTTATGAATCAGTTCATGTCAAATTTTCTGAGACTAATCCACATGAACCCAAAACCTCTGATGAACATCTTAAGAATGATATGTCAATTCTGGACCTTAATGATAAGGGAAGTGAACCCTTAGTGAAAACAACCATTTCTGGAAATTTTCTAGAATCTGTGCATGGTGAATCTGAACCTATAGAAAATCATGATGATTCTAGTTGAAATCATTCTAGTGGTATTATAGCTCTCAAGAACCATCCTTTATATTCTGTATTAGGTAATTTAAATATATGAACACAAACTAGATCTTCTCCGAGAAACAATGTTTAACATCAAGCCTTTCTCTCATAGTTTTACCTAAAAATATCAATTATGCAATAAATACTGAATTTTGTGTGATAACTATGCAAGAAGAATTAAATCAGTTTAAAAGAAAAAAGGACTAAGAATTAGTAGAAATACCAAAAGACACTTTTTCAATAGGAACTATATGGGTGATTAGAAATAAAGTTGATGAATTTGAAAACATAGATAGAAAAAATCTAGTCTAGTTGCACAAGGATATAGTCAAGAAGAAGGAATAGAATATGAGGAATCCTTTGCACATATATCTAGACTAGAAGCCATTAGGGTACTACTTTCTTATGCAGTTCATCAGAATTTCAAAAATTATCAAATGGATGTCAAAAGTGCATTTCTAAATGGGTAAATAGTTGGGGATGTATTTGTTGAACAACCCCCTAGTTTTAAAAATACCCACTTTTCAAAAAATGTTTTTAAACTATCTAATTCATTATATGGTCAGGAAAAAGGTGCAAGAGCATGGTATGACGAACTTATTTATTTTCTTGTGTCACAAGTTTTTACTAAAGGAATAGCAGATTCTACTTTTTTTTTATTAAAAAGATTTTCAAAGATGTTATAATAGTATAGATTTATGTAGATGACATTATTTTTGGATCCTCTAAAAATTAATTATGTATAGATTTCTCAAAAATGATTCAAGATGAATTCGTAATGATTTTAATGGTGGACCATAAATTTTTCTTTGGATTTAAAATTTTTTAAAATAAAAATGGTATTATATTAAATCAAAGTAAATATACTAAAGATATTTTGAAACATTTTGGTTTAGACTGTAATAAAGGTAGTGATAAACCTATGAGTACCACCTGTAAGTTGGATGTGGATGAAACTATTAAACTAGTGTATCAAACCTATTACAGTGTTATGATTGGGAGTCTACTCTATCATAATGCTAGCAGACCTGATATTATGTTCAATGTATGCATGTGTGCTCATTTTCATTCCAATCCCAAAGAGTCTCATTTAACTACTGTTAAAAATATTTTTAAATATCTCAAGTATACTATATATATAGGATTGTTTTATCTGAGTGGAAAATCATTTGATTTAATAAGTTATTCAGATGCTGATTTTTCAAGTTTCAAGTTAGCTAGAAAGAGAACCTCTGAAACATGTCACATCATAGGAAAGTCACTAGTATCATGGTTTAGTAAGAAACAGAATTCTGTTGCATTATCCACTAATGAAGTTGAATATATATCTTCAAGTAATTGTTGTGCTCAAATTCTATCGATGAAACACACATTACTAGACTATGGATATCAATTCAAATATGTATCTTTAAAGTTAGATAATACAAATGCTATTAAAATCTATAAAAATCACGTATCTCATGCTAGGAAAAATCACATTAATCTGAGACATCCCTTCTTGTTATATCATTACCAAAGAGGTTATATTACTCGTTAATTCATTGGCACTAAACATGAACTGGTTGATATATTCAAAAACCCTTTGAATTCTGAGAGGTTAAATTAAATCAAACATGAGTTAGGTATGATAAATTGTTAAGGTATAGAACCTCAACATGAGACATCACTAATAGACCTCACCATTGGACCTCACCATTGGTCCTCACCATTAGTACCTCACCGATAGACCTCATCATTAGACCTCACTATTAGGACCTCACTATTAGACCCACCAATAGACCTCACCGTTGGACCTCACTATTACGACCTCATAGTTAGACCTCACCGTTGGAACCTCGCCGTTAGGAATCTCATCGTTAGGACCTCACCGATAGACCTCACTATTGACAACTTAATGAAATATAACCTTTTATAGGACCTAGCATTTTCTCTGCTGGAATCTGAAACATTTTCTGTTTTACTTATTTCTTTTATCCAATTTTTTTCAATCCCTAAGTGATAAAAATAAAGAATATAACACATTTTGATCCACTTCTCTCCAGAACATCTTGCTCTCTAACCTAAGAACCTCACCTTCTGTCGAAACACTCGAACTTCTCTAGATTGAAATGGAAAGATTGAAGTGACCATTGGTCAGTGATGAAGGGGATGCGCTGAATCCAAAAAGACCTCGAGATGAGTCAAGTAGTGGAGGCCAAGCCATGGAAAAGATGATCAACCCTCATCTATTGAAGAGGGTAATCATGGTTGAAAAAGAGCTATGTTCTAAATGGTTGATGGTGAGCAGATCCTTAGTGATGAAGAAAGTTAAAGCTCATGGATGGGTTGAATGCTTTTCAAATAACAATGGACCCTATTAAGCGAAGTTGGTGAAATATTTTTATGAATTTTTTATGTTCAAACACACTAAGGATGAAAACATAATTTCATCAAGGGTAAATAGAGTAAGTGTGAGATTCTCCTCTATTGAATGGGATGAGTGTTCGAGAATACCACATGAAGAGATTTATGATTAATACTCATCAGTGGTGCCTCCCACTACTATGTACATCTATTATAAAGAAGAATTATCCAAACTGACAGGGAGTGGGATCCCTAAGAAATCCATTTCTATTGGGATGTAAGGAGAGGAAAAACTATTTTTTATGTTTGTCCAGTATGTATTGATTCCCATGAGAGTGGACTTTTCTACTTTGAAGTATCAGAACATATTTCATTTTTATTTTTCAAAACATGTACATAATATAAACTTGTGTAACTTGCTGGTGATTCAATTAGAAGACATGATAAAGCCTAGTTCCAAGTCCAACGCCTTATTTCATGCCAGATTGATATCCTTGATGATGAAGATGAAATGAGTTGCTAGAAACAAGGATGAAATAGTTGTAGGAAGAACAATTTCTACATTGTAAATGTGATTTTCAAGTTGATGAATATAAACTGGAACCCTTGGAGAAGAATATGGGTGAATGATGAGGCTAAGATATATGAGGAATTCAAACCAGTTACTCATCGTAGTATGCCTTAGGATAAGAGAGATCCTAGTCTAATGCCTGATGAAGTGGAGCCTGCATATTCAGATAAAGAAGAAGAGGCTACTACTATGTAAGAAAAATAGGATTCTCCTATAGATGATAAGAGTGATCCTGGCCTTCCCTCAAATCCTCGTGATAATACTATATCCATTGGTGAGCCTATCACACCAAAGTGATTGCCTAGAAGTGTGAAAATCCTAAGGGACAGTGATTATTAAGAGATGAGTGAAGAAGAAGGGTAAAAAAATTTCTTAAGAGACATTAGAGAGACCCCATATAAGGATGAGGATACTAAATCTAGTCATAATGACTTTCAGACAGCTGTTGGTGAAAGTGAAGAAGGAGGATTAAATCTTAGTCCCTTAATAGGTCATACAAAAATGGTTGAGAGTTTGGATGAAGAGGTTTCTAATTCAGTTAATGTTGGAATTGATTTGGAAGTTGATGAAGATTATATCGAGGAAGTGGCAATGGACCCTTTTGTTGATGCAGTAGATGAAAGAGGTATGGCTGGAGTGAACGTGGTTGATCAGGATATTTCTCCAAGTGTGGGGGAGGAACCTGTTTCCACAGGTATAGTTATTGTTTCTCATGGGATAGAAGACTCATCAGAAGACCCTAGTGTTGTGTTTTGGGTTTAGAATATGGATATTCTAATGATGACAAGCCTATCAGAAGTCCTCCAATTCCTACTATTTCAAAAACTACTATTGTGCATCGAGTGGTTCTTTTGCCTCGAGACTATGTAAAGAAGGATGATTTGGAATCAATAAAATCATATCTGAAGAGCCACATTGATAAGGGATTTGATGGGTTATAGATGTATATGACTCACACTCAAGAATTTGTAACTTCTGTAGTGGAAAGGCTAGATTTTTCCTCTCACTCCATCCCGCTATAGGAAGTAAAGGACTATCAAAATCAGATCAGAACATGGTCAGATTCTAGAGAATCTGTGAAGTATTCTTTTTCCATTTTATAATACTATATGGATTCAAGGGATTATGTGGACAAAGATATTGGATATGATAAGAGTGTGGTTTAGAAAATGGTCATTGTATTTGAGGACTTTAAGAAGTCAATGGAGACACATGTGAGGGGACAAGATGATGATGTGAAGAGACTGATCAGTGGGCTGACCAAATACATTAAGGAGACAATGGATTTTACTATAGCACCTCTGTGTACATCTTCTTCATCTTCATCTACTCATCCTATTGATCTAGAAGAATTTAGATCAGTTGTTAGAGAAGAAGTAGAGATGTTCTCTACTTCCAGTACCTTAGTCCCTCATTCTATGACTCAGGTCATCTCTACTACCAGAGAAATTCATATCCTTGTGGTAAATTATTTAAGGGATGCTACTCATGATCATAAATCTATCAAATATCAAGTTGACTTCTTCTTTAATAGGGTGTATACTATGGATCAAATGGTTGGTCACTTCATGGTTTTGTTGGAGAACATGAGGACTCCACCTGTAAATCAAGCATTTACGGATCATTTTAAAAAGCTCAGAGAATTGAATCTTTCCTTAAAGAAATTCATGGAGAATAAGGATGATTTTAATTCATCTATAGAAAGAGGAGGAAGTATTATTATAGATTTTAGAAATCTTCTTCTACCCTTACTCCATGTGGACTGCACTCCCATTGTTGTTCCTCTAGCCCTACATTCTATCTTGACTACTTCAGGATCTACCACTGCTGCACCAATGATGACTACTGTACATTCTATTAAAAGATTTACCCCTATTATTTCTCATAGATCCACTCACTATTGGACTATTGATTCCCCTGTTACAGCTCCTCCAATCCTACTAACTGCCATACCTAGGCCTATCCCTCCATCTTCAGAGCCTACCTCCTTCACTTACAAATACAAATCTCCCTTGTACTTTTCTAAAGTGGATTGAATGTGGGATTTCTTTGTTGATAAGGATATTTGTAACATTTTTTTATATTTAAATCTTGATTAATTAATGTAAAATCCTCTTATATTTCTTTTTCTCTTTTATTCTTTTTGTTAATCACAGAGGTGGATAAACAGGCCAGGTTACAAGTTCAGTTTAAGTTTTAAAGTGCCTAAATATAAAAGAGGAGAAGTTTTTATGTTGAAATTTAATATATATAATATCTCTATTTTTTTCCATAATAAAAATGGTTCAAATGTTCTTATAAACACCTCAGAAGATATTAGAAAATGTGCTTAACCCTAATTCAGAAAATACTAACATAATTTGTGATTATCAAAAAGGGGGAGATTGTTGGAATCACCTATTTTGATAATCCCAAATCATGTTTCATTTATATAAGTAATCATTTTTCTCTTATTGGATAATAATTTATGTGAAAATCATGTTTATATCAAAGTAATAACTATGTAATTTTAATATCACTGTTCGCTTGATTATGCTCACAGTGCAAAATTTCCCTAGATGCAACAGTCACCAATGCAAAGTTCACTGATGAAAAGGTCACTAATGCAAAGGTCACTGATTCAGAGGTTAGTGATGCATATGTCACCAATTCAAAGGTCACTGATGAAAGGTCACTGATGTAAAGTTACTGTTGGGAAGGTAACCATTGAACGTTACCGATGAAGGCTGCCGATGTGAACCTACGGTTGAAGCCTACCATTGTGAAGGATACCATTACCAGTCTACCATACTCTTCTACTCCATACTTTTTCAAATTTTTAAGATTATTCAAATGGTCATATTTTGTAAATTTAATTCTTCTAAAATTAATTAATGCGGATTATAGACATATCAAGAGACCATATATGGGGATAGTACAAGGTATGATAAATATTTCATGTGATGTACTTATTCCTATTGTCAGACCTCAAATATAAAAGAGAATACTGAGGAAGAAAAGTGTGTGGGGCATGAGAAGCATGAGTCCAAAATTTAAGAAAAAGGAATGTATGGTAAAGAACTTACTGGAGAAAAAGGAAGAACCATTCGTGAACTTTAACTATGAATCCACAAGCATCACAAAGATTATTTGGGACTAAATCAATTCTTCCTTTTATACCTCATCAACTCTCGGTCAACACCAGAGGTAGACCACTTGAAGCTAGAACTTGGAGTTGAGACACATTGTTTTGGATACAACTTCCAAAGAAATACTTGAACATCAAATTCTTCACTCGAAGGAGTCAAGAGCTGATCTGAAAACACATAGAGATTTCTAAACTAAATCTTAAACTCTTAGTTATATTGTGTTATTTCATTTTACATTTCTGAGATGTGTGTGTGTCTGTATGTTTCACAAACTTTCTCCTATTCTTAAACATGAGGATACATAATATCCTCACATTAAAAATATCTTACTTCCTGTTTCCCACATATAACTATGGAAGAGACTTTCTATGGTTTTTATTGTTTTTTCCCACAAATAACAATGGTGGAGGTTGTGAACCCTGGACAGTTTGTTAAAACAGTTTTAAAGACTGATGTAGGATGTGTATCAAGATTATTGTTAATATTAACTGCTTGGGGGCAGGTGATCACCAAGGGGAGAGGTTTAAGTCTCCGCTTGAGACTGAACCTATTGTTTAACTTCAATATGATCTATAATTTTGGTATACTCCGTTTTATCTATTTATGCTGACTATAATTGATAAAACATAAAACTATTTTATATTCACTTTGATAGTTAGTTTTGGTTAGTGTGTGTATTTGTTTAATTCAATAAACTTGTTTTAGAAGTTGAAGCATTTTTTTACACTGATTCACCTGAGGACTAAGCACCCTTTGAGAAATTTTTTTACCAACTAGACATTTATATCTCTACTGCCACAATTAACTGGGCCATTTCAAAATTTGGGGGGTTGTTATAAGAATGTTTTAACTGAAATTTTCAGTAGGAACTGAATTCACCCCTCTTAAGATTCCACTCCGACCAACAATGACTCTATGGCATGTATCCATAATTACATGGAGTGTAGTCCTATGTTGTTCATCCAAAAACCTTTTCACCTCTGGATGAGTTTCTTGATTTTATTTTAATTATAAAATTAAACATATCAGTTAGATCTATGAGAAAAGAAGAAAGAAAAAATATATATCATAATTCAGATTGAAAGAATGATTAAAATTGAATTGAAAAACTAAATTTCAAATGCATAAATCGCCAAAAAAATTTAAACATATATAAAAATTATTTGTCTGTTCTGATACCACTTGTAGGTTGTGGGCATAGTAGAAGCGTGTGTTGGGTGGTATCCAAATTTGATTATTTCTATAATAGATGATCCATTAGATATCTATGAGATGATTAACTTTATGATCAATGGAATTGAATCAAAGAAATTAATAAGGGATAGAACACCAAAACCAAGGGAGGAGATAAACACATCTTGTTTATAATTAGTTTAATTAGATAGATAATTACCTCTAAGGAATTATTTCATCATATATGAATCTAGTGACAGATACGTGGTGCAGTGTCGTTATGTTGTAGAAACCATGTTTATATATCCTGTAGCAGTGATCAACATGATTTTTAAGAATCTACAGACATCGCCGAAGGAGCCTCTGGGTGCTAGCATGGAAGAATGTTGCGCTTGCATCATCTGCCTTTGATCACTTTGAGAACTGGTTCCAAATCATTCGCCCTGATGTAGTGGAGGAGGATTGATCTCAGTTGTTGAAAGAATTCTTAGATATAGGTTCTCTCTAGGCCTTAGTGGATTTTAAAATATTTTTGTGCACAACCAAATGAATTAAATTGGATCACATTTAGAAAATAACATGATTGTGTATTTTTTCTAGGGCTAAAATAAAATAATTTCACAAGTTCCCTTGATTCCATTATTTATTTTTAGAGAGACACAACGTCAAATAATAATAATAATAATTTTATCATTTCTTGACATGTGCCTAACTTCTGAATTATAATTAAATGTTTTTTAATTAAATAATATTCAATATTTATTATTTTTCACCAGACCCTTAAAACTGTTATTTCATTCCTCCACAATATTTATTGGGTCCTGAATAATTTCTATTTATTTATTAAGTAAATATCATTGCATTATTCATCAATAAATAAATAAATGTTATATTCACTGAATAGAAGATAAATATTAATTAGATATACTACTAAAAATATATTCTCTTGAATAAATAATGAAGGAATAATTTTGATCAATCATATATGAATAATTATTAGACCAAGTGCAGGAACAATTTTTATTCAACCTATTAAATAATTAATATATTATTTAACTAATATTATGAATACACTTATTGTATGACTCTCTAGTCCTCTTTTTTAGTGGAATTTGGAGAACTATCCTAATGTCTAGGGTTAGCTCCTAGAAACATGCCAACACACCCGAATACAATGAATTTAATTTCATAATGACATGTTACCTCAAACGGATACTCAATATGTAATACAATTCCTTTATCACAATATATCTAATCAAGAATATTTCATGTCAGTGCCATCAAACTATACGATCGATATCTCTTTATTTGACATCACAGAAATAGAACATTCCTATAGAACACCATGTCCATGGTTTATATTGGCTATATCATTCTTTATAAAAGGTCCTGAGATATTAACTTCTATTAATAAATACAATGTATAAATCCATTATCACATATTTCATTAAGGGAATATTAATCATGACATACCTAACATGCCATACCTCCGTACGAGCATTTATCATCACAGTTTTTATCAATACATAAAAGTAAATGAATTATAATAATCATTAATAATAATATTAATGTCTAAGGAACAATACATATGACCGAAGATAGGAATATATAATGACATGTATAAATGGGGATTTCTTAATGGTGGGAATCATTCTCATTATATACTACTAGAAATTTCTAAGGGTGTGAACCAAGACAATGTGCCTCAAACACCTATAAGTATCCACCCCTAATATACTATATCATTTGTGTCCCACATGCTATAGAAAATTTATTCAAGAATAGTGTCATTGCATGTATGGGTTCTCATCATAGTAGGGAACTACTATAACATTTTAGTGTGATATATAATCTTAGGAAATTATCAAATTCTATTTCACATAAAAGAACAATCATGATTTTATAAGTAGTTTATTAATATTCAAAACAATGAATACATGTTTACCATAATGTATAAAGATGTTATTTCTAGGGAACCAAATCCAACACTTTAATGACCACTAAATATCATTTATATGAAATTAAAAGTCAATATATCTTATATTCTTGATTAAATATACCAATCCTATATGTTTCTTGTGTAGAATGATTCTATTCATTTTCAAAACCCCATTGGTCTCCAACTCATCCATATAATGAATAACATTATCTTATTAGTATTGAACATCATCAAGTTCAAAATTACTCATATTAATTCCTTTTACAATACATTCCATTTTTTTGAAAGATAGCATGTTAAGTAATATACCCTATGATATGATTGATTATAGAAATAATAACCCACTCTCTCATTGGTATAACCAATAAATATACATTCAAAACATCTGGTTTCAAGTTTACTTGGGGTAATATATTAAACATATTCCTAACAACTAAAAATGTTCCTGAAAAAATTTTGGGACGATCCCTAGTGAATATATCATCTGGTTTGTTTTGAGTATAATTTAATAGAGTACATTGTAGTATAAATGAATTAGTTTTTAGAGAATAGAATAAAATGGAAATTAGAAGGTTTTTGTGACTCATCATTGTCAAAACAATGTCTAATTATGTTTGTTTTCTCCTTTAGGATACATAATTTAATAGTGGTGTAACGAGTGGATTGGATTTTGATATTATACCCTAATATCATAAAAATTCATGAAATTATTGACTCAAATATTTACCACCTTAAATGGATCATAATGTTATAATATTTTTTATAAATTGATTATGTACATAATTTTGGATCACTTAAAAAATTTAAATCCTATATATTTATGTTTTATAAGATACACAAACCAATACACAATAAATTCATCACTGAAGGGAATGAATTATTTATAAAAAAATTGAGATACATTACTTATAGAGTTTCATACATCAGTATGTATTTGTTCTAATAAATAATTTTTTTTTCCTTTGACCCATATTTTTTCCCTAATTAACAATATTTTTATATATCAAATTTTTCGTAATCATTTGAATTAAATAATCCATCATTGTACAATCATTTGACATTATTTGTATTTATATAGAATATGTGACAATGATAATGTTCATTATAACTCAAATAGTACATTTTTACTATATTATTTTTTTACATTATAGATATGATAGTCATGATCTGATATATATAATAACTTGATAAAGTCAAAAGTGTCATAAAAAATTATTCCTATATATAGAAAAATAATTATTGTCTATTAAAAATGAAATTTATTCCCCCTCATGTCATTATATAGAAATAATATTTTTATTTATTAATGGTGTATATTAATAAGTTTCAAGAAATATTGAAAATCCACTAGAAATAAGTAAATTATCTAATCTCCCAGATAATTCAATAAATCTTTCTCCATTTGAAACTCATAGGAAAAATTCTACCTCAATAAATTTCAATTAATCTTTTAGAATATTTATATTCAAAAAATATGTGATTTTTATCTAGTAAGAAACACTCAAGATTCAGAGTTAAATAAATTAATCTTTATACTATATTATTCATTAGATGAATGATTCTAGTATTTCTTCTTCATCTATTCAATCACATTGAATGACTCCAAATATTTATATATATTATAATGTTTATAATTACTTTTCAGCACTATAATAAATAAATTGGGATACTCAATAATGTTAATTTTATGTTTATTTGTATTAGGTTGATTTTCCCCTTAATTTTAAAGAGTCTCAAGGTGAAATTTTGAGTTGTTTTGAACTTTTTCAGGGTTGAATATTTAGGCACATGGTATAAAAACATGGAAGTAGAAATCAACCAACTTTGATATATTTCAATACTGGATATCACTTGGTTATAACATCATTTGGTAAACTGTATGAGTAAACCATGTGACTTGGTTAATTTTTAAAATTTTTATTTTCACTTTTTTTTTAATTTGGGGATCTTTCTCCTCCTTCTTCATTTCAAACAAAAAATGAATAGGGCTCCTCCAGACATTCTCTATCCCACCTTTTACCTTACAAAGGTTATTTCAAGGTGGTTTATTCTTTTAATATCAAGGTAAGGACCTATTTTTTCCTTCATTATCCTTCGACTCTGAAGTTCTTCACTTTTATACCTTTCTCTCTAACCCCAGTGACCATGTTGGTTGATTTATATGAATATGGTTGTTTTCAAATTTGGTGTTTGGGTTTATAGGGGTTGTGCGCCTTCTCTTGAGATCTATTCTGTTGGTTTTCATCAATATTTACATGGTTCACCACTATATGTAGGATTTATGTTTCATCCCATTTAGTTTAAATCTTATTTGGATTATTTGTGTTTTAATTTCATTTTAAATAAAGATAAATGTTACATCTTTTATCAAGATTTTTTTCAAAGTTTTTCAACATATTTCTCTTGGATTTATTTAACAAAAGGGTGGATTTTATAATTTAATGGAATCATTGTCTTAAATAGTTCAGTATGAATTCTATATTCTTGAGAAAATAAAAATTATGGTTTAATTTGAGAAATATGATTTATTTACGGTGTTTTGGATCAATGATTAATTAATTTTGGGTGTTTCCTGGTTAAAAGGATTCTAATTTTTAAAAAGGGGTGTGTTCATGACCTATGAAACTATTTAGTGATTTCTTTATATTTAATTTCATTATTATTTGGTGTTCTTGGGGAATTCACTTAGTTTTTTACTTGGTTTACAAGTTAATTTAAAAAGGAGTCCCCAAAATGCATAATTACTCAATAAATGTAAAGGGACATTTGTCCCATGATTAATGAGGTATTTATTTTATATCTTTTTGGTTATAAACGTGTTCAGAACCATTGATATTTATTTTTATCCTAATGAGAATTTATGGTATAATGAAGAGAAATTCATATTTCTTCTTGTAGAAATGGGTGATCAATATTTAATGGTGGAGCTCGAGGTGGGAATGATATTTCTATAGTGTTAGGCTCGGGATTTTTTATTGTTATATGATTTTTTATTTGATTGAAAGTGGCCCACCTACTTTATCTATTCCATGAGAAACCCAATCATAGTATCATGGAAATTGAGAGATATGTACTTTAATCATAGAGTGTTCACACTAAATAGTGGACTATAGTTTACATTTAACTATTTTTGGGGTGAGGTTCTTATAAGGCTTGTAGAGAGTGATTCAGTTGATGAGTGTATGATGGTAAGACTTTTAGGCTAGGGGTTCCACTGATGTTAATTTAGTATTGTCCCTTCCATCTCCATGGTGTTTTATATTGATATATTTCATATGTTATTCTTTCATTATTGATTAATTAGCATGTGAGTTACTTACACATTGATTTGAGCCTACTTTGTTGTATTCGGTTTTTATGATTGAGCATTGATGTTCTATGACCTACCATTTTTGAATGTGGTTATTTTCTTATGAATATACATGTAATTTTTTTTGATTTTATTTTCCCGTGTTCTTAATTTATACATGAAAGGTGTGTGTAACAGTTTTAAAGAAATGGTTTGGATTTATTCCCAATTAGTATTTAAAATTGAAATGTAATGTATTAATTTAGATTTTCAATGGATATAATTTTGAAAATGGTTTATTGAGTGTTGTTTTTTTTCAAGGTTAGGAAAATGAAATGAAAATTGTAATATTCTATCCATATTCAAAATATTCTTCTTAGTTTATTTTATAAAAACAATTTAATTAAATCATGGTATTATCATACTATCCTTTAGCCCACACCTGATATACAGACATTGTTGGGTATGTAATTTGTAATATGTAGAAAGGTTCCTTTTAAGGTTATGTATTTCTTATTGGTTGTAATGAAACTATTATGGGATGTCGATGGATTTGGTTCATGGTGTTGACTTTATAGTCACTTACAAAATGTGTTTTTGGACTTTCAAGTGCATTAGATATGTCAGGTAGTGTTATATATTAGACTCATCATCCATATTATTTCATTTTTTATTTTATTTTAATGTAAAACATTCGATGGAGATTGTTTTATATAATAAAAATGATTTTATAAAATATTTTTGACTGTCTTTATCGTTATACCTCATTTTGATGTATCTTTTTAATTTTCTATGCTTATTTTATTTATTAGGACTATACAGTGTATAAATATTTCATGTTGAGTTCTTAGTTGGAAATTTCTATTTATATTATTCTGAAATTGTAAAACCGGTATAAAAAGTTAATATTTGATACCTTTTGTGCCTTTTTCTAGCCCATAATGATTATGAATGCACTAAGGGCTAACGGTAGATTGGTTCATGTGACAATTTTGGTGGTGTCTTGACATAATTTGTTACAAATTGTATCAAAAATATCTTATTATGTGGGGAATAATTTTATAAAAAAGATAGAACAACTAGATATAGAGTGGTGGGTTTCGGGGACTTCCTTGCTATCTATTTTTCATGGTAAATCATAATTTACCATGGTCAATCAGGAGTTCTATTTTGAATTCAGGTTTTACAATTATTTATTTTAGAGATCTTTTGAAATGGTTTGGTACTACTCTGAACTATAAGGATTTCCCAATAGATTCTTTAGGAAACTCCTATTTGGTGTTGAAATTGATGGCAATCAGTTGGTTAACAATTAAGAAACATATTATTGAAAACAATATATAGGATAGGTGATGTTTTTCTATGTAACATCCAGTGGAACTAAAATAGTTAGTTCACTATTTTTGAAGTCATATGGCCTAATTTGGCATTTTGGAGAGAGTTTTTAGTTATTTTTATTTTCACCCCATTTGTTCAATTAATTTATTTTATTATTAATGATTTTTTTATAAGTATTTATGTGAAATTTAAATATTGTAATGTTTTGTGATCATTTTTTAAAGTAATGTCTTATTCTTTGGTAGTTTTGATTATTTAAAATCCGTTCTTTTGGGTGTTTTGATTTGATTTTGTGAATATCTACAAACATTATCAAAACATTTCTGAGTAAAAGAAATTCATTTGGGATGTGTTAGTTTTATAATTTTTTGGGTGTGTCTCATGAAAACCTATACATTATTCGAGAGTAAAACTATAAAGAGGGTTTGGAATCCTATTTTTTAATTTATTATTTAGTTTCCCATGTGTTGGTATTTGAATTTTTGTGAATGAATGTTTCATTTTATGATGTTTTTGAAAATGAATCTTGGTGAATAATCAATAATTCAAGAATGGAATTCTTTTGTAAGATTTTTGTGTTGTTTCTTCCAATAGAGAGTTACATTCTAGGTAGTGTTTTAAGAATAATACTTTTTTTATTTTTTCCCACTTTCCAACATATTCTTCATAACCCATATTTTTTTGTGTATAATGAATAAAATAATTTTTTCTTTGTGATATTGGATTTTTTATATGTTCTTACACTATTAATTTTTTGGTTTCATGGATATGTATGAGATTGGTGGAATGTTTTCATCATTATTCTAAAATTACGAGACATAAAAATTGTGGGGTGACATATGTCAGGTTTATACCTTTTTTCTTCACCATTAGAAGACTTATCTTATAGGGTTCTTTTAGTTGAGAGGAACAATTGAGTATAGTGTTCTGAATTAAAATGGTTTGGAGGTGGTTATTAATTTTTTATTTGGTTTGGATTTGGATTTAGGAGGATCATATGAGTGGTGGAATATACTTTTATTTTTCTAAAATCAAAGAAGATTAGAGGAGCATCAACCATAATATATCACTCCAATCACCCCTACCATTAATTATATGAGGAGTATTCTCTTCAAGATTCATTAATTTTGATTTCAAATAATTCCTAATTGGTTTTACTATGGTTGGTATTTTTTATTCTAGTTTTAAGATTTTGTTAGAATTTGGGTTGTTGTTTGGGTCCTTGTTAAAGGTGATTTGTTCATGGAAAAACAATTTTTATTTGTTTTTAATGCCATTTTTGAGGAATAAAGTGGTATTATTGGGGGAATTATAACACACCAAAATTTCACTTTTTTATTTTTATTTATCAGGTTAAATTTCCCCATGAGTTTGAGGTTAAATTTTGATGTTATTGGAACATTTATAGGTTTTTAATGTTTAGAAAGCCATGTAGTAAAAAATATGTGACCCCCATAGATTTTAATATCCTAGATCATATGGTTATTACACTGTTCAGTAAACCTTGTGAGAAAACCATGAAAACTATGTCGTATAGGAAATTTTGGTACTTTCAGTAAGTTTTTTATTTAGGTAACTCTCTCTCTCTCCTAACCCATTTTAAATTAGTCTTGTGTGGGGATCCACCCAGACTTCTCCCTTCATTCACCTTCCAAGGTGATTTCAATGTGGGTTTTCCTCAAATATTAAGGTAATATCATATTTTCTGCTTTATGATTATTCCCTTAGATTCGTTCTTTTTCTCCCTTTCATTATAACTTCAGCGTCTATGTTGGCCATCTTTCATTGATATGGATTCTCTAAAATTATAGGTTTTGGGTTTTAGTGTTTTTGATCATTATCTTGAGACCAATTATAGTGGTTTTCATCAAAGGTCACATGGTTCCACCACTTTATTTTTGTGTTTCCACTTCATTTGGTTTTATTTAATAATTAAATTGATTATTTGTGTTTTTATATCATTTTTAATTTTGATAAATTTGGTATAAGTTATCTTGATTTGGATTTCTAAAGTTTCCATGTCTTCTATAGTTTTTTTTGATAAAATGGTTATATTTTATAATTTAATGAATGTTTTGTCTAAAAAGGTATTTTATGTATTGTATGTTCTTGATAAAATTACGATGATGGATTTATTTATGAAAAACGACTTTTATGGTTTTCTAGATCCAAAATGATTTATAAAGTTGGGTGAGTTGAGTATAAAATGTTTCCCAGGTTTAAAATTATGTGGGTTTTTAACTTATGAAATTATTTAGTGATTTTATTGGATTATTTGTGATTGTGATTTGGTATTTTTTAGGTCCCTTAGGTTTGTAATTGGTTTCAATATAGATATAAAATGGATTTAAAATCGCATAATTAATAATTAAAAAATAAATGGTCCATTTGGACCTTGATGAAAGAGGTATTTTTTTTAATATAGGTAATTCCCTTGTTATTCCCCATTGATATTTATGGTTGATTCATATTTGTATAGATGGATAATTTAATTTTGATTAATTATTATATATTTAAAAAATGTGTCTCATTATTTAATATTTTTTTGGGTATTGGTAACAATATAATTTCTTAATTATCCATTGAATTCATTGTTTTCAAATGATTGATATTGGATTAAATGTTTCTAAACTCATTTAGTTATTCCTTGATGAGTACTAGGATACTAAGTGGGAAATTTATGGATAGATAATTTCCAAGTTGAATGTTAACACTTGATAGTGGAAAATAGTTGTGATTCATCACGATCTGGGATGTGTCTCACCTAAATCTAATTGTGGGTGATTTATTAATGAATATAGTTTTGAAAGACATGAAATCTAGAGGTTCCACCTGCGTGTTTCTAGCATAGTCCCATTGTTCACTATAGTTCACCTTCAGGATAATCATTATAAATTATGATTTCATTATTTTATGTCTTTCATGTGAGTATGTTATCCCTTTATTTTATCCTACTTTATGGTATTGATTATTTATGATTTAGAATTGATGTTATAAAACTTTATGTGAATAATTATGGTTATTCTCTTATAAATCAGCTATTAATTTATTTCCATGTACATTTCCTTTTTTTCATTTATACCTAGTGTCTATAATGGTTTTTAAAAAAGGATTGGTTCTTTTCTATGTTGTATTTGAAATGGTATGGGAAATGATTAAGTTTGGTTTTTAAAGGAAATAATTTATAAAATGGTGTGTTATGTGTAGTTTATTTTTCAATCCATTAAAACAAAATGTATAATTATTTTATGATTTTATGAAAAAACAATTGGGACATTATTATTTTATAAAATAAATTAAATAGGCTCATGGTAGTAACATACTAGCCTTTGTCTCACACCCTGAATGCTAACATTGGTGGGTATATATTTATCATGACTTATATTGGTTCTCATTAGGTCTTGGTATTCATGTGGATTGGACCTTCTATTCAATGGGAAATGAATGGATGTTTATTCATGGTGGTGCAAAGGTCGTCACATGTGGACAATGTGGATGGTCTCGTAGGTTGGTTAACTTGGTTTGGTCATGTTCAGTATTGGCCTATGAAACTATCTTATTTACTTTTTAATTTCTGATTTCGAATCTAAAAATATTTATAAAAAATGGTTTTATCTACATATTTTTGTTGGTAGAAGGTTTTTATTTTCATTATCATTATACCACATTTTGTTGGATATTTTTTATTGTTTCTACATACATTATTTAGCATAACAATCTAAATCATGGATAACTCATATCATCTTCACAATGTTTGGATTTTTTTAATGATTTAAATATTTGACAATAGTTATTATTTGATTCCATTGGTTCTTTTCTCTCTCCCATATTAATCAAAAACACACTTCATGCTACTATAAGATCAGTTGAATTTTTGGGTTACTTGGAATCCTCGATCAGTTCATTATATATTATGTTATATTAATATTTTCAATTATTTTCATAATCAGCTTATCCATATTCTTATAGAATAAAATTTCTCTTATGTTGTGGGATGATTTAAAATATATAATTTATTCCATTGTTTGAAAACATTTCTAATATTATGATATTAATTAATGAAATTATTACAATTAAATTTATTCATCTAAAGATTTAAACTCATTTTTAAATTTTAGTTTTTATTTAATTCCATGAATATATACAAAAAATATATATCATTATATTATCATGAATTTTATTATTTAATATATACATTTATTTAATATACTCCCCCCAAAATAAAAACCATAACTATTATAAATTTAATGGGCCAATATCTATAGCTTGATAGGTATTATTTGAGTTATTTTTTCCCTTAATACATGTTTACATAGGTAAAAAACTCTTCATGATTAAAATTAATTAAAATCTTATATTATTGAATGAACATCATCTTTTTGAATTTATATCATGAATATTACCAATACTAAACCTCTAGGTGAAAATGTGATTGGATTAACCAGTAAGGTGTCACCCAACATTCACATAAGCATAACCATTATCCTTTTAACCTAATAGATATAAAATTATTGTCTCCTAGTTAAGAAGATCCCATCTATTTAATCAATAAAGGTATTGATGAATGTGAATATTATTGGATATCATGTAACAATTTAATTTTTAACAATGGATTTTTATGGTTATATTCCCCATTAATAATCTATATATCACTTAAATTATTTATATGATTTTATTCATATTAATTAAATAGAATATATCTCATAAATACTAAATGAATCTTATATATTTATATATATTTAATTTCATATTTATATACTTAATTAATTTTATGTTATATGACATTCAATACTTTTAGTTTGACTATATATGTATATTATATATCACTGTATCAATTTTAGTTAGATGTAAAGACCAAGAATTATTATGGTTCTCCACATCTTCTATTATTTTTCTGTATCCTACATACAATATCAATATTGATAATGTTCAATTGGACTCTTCTATGGTGGTCGACACTTTGGTAGTTTCTCCATCCAACCACATGAGAATTACTTAAACCATTATATCATTCAAATAATTTCAAAATCAACAAGTTAATATCCTCTACACATGGAGTTATGGGGGAAAAGTGGATGACCTCTAGGATTTTGAAGGAGACCAGGAACAAGTTGTTGTAATCTATTCAAGTTATGGATCTCTAACACCTAATTATATTAATATTTAAAGGGGTTTCCCTCCATCTCCATCACTGTTTTTCACATTGACCCTCCTCCCTCTTCACCCTTTGTTTTATTTCTCTTTTCATTTCGTTCCTAATAATTTTTTTTCAAATTTCAAATTATTTATTATTTATTGATTTTAGATTTGATACCACTGTAGAGTTTTAATGATGTTACGAAAATACATTATACAATAGATTTAATATAAAAATATATACATTATCATTCAATTGCATAATAATTAAATAATTAAAAAACCCTTTTTTAAATGTATTGGAAATTATGAACAAATTTGAATTTATAAATTCATGTATCCTTAAATATCCATTAATAATGTTAATAACCAATGATTTGGTGACATTCACTTCCTATCCTAGTGATCTAGTCACTACTTTATGTAAAGTGATAAAATTTTGAAATATAATGACCCTATAGAACCACTCATATGAGGAAAACTAGAGAACATTATTGAATGAGTTTCACTATAAAATATAGAGCACTACCTTTGTTTTAACTCAATGTAATGAATACTAAATCCCTAATCCTTAATATTTTTATTATTATGAGAATTAAATAGCTTCCAAGGAATCAAAATCCAATGAATACCAAAGTAGGTTCATTAAATAGTCACTAATGGTCATTTTTATCTTTAAATATCCTCCCAAAGTGTCTTAAGTCGCAAACCACCTTGGAAGGTTCATTAATGAACACCTAATGTGGTTAGAGAAAGAATAAGAGATGCTTAAATTGTATTAATAGGAAATATTAAGAAATTTCCATACTTAGTGGGCCTATGAATATAATTACACCAAGTGCAAGATAAAATCCCATTTAGTCTATTTTATTTCCACATGGTTATGTTTTAAAAATTTAAGTAAATCACTATTTTTTTATAATGACACAATAATTATTAAAAATAAATATTATTTAAATATATATTTCCAATATAGAAAAAAATAAATCATATTTGTCATTATAATAATTAATATCATTTCTACACATAAACTAATCATAATAGTCTTGAAATACAAATTATCACTATCTAATGTGTGAACCCAAGGGTTATTTTTAAAGTTAGAAATTATCATGTATCTCATTCATAATTATAAACTAGTAGTGGTATCTAGAAACACATAATAGATACAAAAATTAAAAATGTTTATGGTGTGATTTTCTCTACCACATTTCCAGTAACAATATATTTTTTTCTGTTATATTGAGATTGAGAAAGAGGCATGGATAATATAAATTTAATATATCTTATCAATTTTTCTTAATTAGAAGGTTTACTAAATCATATATAATTACATCACATGAAATTATATTTTTATGTTCATTTATTTACATAGTTATAACTCAATCATGGGCCATGATTTCATAACTCATCATAAGAGTGGCCAAATTATATCTTGGTTAATCAAATCCATCCTTTTTTTAGTTTCATAGAATATTATACTCTATTAATAAAATATCTAAAATGACATAATATATGTATGAATGTATGGATTTCTCATGTAGGGAACGTATTTGAAAACCTCAATTTGAAGGATCTATAACTAATGTTAACTAAAGTAACACCAATAAAGCATACAAGACTATCAATGTGGTATACATTAAGTGGGTAAATCACAATACATGTTTACTTAATTTTATGTAATAAGTGATTTCTTGTATCACTATTAAAGTGACAATACTAAAAATGATATTAACATATCATCACAACTCAATATAATGATCATAAATCAGGGATAACTCAGTAATACATATATTTTCTGGGGTTGTTATCATAACATATCCAATTTTCTATGAATCAAAAAGAAAAGAATGATAACAAATTTTCGTTAATAATCATTACATGATACAACACTTCCCTAATCCACAACACTTGACTATCTGTTGGGATTAATAGACAAAAATCTCCTACATTCACTAAAACTAGTCACTCATGTATCTAATACACGTATAATTGGTAAAACATTCATACTTTTCTTATTTAAGGGGATTTATTAAGGGATCAACAATATTTCCCATTATAGGAACTTGATACATGTAAAAATTGCCTCTAAAAATTATCTATTAAATGATATGAAATACAAAATGAACATATTCAGATATTGGGATAGACCTAGGTTCCTAAAATTGTGAAACTACTCCATTATTCTCAAAGAATATCTCAATTGTATTCATAATGATTGGGATAATAAAAAGTCTAGTAATGAACGTTTTTATGTAAATAAAATTTTTAGACACATCAGATACTATAATATTTTTAGATTCTTTTGTAGAACTAACAAATCTTATATTATCAAATATTTTCCCACATACTTCTCCATCATATTGGTAAAAATGAATTACTAACCATCAAATATTAATAATACATCCTTAATTCTTCTTAAGTACTTACAGATAATCTTCATGGATATCCAGTGGATTTCACATAGAATCGATTGGTATTTACTCATCATACATAATCCATAAGATATATCAGAGTGAGTAAACATCATATCCTAAATTATTGGTCCACCTACTAATGTATATTGAATATTATTAAAACATTATTATCATTTAATATTTTAAGGTCACATTTTTTTATAACATTTTCCATGTTTTTCAAAAAAAATATGTTTTTTAAAATTTCCTTGATTTTTTTATTTCTTTACCTATTATTGGGTTTTGACTATGGCCAATATTTTTAAAATATATCACAATTTATCTCCATACGAATAATGTAAGATTCTTCACCAAGTTATTTTATTAATAAATAATTGTTATAAAAAACATTCCCCTAATTTAACAATGGGATGTCATTTATAATGATAAATATTATATCCATATATGACAGTAGAAAAAACTATTCTCCCAATTACCAATTTATATAAAAAAGGTATATATTTATTTTTAATATAGTAAAACTCATTTATAACTTCATTAAAATGAATATTACAACAATAAGAATATTTTTTTTAATCAATAAATTGGTATTGTAAATTATAAATCATAGATTAATTTCTTAGATTCATAAAACATTTTTTATATCATACACATACACAAACAAAATCCAATTTTTTTTATTTTTACATCAGTTTTGAAATATCTCATTATCCTAATATAGTAGAATAGATTAATAAATTCAAATGAATTTCATCAAAGATACTTTATAGTATGTCTCTTCATAGTCAATATATTGACTTTTTTTTTCAAACATGATTATACAAATCAATATTTATAGATAAAAACCCATCCATCCAATTTTGTATTCTTGTGAAGGACCCACTTGAACCCAATGGGTTTTACACTTTATTATGAATCATTAAGGTTATATATCAAATTATATTTGATAAAGTTCATTGATTTTAAAATTTTATCAGATTTAGAACTCATGATGGCCTCTTATTAAGATACTAGATCTTATTCTACGACTGTTAAATCACTTTTATCAGATTATCATAATTCACATATCTCATGTTATTGACTTAATATATGAGAAAATTTCGTTTTCTGTGTATGATGATTCATTTCATTTTCTATAAATCATTGTGATTCCAACTCATCCATATATAAAATGACATCATATTTTTTGTCTACCACTTAATCAACTAAAAAATTATTCATTGTAATTTTATTTAAATAAATTGTATTTCATAAAATAAAAAATGTCAATTAATATGAAATTTTGGATTTAATGGATTTTTGAAAAATAACACATGGTATATTTGGTACAATAAACAAATAAACATTTATCTATTTTGGTCTCATTTTTTCATGATGTATTATGTATCACATATGAATCACAACTCTAAATAATAATGAAGGAAAATTTTTTATGATTCCTAGTTAATGCCTTAGGTCATATCTTTTAAATAGGACTTAAATAAATTAATTTTATTATAAATGATTCAGTTTCTAGAATATTAATCCAAAAAAGAAATAGAAATGTCTATATTAATCATCATTGACCAAAACATGTCTAATAGATTTTGATTCCTTATTTCAGATACACTATTTATATTGGCATACCAGGTGGAGTGATTTGTGATACTATACACTAATGATATAAATAAACATGGAATTCATGGATTAAATATTCTCCACATAAATGAGATCAAAGTATGTAATTACCTTTTCCATTTATATTATACTCTTTAATTTTAACACTTTAATCATTTAAATGGTCTAATTATTTTGTTTAATAGGATACACATACCCACACTAAACTCATCAATAAATACATTGAAGTACATAAATACACCTTGGGAGTGTTTAATTATAATACAAAATATATCATAGTTTATGAGTTAAAATAAATCATTATCTTGATTCCCTTTACCCAAAAAAAGTTATTTTGTATTTGTTTCTCAATAAAAAATATTTGCATACATCAAATGATTAATAATTATTATAATTTAATAATCCATAGTTATGAATTCATTGTATGTGATTCTTTTTATATTTTCGAGTTGATAATGTCAAAGACAAGTAGAATTCAATACATTTATTTTTAGATTTTTTATTATTTATATTTTAAGTTTGATTTCCATTATCAAATATATAAAAACCATTAATAGAATTAAAAGAACCAAAATACACTTCATTAATATAAATAAATTAATAATTGTTTTTTGGAATAAAGGAACAACCCATCATATTAAGGAAATAAATAGAAATAAAAGTATATTTATTGATGGTACATAATTACAACAAACTGAAATAATGAAAATAAATGAGGAAGAAGGAGATTCATTATCCCAAAAAAATATCATCACTTACTTCTCTATTTACTACACATAGGTATACTTCTCCCATAATGAATTTACACCACTCATTTATAAGTTTCTTATTACCAAAAATATATTATGTTCATCTGATATCAAATATCCATGAATCAAAGTTTGATAAATTGATCTATATAACATATAATTCATCACATGTATGACTATTTTATTAATTCATAATTTATTCATTCATGTTGAATAATTATATGTATTTGTATGGAATATAAATTTGATAAACCATAGTGGATATATTAACACATATTATGTTGTATGTATCCTTTTGATGATTTCCAACAGCATATTTTCCCTCAAATTAGAGATAATAAAATTATCATATGCCATTAGTTGATTTAAAATATTTAACCAATCCCCATGTTTGATAAAATTTCTCAATTTTTAACTCCAGTCAATGAGATTATTACCATTAAAAATTTCCATCTTAAAAACTAATTGAATTTATAAATTTGATGTTTTCATTAATTCAATTAATATCTACAAAAATTTTCTTTCATCATTGTTACCATGTATTTGTGTGTTTTATGTGGTATAATATTGAATATACTCCCTCTAAAATAACATTGATCAATATTATAAATTTAGTGGGACAATATCTATAAATCTACATGAATTAATTCAACTAGTATAATCTCATTAAGCTTGTATATTAAGGAAGAAAACACTTTTTAATTTTAATTAATATAACGTTTTTATTATGGAGTGAACAACATCTTGTTGAATTCCTCCCATGAATATGCTAAACACCATGCCTCAAATTTCCAATCCAATTGAGTCATCCTATAATGTTTCATGCATCATTCACATAAGGATAACTATTACCCCTTTCACATAATTCACGATGTATTATTGATTTTTGACTAAGAATCACCCTTCTATTTGATCGATCATGGTATTGATGAATGGGAATATTTTTGGATGGAATATAACACATATATATTTAATAATTTTTATATATATTCTAACCATTAACATTATATGTATACCATAAATACATAATATGATAATATTAAATTTAATACAATAGTATGTTTCATATATAATTGATGAATTGTATACAAATTTAATTAATTATGTAAATATTAAATATAAAATAGCATCTTATATTATATTCCTTAATTTTAGTCATGTTACATAAAAAAATTATATATCTCTAAATAAGTTTTAGTAAGATTCAAATTTCAATCATTATTAATGGACTATTAGACTAATGCATAGGGTGTGTGATATTTCACACATAGGATAAGAAGAAACCCACGTCCCCGATTTAACAGTTTGTAGAGTGACCAAACCATCAAAAATTTCATTAATTTTTATTATAATCTCAAATAACATTTTGAAATAATTTGAAAATATCATAACATTGAAATTTATTCATGCATTTATTTAATGTAAAGTTCATTTGTATAGTTTTTATTTGATACCACTATAGTGATTTAATGAAATCACCGACACTTAGTATTTTTTAAAAGTAATTGTAAAACAAATATATGATCATAAAAAGTGAATGAAAATCAATATAATAAAAACATTTAATATATATTTATATATATTTGAAAAGTGTTTGATTATGTAGATAAAGGATGAATAGAATAATTCATGTTTTATTATGTATCCATTGATAATGTTAACCACCAATGACTTAGTGAGATTAAATTACTATCTATATTAATTTAGACACTCCTTTAAGAGTAATGATAAAATAATTAATGAGAAAGAATCATAGATCCTCTTAAATGAGAAAATATGGTGAATTATCTCAGATGAGGAATATATGAAAACAATACGCACTAATGTTTTTTCTCTCAATGGAATAAAGACTACATGACTATTCCATTATATTTATATAAATCGCGGTATTTAGTAGATCATAGGGTATTGAAATCCATATGAAACCAAATAAGTTATAGTAAATAACCACCAATGGTAATTTAGATGATTAGATATCCTCAAATGGTGGAATAATTTAAAAAAATACCTTCAGAGGTGTGGTTTTCCCCAATGGTAAGATGGAAAAATATTTATTATGGGAATTAATTGACTAGTTTATTATATTTTAAATAAAATCATTATAGTTCAAGAAACATTTATGTAGTATAAAATTAATAAAATTATGGACACAAGGAATTTTTATAGTTGTTTAAATAAAATTGATCATGTGCCTAATCATTAATTCAATCTATCCTTGATACAAATGGAATGAAACCCAATTAGAAAAATCATTCTCTAGTGAAGAAATAACAACCAAAACACCAGAATATTATACAAGACTCAAACTTATTAGAACTATCTATTTCAATGTTGAGTCACAATGCAAAGGCATACCATTTTTACATCAAGAAGAATAACCTAGACATACCTTTTGATTTGTATTATAACCTATATGATCATTATTTTAGATGATAAATCATCATCCAAAAGAAACTAACACATAAATATATGGGAACAATATTGTACCATATAACCTCCAGAGACAAAAGTTTTGCATTATAAGAATTTGAAATATTTCAAGGAATATTATCAAATAAAGGTGCACCGATATTTTCTGATTCTAAGGCATGGTTATCCCAGAATTAATTTCATAAAAATATTAAATATATTTTATATTTTGAATGAATATTTTTTTAAAAGCAATTGAATGTCTTTGAAATATAGTATCAACTCCAAAATTAGAGATCACAAATTAATCAGGAGCATGAGGTTTATAGTAGGAGTGACCTAAAGTTCTTCGGCACGAGACATCTGGTAGAGGTAGTCATGGGAGGGTGCATTTAATTACATAAATAATTGAGTAATTTATTTTTAATGAAATATGATATAGTGGAAAATAACCAGGTTCAACCACATAACCATTAGATTGTTGAGAGGAATTTCAATTGACCTTTGTTAGTGGAATGATATTAGATGATGATCCATATCTACATAAAAGAGAATCAAGGCCCAAAAAATTAAATAGTTCATCTAAATTATTATTTACCAATGAATTATAATATATTGAAGTAGGTATTTTCAATTTCTGTTTCCTATTTGATTCAAATACTGATCATAATCAAATTTGTTATTCATAGATTTACGACTAAATTAAACATTCTCATGAGCTAGTGTATTGAAGTAAATTATATTTTAAATTTATTTCTATGATTATACCATGTAGTCATGCCTAAAAATCCCCATTTCCATGATAATGTTTCTGGAACACTTATTCAATGATCATATCATCTTTGTTCTTGGGCCTGTCCACACCCGTTCTTCGCATTTTCCATCATTGAACCATGGGATCATGATTCAACTATTGTTTGATGGGTCCAAGTGTGATCAGACCCCAAATTCATGGTGTATGAGAAAACAATGACTATATTAAAGTTATGAGTATTAATTGGATAATATTGTGGTTAGTGGTAATGGATTCATAGACCCATGATCCAAATAGGGGAAGGCAGGGACACAATAGGCACATGTTAGTTCTGTGTGTAGGATCAATAAATCTAATTTTTGGCCACCAAAGGCCCGTAAATCAATTCAAAACGTTAATATCATTTTTTATAGTGATATTAATGACTTAATTAGGTGGATATATGTAAACAAAAGTTGGATCTGGAAAAACATGTGGGGATCCAGAGCTTCTATGAAAATTTGGAGAACATACTGTTTAGATCTGAATAACACACAAAGTGTTGCCCAGATATCTATAGTGGTAAGGTTTATTTGTGAAAAAATGAATCAAACATCTTTTGGGACCCCCTAATGACATATAACACACCTCTGGTGGCCTGATGTATATTCCCAGACTACACAGACAAAGACATGACCAGACACATGCCATGTACTAGCATATGTCAAGTGTATATAGGCACGACCAGAAGCACACATCTAATACCCAAGTGGTTGAAGCACACCATGTTTGGAATTTACATATCACATAGTGATATATGGATAATGATCCAATTACAAGAAAGGAAATTGAAAAGAAAGGGAGAGTGGCGACACTCCACATGGACCCCCTTACACACCGTCTATTTCCATTTTGAGAAAACATCTACCTCTCATATCTCCTTAGTTTGGACTTGTATTTTTTCTCGGGAGTAGCATATCCATAGTTTTTTTGTTTATATAATTCTATGTTGTAACTTTTAGTGTATTTTGAGATATTATTTGTGATTTTACAATTGTGATTCTTCATTAGGTGGTGCTTGATTATTGAGTGATCAAGGAGGATCATTACAGAGTTGTAATTGCTGATGGAATAGGGCATGGGACCTATAACTATTGAGTATTACATCCGGAATAGACATGGGGGTGGTTCTTATAACAATCTATTGAGTGGTAATTCATTTATTAACTAGGGCATGAGTCCTTAATTTATCCTCAGAGTTGAACCCTCCTGAGGGTATAGGTCATGGGTCCTCTATCCACATAGTGGAATCCTCATTCTAGGAAAATGAATTTATCTTAAATCCATTGAGTAGAACCCACATTATGGGATACATAATGGATATTAGATCCACATAGTGGAAGGCTAATAGTGAGGCAGGGCATGGGTCCACAATCCCTAGATTGGAACCCTCATTATATGACAGGCCTTGGGTTCTCAACATATTGAATGGATCACCATAATAGGATAGGGCATGAGTCCTTTATCTACTAAGTGGTACCACCTAATAGATATGGGAATGATTCCTCTATCTATTTAATGAGTGGTACCCTTTTACGTACTAGGTTGTGGGTCCTCTAAAAAATTTCTTAGTAGTACCCAATGATGGTATAGGTCTTGTGCAACCTATCTTTTTTAATACTAATTGGAACCCTCTTATCATAATTGGGAAAGGGTCCATTGACTAGGGATTATATCCCCTCGATTTAGCAACATAGTGGTGATGTCTTTCTAAACACGGTTACTTATTTGGACATATATAAAATATTCTTCGCATCAGTGATGGAGCTTTATAACTGTTTCTAGACTATTTTTCATGGTTGGTCTATAAGATGGAGAAGCCCTTTATCTATCATTTGGGTTTATTTTATAAGAATGTATATATATATATATATTGGTAATAGGATTTGTTTCCCCTGTTACTTTGGGATTTATCTGACTACTTCAATCATGTATCCTATTTTCCCCCTTCATATTTAAGGTCGTCCTACTGGATATGCATATACTCACCCCAACATGGGATTTTTCTATAGATGTAATGTCTTATTTAGATGATAGAAACGTTTGTGGTGATTTTAGAGAAGCATAAGTGTACTGGGGTGCATTGGACCACTTTCGGTGGTAGAGGCTTGGAGATCTAGAGCTGAGATTTCTATGCATTTAGTTATCCAGTTATTTTTGGGTTGGGACTTCTTTTTTGGTTGGGAATGTATTTTCCCTCTTCATTTTGTCTTACACTGTCACACTCTTTTTTATTCTATAGAGAATTTCACATGCATGGTTTTTAATGTATATGTTAACTTAGTTTTTTATTATTCTATTATACCTCAACATGGATATGGTAGAGTGCATACATATATATACATCAGAAAAATTCGTCCCTTATTAGTTATACCTTTTGTAACTTTTTTCCTACACCTAGCCTATGTAGGTAGGCATGGGGTAGTAGCATCTCGACCATCTGTAGACTATGAGGTCCCTAGTTGGTCAAGTCATTAAATATTTTTATTGTTGAGAAGTTTGACCACATGATGATGTTTGTAGTTATATTCCCTTACAAGGATTTGATTGGCACTTAGGGAAACCATGTCAAATTGTTTCAAGATATGCTCTTAGGCTAGAGGACCCAGTATTGGTTGAATGACTGATGTATCCATTCACCAAGACTCTAACTATCTTCTTGTTGACTCAACTACTGAGATATTGGTTGTAGATAAATTTGGTAAATTCATCATATAAGGTTGATTCTTTTTTATTTTCATTATTTATTAATATTATTATATAGTTATGGTCATCTTATAATGGTACTCTATGATTTAAAATTTTAGGATGCCTATATGGAGAAAACCATCCAAGTTACAGATTTGGGAATGTGAAAATGATCCAACGTGTTATCAGGATTCAATTAAGATGCCAAAACAAGAGATATTTACTCCAAGAGGGAAGGTAGCAGTACCCCCTCCTATCAGGTATTAGATTATACCAACAAATAATGGTGATGATACTCACATTCATATAAAACTCTGTGTGTTCTAGCACCAAAGGCTATTGAGTTTCTGTGATGATCCAAAACCCCAAGCAGTGGAGGATTGGCCTGAGTTTGTGATACATGTTTTCATACTTGTGAAGACCCTGACCGAACAGATGGTTTCACTATAATCCATAATTTTTAATAGAGAATCATGTCTTGGTGGAGTTTAGTCTTGAAGATGCATGATGATTTAGTACTCACATGGCCCAACATTTAGAATCTGCTTCATGAGGAGTACAACCCCTCTTTCTTATCCTTGATTTTGATTAAGGAGTTGTTGGAGCTAAAATAGGGAGTGATGAAAATTACTAAGTATGAAATGAGGTTTAATGAATTTATGCAATACTCCATCAACACGATTTTGGATGGTCACTTCTGGGCATAGAAGTTTGAGAAAGGTCTCCGTAGGCACATTCATGCTAGTCCGGGCCCCCTATGCATTCCCACATATAATGGAGTGTAAGAGTGGGCACTGGTGATAGAGATATCCAAATCTAAGTTATTCCATGTAGTTGAAGCTAGAAATGGGATTCATAGGACTAATTCATCTACATAATCTAAAAGGATCTTTTGGGAAGGATCTCAGTGTAATAGATCTAATCATTAAAAAACACAAGAACATAGTCTTTCAACACAATGACTATGCAGAGTACTTGGGTATCCCATAGAGGTGTTATTTTATGAATGCGATGAAAGAGGTCACATGAAATTTGATTTCCTCACCCAATGTACTAAGGTGGGAATGAATATAGTGGATGGACCACCATGGCCGAGGGAGCACCGTGATAAGGGATCTCTGTGGTATAGTCAGGGAGGACCGTAGGGAGTTAGAGATAGTAAAGGAGTAGGTGGGGCTCAAGGAGGATGAGCTACTAGGGGGTGATGTAATGAGATCCTTCGAGCACTACTACAATGTATCCCATACCAGGATTAGGGAACTAGCAATTGGGTTCATGGTCAGTATCTAGCTATGGAGTCTTTTAAACCTATGGCTCATGATATTATTAGAGGTATGATGTGTATTTGTTATACTATTCATTAAGTAATAGTGGATATAGGTTTTAGTTATTTCTTCATATATTTACTACTAGTGGGAGAGATAGATCATTAGTTGATACTTTATCCAAATAGTTTTTCCCTAAGGTTCTTATGGGGAACACTTCATCGATGTCATTTATCTAATGATAGTGTGAGATATCACTTGGTGGAGAGAGTTTCTCATGGGAACTCTTGTTCATAGTCATGGGAACTTATGAAATCATATTGGGTATGGAATTGATTTCTATAGTCTGATACCATCTTTAATGTCTCTACAAAAGTGTTAGATTCTTTCAGAGATATTGTATATGATTCTCTTATGCGGGTGAATGGGATATCAGGGTGGGAAAAGTCTTTTTTGCAAGAAGGAAGCATCAAACCATCACCAATAAATTTGAATGTTTATCCCATGGTGTAGTGAGTTAATCAGGCATCTAGATTATTAATACATGGAGAATTATATTGACATATTACTTGAAGAAATTCCATGAATACCACCTATTAGGGATATGAAGTGTTTTATTTACATTCACCTTGATACCACTCTAATGTCTTCTATTAAATATCAGATGACCCCTAAAAAGCTCCTGGAGCTGTTGAAATAGTTGGATGACTTTCAAGAAGAGTTTTTTATCAAACCCATTGTGCCCCCCTAGGTAGCTGTAGTTTTGTTCATTAATAATGAGGATAAGATATTATGAAATTATTTTGATTATATTAACCTTAACCATACCATGTTAATGAACAAGTTCCCCTTATTGAGTATTGAATACCTATTTGATCAGTTTTAAGGAACGATATGGTTCTCAAAGATAAATTTTAGGTTTATCTCCTACCAACTAAGAGTTTTCGAGGTTGATATTCTGATTTTGGTGTTATGATGTTTCTACAGACACTGAGTAATGGTCATACCATTCTATTAGTTGAATTAAATTTCTTTTTTATGGATATGATGAACCGAAACATCTCTCTATACTGGGAATGAATTTTATTTTTCTTCATTGATGACATACTCATCTATCTACGTTAGAGGAGGAACATATAGAGCATGTGGGAATGTGCCTATACTTTCATTAGGATCACCATATTCATGGTATGCTCTTAAAGTTTCGGTTCTAGATCCATGAGGTTCACTTTTTATGGAATTTTGTATCTATGTGTATAATTTCTATTGACCCTAAGTGGATTGATTTAATTATTTCTTGGAATACACCTTAGAGTGTATCATTGGTCTGGAGTTTTCTTAGCATGGAGGGGTACTATAGGAGGTTTTTGTAAAAATTTCCTAGAATTGAAACCCCTTTGACCACCCAAACATGGAAAGGGATGTATTATACATATATTGTGTAGTGATAGATCTCTTTTGAGGATTTGAGGTTGAGGATAACATGTGGTCCTATTCTGAGACTATTATAGGAGGGCATGTAATATGTAGAATATTTAAATTCCATTGGAGGTGAGATTATCTTTGTTTTGATGAAAAGGTAAGTAGTGATCTTATATTGGTTGAGGAATTTGAGATACAATAATAAGGCCTATGAAACTCACTTCTTATAGTTGTAACAATATACGTTTTAATATGGATGTGTAGGTGCTATCATCTATGAGAGTTCATTTTTACACAAACCATCAAAGTATCAAGTATCCACTCATAGAGAGAGATCTAAAACTAACACATAGGTACCAGTTTGACTCCCTCTAAGATCATGAATTTGATATTCTATATACTCTTGCAATGGGAAATGTTATGGAATATTCCCTTAGAATGCAGTTATAGGATCACTTGGTGGGGGTGGTGTCAAAGCAGTTACCTTCATTGTAGCTGACCTTCATAGAGGAGTAGGGTGAATACTTTAATCAATCGATGGTGTTGACACCACTACTTATCCAATGTGTTGCGGAGGAATATTTGGGAGACACCGACTATGAATTCCCACATGACCTGATAACCTTAAGAGATTAACCATATAGGGATTCTAAAATATGGAATGATTTCGTCCTATTACAAGGATGGATGGTGGTCTGGGACTTTTTATTAGAGGAGGCCATGAGGGAGTTTCACACTTCTCATTTGGATGTACATACATATCAGGGAAAGATATATATAGAGACCTTCAGTAGATGTTTTTGTGGGAATTCATGAGGTGGATTTTGTTTGAGTTCATCTCTCGGTTCCTCATGTCTCTGCAAATGAAGGCTGAGCACCGGGTTCCAATAGTTTTGCTATAGCCTCTTGATTCCCCAAAATAGAAATTGGATCGAATATCCATTGACATTGTGATAGGGAGTTTAAGGATAGTGAGAGGTCATGATGCCATTTTGATGATATTTGACCAACCTACCAAGTCACCACACTTCCTTCAAATCATGGAGCCGAGTTTGGTGGAGAGTTTGTGTGCGAGATCATTCGACTTCATTGGGTTCCATCAATGATTATCTCTAACTATTATGTGTAGTTCCCATAATAGTTTCTGGAGATGAATGAAGGAGGACATTATAAACTAGATGATTATGAGTACGTATTTTCACCCCCCATAATGATTGGAAGATCAAGCACATTACCCAGGTTCTAGATAATATACTGAGGGAATTAATGGTAGGATTTATCCAAAGATGGGAGGATCACTTTCCTTTGGTTGAGTAGGCTTATAATAATGTTTATCACTCTAATGTCATCATGGAACCTTTTAAGGCCATGTACATGACACCCTGATGGTCACCCATATGATCGACTGAGATCGGTGGGGTATGTTTTATTGGGAAATATATTGTGAATGTGAATTCCGAGAATGACCAGGTGATCCTTGAGTGGACAAGGAGAAAATAGAGTAGGTATAAATATTATGTTCATTGACATCATAGTACCTTTTAGTTCAAGTAGGGAAACCACGTTTTCTAAACAGTCTTCCAATGGTGAGGGTTACTGAGATTCAGTTGGGTAGGAAGATATCCATGAGACTCATTTGGCCATTTTTAATTATTATCTAGGGTTAATAATGTTGATTATCAACCCATCTTACACTCACAATTATAGAGGATTCATGAAAATTTCCATGTGTTTTTGATTAATAGATATGTGAATGTCCCCACATACATTATTAACTAAGGAAAACTGAACACGGAGGATAGATCAACATTGACAGTGCACCTTGGGGAGATCAAGGATTGGTACGAGATGATCCTACGTGGATATACCATTCCATTACCTTATTTTATTTGGTAGCATGGAGGCATTCCAGAGAGATCCTATGAGTGGGAGATCCATATGCAGGTTTAGTATACCAACCTTTTATCTTGGTTTTTTCTTTTAATGGTAAACAATCTTGATTGGGGGAGTAATAAAGTGGAACATATTTTCCATTGTAATACATTGAAATATATCAAGGAATATTTCCAGATTCAGGTGGCACATTCCTATAATAGGGCATGGAAAAAGTAAATTTCAAAATTATAATCTTAGTAGAGCAGAGTTGTTGACCAGGGTCATCTCACTTGAGGAACACCACATTTAATTCACCTATTTATTCTAAATCAAATAAAACAACTTGATTTTTGTTGTTTTTATTATTCAATAAAAGAAATTTAAAATGTAATTATAGAATATTTTCTAAATAATAAAATAAAATTCTATCGTAAACTACCATGTAATGAATATAGAATGAGATTAGAGGGAAAGAACTTAGTCCCAGGTTTGGTCTTTATTTTTTTCATTTTTCTCCCTCTTTTAATTAAAATAATTTTGATGGTACAAATAGAAAATCTCAGGCATGAATTACTATACTTTTAGTGTTGTGAAATATCAAATTCCATTATCAATTTAAATTCCTCATCCTATTATTATAACGTTTGATGGAATATATCAATCGAAATATTGAAATGATCTGGGACATGGATCCATCATATGTTGTTTCAACCATTGATAGGCTCAACTACATCATGTAAATAATATTATGAAAAGGTGAATATAGGTAAAATTTTTATAAAATAAAAGAATAATGATTTAATTTAAATACATTTTGTGGTGGAAAATCATCACACCCATGCATATAATTCCTTCATGTCATAGGGCTTCGGAAAAGAAAATTTATTTTCTTGATGAAGTACAATGGTTTTAAAGGGTCTTCTAAATTGAGGATCTTCATATATGTTCACATACTTTCTCTAATTCACCTAAACTACTTAATTTTTTTATAGTTTTTATTTACTCTTGAAATCAATAGAGTTTAAGACGATAAATGAACTACTAAAATTTATACTAACCTGCAATGAAAAAATGTGATTATAAAAGAAATAACTTTTCCTTTGTGGTTTTGTTTCTGGTTTCAATCACTCATCTTATGGTTTTTAAATATAATTTGATATTTTAGTCATGAAATTCCACTCTTAAACTATTATTATTTTATTAAGTTGTGTGAGATCCTATATGCCAACATAAATCTAAATTCCACATCGTCTTGTAATCGAATATAATGTCACTCCTCAAAGGAGAGCATGGCATCGTCCAGGAGCTAGCCCCATCATGTTCCATTTCATACTCTGAATGAATTAAATCAATCATATGGAAAAATTATATATCCAGTATAATGGAGGGAAAATATTTAATAAAATTATATAAATTATATTGAGTTTAATATTGTTGCAAGAAACCTCTATACTCATGCACTTCACTACTTGTCACCACAAATGTAAATCAAACATAAGAATTTACATGAAGAATGAATAGAAAATGCCACTTATCTCCCCCAAGAAAAGGCTCAAATTAACCCCAAATTTTAAGGGTAGGGGGACATGATGGTAAGATGATAAACAAGAGAATAAATTAAAAACTAAGAATGAAAAGGAATGAGAGAAGAAGAATAAAACACACACATAAAATCATAAAAATAAAAATAAAAGAATAAGTGGGAGAGGGAGAGAGACAAAGATAGAGAAAAAAATAATAATATGAAAAAAAATAAAAGAAAAAAATAGTTATTGAAATTATAAAATAGGTAACAATGATATTAGAATAATTAGAGGGATTAGGGGGGAGAAAGAGAAGGCGATTTCGGTGAAACATGGTTGGAGAACAATTCATACAGGATGTTATTTAATAAAAGAAATCTAATTTATAATTAAATTTAAAATAAAATTAAATTAAAAATAATGAAAATAAAAATAAAACAAAGGAAATAACAAGAAGAGATTGGAAGTACCATCAGCCTGGGGGATCCCCCCTTATGAATGTTGACTAATTTGTAATGGTGTACTCCTCCTCTATTTATATAGGATGAGTGCCTCAACTATAACTCAATTGTCAGGGGATATTTTAGTCTTCATTTATTGATATTTTTTAGTCCTTCGGTGGTAATTTTGGAAACACCCAATGATTTCATTTGTTTTAAATTATGCCTCGTGGCCTGACCATGGCATGGCTCAAGCATGCATGGTCATTTGTATGGGGACGTACTAGTGGTTATTGAATGTGGTAACATCTTTAATGGGCTATCGGGAACATAACACCACCATAGTGTAAGGCTAGTGGCAGGATAGGACCCCTCTGAGTCATCAGACCCTTGATGTGGACATGTAAATCCAAAATTGTGGTCATACAATTTACCAAACGTGATCTACATAGATCTGAGCCTTTGATAGTGGAGAATGATCTCAAGACCAAGCTCTAGGATAATAGAAAACGGTGTATTCATATGAATGGTGGCATCGTCTACCAACTTCGTGTTATATATGATATCAGAGATCAGAGGCATGTTGTGTCTAATTGAGGTGACCAAGGGGTCAAGGAGAAATGACAAAACTTTTTAAAAAAATTAATATGACTGTAAAATATCATCCCACATTTACTGGTGGATGGGGTTTGTATTTGTTTAAATAAAAATGTAACGCATCCCCATCCCAAATTCATGGTATAGGGATGATATCACAGTTCTCATTAATACTACCATTATTCGTAAGGCCCATGTGGTCCTTTTCCCAAACACCACTCTATGTGGACTTCACCCGCCCATGCAGAACCTATATAGGCCTAATTCTATACCTGTAGCCACGACTCAAGCGGGCCTTCCCACTAGGCACCATGGTCGAGCAACCCTGTAGAGGTATGCCTCTATGAATTGGTCCCAAGGTCAGTTGAGGGATAGATTTACTAATTAATTTTTTACCAATAATAAGATTTGAAAAATTAAAACAAATAAGTAGACTAAAATATTAGTTAATACCAAAATTCAAATGTTCTAAAATTCATCCATTCTAATCGATTTAATCTAATTTTAACACTTAATATATATATTCATACTTTTTAATTAAAGATTGAATTATATGGGATTATTCCTTAAAAACATTCAAAATAATTATAAAAATGATTAAAAATACCAAGGAAATATTAGTGTGTTAGATACCCCCAAACATAAATCATTCTTTTTTCAAGCCTAGAATGACAAAATTGAAAATTAGAGGGCACAAATTCTACTAATATTCATATTTATATTTAATGAAATAAAAAATCATAAATTGTATGTAAAAACTCGAAAATATACCAAAAATTGAAATTTAATGTCTTAATTTTCAAAGAAACATTCAAATCAAATATTTAACAATTTCACATTTTAAAATAATGGTACTTCACTTCACATTCGCTCATCACCCATGATAGTAATTAAATTATATTTATGCCCATATCATGAAATACATTATCTTTATCCATAGGATTTTAAATGAAATACTTTCTCTAGTTCATTAAGAACAAAGGTACATAAAATCACAAGGATTTTAAATAAAGGTTCAAATGACTAAAAATTATGTTTGGTTTGAATGGATGTTTTAAAAATTAATGCTCAAAGAGGATTTTTTCTCAATAAATTATAAAGCATTATATTATATAAAAATGTGTAATTACATTCCCCATTGAAATGGTACCGACTTCCACTTTCACTAAAATAAAATTATGGTCATGATCATGGTAAATTATAATGAATGATATGCACACTCTCGAATTTTTCTATACTTTTGTAATTTTTTTCTGTTTCAAATTTCTTTTTCATTTTATTCATTTTTTTATGTTATTATTAGAATAAACCACAAATCCATCACTGAACCACACATGATAAAAATAATTGGTCCAGTGATGGTGATTTTCTATTTTCCAAGGTCAAGACCCATTATTTCCATGATTTTGGTTTTTTTATCATTTTATTTTTCTTAATAGGGTAAAAAAATAAACAGTAAAATGAATATTCAACAGTATATCTCAAAACACATAATAATCACCCATATATTTTTCCTAATAATTCTTTTCAACCATTTTTCCATGAAATTCCATACTCGTACTCTTAATAAATAAAATATCGTGAAAATAATAAGAAGAAAGAACAGATAAAAATAGCTTGAAAAATGAATCATTCATAAGAAGGACAATCATGGTCTCTATATGATGAAAATGGTTTATATGAAGGTGGGTTTAAGGATAAGGTCCTATAAAAATACTCCTCAATCAGTTTAATTTTTTTTAACCATCATATCATTGACAAGATCCAATGAATGTTCTGGTAGGTGGCATGTCCCAAGATCGCTCTATAAATATGATCAAGAATAAACAGGAAGCAATTTTTCTATCAATATTATTAGGAATTGAAATATGATATTGGAAAATCACTCAATTCATGACTATTAATAAAAAATAAATTCACGTGTATTTAATAAATTAATATAATAAAAATGGTTGGTAAATATTTTTCACACGATCAATTATTTCCATTAAATCATGAGTCTTCATTTTAATATCTATTATTCACTTTAATAATTTAATTATCCATTTTACTTATTCAATCGTATTAACATTGAAGTTTTAAAGGCAACATCATAGTATTCCTAAGAAACACATGTCTCCAAGATAAGTCTAGTAAAGCATGAATTAAATCCTGGGCATGAATTATCTAGTTTAAGGATCAAAATAAGTAGTTATGAAAAAAATGTATGGACTTTAAAATATCATCATAAAAGTGAAATTTTATTTGAAATAATTATTTGGTCCTCTTCCTACCCCACTTGAGTGATTCCTTGTGCGATCATGTTCTTACAAAATAGAATTACTCAACTAAGCATAAGGATCACGTCATTTATGTTCAAATTTATAGAGGGTGTGGGGATGCATGTTGGACTAATCATAAGGATGAAATTGAAATTACTCAAAATAATGTAAAGTGATATGTATTGGTATTCTACAAAAAGTTAGACCTATAATTTCACTACCTCTAATCGGATGTTTTACCTTTTATCTATATTCTGATAGTGGATGGATCTTTTTGGATTTAAATCACCACATGTGGATTTTCCCAACATTCATTTATTCTTTCATTAGGAGGAATAATACATGGATATATTATACTAGATCCACCACCATTCACAATTAGGTACATCTTTCCGGGAAGGGTTAAGAGGACGTAGGGATCATCCCCTTTCTTGGTTTCTACTTTTGAAACCTCCTATTTCTTTTACTGTGTGAGGTCAACATGGTCTTCATGAATTGAATGATCAATGGGTAAGTAATAAAGTATTTTAAAATGATAGAAACATTAATTTTTTTTATAAATAATAAATTTATCTCTTTCAATATGGGTAACCTCTATATTTATTTCATCAGGTTTAGATACTTTGACTTCATCAAGAGCCTCCTAAAATTCATGTTCAATAAAGCCAGGGTTCTCCATGTGTTCATCAACACGTGCATATTTTATCTCTTTATCTTCTAGTAAGTCATGTCAAGAATTACCAAATATATAATTTCAAAATAATAAAGATTTATAATCAAATTATATTAGATATGATGATAAATGAAGGAATTTGAAATAATATCATCTCCTAAAATTAGTTCACTTTCAATATATACATCAGAAGTGAGTACCTCTTTGAGTTACATTATAGAAAGTGGAGGATGTTAGTTAGGATCCATTATATTTTCATACAATTCTATCTCTTCTATGGATTACTCCATGGGTAATATAATTCAATGGTTCTGGTTCTTTCATATTGCAGGGACTTGTGAGATCAATTTGTACCACATACACATTCCATAAGTCATATAGATCTTTTTGATATCCCAAAATTAGTTTAGTAGAAAATTAATCCTCATCATGAATAAAATATGTCTCATCATGATCATCTTGGATATGGTGATTAAAATGGTTAGGTTTTTGATGGTCCTAGATATGAGCCTCATCCTCTTTGATGTCTTCAGTAAAATTTGCAATCCTTAGTGGCACTTCTTTATGGGCTCAAATATGTACAAGTAAATTTATATTTTATCGACCATTCCCATCAAATATTTACATGATAGGTATAGATCCATGAATTTTTTCTTCCTATTGACCATAGTATAAGAGTATTAGCCCTTTGTTTGAGGGCCTCCTCAATATAGTCTGTGTTTTTTCTTTCACCTCTGGTTAATTGTTCTATGAATTAATAATAATAATCATTTTAAAACATCATTGAAAAAGCAAAATTTTTAGGGTTTTATTAAACATTGAAAAATATAAACAATGAGAAAATAGAAAATGTTAACAAACTAATGGGTAGCTTCTTTATAGAAATTCCAATTTTGATGCATTACTATCATATGTAATGATAAAAGAAAATTTATTTTCAAAATTCATCATAGAGGATAACTAGGGTCATCTCATTTTTGGAGCTTCACAGTCGTTTGTATATATGATCTAATTCACCTAAATCAATTATTATTTTTTATTTCGGAATGTAATTTAATTGGAGAAGATATATCATACTATAAAATTAATACCAACATGAAATGATAGAGTGTGATTAAAAATTAATAACATGTATTTTGTTGTTTCGTTTGTGGGTTAAATCACTCTCCTAATTGTTGTCCAAATGTATTTTAATATTATAATCATGAACTATAACTATTAAACAACAATTATATTATTTATTTGTGGGAAATATTAAATTCCTACAGTAATAGAAATTCCATCACCTTATATAATCAAGGTTAATGGCACACCACAATTGAGGGTGTAACATATTCAATGACCTAGATCCATCATATGCCATTTGATCCACTACATGGATAAAATTTGTCATATGAGGAGCTTGTGTCTAATATAAGGGAGGTAATATATTTAATAAATGTATAAAAATGTGTATGAGTTCAATATTGTGGTGGAAAACTACCATACTCATGAAATACACTCTTTCTTACAACAAACAGAAATGAAATGTATGAATTTATGTACAGAATGAATGGAAAATAAAAAAATATCTACCCTAGGCCAAGTCTGGGATTAGCCCCTCATTTTTTAGGGAAAGAATTCAAAGAGGTAAGATGAGAAAGAAGTGAAGAAATAAAGGGATGAGAGAAGAAGAATAAAATACACACATGAAATAAAAAAATTTAAAAATAAAAACAAGATAGATATAAAAGGATTAGTAAAATATTATAAGGAAAGACAAGAAGAGAAATTAAAATAATAAAATTGTTAATAATAAAATTAGAAGGAGGGGGAGGAGGAGGTGATTTGAGTTAAAATTGTTTGGAGAAAAATTCCTGCATGAATTTATTTCATAATGGAAAACTAATTTATAATTACATTTAAAATAAAACTAAGGTAAAAAAGAATGAAAATAAAAATGAAAATAAATAAAAATAAGTATAATAATAAATTGGTAACAACTTATTCTTCAGGAATTCTCTCATGTGAATTTTGACTCCTTGAAATAGGGATACTAATCCTTTATTTAAAGAGTTGGATTGCCTCGAATCACACTCATTAGTCACAGGATATTAGAATCTTTCTACAAGGATCCTCCTAATACCTATGTTTGTGATTTTGGAAGCACCTAATGATTTTGGGTGTTTTGAGTTATTCATGATATACTAGAATTGGTGAGTCTAAATCATGGATGTAATCATGGTATGGGAAGTGAAAAGTGGTGTGTGAATATGATAGTGGATTGCATTGGCTATGGGGAATGTAAAACCACCTTGGTGGAACAGATGTGGCAGGTGATGACCCTCAAATTCATCTGACCTTCAAAGCAGGTGAATTAATCCTCCATGGTGGTTGTATACGGGAGCATAGGTTATCCCAGCCCTTAACAGAGTGTAATAATCTTGATCCTGTGCTTCAAGAGCATCGGTAATGGTATATTCTTATTAGTGGTGTTAGTGACTGGTGAATTCGAGCGGCTGAGGTTAGTGGATATCTGGGGTGTCATGTGTCTGAGTGATGTGAGCATGGGGTTGAGGTGACACAACACTACTTTTTTAAAAAACTATTACTATGACTATAAAAATAACATCTCACATTGATTTGGAGGCTGGGGTGTGTGCTTGTATAAATAAAAACAATCTACATCCTCTACTCAGATGTTTTTTCTATAAAGGGGTTCCAAGTTCTCACTTGTACATACATGGGCCATTAGGCCCATGATGAATCTATCCCAAATTCTTCTTCCCATAAGGCTGACACCCTAGTAGGCCACCTCTTCAAAACCCTGATTCCCCTATGGAGCCACAGGTGGCGCTAGCCTTCCCACTAGGAACCATGGTCGTCTGACCCTATGACGGGGTGGCTATGTTACTTGTTCCTTTAGTTGTTTGAAGGATATCCAAATTTCATAATTTTTTTACGTAAAATACATTGGAAATAAATAAAATATTTAAGTAAAATAATTCACGAGTTCATACAATAATTTAAACATTCTAAATTAATCCATTCTAATCCATTTAATCCAAGTTTAACAAGTAATTTTTAAATTCAAAAATTTAATAAAACCTTAAATTATATGGGATTATTACATAAAAATATAAAAATAAAAAAAAATGTTTCAAAATATGAATGTTTTTTTTGTGTCATCACTCCACTTTCTTCTACCACAAACATAAAAATAAAAAATATGAAAAAATTAAAGAACAACTAATCTCCCAGAAGCCAAGCCTTGAGTCAGCCCTTAATCGTCAAGGGTAAGGGATCAAATGTTGGAAAGAGATAAGAGAATAAAAATAATAAAATTAATAAGATAGGTATAGAGAAAAGATAATATAACTAAAAAAGACAAGAAAGAATAAATTAAATAATAAAAATAAAAACAAAATAAGAAGAGAGAGTGAATAAAAAAATTACAATGGGAAAAAATATAAACAAAACAATGGGAATAATAAAGAAGAAGAATAATGATGGATGAAAGAGAATGAAAAAAATTAATGATTTAATTTATCAAAAGGAAATAAATTAAAACTAAAACAAAAAATTAGAAAAAAATAAAAAATGAAAAATGAAAGAAATTAGATTTTCCATTCGGAGATCCTCTTTCAGAGGGTTTCAAATCTCTAACATTTTAGGTAGACCTATTCATATATAAGTATAGAGAAACCTACTTAAGACTTCTCAAATTAGTATGACCTAGATATTTATTATCTTGGTTTAAATGATTGAATATGTTTAAATACTTTTTTAAATATATGTCATGAGACCCTCTAGTTCAGTCCTTGAAATATCTAATGATTTCGAGTCATTATATTTACACAATAGACTAGAGTTTTGCATAAATGGGCATTGAATAGTTGGATGGACATGGGAGAGTCTTGGTGGATGTGGAAGAAGTAAATTAAGACCTTTTTTGATTCATCTATCCTTCACATGGATAGATGAAGTCAAGCATCATCTTAGAGTGCTCAGATGGGTTCTTGAAGGTGAAACAATGATTTCTTAGGCTTTGGATTGGGAAAAACCATTGAGCATGAGCTTCTAGTCGGCTTCTAGGGTGGATTCATCACGTTTCAGAGGCGGTGTTAGAAATTTAGAGTATTAGAGGAAATAATTAGATGTTTTGATGTATTTTTTAGTAGGGGCGTGCAATGTTGGAGTGGAGTGACGTAATTTCTATTAAAATGAATATAAACCCATATCCATCATTCCCACATATGAATGGAAACTAGGAGGTGTGATTAATGTAAATATATTCTAGGATTTCTCTATTTATAATACTAAACTATAGTGGGAACCAAGATACACGTTCACATATAATATGGGTCGAGCTGCACTGCTCAGTTCAAGAGGGCATAAGTATAATTCATGCATGTGTTTCCTCTCATGGGTCATGCACCCTGATCAACTCACCCTGGGGTTCCCATAGGACCACCATGATCAGTTATCCCTCTTAAGGGCTGGCTATGTGAGATAGTGCTTGGTTGGTTGAGGTCTAGTAATCTTGGTCCATATTTTTTACCTAAATATATATTTGAAAACACATATAAACCATTAAAATAATAATCTCCCAAGTCCAATTAAAATTATAAATTCCAAATCATATTTTTTTTAAATAATGTTTAATTTTTAAATTTAAATTCCTCATTATTTAAAACAAAATTCATGGTCATGTTTATTAAAATATTCCTAAAAATCTATAGAATATGTATAATATTTTCATGAAAATATGAATATATAAAATACTCCAACACTTAAACTATGCTTATCCTCAAGTATAAAATATCAAAATTAAATTGAAGAGCTAACCAATTATACCAATATTCAAATTCCAAAGTAATAAATTAAAATAATTATCAATGTTAAATCAAACATTCAAAAAGATAAATAAAATATGAATTTAGTTTCTCAATTTTCATATAAATAATTAATTCAAGTATTTTACATTCTCTCTTTTGAAAATGGTGGATCCTATCATTTCATTTATTCAAGTACCAAGATTTATTATTATTAAAAATTCCCAATAATGATTTACCACTCTGAATCTTTTCTATCATAAATCAGGATATTTAGTTCATGTATATTTATGATTATATCATGAGAAAATGATCCAAATCCATAATATTATAAAGGAACTAATTTCAAAACATTGTAATGATTAAAGACACATAAAATAATAAAGTATTTTGAATCAAGGATATAACGAAATTGAAGAATAAAAAAGTTAGGAATTTATTTTCAAAAGTAAAGGATAAAAGTGTATATTTATCTATTAATGTATAAACAATGATATCTAAAATAAAAGATTAATGAAACCCCCCTGTCAGAATGTGACATCTCCTACTTCCCATGCTCAATGTAATTCCATGAATAATGAAATCATAATGAATGATGTGAATATTCTATAATTTTTCTACTTATATTTTTTTTCAAAGTATATTTATTTTTTTCTCAATTAAAGTCATTCATGAAAAAATCATCACATCTACCACATGACCACATATGATAAACAATAATCAGTCAGGTAATGGTGTATTCTTATTATCCAATTTCAAAACCCATTTTATCATTTTTATTTAGTATGAGAATATAATAAAGACTATAATTTATAAATCAATAACATTTTTAAATTTCCAATACCAAAGATAACACCCCCACTATTTCTGCATAAAATATATTTTTTCCATTTTTCAATGAATTATCAACCCAAAAACATAAATTTTAAGATATTATAAGAAATACTAAAATTACATTATGAAATGATAAAAATGGATTGGAAAATAGAACACTATGAGCATGTTCATTCAAGGTCTCTATGGGATAAAAAAAATTAAAGTAAAGGTTTTTATAAGGATAAGGTCTTATCAAAAGATACATCAAACATTTTTAATGTGGTCTTCCATTCTCTATAGATTTGAAAAGTGTCAATGTAATTTTGAGTAGGTGGAATTCACAAAGATCACTCAAAAAATATGATATAAATAAAATATAAAAATTCAGTCTAGAAATTATATTTGGAATGATACATTTCACATTTGACAATCACTCCTGGCCTGAAAAATAATAACAAATAAATACAAATGAATTTCCAAAATTCAAATCATGAATTTTTTTTGTTAAATAGTATTGTTGTATACATATCACCACCACATAATGATCTATTCATTCATTCAGTGGAAGTACTTGTTCACACAAACTTGTATGATAGAAATAATTTTATTAATCTTTATAACAATTTAAACTTTTATGCAGTGCCAAGGAAGTTACCTGATGCTATCAAAGAATCTTGCTTATTAGAACCTGTATTTTATTAAAGTTCCATTCATGGATTCACTATCTTTCATCTCTTGGGAATCACAGGATAGTACAACCAGCCTAGGGGAACCTTTGATGTATTTTGATAAGAACCTCTTACAGGGTCGATCAAAGACAACATAGATGGTGCATCAAAAGGAATACCAGGTTCCTCGAGTTATGGAACAGTCTATAGAGACCATAATGTGAAGAATATTGTATGATTTTATAGTTACCATTTAATTAAATCTTTCCTAGATGAAAAAATATTTACTATTATCACTTCATTCATTTTTACAAGGAAAAAGGTTTAGTACAACTTGTGGATTGAATGTGACTCAACCACCTTTGTACAATCTGTCTAGAATGGGCTGACTCCTTTTTTGTGGCCCCTCATAGGTCAAATGTGTCTTGGTCTTTTTGAACAAGCAATCCACTTTTAATTAATTTAGCGAAATTTCATTTACTTGAATCAAATAATTATTTCAAATCATGAGACCTCATTTCTAAATCCATGATTCACTCTAATAATTGAATTATTTATGTTACTCATTCAATATCATAATTATTAAAATCTAAAATAAGGAATCATATGATTCCTAATAAAATCATGTCTCCTAGATTAGTTGAGAAAAGCATAAATTCAAAGAATAGAAATGTGATTTCTCTTTTAAAGCCAAAATCCGAATATTAGTAAAATGAAAGGAGTTTAAAAATATAAAAATAAAAGTGAACTCCCTTTTGAAATGAATCATTATTCTTCCTCAATAAAAATTTTCCTGGGGAACTCCCAATGCCTTCATGGTCTTACAAAATATGATCAATCATTAACACTCAATGACCATTTAAATTATTGTTTATATTATAGAGGGAGTTTGGGATACGTTCCTAACTAAACCTAAGAATTGAATAATATTCCATAATGGGGACTACGAGACACAATTTTGTTGCAGTGATACTTTCCTTATGAGTTTTAACTGACAACTCCCAAATTAAATCAAATTAGAAATATTTAATTTTCTTGGAAAACTAGTAAGATATGAAATAATGAGATGATTTATAATCAAATAAAGCATTATATAAGAATGAAGAAATGATTAATGTACCTACCAACACATCGTTAGGAACTTAAACCATATAGTTTTGACTGCATAATCATGGACAATATCCCATGTCCTTATTTGTGTAAGGTTTCCTTGATGCTTATGACATTCATGTGAATAATGTATTATCTCCCTAAAATTGAATAATTGAGCATTTGTATTTTATTTCTTCACCTCAAAATCCATAGATATGTTAACTTTTTATAAACACTTGTAATAGACTCTCATTCCCTTCAGGAAGGTTCCAAGGTGTTTCTTCCCGCAATTACTATAGGATGGAAGGTCAACTCTTCCCTTCTTCGCCATTTACTCATTTCCTTTTGCATGTTATATAGAATTCCTCTTCTTCTCTTGTTTTCCTTTAAAGACTTATTACTTAAAAAATTCTTTTTACCTCATGACATCACTTGAGTCTATATCTACATATGATGAGAAACTTGGGCAGACTATTTCCCTTTAGAAGAATGGTTTTAAACAATCAGATAATCTATCAAAATGGCACATTGGATTACATATGTAGTCTAGGACATGGATTTCTAGCCCTATCAAGTTAGCTTCATACTTTGAAACATTTTCATCCTCCTTATTCCTAAGATTCTAGAATTTCCTTTCCATATATGCACATTGTTCGTAGGGAAATTATTTTTCTAGGAATATTTCTCGAAAATACATTCATTCCATCTCTTCTATTTCTTCCTCCCCCATTGGGTTTTTGTTTAACGACAACGAATAATCTGAATCTCCTGATAGATGATAAATTGCCAAGATAACCTTATCTCTTTCATTATATTCCAATGTGAGAAATATATTCTCTTGAGAAATTAACCGCTGCTCAGCTAAAAATGGGTTTCTAGTCCCATTAAATGATGGAGGTTATTATCGCATAAAGATATCCAATGTATCTCCTTCACATTATGGACCAGGATTCTCCATATGGGTATGTTTATTGTTCATAACCTCAAACAATTTCCCCAGTATAGTTATATGTTTCTCAGCACAAGTCATATATCCGGTGCTAAAATCATTGTTTTGTATCAGAGGAAAATTTCTACATGGGATATGTGTGTTCATGTGGTTTCCATTCCTTCCACCAGAAACCATTTCTAAATAATGGCATACATTATATTAGGCTATGAATAATAATGTATAATCTCATCATATAAAAATACTTAGGATAAATTGAAATTCTATACAAAGATAATATCATAATCATAAACATGATTTCTTTGAGGAACAATTTACTATTAAGATGGTATGTCTGAGTATGATATACCCTATAATACCGATCCTAGGATCAAATATGTAATGAGATGCTAAAATACAAGAGGGGGTGGGGGGTGAATTGTATACATTAAAAAATCCCAAAGGAAATTTTTCATAACCAAAATTCACAATACCTTTAAGTTCTAATAACTTTCTTGATTCCAGAAAAGTGATTCTGGAAATGAAACTTAACCAATGTTTACAACAACTAAGATTCTACCTTAAAGCTTATAGAATTTAACTAAATCAGAGTACAAGTATAAGGATGTATAAGAACGTTATACATTTCTTAACAATACAAATGCAGCGGAAAAACATTTAATAAAATAAGTAACAAGTAGTAAATCTTTTAACCCAAAGAGAAGGGTATCCAACAACCATGGATAATGGTACCTTGATTTATACTTTCAAGAAAGTCGGTCTTACCCACACCAGGGTAAGCCCTCGATACGAATATCAGAGTGTGACTTACTATCCCTGTAAGCCCTCAACTTCAAGGTAGTTGGAACCTCTGTCTTCCTCAGCAAAGAATCCCTCAACTTCAAGGTAGTCGGAAACTCTGTCTTCCAATCCCCGGAAGCCCTCGATTGTACACAACATCAATCGGAATCGGACGAAGAAAAACTGAACAAGTAGTTTAGTACACATAAAGAAATAAAAGTCTCTCTCTAGAAATCACTTCAACAACCTGTGGTCTCTAGAGTCGTAGAATAGTTGTTGTGTTCTTTCAAATGAGATCCTATTTATAGGACTGGCTTCAACGGTCATCTCCATCCTCCAATGGTCATATTTTTCCTTGAATTTTGTAGGGACCTTTACGTGTGTCACTCAAACAATAGTTAGTTAGTAACTGAAAGCACGACATTGTTTTATAACGAAACAAGTGTAAGAAAAATATGGTTACATAAATAAAGTCCAATATTCCGAATGTACGAAAATAAAAGTTTGAAGTATAAAAAAAATGAATTCTAAGTCTATTAATACAAGGATATTCGGATTCTGTTTTCTCAGAATTTGGAGCCTGAACTCTATAGAATTCCAGAGTCTGAATTTCAAGGAAATTAGGAATCTGAATTCCTAAGAATTCGGAACCAGAACTTACAATGTTCGGAGTCTCAGTTCATGAGAATTCGGACTCAGAACTCATGAGAGTTTGGAGTCTGGATTCAAATAACTGAGAGTCAGAACATAGAGAAGTTCATAACCAGAATTTGTATTCAGAATTCGGAGTCAAAACTCATAAAGTTCATAACTGGAATTCTGATTCAGAATTTTAAGTCAGAACTCAGAAAGTTCGTTATCATAATTCGTATTCAGAATTCAGAGTTTAAACTCAGAGAATTTTTTAACCATAATTCTGATTCAGAATTCAGAGTTAGAACTCAGAGAAGTTCGTAACCATAATTCTGATTCAAAATTCGGAGTCAGAACTTAGAAATTTCATAACTAGAATTCTGATTCAGAATTCGGAGTTAGAACTCAAAAAGTTCGTAACCAGAATTATGATTTAGAATTCGGAGTCATATGTCAAAAAAGTTCGTAACCAGAACTCTAAGAATTCGGATTCTAGAACATAATGCTTCATATCTAGGTATTAATAGGATTCTGAGGTTTTGGTCTCAATATGAATTTTAAACATAGGAAAATTATGTTATGGACAATGAAACAAGGCAAGGATAAATTTCCTTGGGGAAGAAAATTTTCCTTATAGAAGTAAAACAAAGGGTAATAATAGATTCACCTTAAGATGAGGTGTTTGTGATTTTTAAAACAAGAGTAACGGTAAAGTCATAATGAAAGATTTAACGACTTTACAATCTCCCCCTTGAAAGAAGGAATGGAAAATTCATAAGGAAAACCTTATTGACTCAACAATCTCCCAATTTTTGGAAATCACAAACAACCTTATGAAAAAGAATACAAGGTCTTAGAAAAAAATTTCTAGACATTTCCAATAAATCTTATCTCCCTTTACATATGAACAATGTTGAATACGAATAACTCCCCTTAGTCTTTGGAACTCTAAAGATCATATTCTAGATTTTGGAATGATAATTTTCATTTGAATGTGGAAATCTTTGTAATGAGAACTCCCCCTTTGATAAAATCCCCCTTACTTTGGGATATTTCTTATATAATTAGAATTATTTTTCCTTCTCCCCTTTAAAATTATTTTTCCTTCTCCCCCTTTGTGATTTTCAGAATGATTTTGGGGGAATGGAAATACAATATAGTACCTGAAATATTTGTACAATCAACCAAACAAAAAAACAAGCAACCACATTTTCATTATAATGGGAAGAATTCATTTAAGGAAAAACAGATACAACAAAATATCGGATTTGTTTCTATTTTCCTTCTTTTTCCTTAGGCATCATATTCTTGACTATTGTCTTCAAATTCTTGAATTTATTAGGATATTCCTCAGATTTCTTCTCTAGATCCTTGATCCTCTCTTCCTGAGACTTAATAACTTCTGCTTGAGCCTTCAGCAACTCATTTTGGTTCACCAGCTTTTCATGAATCTCAATCTAGAGATCCTTTTCTGTTTTCCAGCATTGTACAATATAAACTAGCTTTCCATTCAAATCATTCACATCTCGAATCAGAGTATTTTGTTCTAGAGTCATCTTTTCCTTAATGTTGTTTGTAAGATCCTTGATTTTGTTATATTCGGTATCAAAAGCTTCCTTGGAATCTTTTTGGAATTGATCAAGATCACCCATTTCTTGAACTGTCTTCTTTGACCACCTAGCTATCTACTTACATGACTTTTTCGGAGCTTCGTAGCCTATGAGAAAAGTTTTGAAATCTTATTCTATCTTGAAACACTTTTTCATCACCATGGACACAAAAACCGAATTCAGATTCAGAGAATGATGAAGAATCTGACATCTAGAATCTATTCTTGAAAACGTCGGAATGGACCTGACAAGCTTCACTAAGGATTGTTCAAAAAATCATGACCAACTGAAGATGATTCAGATTCAGAGACTTTACATGGTGATGCTTATTTTTCGAGATCAGTAAGATTCACTTTTGAAGTTCCAATGACTACCTTCTTCTTCACTACATATTTTCTAGGAGTATCAACAAGCACTTGTTCACCCCTATTAATTCTCGGTACGACTTCCTCATCAGAGGATTCATGCTCACTTCCAGAAAAATGTTCAATTTTATATTCATCAATTTTTTTGTTTTTCAGCTCCTGCCTCAATGACTTCAGGACGAATAAATTCATGATTTAGATTTTCTAGTTCAAAATATTTATCAACTTCTTCTTCACCTTTCTCTTCACCTTTCATTCTATCCTTCTCTTCATCTTTCTCCGGAGTGACAAGACTGTATGATCCGGCTTGAGAAGTCCAAAGTGACAAATTTTCAGATGGGGTTCCCTTGTCTTGATAATATTCGACTTTCTTTAAAAGATCATCAATTTTACCACTTACTTCTTCTTCTTATTCTTCTTCTTGCACCTCTTCCACTTCTTCCCCCTCTTCCACTACTTCAAAAAGTCTTTATTTAGCTTTTCCTAGAAACATGAACTTCTTTGTCAGAGTCTCAGGTAACTTTTCTACAAGGAATGATTTTGGTATGGGCATTTGTTCAGATGAAACCTCAGTGGCCTTTAAAAGAGATTGCACAATCTCGGCCTCCTGCATTTTCTTCTTAAGTTTCTTCTCCTGGGTATGCTTCTCAAGATCTTCAATAGTTGATTCCTTCAAGGACTTAGCCTCAGCAGGATCCAAACCAAACTGTGGCTCCCCTTCTTTTCTATTATTCTTATCCTTCCTCGATTTTGCTACAAATTCATCTGGTTAGGATATTTTTCTTGGTTTTAGGAGGTGCGGATTGGAATTCCTTAGACTTAGGGGTTTTGTATTCTAATACCACATCCTTAAATTTTCTTTTCTATTCAGCCTTCTTTGAAGGTTCAATTTCTTCTGTATTTTTCTGAATGGATTATGCTTCATCCTCAGGAAGATCATAGAATTATCCATACTCCTTGGAGAAACCAACTTTCATTCTCTTGAGGGTGTCATCACTGATCAGCATTACTTTGAAATTCCTCATCTTGGAACTGCAAGGGATCTTGAATGATTCAAGACACCGAACAATCATCTTGGAAAGTAAGGTAGGATACATAATAATATGAGCTCTCAAATTCCCATTATAGATATTCTAAATCGTAATGAGAATATGCTTTATGAGGTTGACCTTCCATATATTTACCAAAAATTACAAGAAATACATATCACTTTTCTTCAGGGTGTCCTTGTCACCCTTTCTCGTTACGATGAGACCTTGATCCCATAACTATAGAATCTAATTGTTGGTAGATAGATGGGAACTCTTTTCTCTCTTTACATCAGTAAGACCAAGGCATTCTATAGGCTTCACCATGATGAAACTACATTTAAAATCCGGTCTCTTGTCAGAGAAAAATTTGGCTTCTCTTTCATATGCCAGACCCACCAGGATCACATCCTTAGTGTAAGATAGTTTATATGTCTTTCCATAACTTTTGAAGGATAATTTTTCTCTACCTTCATCCTTAAAGAAGAAAACTGGCTCATAAAATTATATGAGAACAACGGGATAGACAACATCTTGAGCTCCTGTCATTGAAATAGCTACACTTTCCCATCCATTGAGCATGATGTTCTTGGAGATAATAGATTTATAATTATTTAAGAAGTTCTGATGAACTAACATATTGCTGTATATTTTTCACTAAGCAATTGGCTTGATAGAAGACATAACTTGAGAGGGAACTTCTGCATACATTCGGAATTGATCAATTTTGAAATGTTCGGAACATGATTTTATAGAGGGGTAGAGCTTTGACACGCACAAGCTTTGAAAACTGATGTGGGACAACCATCGGGGGTCTCCTTTATATAGGTGTTGAAGCGACGGTTGAACTTCCCATTTGAATCCAATGGCTGATAATTCTTCAGATGTGATGTGATGGTTGAAATGATATCCGCAAGGAAAAATTTGGTTGAATCCGATTTTTTAAGGATTTTAAAGAAAAAACATTCAGATTTAAGGAAACAATAATCCGTGAAATTTTAAAAGAAAAAGAAACCAACAGCAAGTAAAATGTAATTACTTAAAACTCAAGAAAGAATCCTACCTTTAGGATTTCTAGGAAGATTATTAGTACTGAGGAATTTTCTTCTTGAAGAAATTTCGATTCCAAAAAAAATTTAATATGAAACATCACCAAGAAAATTTTCAAATCAAAAAATTTATATTACGAAAATTTCATGTCCGAAGATTTTCATTACGAAAACTTCAGGTCTGATGTTTTTTATTACAAAAAAATCAGGTCCAAAGATTTTCATTAGGAAAACATCATGTCCAATATTTTTTATTAGGAAAAATTTAGGACCGATGATTTTCATTATGAAATCATCAGGTCCGAAGATTTTCATTACAAAAAATTCAGCTATAAATATTTTCATTACAAAAACTTCAGGTCCATAGATTTTCATTATGAAAAAAACATGAAAAACTACTTTATGAAAAATATGAAAAACTTCATTATGAAAAAAATGAAAAACTTCACAGAAAATGTACTCCCCCTATGGAAAGGAGTTTATTACTGTAAGGACATTAGTTCAATAGAAAGTTAATAGAGTAGGATTACCTTACAGTTATCATTCCTAACTTCTATTTAATGTATTCAAATCTATCAGAAGGTAAAGATTTTGTGAAAATATCAGCATGTTGATCTTTCATTCTGATAAATTCAAGAATGATATCTTTTTGTGTGTGTGATCTCTAAGAAAGTGATGCCTAATATATATGTGCTTTTCATGAGAGTGATGTGCAGGGTTTTTAGTAAGGTCAATGGCACTTGTATTATGACACAAAATTTGTGTTTTGTTAAACTCATACCATAGTCTTTGAGTGTGTGTTGCATCCATAATACTTGAGCATAACAACTTCCAGGTGCTACATATTCATCTTCAGTAGTGTAAAGTGATACTCAGTGTTGCTTTTTGCAAGACCATGAAACTAATGAATCTCCTACGAAATGAAAGGTTCCATATATACTCTTTCTAGCCATTCTAGATCCACCAAAGGTAGAATCTGAAAAGATTTTTAAAACAAAATAATTTCCAGAAGTATAAAAGAGTCCTAAATCCATGGTTCCCTTTAGGTAGAGAAAAATTCTCTTCACTTCCTTTAAATGAGATTCCTTAGGATTGGATTGATATCGTGCACATAAGAATACTTAAAACATTGTGTCTAGATGACTAGATGTCAAGTAATGTAGACTTTCTATCATACCTCTAAAAGATGTTTGATCTTCTGGTTTCCTAGCTTCATCAAGATCAAGTGTGGTTGACGTACTGATGGGAGTACTTATACTCTTAGTGTTTTCATATCCATACTTTTTAAGAAGGTATTTAATATAATTATGTAAGGATATATAGATTCCTTCTAGTTTTTGAGAAATTTTTAAACCAAGGAAAAATGTTAACTCACCTATCATACACATTTAAAACTCAGATTTCATTAGATCCGCAAAGGAATCGGTTAAATATTGCTGAGTTGAACCAAATATAATGTCATCAACATAAATTTGAACAATCAAAACATTTTTCTTATCTTTATTTATACAAAGGTTTGGATCTTCATTTCCCTTAACATACTTATTTTGAACCAAAAAACCTGTAATTCTATCATACCAAGCTCAAGGGTCTTGTTTAAGGCCATAAAAAACTTTGGTAAGTCTAAAAACATGATCAGGTTGTTTTGTATCTTCAAAACCAAGAGGTTGATCAAAAAAACTTCCTCTTGAACATAACCATTAAGGAAATAGCATTGCACATCCATTTGAAAACGTTTTAAATTTAGTAATGCTGCAAAGTCAAGTAAAATATGAATAGATTCATGTATAGCTACTCGACCATAGGTTTCTTCATAGTCTACTACTTCTTTTTGATTATAGACTTTAGAAACTAATCTAGCTTTATTTCTTACAATAACTCCATTTTCATCACACTTATTTCTAAAGACCCATTTTACTCCAATAACAGAAGTTTCCTTTGGTCTTTAAAACAAGGTCCAGATTTTATTTCTTTTGAATTTGTTTAGCTCATCTTGCATAGCTTTAATCCAATCATCATCACCTAAAGCTTCATCAGTGATTTTTGGTTCTAATTTGGAAAGGAATTATAGATGTTCTACTTAATTTATTAAGGAACTTCTAGTCCTCATAGGTTGATTCACATCTCCAATGATGCTATCACAAGGATGAATCTTTAGAAATGACTGGTTTGGGTTTTGTAAAACTTGTTCATCAACATAGGGTAGAAAATCTTATTGGGTAAATGTTTCAGAAGTATCTTCATGCAAATTTTCCTTATTAGAAGGATCTTCTATCAAAGGTTGATAATCCGTTTTCAAAAACACATCTGAAGATGTAGGTAGGGGTTGTTTAAAAACAAAAGGATCGGTTTCATCAAATTTCACATGCACTGTCTCTTCAACAGTACAAGTGTTTTTATTGAAAATGTTGTAAGCCTTAGAAGTTGTGGAGTAGCCTAAGAAAATTCCTTGATTAGAATTTGGTGTGAATTTATGAATATTATCATTAGTATTCAGAATTAATACCTTGAAACCAAAAACCATAGAGTAGGAAAGTCTAGGTATTCTACCATTCCATAACTCATAAAGAGTTTTATTAAGAAAAGGTCTAATCAAAACTCAATTTTTAGTATAACAAGCAATACATATAGATTCATCCCAAAAATGTTTGGCTACAGAATACTCACTCAACATGGTTCTTGTTATCTCTTGAAGAATTATATTTCTTCTTTCAACAAAACCATTCTGTTGAGGTGTTCTGGGTGCTGAGAAGTTATGAGTAATGCCTTTTCTAGTACAAGAAGTTTAAAAATCAGAATTTTGAAATTTTCCTCCATGATCACTGTGAATAGTTTACAATGGAAGGTTCTTTTCATTTTTAACATGGGCTCAAAAATTTTTGAAGAAAGAAAGAGCCTCATATTTATTTTCTAGAAAATAGACCCATGTAAATATCGTGTAATCATCACCAAGAAAAATACATAATATTTTCCCCTAATGCTTCAAGTTTGTGTAGGACCAAAAAGATCCATATGCACTAGCTGTAATGAATCAGTAGTTGTGACTTCACTGACTAATTTAAAACTTCATTTATGTTTCTTTCCATATTGAAAAGGGTCACAAAATTTTGAAGAATCAAATATAAGCCCCGATAGATCCTTAACTAATCTTTTCATTGAATGTTTTCGTATGATCCTAAGGTTACAGTGACCTAACCTTCTATGCCACAATCATGAATGATTTTCCATTGCACTAAGGAAAGGTATGTCTTCGCTCCTATGGTCTTCTATGTTTAGTGTGTAAAAATTCTCTTTCCTATGGGAAGAAATAATGAAATCTTCCTTGGAATTTTCTACTAAGCACTTGTCATTCCTAAAATTCACAATGTAACCTTCATCACATAATTGGATTATACTAATGAGGCTATCCATTCATCTTGATAATATTTGCAAAATATCTTTTGTTACCAGTCATCTGCCGGGAACATCCACTATCCATGTACCACGTATTTCTCTTCGTACATTCTTTATTTTCCTGAAAATAAGAAAAATTTAGGTTCTTGGAATCCAAACTTGCTTAGATCCGGAATTATAAGACAGAAAAATTTGGGGTATCCACATTTTTTTAGAAAAATAAGCTGTATGAAACCTATGAGATTGAACTTTATTCAAGGAGCAATTTTTCATCCAATGCCCACCACTTTGACATTTAGTGCAAAAAGGGGCTCTAGAAGGAACAAAATAGTTATATTTGAAAACAGGTTTTTGGTGAGTATAACCCACTCCAGAAGTGTTTCCTTGAGGTTAAATTTGAGAATACATCTTGTCAAAATTTTCTTTTCTAGACGTAAAGTTTGAAAGAAGCTTCTTAAGAGAAAATATTTCAGATTTTAGTCTGATGACTAAATTCCTATCCTCAGGAATCATTTCCTTAGAGTTATATTTATCCATAAAAACTTTTATTTCAGAAATAGAATTATTAAGATCTTTACAAAGTTATTCCTTAACAGAATTTTCATACTCAAGGTCTTCAAAAATTTTTCCTAAAAGTTCTTCTTTATCTCTAAGATCTATAGAATGATCTGAAATCACTTTTTTAAGAATTTCTTCCCTATTATTTTCCTTGTCCAATTTCTTATAAATTTTATAATTTCTCACTTCATGTATCTTTGAAAATCTAGTAACTTCTTAATATGATGTTATTTCTTCATTTTTTGAGGATGAAGTATCTTCATTAGAAGTACTATTTTTGGAATAGTAATTCTTATCAAGAGATAAATTTGTTAATGCCTTGGCAGAGCGTACCTTGGCCATAAGACATGTATTGGGGAAATAAGTAGTAGCAATGCATCCCATATTCTTCTGTGCTGAAGAATCATATTCAAAAGATTTACTTTCTCAAGAGTCTACACATCTAGCACTACAAGTATCATTAGATTTAAGTCTTTTCATGTGCTTTGATTGATAGAATTTCTTCTTGTTCCATTCTGAATTCCTTTCCTCCTTTTCCTTCTTTTTTTAAAAAATAAAATCAGGTCTGATATGACCTATTCTTCTACATTCATAACAAGTAACTTCTCCTTGTTTTTTATCTCTGCAGTCTTTCTTATTGTACTTATTCTGATGGTTCTTTTGACCTATAATCTTGTTCATTCTCCAAGAAAGATTACCTAATTCATTCTCAGACTTTTTTGTGTCACTAGATTCTGACTAAATAATGACTTTCTTTGTCTTTGATCTAGTAACTCTTTCAGTGGTATTGGATTTCATATGTTTAGAACTGGTTGTAAAAGAAACACTTCAATTTCCATTATTCTTCTTTACATTATCTGCATCTATCTTCATTCTTTTTTCATGCTAAAGAAGAGTTCCAAACAACTCATCTAAGAAAACCTGAGTGACTTTCCTTTTATCATCTATAGCAGTCCTCTTGGACACCCACTCATTTGACATGATGTCTATGATCTTATCAACAAGAGCATAATCATCTAATCCTTTCTCACTCATTTTTTGCACCTTGCATATGAGTTCTCAAATAAGAAAAATTAAAACCATGATATTCAGCTCTGAGCATGGCTCTTCTAGTTTCAATAACTTTGGAAGTTCTAAAGTGAGTAACTTCGAGTTTCATCCATATAGAATTTGCAGCTTCACAAGATGAAATTTGGAAATATATGTTTCTAGTCATAGAACAACGTAAAGTATTGTGTACCTTATAATTCAGTTGATATTCATTATTTTTTTGATTTGTAAAGGTACTAACATCTTTTTCATGAATTTTATATCCACCAGTAAGCATAAAAATATTTATCAACACCAGTATTGATAATGAAAGTATTCATACGATCTATCTAATATTAATAGTCATTTCCATCAAAGATAGGTGGTCTAGTTGGATTGATATTTTCTATAAAACCAACACTGACTCCTGCCATCTTTAAGAAGAATTATTTCCACACAAATGTGATAATAGAATAAGTTTGTAAACAAGGATAATATTCGTATGAAAGTAAAATATAGAAAAAAAAGTAACTCTAATAAAAATGAATCTGAACTATATGAGTCCAAAAAATTGATTCCGAAAAAGTATGAATTTGGAAAATCCATTACGAAAATTCTCTTCTGAATCTAACAGTGAGATTAATTAAGATTGAACCAATGCTATGATACCAATTTTTAAGATGGTATTTTTGAGTATGATATACTCCATAATACCCAATGTAGGATCTAATACGTAATGAGATGCTCAAATACAAGAGGGGGGTAAATTTTCTACATTAAAAAATCCCAAAGAAACTTTTTCATAACCAACATTCATAACACCTCTAAGTTATAATAACTTACATGATTCCAGAAAAGTGATTCTGGAAATGAAACTTAACAAATGTTTACAAAAACTAAGATTCTACCTTAAAGCGTATAGAAGCTAACTAAATTAGAGTACAAGTATAAGTAGGTATAATAAAGTTATACTTTCCTTAACAATACAAATGCAGTGAAAAACATGTAAGAAAACAAGTAACAAGTAGTACATCTTTTAACCCAAAGAGATGGGTATACAACAACCTTGGATAAAGGTCCCTTAATTTATACTTTCAAGAAAGTCGGTCTTACCCACACCAGGGTAAGTCCTCGTTATGAAGATCGAAGTCTGTCTTGCTATCCCCGCAAGCCCTCAACTTCAAGGTAATTAGAACCTTTATCTTCCTCATGAAGGAAGCCCTCAACTTCATGGTAGTCGGCACCTCTGTCTTCCTATACTCAGATGCCCTCGATTGTACATAGTAACAATCAGAATTGCCCGAAGAAAAACTGAACAAGTAGTTCAGTACTCATAAAGCAATGAAAGTCTCTCTCTAGAAATCACTTCAACAACATGTGGTCTCTAGAGTCATAGAACTTTTGTTGAGCTCTTTCAAATGAGATCTTATTTATAGGCTTGGATTCAACGGTCGGCTCCCTCCTCAAATTTTCATATTTTTCCTTGAATTTTGGAGGGACCTATACATGTGTCACTAAAACAACGGTTAGTTAGTAACTGAAATCATGACATCGTTTTATAACAAAACATGTATAAGATAAATATTATTGAAAAACTAATGCCCAATATTAGGAATGCAAGCAAATGAATGTTCGGAGTCTAACCAAAAATGAATTCGGAGTCTATTAATACAAGGATATTCAGATTATATTTTCTAGGAATTCGGAGCCTGAACTCTATAGAATTCTCGAGTCTGAATTTCAAGAAAATTCAGAATCTGAATTCATAAGAATTCAGAAACTGATCTTACAATGTTCGGAGTCAGAGTTCATGAGAATTCGGAGTTAGAACTCATGAGAGTTCAGAGTCCAAATTAAATGAACTTTGAGTCAGAAATTAGAGAAGATCGTAACCAGAATTTGTATTCGGAATTCAATGTCAAAACTCAGAAAGTTCATAACCAGAATTCTGATTCAGAATTTGGAGTTAGAAATCAGAAAGTTCGTAACCAAAATTTGTATTTAGAATTTAGAGTTAGAACTCAGAGAAGTTCGTAACCAGAATTCTGATTCAAAATTCGGAGTTAGAAATCAGAGAAGTTTGTAACCAGAATTTTGATTTAGAATTCAGTGTCATAACTCAGAAAGTTCCTAACCGGAATTCTGATTCAGAATTTGGAGTCATAACTCAGAAAAGTTCGTAACCAGAATTCTTTGAATTCGGATCCTAGAGAAGAATGATTCATATATTGGTATTTATAGGATTCTGAGGTTTTGGTCTCAATCCTAATTTTATACTTATGAAAATTATGATATAGACAATGAAAAAGGTGAGGACAAATTTGCTTGGGGAAGAAAATTTTCCCTAAGGAAGTAAAACACATGGTAATAATAGATTTTCCTTAAGATTAGGTGTTTGTGATTTTCAAAACCAAAGGAATGGTAAATTCATAAGGAAAGCCTTAATCACTTAACAATCTCCCCCTTGAAAGAAGAAATGAAAATTCATAAGGAAAACCTTAATAACTCAACCTTTATATTTTAATCCTTCATAACAGCTTGTAAAGAAAATGAAAATTATCTTAAGCATACCACCCAATAGAGTGAAACCATGTAAACAATATTGCGTGTTATCCTATACGAGGATACCCCGGGTCAATCCCGAAAATCCTTGTCGGATTTTTCACTCCTAGATAAATTTTTTCCAGAACCATGTCCACTTGTAGTATCCAAATAGATAATAGTTTTCTATAAATATCCAAAAAATCTATTCCTTACTAAAAAACTAGGATATTCTTGTATGTTTATCCTCAACAACTATCATAGTGTTTTGTTCCATAATCTACGTTCTCTAAATCTAGTTTCTATGTTATCTACTAAACTTCCTCTAATACCAACTGTAAGGACCTAACCCTAGATTCCTAGAGCTAGTGCCTTATTTAATTACAATGGCATATAAATAAGGAATATTCATCCTGATGGATGAGTAGTTTAGTTGTATTGGAATGAAGATACTTACTTAAGTTAAATATTACAACTTGAAATGAAAAACAACATAGTAATTACTTCGACAACATCCATAAATGCAAGGTTATTTCTACATGTCATTCAAAAAAATCATCATGTCCTAAGAAAATGAAACATTAAAAAGGGACAGATTAAATGCTTAGTAAGTGTAATCAATATAAAAGATGATATCATAAACATTAACATTAGGTATGTTGAATAACTAAAAACACATGACATTAACAATAAACTTGAACACATTATGGAATAAATAAGATTAGAATGAATAATGCAATTAAAATGCAAAATCATTCCAATTCTACTAGTCAAATAACAACATGAACCATCAATATTATTTTCATTATAACAGAATTCATAATGTGGAACATCATAACCATATTGTCAAGGACTCATGCCAAGACCATAAATAATCATTTTTCAAGGCCATTTTCCAAGACCATAGTTTGTCTCATGTGACCTACCGATTCACCAAGTGTCTCTAATGGGCCCCACCGGACACACACTAATTCTAGTTAATTTTTCATATGAATGGGGAAAAAATAAATTACATATACATTCATATTGAAACTATCATATTAAATGAAAACAACATTCCCCAAACATTAAGAATGGTTTTAAGATAGTTTATCCATGATAAAAACATAGTAGATGTTATCATAAAACATTAACCTCATTTAAACATAAGAATACACAACAGTGTTTAAATGTGTGAAAACACTCTTTTGAAATCATCGAGTAATTCTTGTTATAAAAACCCATTTATTTGAAAGGAAGAGTTCTTTGGGAAAATATCCATATTAAACAAGAAATAATTTGATGAATATTTCTCAAAATACAAAGTGATTTTATGAGAATAATTATTCATTAAAACATATTATAGATTGCTCTTGAAAGTAGGTAATAATTGATAAATTCACTTGAATTGGGCTTGTATTTGAGGAAGAATATTTGAATGTTACATTTATAACATGTAACCACCTGTAAAATAAAGAATATTTATGTTTGGTAATCATATATAGAAAACTATTATAGAATTTACGAAGGGTACATAATAATACATAATAATTTCATTTAGGTAAGTAGACAATAAAAGTAACTCGAATGAAAATGGAGGTTCGGGTGGAAAAAACCATACATTAAGTTCTAATGATCTTCTCTTGACCTTATGGTCCTGAAATATGAAATTAGACTCATTAATAACCTAATTCAGGACCTATTATAAATTTATTCAATTTATAAAAAAAATTAGTTCATTTATGTTGTAATTGATAAGTTATAATATTGAATTCAATCATTCCAGAGTATTTGTTTTCTTGATTTTCATAATCGATTCAATTGGTTTTAAGTAATGGAGTAGATGTGGAATGGTTGTAAACCTTAAAAATAGAATTTACACATTATTTTTGAACATAAATATTTGTTAGTGGTCATTTATATCTATTGGTTACTTGGAAATAGGATGAATCCTTAGATGAAATATTAATGATAATAACTTAGATTATATAAGAGGTATTTTGATTATTAGGAACTAGTTTGGTGATATGATTTAATATTATGTACCTAAATTGGTTCCTAAAATTTAAATATGTTATAATATTAATTTTATAGCTTGGTTAAATCATAAAAATGGTTTTATGACTACTATTGAATGGGAAATTGAAGAAAAAAACTTCGTCGTCCACAAAGGTTGTAAATTGGCACCTCATGGCCGATGATTTCGTTTATAAAATAAAAGAGAGAGAGCAAGGATATTTTTTATGGTTCTTCCATGAAAAATATATAATTATCATATATAGATTATACTGGAGTTATCATGTTCATTTTTACAGATGAGGAGCGGATAGGATACAAATAGAATAAAACGTGAAATAAAATTGAAAGAAATAGATGTAAATTTACCTCTTGAATCGACTTCCTTAAGAATCTCTTTAAGGGAAGGGGGTTTTGGTATTTTGGAAAGACCAGGATCTCCTAGATGTGGGGAGTGACTAGTTAAGGGTATTTGGTTAGAACATTGAGGAGATTCATTGTATATAGGAGTGAAGAGAATAGGGAGTGAGGGGGGGGGGGTTATAGTGGAGGAGAGGAGAGTTTCCATTATTTTACTCACTATTTTATTACTTTTTCAAAGACAAATAAATATTATTTAAAATTGTGAAAAATAATATTAATATGTGAATGTGATCTCTAACCTAGTGGGAGTAAAGTATCTTTACATCACTTATGACACAATAAATCAAGAATTTAGCATTTATCATAGATTATCATATTTTACTATTCACCCAAAATTCAAGTATTTTAGAAAAATCCCAAAAATTCACCCCAACCATTTATTGACATTTATAATTAAAAAATGTAATTATTTTTTTAAAATTAATTTTTAAATGTTTTTAATTTAATTTTGATATAAAATCATAATTTATTCGAAAAAATAACATTAAAACTATAACTCATTTTATAACACCTTAAAAAATTAATCAAGGTCCCATAAAATTATCTTATAACCAAAAGAAAATAAAATAAATATTCATGATTACATGTTATGAAAATACATTTCCATTTTAAATTATTAAATAAATCATAAAATTTTAATTAAAATATTTATAACATTCAAAAATACCAATACTTATTCTATGATTGTTTTATCACTTATAAGATGTCCAAATTGTATTTATACATTCATGGGTGAAGTTTCAATTTTTTTGGAAGATTTACTATTCATTTATATTAATTATTATTCGTAATGGTATGTTACTATTCATAAGGGTATGTTACTAGTCATAAAAGTGGAAGTTCATCCGATCTGACTCTAAATATCATGATGAATGCAGCCATGTAGGTTTGTTTTTCAAAATTCAAATCACAAAGGTGGAAAAATTATATCTACTGACCAGGTTATAATAAGGTGGTGTTTTGTAGAGACCCATTATTTCATAAATTCAATATTGTATTTATTTTCAAAATGTTGGGGTGCTACATTATTCCCTCATTACAAAAATTTCATCCTCAAAATTACCAGAATGTTACCTCACAAAAAGATTTGGGTAGTTATTCATAATAAGATCTTTAGGCTCCCATGTTTCCTCAACGGTTTTAGAATTTTTTTCAAATTATCTTTACCAGTCAAGTTGTTTGATTCCTCGACAAGTGTTCTTTAGTGTCTAGAATCTAGATAGGACCTTCACAGAAAGATAGGTCAGATTCTAATTCTATACCTTTAGAAGTGAGTACATGCATGGGGTCTGTCATGTCATTTATCATAAATGATACATGGAACACATTCTTTACTTTAGATAGGATAGACGGCATAACCAAATTATATTCAATAGCTCCAATTCTCTCCCAAATTTCAGAATGGCATATATACCGAGGGTTCAGTTTCCCTTTGTTCAAAAATATTATAACACCATTCTTTGGAGATACTTTCATGAAAACTCAATCTACCACTTGAAATTAAAAATCCATCCTTCAATTATTATCATAGATTTTTTTCTACTTTGATCTGGTTTTATATGGGCTTGAAAAAGTCTTTACCTTCTCTGTTGTTCCCTCCACAAGCTCTGAGCCCACAAGCTTCCTTTCACCAACTTCATCCCCACTATTTAGTGTACAAAATCCCTTTCCAGACAATCCATCACATGGTTCCATTTGAATACTATAAAGGAAAATATTATTGTAACGAAACTCCACTAGGGGAAAATTCAGATCCCACATACCTTGAAATTTTATCGAGCATGATATCAGCATGTCATCTAAATTTTGAATCATCCTTTCAGAATTCCAATCAGTTTGAGGATGATAAGTAGTACTCAAACGAAGCTCAGTATCCAAAGTCTTTTGAAGAATCTTCTATAATTTCAATGTAAATTGAGGATCGAAATAGAAAACTAATGAAATATTTTCTCCATGAAGTCTCATAACTTCATTGATATAGAGTTGTACAAGACGCTCCAATGGAAAATCCTCCCTTATAGCATATAAATGTACAGTATTTGTATGCCGATCCACAATTACCCATATTTCATAATTCATTCATGATGTTTTGGCAAATATAGTGAAAGAATCCATGGTTATGTCATCCCATTTCCATGTAGTAATAGGTAGAGGTTGCATGAATCCTCTAGGATGGTGTCGTTCGGTCTTCTAATGTTGCTATACTAAACATCTTGATACATAATTAGCAATTTACCTCTTCATGTTGTCCAAACATAAATTTTCCTTCAAATATCTATAAAATTTTGTGCTACCAGGGTGTATAGAGAAATTAAATCTATGGGAATCATCCAATAACTCCTTTTTCAGCTCGGGTATAGAGGGAACACATATCCTCTTCCAAAATTTCATAATTCCATCTTTACATACGAAGCCAACCAACAACACCTCTTTCAAAACATTTATTTTCTTTTGTAGGTACTCAACATCATGCTGAGATATTTTAATCCTTTCTATTATAGATGGTTAGGATGCCAAATGAGAAATTAGTGATGTGTCTCCTTCTTTGAAAATTCCCATATCCATCAATACAAGATCAATGTTCAATGGATCCTTTTCAATCAAAATTTTGTTGAGAACTCCATGATCCTTCCCGCACAATGAATCATCTACCGTATTTTCCATTCATGGGTGGTAGTGTATGGTACCAACATAATCCTTGAGTAGTTTAAGCCATCTCCTTTACCTCATGTTGAGTTCTTTCAGTGTGAAGAAATACTTCAGACTATTGTGATCTAAATATATCTCACATATTTCACCACAGAGATAGTGTCTCTATATTATTATGGAAAAGATAACAATAGCTAACTCAATATCATGGGTAGGATAGTATTTTTCCATGATTTTTAACTACCTTGATACATTTTCAATAAATCTATCTTTTTTCATAAGGATACAGCTAGGTCCTTTCTTTTATTCATTACCATAGATCACAAACCCATAATTCCTTGATGGTAGGGTGATGATCAGAGAATTCACTAATATCTTATTCAATTAATTGAAACAATCCTCAAATTATATTGTCCATCATAACATAACCCCATTATGTGTAATATTGGTCATTTTGTGGGTTAAATGGTTGAATTTCTAAACAAAATGCTGATGATAACCTATTAAACCAATAATACTACATACCTCAGTTATGTTTGTTGGAGTAGTCCATTCTTGAAAATCCTTTGTCTTCACAGGATCAAAAAATATTCCATCCATAGAGACAATGTGTCCAAGAAAGGAAACTGATTGATGCCAAAATTTTCACTTTCTAAACTTTCTAAATAATTCATTTCTTCTAAGGGTCTTCAGAATAGTGTGAAAGTGATTTTCGTGATTTTTATAGTTTTTGTATTATAAAATTATATAATGAATAAATACCACCAAAATGTCATCAAGATATTCCTTGAAAAATATATTCATTAGATATTGAAAATAGAGGGTGAATTAGTTAGTCCAAGAGGAATTACTATAAAGCCTTAATGCCCATACCTGGTTCGAAATGCTAATTTTGGAATGTCTTCCTTCCTCACAAGAAACTGATGATATCTAGATCAATGGTCCATCACTGAACAATATTTATCTCCATGAATTTTATTAAATAAATAATCAATGCGAGGTATGGGATACATGTTCTATATTTTAATATCATTGATCTCATTAGAGTTAATGCACAACCACATAGATCCACCTTTCCTCTTAACGAAACAAACAAGGGCTCCCCATAGAGAAACACTAGGTTGAATAAATCCTTTATCACTCAATTCCCCTAGTTTTTTCATTAGTTCCAATAATTACATAGTGGCCATTATATAAGGGGACTTTGATATGGGCCTATAATATGGAATTAAGTAAACGGAAAACTAAATATACTACTTTGGAGAATGTCTACATAAATCATCCGAAAATATGTCAACATATTCTTGCACAATAGGTACGTCCTATATTTTAACATTATTTTCCCCAAGCATAGTTATTGTAATTCCTTCCTCCCCAAAAATTTAATTCAGTAGAGCTACTAGGGATAGATATGGATGAGAATCAAATGAATATGTTTCTTTCCTAGAGATAAGGGATTCCATATCATCCTAAAAATTTGTAACCTTATTCCAATTGTAATAATTTTTTTCATAATGGTTCAAAATAAAATCAATACTAAGGATTATATAAAATTAAATCATAGTTTTGAAAATAAAATCATCAGATAAAGAAGGATTATATGCCATAATGGGGACTTCCTGAGATATATTTGTTGCAATGATACTTCCCTTAGGAGTATTAACTAACTACTACCTTATTAAATAAAATTGGAAATATCTTATTTTCTAGAATAATTCAGAAGATATGAAATAATGAGATGATCCAAAATCAAATAAATCATTGGATAAGTTTGAGGAAAGGATTATTGTACCTTACACCACGTCATTAGGAACTCAAACCTCCACATTTGTGACCACATAATCTTGGCCTTGCTCCATTTTCATTCTTTGGGTAATGTTTCCATGACGATTAGGATATTAATGTGCATAATGTCCCATATCCAGGAAATTGTAGCACTGAAAATTGGTAGCTTCTTTTTTACCATTAAAATCTTGAGATTGGTTACCTTCTTCTCAGCACTTGTAACAAACTCTCATTTCTTTCAGGCAGCTTCCAGGGTGTTTATTCCCACAATTAATGTAGGATGGAAGGTCAACTTTTCCATTATTACCCATGTCTCATTTAATTTTCCAGAGTATTTGGCAGCCCCCTTTTCTCTTGATTTTCTAAATTCATAATACATTGAAAATTCATTTTCTATCTTGATAGCACTTGAGACTATATCTTCGTATGATGAGAAACTTTGGGAGACTAGTTCCCTTAGGAGTAATGGTTTGAAACCATCAATTAATTGATCAATATAGCTCATTGGATTACGTATGTAGTCTGTGTCATGAATTTCTAACCTTGTGAAGTTAGCTTCATACTTTTCAACATGTTAATTCTTTTTCTGCCTCAGATTCAGGAATTTAATTTCTATATCCGCTAATGTTTCACTGGGAAATTATTTTTCATGGAATATTTACTTAAAATCCCTCCATTAAATATCTTCTATTTCTTCTTCCCCGTTTTTTTTAATTACAATGACTAATCCGCATATCTAGATAGATGATAAATGGAAATGGTGACCTTCTTCATTTCATTACATCCCAAATCAAGAAAATATATTCTCTAGGAAACATTTCTACTCCTCAGCTAAAAATATGTTTGTAGTACCATTGAATGATGGAGTTTTTTGTCTCATAAAGAGATCCAACATATCTTCTCTACGTTGTGGATTGGGATGCTCTATACGGGTAAGTTTATTGTTTATAACCTCAGTCAGTTGTCCCATTATAGTTATATAATTCTCATCACTAGTCATTTCTCCAGATCCATTATAATTATCTTGCATAAGAGGGAAATTCCAACATGGGATACATGTATTCATGCTGTTTCTATTACTTACTCTATGAGCCATTTCTAAATAAGGGAATACACTATATTAGGTTATGAATAATAATGTATAATCTCAATGTAGAAAATTAATTATAATAAATTGAAATTTTATAAAAATCTAATCTCATAATCATAAATATAGTTTCATTGAGAAAAAAATTTATATTTAAATCATTCATAATGGCTTGTAATGAAAATGTGAATTGTCTTATGAATATCCCCCAGGAGTCTCAAACCAGGTGCACTGTAAGACCAATTATCATATACAAGGATACCCCAGGTCAAGCTTGAAACTCCTTGTAAGAGTTTTCACTCCTAGGTATATTTGTGCCAAAACAACATCTACTTGTAGTATCCAGACTGGGAAGTATTATCTAGAAATATCAAAATAATATATTCCTTAGAAAAATACCAGTACGTTCTTGTATGTTTATCTTCAATGACTATATTAGGGATTTTTTCCAAAATCTACATTCTCTAAATCTATTTTCCATGTTTTATACTAAAAGTCTTGTGATACCAACTGTAGAAACCATTCCCCAATTTCCTATATCCAATGAATTATTTAATTACATTGGAATTTAAACATGGAATATGAATCTTGAAGGTCCAAGTTGTTTAGTATTATTGGAAAGAAGATATATACATATGTTCATCATCACAACTATAAATGAAAAACAACATAGAAATTCCTTCGACAACATCCATAACTCCTAGCTTATTTCTTCATTTCACTCAAAATAAAAATCTTCATGTCCTAATAAAATGAAACCTATGATATAGTTGATCTAAAATTCTCAATAAGGGTAAGAAATAAAATAGAAGATATCAAAAAAAATTAACATTAGGCATGTCATATAACTAAAAACACATTAATTTAACAGTAAACTTGAATAGATTATTACTGGAATAAGATCTAAATAAATAATGACATGACAAAACATAATCATGGGAATTATACTAGTCAAATAACCACATGAACCATCAATACTATTTTCATAATGATGTAATTCAAAATATGGGACATCATTACCATATTGTCAAATCTTCTTGCCAAGACCATAAATAATCATTTGGTCATGGCCTTTTTCCAAGAACATAGTTTTTCTCATGATCCCTACTGATGCACCAAGGGGATATAGAAGGCCCCAAACAACACATACTAAGTCCAATGAATTCCTCATATGAACGGGGAAAAAATAATTTACATATACATTCATATTGAAAATAACATATCAAATGTAAATAAATTTATCCAAACACTAAGCACAAACACTAACCATTTTGATTAAATTGGTGATGGTTTTAAGATAGCACATCCACAATCAAAACATAGTGGATGATATAGTAAAAAATTAACCCCATATAGACACAATAATCCACTAGAGATTTTAAATGTGTGAAAACATTCTTTTAAAATCATCGAGTAATTATTATTGTAAAACCCCATTTATTTTTAAAAGAAGAGTTATTTTGGATAAATATCTATATAAAATCAGAAGTAATTTAAGGTATATTTCTCATAATAAAATAGTGATATTTTCTTAATAATTATTGTTAAAAAAATATTACAGAGTTCTCTTGAAAATATGTAATAATTGACAAATTCTCTGTAATCATGCTTGTATTTCTGGAAGAATATTTAAATGTTCCTTTTAAAACATATGACTACCCATAAAATAAAGAAGGATTATGTTTTTTAAACTTATATAGAACACTAATATCGAATTTATGAGGAGTAAAAAATAATACATAATAATTTCATTTAGGTATGTAGACAATAAATGTAACCCAAATGAAAATGGAGGTTCTAGGGGA